>OY759274.1:35644464-36269464 GCA_963662155.1 Lamellibrachia columna
AAAGAATCGTAAAATTTTACTTCTGTCTTCAGGCAGGTTACCCTTGGTAAATTCTCTACTGACATATATATGTGTTTATGCAACCGTGCGTACATGCCGTTTGCCATTTCATCTGGCACTGTGCGTGTTAGTATTTCTTAATGGCAAGAACCACATTACCACTGGCACTGAAGTTGACGCAGGCTATGGCGGTAGTATTTACGAAGGTGCCAAGTTACGGTGATAGCAGGTGTGATGTTGCTGGCAGATATTGCGATGCTGGCGCTGCACGCCAGGTAATACAACCATTTGAGGTGGTACTTTATCACTGTCATGCAGTTTGGTTTTCATGACAGTCGTGCGCTGAAAGGTGTAATTTCTGTGACAGCGGGATCGTGCTGGTTTGAAGAGTAAAAGAAAGGCCCAGCTGCCAGTTGGCAAACTGCCAAGGTCTGGTCATTGTACCCGATGTATTGGTGGTTTGCTTGTCAAGTAAAACTACGAAAATCTGGAACACACTTAATAACTTCCTTATCTTTTTAAGCAATAATGGTAAGTTGTATTTAAAACATAATTATGGCCGGTTTCTACCAATGAAATTCAATATAATAACCCATTACACTATTACCGTGACATTGTCTTATATCATAATACCATATTGCTTTGGTGTAAGTATAGTTGAACAGTGGTAGATTTAAGCTAATCTTGAAGCTAATCTGTTTCAGCGTTGGGTACCTATTCGTGCAATAGCGCACCTGTATTTACCCATGTACCTACATACATAAGCACATTATTAATCATAGGCCCTTTCTTAAACATGGTGTACATAATGGTTATGTTGGAAAATAATTTATATGACTTTGTTGGAAATAAATTAGTAATCGACTGATTTCATGAAATATTGTTTAAATGTTAATTGTTATCAGCATATGATATGACTACACATAACGTATTTATATCGTAAATTTGTCGTATTCACACATGTGCGTGCGTGCGTGCGTGCGTGTGCGTGGGTGTCTGCAGCGTTTTAGACTGAACATGTTAAGATGATGTACATCAAAGAACATTTGAGGCCTTTCATTGTGAGCTACATACGCTTTAGAGATTGCTGAAGTCTGAATGATGTAATAACTGACTTGACAAGACCTCAGGCGATGAATTTTCTACGCAGTTAAGTATGTATTTGCTGGACTAGAAACTAAGCCTAGTGTCTTTGATGTTCATCAGTTTGGCTGCTTCTTTGCCATAGTGGCGTTACATAACGACTAATGCGCGTGGATGCAACAGAAATTTACGCGTGGCTAGATATCTGAACGTGTTACATGTTGATTATGTAAGACATGAGCTTTGTTCGGGTAGAGGAGATATGCGCTTTGTTCAACTAGAATATATACTGGAATCACGTAACGTTGGATTTAGAGGGTAAAGTATATGTACACTATATACAAAAATGGCTGTGTTACAGTCTGGATGTGTGTTCTAAGTTAACATATTTAGTAACATCAGCAATCATGGCCAATGAAATAAATGCTTGCAATACGAATCGGATCTGAGAGATCTGGTTTCGCTGTTCAGCACAATGCCACCTGTTATGCACAAAGTCAGTGTGAATCGTGATTATTTCTTTTTCAGTGAATCTGTACTGGTAAAAAATGGTTGCGTCTTGTTTCCTTGGTAACTAAGTAGCCGTATTCTACAGATGATCGAACACATGCAGTAGATGCACACGCAGGTTGATGCTTAATTAGTGAAAAGCTATGCTGTCCTTACGTGCAATGTTGCTGGCAAATTAGCATCCGAGAGTGACTCAAGAAACCACGAAATAATTAATCAGTGTTATTAGTTTTGTCCTCTAAAAGGTGTTCTATAATTGGCTACATAATAATTTGGCCATTGTTTGACAATTACCCAGCATTCTGTTCGATAAAATGCTTGCAAAAATCATGGTAGATAAACGTTTTAATCAGGCTTATAATTAGATACTGAATTATTGTTACATTGTGCAAATGTTTGGACTAAGTCACATCACAGGTAAAGGTGGGGTGACTGTTGGACGACGTTGTAACCATCCAACCTCGTGGGCTATTATTGTCAGTGGACATTCCTGTTCAGATGGTTGATCACACGGTTTACCACTGGTTTGTCTATACACATGATCGTCTGAGATGATTGCAGTTGTGGTTACTGCCTATTTAACGGCTCTCTTAAATGTCTGCTTTCACTAATTTCTACTACTTACACTGCTCTTTAATGTTTGTAACATTCAGGTGTGCACTAATCATCCTTGCATCCGCAGCCTGTGGTCTAGCCTTGGTAAACTGCTTTCGAATAGCAGATGAATTGCGGCTGTGATAAATAGGTTGTAACGAAGATGAATATACAGGTGATAATAACATATTAATGGAAGAAAAGTTTGAAGTGATGAAAGTATTGCAGTTGTGTACCCATAGACATTATAGTAATTGTAGTGGTCACCGAGTGCTGGCACCGGACAGTGAAGTGGACACTAGTTTAAGTTTCAGATAAGAGCACTTGATCTTGTTCTGTCAATTCTATGAATGAAGTTCTTGTCACGGTGCAGCTGTCTTTTCGTTTCTAAGTGGTGGGTCATTGTGATAAAATCCTTTCTTTGTTTAGCCAACTTGCCTTGTATTTGTCCTCTCGTCTGTATGGAATGTGTACACAGTAACCAGAAGGTCATATAAATGTTAAAGTGCTAGCACTTGTATGTACTTTGCGAAAATGGATTTTATATTGCTTGTTGATTAGATTGCTAACAATGTTATCAGTTCTGACAAACATATATGCATGTCCAAGGGGCACACACGGTAAACATGTTTAAAAGGTTGTCCAATAATATGTTTTTTCAATCGCGGATGTCCAGATAAGTCAACTTGCGTTTTAGTTCCTTCTGTCGAATCTAAGCAATAGCGTCATTATTCCTTTATTTCCACATTTATTTTATCCCACATAATTAATTTAACTGCCTTCACCGTGATTTCAACGGCCATCTGGCTACCTGATTTGGGGCAGAAACTGGCATGCTGTTGAGCCAGCAATCTGCTCTTCAGTCAATGACTGCACGTGCTGCAGGAAGTCGGGGCTCAGAAAGTTGCAAGAGTGACGCCGTAATACCATTGTGCGTGCATGTCCAGTTAAGTGTACTTGAGTAGGTCTTCTGGTGCACTGCTCAAGTACTTCCTGTGACACTACAGGCGTTGTTGAGTAGGTTTTTCTGCCGTCTCCCAAATTGCTCTGTTCTCTCTCCCATGAGGATCAAGTAATATGCCATCTGTATTCCACCTGCTTAAGTTTAATTATGGTCATTTTACCTGGTCAGTTGTACTTTCCTTATTTAATAATCCGCGCGATCGTGTTGCTGTGTCTCGCGACATTAGCTATAAGCATTATAGTATCAATATAGTATCAATGTATTGAACTAATGAGATGACGAGGTGTTGATTTGTTAATAGTAGCAATACTCTGATAGTTCCATCACAATGTGTCTTAATTGTCAGAAACATTTAAATATGTCCACATTTTATCATTGTTTATTACTACAAAATGTACACGTTGCCATCGAACTTAATTGTGTATTTCAATGTATATTACTTTGAATTTATAACAATGTCTCTACGTGCCACTTCTAATAGAGATGTTTTCAATTCCCGAAGCCCGCCTCCAACTGCCAGCAAGGCCAATTGAAACTAAATTAAGATGTCCAGTCGTGACCATTTTCGTCTCCACAGAACAAGCGCTGTTTAATTTATGGTCATTTCAAGCCAGATTAATGGCACGATAAAATAGAAGTGCATGGTAGCAGTGGTGAGTCTATGGGCCATTTAAACCAGTGCTGGCCAACCTCCTTCTGTGGGGAGGGACATCAAATCTACGGAGAACACTGCCAGATTTTCCTGGACATCCGATCTAAAGAGAGGCTTGAATGAGTGGTCAGCCAGGTGAGAGAATGACCACAGCGGTAATTACACAGGAGGGGTTGTTGGTGTAAATTCATTGGTGCAGCTGTGAGCACCGTCTGGTATACTTGCTACCGGATGTTGGTGGTGCTGCAGGGGCCAGACTAGAGCAACATGATTTTTCAATATATGTATATACTAGCAATAGTTTTACTCCTTGGACAATTCATTACGTGATTTTCTTTAAACTGTCATAACAAATTAAACAATAATTAGCTTACCTTGTGCTATAAACGTTGTGAAATTACTCTATCCTTTGATTCAGAAATTTCTCCTAAACCTGACGCTTCTATGTTCCTAGCCATGTTGTATGACGAATATTTTAATTGCTGGCCTACACTATTGTGTTCTTGTGCAAATGTCAATTATAGTTATTTGTTGTTGCTTAAAATATCAAATGCTGTAGGACATTGTATTGGTGGTCCAGATCAAACACATACACTGTCATGCGGTTCCTTTTTAAGCAAACCCAACATTTGTCCCCTACGTTAAAGATAGTGTGCAGTGTTTGTGGCAACCGGCTTGGATAAATTTGTTGCCACCACCGCAAGTATCCTGGTCTAATCTACAACTACTTCCATCACGTGCGCTCGCACGCAGGCACTCATGCACTCACGCACGCACGCGCGCGCACGAAATCCTCATACTGTTAGACTAGCACCTGGTCTGGGAATACGGAAGAATGATTGAGAATAATATACCAATAGTTTACAAGATCTTTCAGTTAAACACCTGTTGCACCTGTCTGTCAGGCTAGTTCAAATATATTACTGAATGATCAATTGCCACTGCCACTGGACTTCAAAGCTTTCTTTTTGTCGGTGTTCGACGGTGCCACCTGAGATGTCGTGCGTGTCTTACTCTCATTTTCTTGGACATGTTCTTTACATGATTACAAGGCTTGGCGCCACGTTGCTATTCATAAGACTGATTGATCGTTGATGGAACACTACTGTGTAAGGAAACTTGCACCACGAATGCGGCCCTAATTCTGGTAGAGCTGTCTGCTGGATCTAGACTGCTGTGCAGTCGTCTACACAATTAAAGGGTAGAGTAAAGTGCAATTTGTTGGTGTCGCCCTTTCCGAAAACTCATGCATGTATTGAAAGAATTTGCATTCTTAAACGATTTCGTGTTATTATATGTAATTCAATTCAAGCGAATAACCTTTACATGGACATTTTTGCTTGAAATGACAATGGCACTTTTCCTGAATTTATAACAACTTATCAATATTACTATTAATAGTAATTCACAAACTTGCGTCATATATAAAAGGATGGCCCTGTAAAATACATATATAGTAATGAACTGTTTTTTCTAGAACACTAACTATACAGAAATGAAAGTTTGCTAGACACAAGTTTTAATATTATAAAATCTTGGAAGGTAATAGTATCCATAATAAAAGTGTTGTTTCGTTCTTTGAAAACCAGCATAGTCGATTGTTCAAGGAAATGATGCATTGGCAACATGACATGCATGTTCACAATGTAATTACAACATGTTATTGATCGTTGGTGAGCATTATCAATACTTTTGCACGAGATCAAAGAGTACTTCGTGTTTGCACGCAGTCTTTGTCTGTCTTCGAATAGAGAGAAGCTGTTTTTTCTATCCAACAATACATTCTAGCCAATTTTCACTGGCAAATTATTACCTGCTTTTCCGAGTGAACCAAAAAAGTTAAAGAAAATGCTCTTGCATTACTGGAGTCATTGTGGTTACTATATCAGGTGTTGCCGCGGTCATGTACTAGGCCGACTTCTCATTGTTAGCTTTAAAAGAACTTGCAGTGCAACTTTGCTGTGTTGCAATTAGACCGTCATGCGCGAATTGTGACAACTAGAAAGTCTACCCTTAGCAAAACATCAATGGAATTCTTTAAAAAAAATGCTATATAAATATATAAAAAGCTATAGAATTTTTTCTACTTCAATTTTCTATAGATTACTATATATAATGTTATCGAATTCTACAGAGCATAGTAGAATAATGTATAGAAAACTAAAGAATACTGCACATTGTATAGATATGTCCGCAAAATGCCATAGAATGTCCTATAACAAATCTATGGAATATTTTATGAATTCTACACAGTTGTGTCCAAAAAAGTTCTATAGAATATTCCAAAAACATTATGCAGATTGTTTTCGTAAGGATTTAGTTACAGTGAATGTCAACAAACCAGGGTATTGTAGCAGATTATTGTGTAAGTTATGTTTTGCTCGACATATAATACCTTGCTAACATATTTACACATACATGAAAAGAAAACAACAAGCATATTCCCAGTCCATGTAAAAACAAATTGTCAATTCAGTGAACATATTTTAAAGTGCTTGAAAAAATCGAGTGTATAGAAATTCCGGTCTCTTGGCTTGTTAAATTAAACATTTTACTTCACAAGAAACTTGAAATATTCGGAGATAAAAACCAGGTGTCTTGTGAGACAATCAATATATACTTTAGTTTAAAACAGTTGTTTCTGTTTAGGTACACAGGGAAGCAACCTCACCACATAGTAGTAGGCCTACAACTGAAGGCTGACATAAGTTTTCCAAGCTTATAGCTGCTCTAGTCAGAGTTTCGATTGCTTGTCTCCAGCATGGGAGTCTAATGATCTGATCATTGCAACCAAAAACAGCCAGCACGGTGCAGGTTTACCGGTGACAGGAAATTCACAATGGATAGGAATATTCCCCATAAACCCACGCGTTTATGATCACGTGAATAATGGTCTACACTACAGCAACTATGCTGAAGAAACATAATGACTTGTAGCGATAGTAATTTATATAGACAGGCGTAAAATGAACTCGGTGTCACATGTAATTATCTGTGGAGGCGAAGCATTAACACGGTGGGTGTTTGAAATTCTCATAAATCAACACGAAATCAGTGGTAACTGCACCAGTCCGCTCCAAAGAACACATAATTTGTTCTCCTTAGAAACTATCGACATGGCATTAGGTGCAATCCCCGGAGGGTGTGAGTGGAGTGGCTCTTTCCATTGTCAATTGATGCCATTATAACACTGCAGCTGTTCCTTTGCAAACAGTGTTGGGTATACACAGCTCGTTGGCGATTGCTATAATTTTGTTATTGACACCCGGGAGACTGTTGTATATCTATTATCCATAGCATCTGCTAAATCATTATTGCATATTCCAGTTACATATTTGCACAATGTTCACCATCTTCTTTTGTAATTATTTTTCAGTCAGGACATGTTATCTTGCCATTTCTTTCACTCGTGTGAAATAGAACCTCCGAATTATGACTAGCCAGTTTTGATGAATACAAATAGCGGAAATTGTAGATTAGAAACATATGTTCTGATGCATAGCATTCTTGTTGAAATGAATGATATCTATAAACAGCACTAACTGGCAAACTATTACGTAGCTTTCATTTATTCTATAACAGTAAAGCAAAACCACAGAACTCTGGTTTAAAGACAACATGTGTGATGATATTCCTTTGACATTATAACTGATACAATTTAAATCCTAGGTGTATGACGCAGAAGATGGGAAGACCACTAATCTTGTGCCACTGCATCTACTGGAAGATTGTCACCCTGCCGTCAACACCCACATCACTGACAACATGACACACGCAAACAAGCTCCAGCCACACTGCAAAGACACCACTGGTTATCCAAGCAGTCAGTGTCACCCACAAATGATGATTCAGAATGACACAAGACCTCCAGCATGGCAAATGGAGGAACCCGAAGTTGAGGTAAGTTTTCGATATATTCTGTGATATATAGGCTATAAGTATATGCAGTAAAACCAACCATAGTTAATCCTTGACCAAAAGGGCAGATGTCTACAAACAAAATGCATCTATGGTTGTAGGAAGTTCATCATCTTCTTCTCAGTGCTATCAATTTTTGTAGGATTGGGACCATGTGACACATTTCTTACATTCTATGGCTGTTTTTGACATTATCTCCTGACACATTATCTACAAATGGAATTTCAGACACCATGTGAAATGGATTCATCGGTTTTACATGATATCGACAGTTGACTGAAAAGCAACATTATTCGCTGCACCGATTGCCTTATTTTGTAATTTGTGATGCAATACGTGGACAGTCTCTACAGATAACAGAGCATCAGCTGGCTTTCCATATACAATATATTTCCTTAATGCCTGTTCTTTAATTTTCCGCTGTGCTTGTATTTCGCACGTGCCTTTCTTGTACGTGCCTCAATCCTGCTTGTCCTACTTCTATGTTTGTTTTGTTGTGTGCAATGTGTGCAACGTGTCTCCATTGTAAATCATGTGATATGGTACGGTGTGTTGCTTGCAGCTGTGGAGATACCTGAAAGGAGACGAAGCTGGCGGGTGTCGTGCTTCATTCACGTCTTCGACTTCCTCAGAGGAGATGTCGAACACTGACAGTGGTCGAGGCCCAAGCGAGGAAGGTAGGCTTAAATGACATGAGTGAAATACAAATATTCCTTCTTATTTGCTTAATCTTCTTCGTGCCTAATGGCACATAAGGCTAAAACAAGACATAGAAAACCTGGCCCCACAATTCCATTTCCAGTTTCCAGGTTATTTTTTTATCGTCTTCGTTTTCGTTTTCCTCCAGGAGTCCACTTCAAGGCTGTTTTCGCTACATTGTCATCACCCTTACTGAAACGTGGTCGATCATTCTCCATCTTGTTGTGGTCATCCACGTTAATGTGTGCAGTTAGAAGTTCTTTGTTGAAAATATTTTGTGGCCAGAAAATATTCATAACAGTTTTATACCATTGAAAATATGTTTGTAACACAGTGTAAGGGAACTAACGTGCTGGCTGTGAAGGCGTACTTTCACTTTAAACAAGATAGAAATGTTAAAACAAGAGGTGGAAGTTGGATTTTTTATGTTGGTGAAGCCGTGGTTTTTCTAATTACTACTGGGTGTTGTTTCCATTTTGTTGCTTTATTTCGCTGTCGGAAAGTATGACACACCCTGTATATTGACTTATTGCTATACCTGACTGAAGTATTGAAAATGTCAGATGAGTACACCAGGATATGTACCCAAATGAGTTTGCATTGAGGGAAATGTTCAACTCTTCTTCGCCTTGCAGGTTTGCCGCAAGATGGCGTCCGTGGCTGCAACAAACGACGTCACGACCGCAGCAACTGCAGCTTTAACAGCTTCCGTCCCATGTCTCCAGCCACTCCAGCCACACACGGCAACAAGAAACTGCGCTTCCAGACAGTTGCAGTGCCGTGCGGTAACACCAGCAACAATAACAGAATTAACCAGCCAAACTGTCTGGGCTGTCTACATGCTGTACCACCGAATCGGTGTCTGGCTCCACCAGGCATATGCCAACATCCACAGTACACAGTGGCTATGCAACCAGATTGCATTGCACCACCTAACACACATAGCAATGCCAGTAGTGGTCAAAAGTACTATTTTCAAACGCCGTTACAACACATTAGGCCCGACAGAAGCGGTCAGCAACCAAACAATTATCTGGATTCAGAAACAGCGGCCCAGTCTGGAAACGATATCCGGATCGGTGGTGGTCAAACGTGTAACTACCAGTCACCCCCACAGTTAGATGAAAGCGGACCAGAAGACGTCACGTTGGACGACAACGTGTCCAGCACTACGTCCGGCAGCTATATGGTTGACCATGCAGATGTTGACGAACGCACGACAAAAGACTTTCCTGTAATGAATGCGACCATGTGATGTGTATAACTAACCGAACAGTTTGTTTGTTTGTTTGTTTGTTTGCTGGCGCTTTGGTGCATGCTTGACGTTGTGATATATGTACCAAACTCGCCATATAGAAATCATGGCGTCCGTGGGATTCATTTTAATGCACTCCTGTGTACGTTATTTGTACGTGTAGCCCTACGTGTCTGACACGATTGCGAAGACCGTGCTGTCGCACTGTGTGTCCTGCATATCGTGAACGCTTCTGTTGCTTCTCGTCTTGTTAGTGAATCATGCTAACATGTTGTTGTGACAAATGTAAATAAACATATCGTAAATACAAATGGATGTTGCGTTTATCGGAGACTTAGCACGAGGGTGCATTTATATATGATTGCTTGATAGTGGTTATCAGAATACTTAAATGAAAAAGGTCTGCTGTTTCGACTATTGTTACTTGGCAGACAAAAGCACCACATTTTTATGTGGCTTCTTTGGGTCATACGTATTGATATTAAAAGGGGAGACACGCAAAAAAATTCCGATTCCGACTACCCCAGGGGCGCTCAAAGGTTGCCGATATTGAGCAGATGACAATATGACCCCTAGGTTTTCCCGTGACAGTTGTGTTACTATAGCAGTTGTTTTTAGCATTATTTTGCATTCGGTGTATAACATGTCTTGGTAGGTTATTTGTTGACAGATTTACGATCGCTCGAATTCTTGTCAAATGGGAGTTACGTACAAATGTCCTTCATGCCGGTTCCGATATGCGCGGGCGATTGCGGGGTCCCGATTTTGACCATCGGGTATCTCTTCAAATGGGCGCCAAACAAAAACTAATAAAGATATTTTAATTATGCTTTTCCATAGATGCAGTTAAGATAGCAATGTCTTGGATTAACCTGTTCAAAAGTTTCAACAATAAACAGTGGGGAAATAATCGCTATTTATTGATAGTACTAGTATATATCTAACCCCATACGCCATTTGCAACAACACATAATATTAATTGAGGTATGCATATGGTGAATATGCATTTATTGCCTAATTTACACTAGAATCTTCTAAGACATATAGTGAAATGAATATTTAATGTGGTCTTAATAGGAGTCTCGCTGGCCCATAATGGAAATGCATTTTTCTTGAATTTGATTATAACATGTCAGCATATATTTTACCCAATTATTGCAATATAGGTCATACGTTTTTGGCATTTTCAAATAAATAATGCGTTTCTTAATATGTAAATTACATGGCACTGCTGCTGATGTATTCCAGTATATCTGTAAAGTGCAAATGGTGATGGGCCTAAATAAACGAGTATTGTTTTGTATTGTATTGTATTGTATTGTATTGTATTGTATTGTATGCACACATATGCATCAAAGTGTCAGTTTAGTGCGACGATACAAGCATTGCCACTGTTATGGTGGAGCTACTAATGCAAGGAACGTATTATCAATGTGACCATAGTTTAAGTCACATTTGTTCTTGTAGAACGCGGTGCATTCCATAGAATGCTCTTGTACATTTGTTCTTGTAGAACGCGGTGCATTCCATAGAATGCTTTTGTACATTTGCAATTGCAATTTTTTACGAAAAGCACCTGACACGCCAGGAAATGTCATCCAAATGGGAACGTATCAAAACGTTTTTGACCATCGTCCAACCAAAATTTTCCCAGGAAGGCACCATAGAATTTATTTAATGTCAGATAATCCAGACTCCGGCTCGGTAAACAGCCCCTGTGACTTGTTGAAGCAGGATATCCTGAAACAAGTTCACGTTGGTTGCGTGAACACACTAACGATCAAATGTCATTTAGACATAATTATTAAACTGATGCATACGTTTCATTTATTTTAGTTGTATGAAATCTATCCAGCGGGCGGTTCATCGGCAGAAGGGGTTCGTCCTATCTTCGTTCACTGCAAGTGTAATCCTGATCAATATAATCACTGCAATATGTTGGGTTTCCTTGCCTCAATAGCTGCCCCATATCAGTGGCGTTGCTTGTATTGTCATAATATTATGTAGCACTACAACTGATGTGTTTACCCATATAATGTGCATGTGTATAAAATATTAATTCCACTACCTGTTTAGAAGGTCATAGTATCATTTAAATAATACATGCATTTTCACCTTATGTAAAGTTCATTTCATATTACGTGATGCTGCAAATAGTGTATGGTGCTAGAGATACTATAGTATAACCAATAAATAGTGATTTTATCCCCACCGTGTATTATTAAAACTGTTAAACACATGTTTCCATGTTATCTTAACTGCATGTAACGACAAACATAGTTACAATACCCTTATTAGTTTTTATTTTGGCATTTATTTGAAGAAGTGCCCGTTGGTAAAAATCGAGACTCCGAAATCGCCCGCGGACGTCAAAACCCGCGTGTAGGAAAATTTTACTCCGATTTTCACTAGAATTTCATTGATCATGAAATTGTCGAAATTAACCTACTATGACATGCTATATACCAAGAGAAGCCTAAAATTCCTGAAATACCTTTGCAAAATAATGCTAAAAACAATTGTTATGGTAACATAATTTTCACGGAAAACTAGGGGGTCATATTGTTATTGGTTCAACATCGTCAACATTTGAGCACCCCGTGGGGAGGTCGGAAAATATTTATTTTGCGTTACACCACTCTGGAATCGACATGCTATATACAAAGTATGACTCCAAGAAGCCACATGAAAAATGTGGTGCTTTTGTCCGCCAAGTTACTATTATTTTGCTAACCGCCCTGACTAATATGGCCTCTGCCATTTCTGTACCTGTCACTGAGTACGAGTAAAAATCATATTCAGTCAGCCCCTTTAAGGTAACCTAATACTAGATACGTCTTACACTAATTCTTCCCTGGAAGCCGAAACACTAAAGATAGTTTCAAATGGCTGAATCTAAATGTTCCCGTTGCCACGCCCAAGCAACGTCATTGACCAGAGCCCGTTTCAGTGATTTGTGAGCCAGCCAGAGAGAGAGACAGGCTGACAGACCGACAGACAACAACATATAGAGAAGTAGAGGGGCAGGGGCAGAGGCTGGGGCAGGGGCAGGGGACAGGGTCTGGGGTAGGGGCAGGGGCTGAAGTTGGGACAGGGGTTAGAACAGGGCCAGAGAGAGAGAGAGAGGGGGATAGAGAAAGGGGTAGAAATAGATCACAGAGAGACAAAAAGATGGTACAGAGAGTGAGGAACGGATGGTGGGTTTGCATATCAGATCGTAGCAATGTAATTACTAACATTAACGCTCGTACATGGTGATTCTAATCTGTTTCACTGAAAACCCTCCCGACACCAGTTCTATGTGACAGTTATCGAAAAAAAAATTGCTTACGTCACCTCAGTATCCACATAATCAGTTATACAGCTAGTGAACAGAATGTACGATCACTGTATGTCTATATACGTAAGGGCCGTGTACAAGATTTCAGTCCTCTTTGAAAATTCCCATCCGTCCGGTATTCATGTATCCTACAGGAAAGTCGAATTAAAAACAATGTTGGCTTTTTCAAAGTACCCGCAATGTTAGCGCTATTAGTGCGTTTCTAATTCTGACATTTGTCAAACAGTGTGCATTTCTTAGCGGCATCGTTCGATCGGCTTCCATGTGGTGTCAGATCTCTATCGGGAGATGTTAGCGTCGCCAGTTGGCAGGTGTTTCGTTCCTCTCCCCGGCGGCTGATGCTATCGGCGGCTTCTGAGACGTCTCCGTCGCGTGCCTGACTCGTGACTGACGGGTTTGTCGAGGACACAGACAGTAAACATTTCACAAGAACTGTGCGTGTTTGAATGAGGCGTTGTGGGTGACGGCACATGACGTGGAAAGGAGGTCTTCGCTGTCAGACGATCGGCTGATCAGATCAGATCAGCTGAATGAAAGACGTGAAGAACAACGGCGGGAAAAGCCATGTATGAATAGAGTAACACGAGAACCTCATCAACGTCACCAAGACCATCACGACCACCAAGGCAAAACACGCCACCACCACTGTCACCTCCACCACCACTGTCACCTCCACCACCACTGTCACCTCCACCACCACAGCAACAACAAGACTCGCATTGTATGTGTTGTACTCACGATAACTAATTTTTCACCTGTTACCGCATTCCGGCTACCTATCAAATCAAAACTGTCAATTCGTTCATACCGCGCCCTGTCTACACAACAACCACCCTACCTGGCTAGTCTTCGGCATCTTGCAAAAACCTCGAGGCAGCTCAGGTCACAGTTTTTTTTCCTAAGATTAAACAAGCACATCTCTCTGGATCTGCAGTATTTGGCCCTAAAGCTAAACGAGCAAGCTTCCTTTGGATTTGCTCCCCATATCTGCACTCGTGTTCCTGAGGATTTGACTGTCGTAAGAAGTTTTTTTACCACGTCAACAACAACAACAACAACAACCGAAATAAGATGTGTTTGTCGTGACCACGTCAACAACAACCGCCATAAGATGTGGCTGTTACGTCTAAGTCAACAACAACCACCATAACATGTGATTTTTATGACCACGTCAACAACATCCGCCATATGGTTTGGATGTTATGGCCACGTTAACAACCACCGTAAGATGTGGTTGTTATGACCACGTCAACAACAACCGCCATATGGTTTGGATGTTATGACCACATTAACAACAACCACCGTAAGATGTGGTTGTTATGACCACGTCAACAACAACCGCCATATGGTTTGGATGTTATGACCACGTTAACAACCACCGTAAGATGTGGTTGTTATGACCACGTCAACAACAACCGCCATATGGTTTGGATGTTATGACCACATTAACAACAACCACCGTAAGATGTGGTTGTTATGACCACGTCAACAACAACCGCCATATGGTTTGGATGTTATGACCACGTTAACAACAACCACCGTAAGATGTATTTGTTATGACCATCATTAAAACCCTGAACATATGTGTCTGCCACAGCCACGGTACCGCGTCAAGCTATAATTTTTAATAGTAGATGCGTGATCCTACTTAGGTTAATACACAAGGGAAAGGGACGGATCCAGTATTTGGCTGTGGCGCGGAATTGCGCAAACACACTAAAAATGGCGGGAGGTGGTTGGTTAGCTCCCAAAACAGAAGGAGGTTGGTGGTTGATATCCATGCGCCACACCCCAGTCAATAAACCTACAACCAGAGACACTGTTTTGTTTTATTAAACGTATACTTTTACATGTTATGGTATGATTTGATTTTATCGAGAACGTCACTGCTAGCATTAAATACACTACATACGATGAGTGCATCGTCACAAACCCAATGTATGGGGGATTTATTTTATTGAAATTATGCCTCTTTTAGAGACCTCATTTTCCCAGATTATACCCCTTTTTATTGAAATTATACCTCTTTTGGAGACCTCATTTGCCTGCGTACATAGTATTCCGCAGGTAAAATATATTATATAACCCAATGTCCATGTTTATGTTTGTTCAATGTGCCTATTCATGCATGTAGTGGAGCCCTTGGGAGTTCTTTTCTGTACTGATGTACATTCATTAGTCGGAGTCATGACGCAGTAAAAGACACACAGACTTCTGCTTATGCGCCGACCCACACATTAGACATCCTCCCAAGGATTCATAATGCAGTCCAAGGGGATTACTGGTGTCCCAGACACCGGTGGTGCTTGGGAGAGTGCAACGAATGTCTACGTCCTCCCCACCAAGTCACATCATCCCTGTATGCATATGACCTCTCGGTGACATTTTCCAGGGGTTTGGATGCAATCAGCTGGTTTATTGCAGAATTTTTTGTCGGCACACCAAGTTTGTAGACTATTAGCGCGCCACTACATACTTCACTGATGTAGGTCTACAGTTGAACTATACCTCAAAACTGACACAGCAATCAAGGCTATAAGTCTGATATCGACAGCTACACGAACAAAAAACGTTTTAATAACGAACCTAACCACCGCCAAGACACCCCATGCACCCTCATGTCACGCTCCCTAGCGCTTACCCGGACACCCCGTGACATACTTTATGGATGGCCCCTAAACTAAAGGAGACACACGCTTCGGCGGGAATAAATCGGCGTCTCATTTACTACGTCTTGTGCCCTACAGTTAAGGCTTTCATTGTCGAGGCTTCCATTAGACCTGGCTACCAAGACCGAAGACATTGTCAGTTGCTCCGGTGGAATCGGCAGGATCAGTATGCATGACCTACTAACTGGTTGCGGTATGACTCGTGGACGGGACTGGTTAATTTACATGACGGAGTGTGATGAAACATAGTAAACAATACGGCTGTGAAGACATTTTAAATTATGTTCAACTCGTGTCATAGAAACGTTTATTTGCAACATTATCATGTAGAGATTTGCTTATATAAATTATACATTCACCAATATAATAGCGCCAATACAGGAATAGACGGGACACCACATTTTCAACTGTATGGCCTGTGCTAGTTTTATATATGAAATTGAAGTCAACGTAAATCGGTGGTCCGGAGTGCTGGGTTATCTTATGATGAAATGTCCAGCACACCTATTTGACCACCTTTTGCACTCTGTATAAATAATGCTTTTGTCAGAGAAAAGTTTTATTATTATTTTTATGTATATTCTATGCGCCCAGAATGTTTTACATATGTGACAAAACCATTTTGCCGAGATAGCCATTCACGTTGCCACAGTTAACTCTATATGTATAAATGGGTACCTGGCCACAGACAGAGCAGAGGTGGATATGTGAACGAATTGTCTTCGCGCAATAATTGTAGCGTAGCTGAATGCTTCTCAGTGAAGTCGAGATGGCGTTGGAATGAACAGGTATGTTAGGGTGTGAAGTGTAAAGCGCTTTGAACAGTCCCAAGGACTGGATACCGAGTTATATAACAAAGTACAACCGGGAAGTAAAATACTGAAAATAATGTTTCTATCACTCATGGGCTGGACTGCCTAATTTGCATAACGTATTAAGATGAAACATATGAAAACAATGCAGCGATTACGAACGAATAAATTCTGCTCAAGAAGAATAATATAACTTTTTAAAAGAAATATTACCATGTACTAAAAGCAGTGCATACGTTATGAATTGTACCAATATGTGTACAGAACAAGTAATACCTCATTTTCAGCTTCACTTCATATGCATTATACATATACAAAACGTGTAACACGTTTTAAATCGGAGGGCCGTTGTGTCTGGATTATCTCATCAATGCCTAAAGGCGAGCCAACACGTCTTTGTCCTCCACTTTTAAATAATGCGTTAGCAACGAAAAGTATGGTTTCAATGAATATTTTTACTTGCAATACAAAAAATAGTCGAAGAATTCTCGGCTAATTTCTCCATACCATGGAGTACATTCGTTTTAGCAAAAATGCTGCATTTGCCAGACTCCTACTTGGTATAATGTCTTTTCTATGATAACTATCTGGAATATATTAACGAACGCAAGCGCGTAGATAACCGTACGCACGTACTTCCACATTAATATGGCAAATATATATTTTAGAAATCCTATCCACCCCACAAATTGAATGGTACATCTGACTGGTAACCATCGTGGAATGCAAGCACGAATCAGAAAGATTGTAAATGATATTGTAATACATGTATTGCGATAATGCTTCACTAGCTGTTGTAATTAATTGTGCTATTACACAGCAAACAGTTCGTTGAAGCATGTAGACAATCTTAATACACTGCAAAATCCAAGCACATTGAAGCAGGATTTTCACTATACATTGTGTTTCTGCAGTTAATTTATGAGCTTGTCGGCGCACAAGGCACCACCCAAAAATGACACCGTCAGACAGGTCGCTGAAGGTCTTGTCAAAGGGATGATACCAGGAATAGACCTGTCACGCATGGGTCTTCGTGCCACGCGCGGGCGCATAAATTACTGCTCGACGACCTAAAAAAACGCCCTGGTCGAACCTCGATTTGACGGGTCTGATTTCGATCTGCGAACGTCAGAGGCCGCTCGGGTTGCGTTCGCTTGAAACGCTCGCGTGTTTCATCAAAACGACGCTTTTCATTTCCAGCAAGGCGATAGGCGCCAAACAAAGGGAATGGTGTCGCATTCGCGTGTAAACAAGCATGCGAGGTTTGTAAATCTCGGCCAACATCAAACCAGTCTCATCATCCACCTGTCTCGGTTCAACAACAGGGAAATACACGAACGTTTTCGTTGCTCCTTAACGATTCGTGTCTTTGTGTAACCCATACTTCGTCTGTATTATCAACGGGGACACGCGGATAAAATCAGGTCAAATAAAGCCATTTCATGCGATCGGAGCTACAAGTATAGTGGAAATTTAATGAAAAACCCAATCCGCTCCGCACGTGCAGTCGAGCAATTTGTTCCCAAAGCCAGCATAGAAAATAAATCGAATCCAGTCTTAATGTCGTAAGGAACGCAATCGATTTTTCTTTATTCCACTCGAATGGATGTTTAAATTTATGAGTAGTGACATAATCATCTAAACGCAACTACTGATCTCTTAATATAAATAGTAAGAATAAACAGACATGTGAAGCTGGAATAAATACTGAAAAAGAAATGCAAACCCCGATATTCTTAATGGCAAACGAAAGAACAACAGTCAGTTAGCATGGTCATACTACCTTAATTAAAACTACATTCTCAACTGATTTAGCCTATCGCAAATCCGGTTCGTTGATGTCCAAATATGTAGTGTGCGAAGAGTTTATGTAACATCCGCAGTCGATTTAATAAAACAAATGAATGTTTTAGTTCAAATCATTGAAAGGAATTAGTTTAGTAGTTAGATCTGGTAAGGTTCAAATAGTGGATATCAAAATATTAACATACTCTCTCCAATCACATGACCAAGATCAGTGCCAGTAGTATGGTTTAGGGTCTGAATGATTAATTCCGGAGACCATGTGCGTGAACGACTTCCGGTTGCGCACGCAGCACACCAGAGCGTCCCCTAGCGGCTGTAGGAGCGCCTCCTGGCGAATGGAGATAACCCTAAGTGTAACCCCAACGTGTTGACGGCTGTGAAACCCTAAGTAGTGCGGTTATTGAGGGAAAACCCACATATCGCTGACGTGGCGGTTATTGAGTACGGTATCAAAGAATGAGAGAGCTAATCAATCAGGGTTCAGTACGTTATCGGTGAATGGTATAAAGAGCTGTGATTCGTCGATTATAGTTTCATAAAAGCTATGCGTATGAGTTTCATTCATAAAAAATCGTGGATGATTAATGAGGTAAGGAGGCTGAATGGCTCGTGTGTCCATCTGGAGAGAGATGGGTATAAGCTCGCGTTTCGGTATGCGAATAATTACCATCCGATGTGGACATACTTGCCGCCGAAACGCGGGCATCTTAAAAAAGGAACAAACGCAGTCGGTCGTGTGCACACACAGTCGTCTTTTAATTACATCACAATACAGATACTATCAGCTGGTAATTATCACCATTACATCGAAGCAATAAATAAGCTATTCTGTATTACAGTTTACCCTATCTCAGGGTCTTAACCCAATCAAACATGCGACAATCGTTAGCTACTAAATCGCTACCAAATGTATTGACGAAAGCGTTCATCGGTATGCCGTTACATCGAAGCACCAAATAAGCTATGCAGTATTGTCCGCACACGTTAGATAGAGGACTCTGAACTCTCTTGGCATTGTGAGTCCACTCGGAACAATGTTCGTTCAGGAACATGCGAAATGCGCCGTGTAGCGGCGGTAGTCCGTGCGAGCAGAAGTATTCACCGCGAATTCCGTAATATGACACCGTTCTGTCGCGTTCCCGAAAGGACGCATTACGGCGATACTAACAGTTGACTAATGGATTTTGGTACTCGGGAAATGCGCGTTTTAAAAGTAATCATATTAGCGCTGTAGTTAAAGCGTTGGTTCGCCCACTGGATGTATGCAAGTCTGAACAAGTTGAAAGATAAGCCCGTCATTGGCACAATGCTGTGCAGTAATTTATTCTATGCCCGCTAAGATGAAATTCGGATTTCATTATTATTCTTTTTGTCGTGTCTCTAAGAAGAGTAGACCACGTGACGTCCTGCCTGGCTAATAAAGACGGCGGGTATGCATCGACGAGTTGACCTGTATGTGTACATCTAACATATTTAGGGCATTGGTTATCGTATGAAACATACATAGTACGAGTAATGAGAGAGAGTACAGATTTGTCTAAGAAATACCGCTTTTATATGTATTTTGTCACACTTAGTTACGTGTGTAATGCTTTTAAGCTAAGTGTTTACCACATTTATCTGCATGTTAACACTTTTAAGCTAAGTAAATATCACTTTTATTTGTATGTTACCACATTTTAGCTACGTAATTGCCACGCTTGGCTGTGTGTAAACGCTTTTAGCATATTAAGTTTCACTTTTAATTGTATGTTAACGCTATTTAACTACGTATGTACCACATTTAGCTCTATGTTAACTTTTTTCGCAAAGTTTTTAGTTGTACGTTACGTACTTTTAGTTGTACGTTAACGCTTTTAAGATAAGTAAGTACCAATTACAGCTACATGTTAATGATTTTAGCTAAGTAATTACCGCATTTAGCTGTAGGTTAACGCTTTTAAGCTAAGAAATTACCACATTTAGCTGTATGTTAGCGATTTTAAGCTAATTATTTACCATATTTACCTGCATGTTAACGGTTTTAAGCTAAGCAAATACAACTTTTAGCTAAGTCATTAGCATTTTTAGCTAAGTAAGTACCATATTTAGTTGCAAGTTAACGCTTTTAAGTTAAGTAATTACCACATATGTTAAAACTGTTTAGCTAATAAATGACCGCATTTAGCTGTATGTTAGCGCTTTTTAACTAAATAATTACCACATTTAGTTGTATGTTAACGCTTTTAAGCTAAGTAATTACCGCATTTATTTAGCTGTGTGTTAACCTATTTAGCTAAGGAATTACCCTATTTAGCTGTATGTTACTGCATTTTAACTAAGGAATTATCACATTTAGCTGTATGTTAACGCTTGTAAGCTAAGTAATTACCCCCATTTAGCTGTATGGTAACGCTTTTTAACTAAGTAATTATCGCATTTAGTTGCATGTTAACGCATTGAAACTAAGTATTTACCACATTCACCTGTATGTTAAGGTACTCGGGAAATGCGCGTGATAGATAACACGGTTTTCTGTAGTGATATTAGCATTGTTGTTAAAGCGTTGGTTCGCACACTGGACGTATGCAAGTCTGAACAAGTTTAACGATAAGCCGGTCATTTGCTCTTAAATCTATCTAAGCTAGGTTCTGAGAAGGAAAGAACAAACTCTGCGTATGATTATAATATATTTGTTATAACTAACCAAACAATGCAAGAAGTATAAAACAATTAATTATGAACATAGTTGTCAGAATATAGTAATATAAACAAAAACACTACAAGTATTAAATAATATGATTATGAATTGTTATTTTATACCACGCCTGCCGGGGCGCGCTATAGCAGAGAGCTATTTTAAAACACTGGGCGAGGTAAGTACATAAGCATAGACGAACGAGTGGACTGTGGACTGTGGACTCCGGTTGCCTTAGCAACGAACGGGGTGCGGCTAGCGCTGTTATGATCGATGTAACAACCTGCATAGTTGTAAGAACTGCATGTATAGTTTATGTATGTTTTGGTACACTTGTATTATATGACTAATCTTAGTTAATTGTGGTGCACTTTAATTTGCTAACTGTATAAACGAGCGTCATAACAGAATGACGTTAGCCCTGTGCTGTGTCTGTCATTTTATAAACTATATGAAATTTCTCTACAATTTTTTAAACCATGTGTCATTTTTGCTGTACCATTTTTTTATTGAATGTATTAAAGGTGGCCGCAACGGGTGTCTGGTCATATGATACCCCTTTATGGTGGCGTATTAAACCGTTCGCCTTGTATCTTATCAACCAGAAGTATAAAAGCAGTCACCCAAAAGAATAAAATTTGACAAATCTGGAATTTACCCAACATATCCTGTTAAAACTGACACAGTTTTCAATTTTCTTACAAAGTTATGGCATGTTTGGTATAAAAAAATCAAGCAATTATATGAATATTTGTTTGAAAATAAATTGGTTTGCAATGCTCTGATATAAATCAATGATAACATAGTGTACTCTTCCAATTTACACTTGACTGTTTGAAATTGAATCGGTACTATCTTTGTTTTTATTATCTATCAAAATATTAATTATAACGGATATATCTAGACACATTATGGAACACTCCTGCTTGTCAAGTCATTATTATTTGTTTGACAGCCAAGTCTAAGCAATGCCTTGATCGTAATGTTAGCTGAAAACCAGTCGCATAATTTAATTATAGATCGATTTTGACACTTGATAAATCGTAGATCATATACACTAAATTTCCTGTAATTCTTCATAATAATTATTATGATGACAGTGCCCAAGTGAATATATTATTTGCACTTTTAAAGTGCACATTATTTACTACATGAAATCGTTATTTCCATGATATATATTATTTTGTTTATCATAATTTAGTTTATATTTGAAATAGGTTACTGCACAAGAAAATGTATGCAGTATGTGTTACTACTAGTATTATATTGTATACCCTCTTGGTGTATATTATGTTATATACCCTCTGGGTGTATGCATTACACTTGTCGCTGTCTTCATTACCACCTTGCTGGCTTTTGGTTCATAAGGCAAACACGGTTATGTTATGTTGTCACACTCTTGTATTGAGAATAACCACATCGGTCAGCTGTTCAACATGTCCTAATCCAAGTTATGTGTGGCATCAATCATCGTATAGCTATCTTCGTCATTACATTGTATTCCAATCACATATTATTCCCAAAGTTCTTCTTTATTTTATGACAGTTGTGATATCATCTTTTTATCTATTATTTCAGAATATGCATTTAATATAAATTATTGGAAATTTGTAAGCACTATGCGGAGCTGTAGTGTGTCATCTGTACTACTTCGTTCTTAGATTTCCTGCAGCATTGAAGTAATGATGCTATGACAGCATGTGTTTAACATCACTAACCTACAATATAAATATATGAAAGGTTTTATCTTAGATATTTTTCCTACTGTACATTTTGAACAATCTCAAACAATTTCGACAACACTATTGTTAAACTAACCTGGGTGTGTGTATGCGTATCGCATATTTTGTGTATTATATTCTAATCCAAAAGTGCTACCCCTACAGCTGCCTTGGCCTGGTATCGCATTTTGTTTTTGTATATTTCATATACAGACATCCTTGACCTTGGGCTGCACGAATAATATAAATATGACAGGGTATATCAGCTTCATCCAGTTGATAAAAAATTAATGGTGACAAAATTATTTTTAGATTTTTTGATGATCACGTTTTCTTATAATCAGACAAAACATAAACATGGCCACCAAGGTAATTTTGCAATGTGGCTAACCTCTCTAGACACCTGCCTACCTTCAAACGAAGTTTTATTTTGGTCGGTGAACATATCCTCGTTTCACAATATCTCAATCGTTGAACGGGCCTCTCGCCATACAAAATAAAAATAAACTATTTGTCCTCATTGTGTTAAATTTGCAATACATACGCATTAGAGTCCCCTAAATAGGCCACCCATGTGCCAAGATAAATTGGTCTGACTACAGAGGCTGCCGAGATATACAAATGTGTATATCGGACAAAAACACGGGGTTTAAGGGGTGGCTCTTTCCAACGGGTGCTGCTTGCAACTGGTTCTACTGTATCTATGAAATAAACCTTTTAGTTAGGGCTTAATTGTGTGGTATAAGATACAACACAACTACAGTCACTATTCTTGAAACCTAAATATTAGTTTACCACATGTTGTATTTGTCTTTTTGCATGCTCTTCATTGATTGCATTATATAGACACATCGTTATCAGACAATGAAATATGTTTTGCTAGATTTGGACCACCATTTGTAAAAAAAAAAATTATTAAATCCAATTGCTATCTCTCTCTTTTCTGAAAGTGGTTTGTTATTCGTCATAAAAATATCAGGATATATTGGTATGTTGAAATGTTTGTTAATTACGCAGTTTAATATTTTCCACGTACCGTTAACATTGTTTCTCTGTAGTGCTGGTTTAATGAGTCTTAATATAGCTGTTAATTTGCTTTTATACGTTTTGTATTTATGCGCAGATTCAGCATATCTAGATATAACAAATGCTTTATACAGCCTCTTTTTCTTGACACCAGCACGGTGAACCAAGTTGTCTTGTTAGTGCTACGGTGCTCTAGGATGTGATCTCAGGCTAGTGATTGGAATACTTACTGCAGGCCTTTTTAGACACCTGGGTAACACGACTGTGAACTATCCTGTAACATCTACTGTGAAGCGAGCACTTAATTCAGAGTTAATTGTAAATTTGTCAAAGAGATTAAATTATGCTGTAATTTTCTTGACTGGGTGTATGAAAGAAAAAGAACAAAGAATGCGCAACGACTGCAGTGACATCAGCAACTATTTTAACATTCGTGTTTCATTGGTAGTCTCGTGAATGGAAACATTGTTGCAAGCTTTTAAAATGTGTATACTTTTCCGCCGGTAGACACACAAGATGGGACAGTTGACATTTTCTTTAACTGCGAGACATTTCGCAGTCATTTTCTTTAACTGCATGACCTGCTATTTTCTTTTACTGTGACATTTTTGTGTATTTTTATTTAACTGCGTGACATTTTACTAGTCGTAGCTAATGCGGTTTGCCACACATGTAACGCTGTTTTCTAAGTGTGTAACACATTCACTATGTAGTAACGCGTTTAGCTATTCTTCCAATGGCATACACAGCGCTGTCACCACAGCATGTACCACCCGTTGGCCACCACTTCCACCATTTACCTCCGTCTAACTGTCCCTAAGAGCAACTCCATACATCGCCCCTACATTCACCTGTTGACACATACTTCCATTGAGTCAGATACCTATGGCAGCCAGTGTATCTGACACATACCTCCATAGATACAGAGACCTATGGCAGCTAAAATTTCTGATACATACCTCGATCCATAGAGTAGTAGTGAGTCGAATGTACCAATTACCTTCTGGTTTCCACACCTCACCACCTCACCATAGAGTAATGAGACGAGTATAGCCATCTGACCACCCCCACACACGCTTGGTGTTGTATTCTCGCTAGTGACACCCCTCTACATATGGACAAGCTCCATAGAGTAGTAGTGAGTCGAGTGTAGCCATTACCTTCTGGTTCCCACACCTCACCACCCCCAACAATAGAGTAATGATACAGACGCCAGGGGGCGCAGGGGCGCGCGCGATTACAGTAAAAAGCGCCCCTTCGACTCACTACTACTACTACTACTACTACTACTACTACTACTACTACTACTACTACTACTACTACTACTACTACTACGACTACAGTAAAAGAAAATAGCAGGTCATGCAGTTAAAGAAAATGACTGCGAAATGTCTCGCAGTTAAAGAAAATGTAAACTGTCGCATCTTGTGTGTCTACCGGCGGAAAAGTATACACATTTTAAAAGCTTGCAACAATGTTTCCATTCACGAGACTACCAATGAAACACGAATGTTAAAATAGTTGCTGATGTCACTGCAGTCGTTGCGCATTCTTTGTTCTTTTTCTTTCATACACCCAGTCAAGAAAATTACAGCATCATTTAATCTCTTTGACAAATTCACAATTAACTCTGAATTAAGTGCTCGCTTCACAGTAGATGTTACAGGATAGTTCACAGTCGTGTTACCCAGGTGTCTAAAAAGGCCTGCAGTAAGTATTCCAGTCACTAGCCTGAGATCACATCCTAGAGCACCGCAGTACTAACAAGACAACTTGGTTCACCGTGCTGGTGTCAAGAAAAAGAGACTGTATAAAGCATTTGTTATATCTAGATATGCTGAATCTGCGCATAAATACAAAACGTATAAAAGCAAATTAACAGCTATATTAAGACGCATTAAACCAGCACTACAGAGAAACAATGTTAAGGGTACGTGCAAAATATTAAACTGCGTAATTAACAAACATTTCAACATACCAATATATCCTGATATTTTTATGACGAATAACAAACCACTTTCAGAAAAGAGAGAGATAGCAATTGGATTTTTTTTACAAATGGTGGTCCAAATCTAGCAAAACATATTTCATTGTCTGATAACGATGTGTCTATATAATGCAATCAATGAAGAGCATGCAAAAAGACAAATACAACATGTGGTAAACTAATATTTAGGTTTCAAGAATGGTGACTGTAGTTGTGTTGTATCTTATACCACACAATTAAGCCCTAACTAAAAGGTTTATTTCATAGATACAGTAGAACCAGTTGCAAGCAGCACCCGTTGGAAAGAGCCACCCCTTAAACCCCGTGTTTTTGTCCGATATACACATTTGTATATCTCGGCAGCCTCTGTAGTCAGACCAATTTATCTTGGCACATGGGTGGCCTATTTAGGGGACTCTAATGCGTATGTATTGCAAATTTAACACAATGAGGACAAATAGTTTATTTTTATTTTGTATGGCGAGAGGCCCGTTCAACGATTGAGATATTGTGAAACGAGGATATGTTCACCGACCAAAATAAAACTTCGTTTGAAGGTAGGCAGGTGTCTAGAGAGGTTAGCCACATTGCAAAATTACCTTGGTGGCCATGTTTATGTTTTGTCTGATTATAAGAAAACGTGATCATCAAAAAATCTAAAAATAATTTTTTCACCATTAATTTTTTATCAACTGGATGAAGCTGATATACCCTGTCATATTTATATTATTCGTGCAGCCCAAGGTCAAGGATGTCTGTATATGAAATATACAAAAACAAAATGCGATACCAGGCCAAGGCAGCTGTAGGGGTAGCACTTTTGGATTAGAATATAATACACAAAATATGCGATACGCATACACACACCCAGGTTAGTTTAACAATAGTGTTGTCGAAATTGTTTGAGATTGTTCAAAATGTACAGTAGGAAAAATATCTAAGATAAAACCTTTCATATATTTATATTGTAGGTTAGTGATGTTAAACACATGCTGTCATAGCATCATTACTTCAATGCCGCAGGAAATCTAAGAACGAAGTAGTACAGATGACACACTACAGCTCCGCATAGTGCTTACAAATTTCCAATAATTTATATTAAATGCATATTCTGAAATAATAGATAAAAAGATGATATCACAACTGTCATAAAATAAAGAAGAACTTTGGGAATAATATGTGATTGGAATACAATGTAATGACGAAGATAGCTATACGATGATTGATGCCACACATAACTTGGATTAGGACATGTTGAACAGCTGACCGATGTGGTTATTCTCAATACAAGAGTGTGACAACATAACATAACCGTGTTTGCCTTATGAACCAAAAGCCAGCAAGGTGGTAATGAAGACAGCGACAAGTGTAATGCATACACCCAGAGGGTATATAACATAATATACACCAAGAGGGTATACAATATAATACTAGTAGTAACACATACTGCATACATTTTCTTGTGCAGTAACCTATTTCAAATATAAGCTAAATTATGATAAACAAAATAACATATATCATGGAAATAACGATTTCATGTAGTAAATGATGTGCACTTTAAAAGTGCAAATAATATATTCACTTGGGCACTGTCATCATAATAATTATTATGAAGAATTACAGGAAATTTAGTGTACATGATCTACGATTTATCAAGTGTCAAAATCGATCTATAATTAAATTATGTGACTGGTTTTCAGCTAACATTACGATCAAGGCATTGCTTAGACTTGGCTGTCAAACAAATAATAATGACTTGACAAGCAGGAGTGTTCCATAATGTGT
Organism: Lamellibrachia columna; assembly: GCA_963662155.1. Taxonomy (NCBI): domain Eukaryota; kingdom Metazoa; phylum Annelida; class Polychaeta; order Sabellida; family Siboglinidae; genus Lamellibrachia; species Lamellibrachia columna. The sequence continues at coordinate 35,671,963 of OY759274.1, forward strand.
CTAGATGTATCCGTTATAATTAATATTTTGTTAGATAATAAAAACAAAGATAGTACCGATTCAATTTCAAACAGTCAAGTGTAAATTGGAAGAGTACACTATGTTATCATTGATTTATATCAGAGCATTGCGAACCAATTTATTTTCAAACAAATATTCATATAATTGCTTGATTTTTTTTATATCAAACATGCCATAACTTTGTAAGAAAATTGAAAACTGTGTCAGTTTTAACAGGATATGTTGGGTAAATTCCAGACTTGTCAAATTTTAGTGTTTTGGGTGACTGCTTTTATACTTCTGGTTGATAAGATACAAGGCGAACGGTTTAATTTCAATACGCCACCATAAAGGGGTATCATATGACCAGACACCCGTTGCGGCCACCTTTAATACATTCAATAAAAAAATTGTACAGCAAAAATGACACATGGTTTAGAAAATTGTAGAGAAATTTCATATAGTTTATAAAATGACAGACATACCACAGGGCTAACGTCATTCTGTTATGACGCTCGTTTATACAGTTAGCAAATTAAAGTGCACCACAATTAACTAAGATTAGTCATACAATGCAAGTGTACCAAAACATACATAAACTATACATGCAGTTCTTACAACTATGCAGGTTGTTACATCGATCATAACAGCGCTAGCCGCACCCCGTTCGTTGCTAAGGCAACCGGAGTCCACAGTCCACAGTCCACTCGTTCGTCTATGTTTATGTACTTACCTCGCCCAGTGTTTTAAAACAGCTCTCTGCTATAGCGCGCCCCGGCAGGCGTGGTATAAAATAACAATTCATAATCATATTATTTAATACTTGTAGTGTTTTTGTTTATATTACTATATTCTGACAACTATGTTCATAATTAATTGTTTTATACTTCTTGCATTGTTTGGTTAGTTATAACAAATATATTATAATCATACGCAGAGTTTGTTCTTTCCTTCTCAGAACCTAGCTTAGATAGATTTAAGTGCAAATGACGGGCTTATCGTTAAACTTGTTCAGACTTGCATACGTCCAGTGTGCGAACCAACGCTTTAACAACAATGCTAATATCACTACAGAAAACCGTGTTATCTATCACGCGCATTTCCCGAGTACCTTAACATACAGGTGAATGTGGTAAATACTTAGTTTCAATGCGTTAACATGCAACTAAATGCGATAATTACTTAGTTAAAAAGCGTTACCATACAGCTAAATGGGGGTAATTACTTAGCTTACAAGCGTTAACATACAGCTAAATGTGATAATTCCTTAGTTAAAATGCAGTAACATACAGCTAAATAGGGTAATTCCTTAGCTAAATAGGTTAACACATAGCTAAATAAATGCGGTAATTACTTAGCTTAAAAGCGTTAACATACAACTAAATGTGGTAATTATTTAGTTAAAAAGCGCTAACATACAGCTAAATGCGGTAATTACTTAGCTAAAAAGCGCTAACATACAGCTAAATGTGGTCATTTATTAGCTAAACAGTTTTAACATATGTGGTAATTACTTAACTTAAAAGCGTTAACTTGCAACTAAATATGGTACTTACTTAGCTAAAAATGCTAATGACTTAGCTAAAAGTTGTATTTGCTTAGCTTAAAACCGTTAACATGCAGGTAAATATGGTAAATAATTAGCTTAAAATCGCTAACATACAGCTAAATGTGGTAATTTCTTAGCTTAAAAGCGTTAACCTACAGCTAAATGCGGTAATTACTTAGCTAAAATCATTAACATGTAGCTGTAATTGGTACTTACTTAGCTTAAAAGCGTTAACGTACAACTAAAAGTACGTAACGTACAACTAAAAACTTTGCGAAAAAAGTTAACATAGAGCTAAATGTGGTACATACGTAGCTAAATAGCGTTAACATACAATTAAAAGTGAAACTTAATATGCTAAAAGCGTTTACACACAGCCAAGCGTGGCAATTACGTAGCTAAAATGTGGTAACATACAAATAAAAGTGATATTTACTTAGCTTAAAAGTGTTAACATGCAGATAAATGTGGTAAACACTTAGCTTAAAAGCATTACACACGTAACTAAGTGTGACAAAATACATATAAAAGCGGTATTTCTTAGACAAATCTGTACTCTCTCTCATTACTCGTGCTATGTATGTTTCATACGATAACCAATGCCCTAAATATGTTAGATGTACGCATACAGGTCAACTCGTCGATGCATACCCGCTGTCTTTATTAGCCAGGCAGGACGTCACGTGGTCTACTCTTCTTAGAGACACGACAAAAAGAATAATAATGAAATCCGAATTTCATCTTAGCGGGCATAGAATAAATTACTGCACAGCATTGTGCAAATGACGGGCTTATCTTTCAACTTGTTCAGACTTGCATACATCCAGTGGGCGAACCAACGCTTTAACTACAGCGCTAATATGATTACTTTTAAAACGCGCATTTCCCGAGTACCAAAATCCATTAGTCAACTGTTAGTATCGCCGTAATGCGTCCTTTCGGGAACGCGACAGAGCGGTGTCATATTACGGAATACGCGGTGAATACTTCTGCTCGTACGGACTACCGCCGCTACACGGCGCATTTCGCGTGTTCCTGAACGAACATTGTTCCGAGTGGACTCACAATGCCAAGAGAGTTCAGAGTCCTCTATCTAACGTGTGCGGACAATACTGCATAGCTTATTTGGTGCTTCGATGTAACGGCATACCGATGAACGCTTTCGTCAATACATGTGGTAGCGATTTAGTAGCTAACGATTGTCGCGTGTTTGATTGGGTTAAGACCCTGAGATAGGGTAAACTGTAATACAGAATAGCTTATTTATTGCTTCGATGTAATGGTGATAATTACCAGCTGATAGTATCTGTATTGTGATGTAATTAAAAGACGACTGTGTGTGCACACGACCGACTGCGTTTGTTCCTTTTTTAAGATGCCCGCGTTTCGGCAGCAAGTATGTCCACATCGGATGGTAATTATTCGCATACCGAAACGCGAGCTTATACCCATCTCTCTCCAGATGGACACACGAGCCATTCAGCCTCCTTACCTCATTAATCATCCACGATTTTTTATGAATGAAACTCATACGCATAGCTTTTATGAAACTATAATCGACGAATCACAGCTCTTTATACCATTCACCGATAACGTACTGAACCCTGATTGATTAGCTCTCTCATTCATTGATACCGTACTCAATAACCGCCACGTCAGCGATATGTGGGTTTTCCCTCAATAACCGCCACGTCAGCGATATGTGGATTTCCCCTCAATAACCGCACTACTTAGGGTTACACAGCCGTCAACACGTTGGGGTTACACTTAGGGTTATCTCCATTCGCCAGGAGGCGCTCCTACAGCCGCTAGTGGACGGTTTGGTGTGCTGCGCGCGCAAGCGGAAGTCGTTCATGCACATGGTCTTAGGAATTAATCATTCACACCCTAAACCCTACTACTAGTGCCTGTTATTGGCGAGACCCCCATACTCTCTCCAATCACATGACCAAGATCAGTGCCTGTCATTGGTGTGACTTCCATACTCTCTCCTAGCACATGACCAAGTTCAGTGCCTGTCATTGGCGTGACTCCCATACTCTCTCCACTCACATGACCAAGATCAGTGCCTGTCATTGCCGTGACTCCCATACTCTCTCCAATTAATCACATAACCAAGATCAGTGCCTGTCACTGGCGTGACTCCCATACTCTCTCCAATCACATGGCAAAGATCAGTGCCTGTCATTGGTGCGACTTCCATACTCTCTCCAAGCACATGTCCAAGATCAGTGCCTGTCATTGGCGTGACTCCCATACTCTCTCCAATCACATGACCAAAACCAGTGCCTGTCATTGGCGTGACTCCCATACTCTCTCCAATCACATGACAAAGATCAGTGCCTATCATTGGCGTAACTCCCATACTCTGTCCAATCACATGACCAAGATCAGTGCCTGTCATTGGTGTGACTTCCATACTCTCTCCAATCACATAATCAAGATCAGTGCCTGTCATTGGCGTGACCCCCATACTCTCTCCAATCACATGATAAAGATCAGTGCCTATCATTGGCGTGACTCCCATACTCTCTCCAATCACATGACCAAGATCAGTGCCTGTCATTGGTGTGACTTCCATACACTCTCCAAGCACATGACCAAGATCAGTGCCTGTCATTGGCGTGACCCCCATACTCTCTCCAATCACATGACCAAGATCAGTGCCTGTCACTGGCGTGACCCCATACTCTCTCCAATCACATGGCAAAGATCAGTGCCTGTCATTGGTGCGACTTCCATACTCTCTCCAATCACATGACCAAGATCAGTGCCTATCATTGGTGTGACTTCCATACTCTCTCCAATCACATAATCAAGATCAGTGCCTGTCATTGGCGTGACCCCCATACTCTCTCCAATCACATGATAAAGATCAGTGCCTATCTTTGGCGTGACTCCCATACTCTCTCCAATCACATGACCAAGATTAGTGCCTGTCATTGGCGAGACCCCCATATTCTCTCCAATTACATGACAAAGTTGCGAAATTTCACCAAGAAGTTTCAGCGTTTCCATTTTCACTTCAATTAATTAAAACATTAAGTTATGTAATAGTTGGTCTGGCGATTTCATACACAAGTTGCAACGAGCTACCATGTTGTAGAGGATACCAGGTAGGTTTGATTTTTCGCAAAACATAATTTGAAATGAGACTATCGAAAAATGGAATTAATGAGGGATTTTTAGGGGAGATGAGATCATAGACATTTTGCCATAATTGCGAATCTAAAGATCCTTTACGCTTGATGCGTACTTTTCGTTTGACCGAATATGATTGGCTACCCGGAATCAGGGTAACCAACGAAATTGACTCTCAAGCAAACTCACCAAATAAGAAAATGCACAGGGTTAAAAAAACATGATTTTTTTATTAAAAAATCGGATATTTTTCATTTAAATCGGATTTTTTTATTTTTTTATCTGGTATATAGACATTTATATAGATGTTTATATTTACAAACTCTTTCAAACGTGTTTAATTCAAATTGATTTGGGTACTTGTCTTAACAGAGGGTACATGATTTTTGCTTATATAAAGACATTAAACAATGCCCACAAGGCCTCACCCCCTGTAGTTGCATAATTTGAAAGGAAAGCATGCTGTGTGTCTGTGGCTGTAGCGGTGATAATTATTGTTTGCTGAGAGGGCGGATTTGCACCTGTTCAGGGCTCTATGTAATCTAAGGGTCTCCAACCAGACCGCAAATTGGTACAATATTAAACAATTGAAGCCCAGACTGTCTCACTTGAGTCAACATACTGAATTGATAACAACTAGCACAAGCTCTAAGTGGACTTTAACCCAGGGCTTCTGATTTGAAGATAAGTTTGTGTGGCTTCACTGTATTCAGAAAAGGGATAGCTCAAACATGCACAATGTCATAAAATATTTGACTATCAGACTATCTGGTGACGATACAACTACACAAGTGTGCGGACTTTCTGCTTTTGTATTAGAAAACAACCAAAACGTTGTTGATCTCGATAGCATCGAGATCAATTATTTATTAAAAATGCATATATATATATATATATATATATATATATATATATATATATATATATATATATATATATATATATATATATATATATATATATATATATATATATATATATATATATATATATATAAGCGATTAAAACAATCGGAAGTTACACAAATAAAAAATAATAAATCAATGATATTTTTAAAAGTGATTTAAATCATGATTGAAATCAATTATTTAAATCAAGCAATCCTGAATACGCATTTGTTCTGTTTATTACTACGAAGCAGTCGAACCAACATTGTATATATCGATGACATTGACACTAGTCACACAAGAAAATAGAACGAAATTGCAAATTGTAAATATAAATTAATCTGATCAGTGATACCATCAATCGTGGAGAAAATATCGTAAGAAGGACGTACATACGCTTGAATGAATACAGAGGAGAGCAACTAAAATGATGCCATGTTACGAATAACGCCTAAAAGAATGTGGTTTAGCAACCTTAGAGACGAGGAGGTAAAGAGGAGATCAAATTGAAGTTTGTTACCTCAAGAAAGACAGTAGAACTATTTGTTCCAAAAAAGAGTACAACTAGACGACATGGGGTAACATTAGTAAAAGATCAACGTAGAATGGATATCAGGAAGTACTCGATCTGACAGAGGACAATAAATGAATGGGACACATTACGTACAGATTGCGTAACTGCTACCAGCGTGAGTATGTTTAAAAACAAGGTTGACACATATCTCAGGAGGGCGGGTTACACATGGATGAAACATGTTGGACTCTCCATAAGCCAATGGCTTCCTTGTCCACTTGCCATCTGGGCCTTTGTCTTGGTCTTGCTAAATCTTGGTAAATCTAAATCTGACGGCGGTAACAGTAAATATATGGGTCTGCGGCCAGACTGTTCCCGGCTAGTTGACGAAGCCGGGCAAAATTCGAGCATTGTCTTACACAAATTATTTAGTTGTTCTTTGTCGTGGCACATGGTGAGCGTCGCCCGATCAAACGAACATTCAATCGCTCGTGTGAACCGGCCTTAAGCTAGACTAGCCCTGTGACCGGTGTTCAAATATCGATAATGTTTCATAGACCTGACCATGGAAAGTGCCCCATCCTCATTAACCAGGGGTGGTAGTATCGATTGTTCAGTGTCGTTGATGTTCAATGAGATTTGTTTGGACGGAATCTAAATATCGGCAAGCAGATTCTCGGCGCATACATAATTGGCTAATTGCGCTTTCATCCGGGCATTTGGCTCATTCATAAAATAAGAGTTAACTGTTATCAGTTTATTAGATGCAATTCGAGTTAACTTTAAACTTGATTATATTGGTACAACTGTCAGACTGAAAAGATAAATCAGGCCAACCAATGTCAAGTGTATCATTTCGATAATGTCGTTGATTGGCAGCTGGCGCTTCACGGGAACGCCGGCACGATGGAGTGGTGACAGTGTGTAACAACGAGATCTCGCCTCTGCGGCCAGACTCTCTTCTCGGCGAATTCACGAAAGCGAGCGAAAATCGGTTAAGCGAGACTTCAATCCACCTGGCGGCGAGGAAGGAGTGCTAGGAATTTAGCGAAAACAGGCAAAACATTGGCGTCACACGGTGGCCAAGATGTAAAGCACCTTATGTATTATAACATTATGGTGGCACCACTTTGACAATCGAGGTAACAGTAATATTTTCAGAGGCATGAATAATGTTAGCTTACAAATAAAATTGCCGATACATCGACGAAACAATCTGTCAACCAACGAAACGAAACTATATGTCTACCACAGACACAGATGTCAACATTACCGCTTCAGTTGAAAATACTCTGGTCATCTTGGTACAGCTTTCCTGCTTTTTGGACGAAATGCTTTTTGTAAGTAAAAACATTTCTAACGGTAATATCGATACATTTGTCGCACACTATGCCGTTCTGTGCATATGTTAATGCTCTGGTCTCCAGTTGTCTCAAATGTTCCAAAGCATGTGTTCACCGCGAACGAGAAAGCAAAATCAAAACGACAATCCTTAACAAACAAAACGTCGGCCAGTGAATTCGCTAAAATACGACGACAGTTGAATGGAGGTGGATGTTTCCTGCTTTTAATTTATTATTAATACGAAAAATCAATTAAATGTACAGATTGACAGAAAAGTAATGCCTATATAACATACTTTTCTCATAAAAAAGTTAATTTAACAGAAAAATGTTATATAACAACTTTTTGGTCAATACACATTTCAAGTTTCTCCCCAACTGTTGATGTATACACCACAACGAAGACCAATATTGCTGCGAATCAGGATCATTGCAACACCACAACATTATATTTGGTTTAACTTGTAGACACATAACTCATCTCTTGATAGTACACTAAACTCTACCCACAGAACGGTTTTTGGCATCAACAATTAATTTGTTTAACCGAATTCAGGCTTTCTACCTGTGCGCACCATAACACCTTTGATGCCATTTCAAAACAGTGTAAAGTTAATATACGTTTCATAGGTATGTGTGGACATAATAAAACGAAACCCCAATGTATTTGATGATGACTTTAACACTGCAACCGATGTATGTGAATCCAGGCTCTCTAGCGCGCGGGACAAACGGTGGCGCCACACCACGGAGCTTGGATAATTTAGGTTAGGAAAAGGTTTCCAACAGATGGGGGGACAGGTCGTTGAGCTAACGGTAGTCACAAACACAGTGTCAAGGTACTGCATTCAGTGAAGTTCTACGGATAATTCACAAAACATAGGTACTGAATTAATTAACTTAAATTTTACAGACGTGTGCAAGCCCTAAACCTTTCTGATTTATATCAATACGTCCTTATATCGCCCACTTTTTTTTGCCTTGGCTTTGGCCCTTGCCATGGGCTTGGGCTTGGCCTTGTCCTTGGTTTTGCCTTTGGTCTATATTAATTTCACTACGTTACAGGATGTTATTCGTCCCTAGGACTGTCATGAACTAGACTAATATTCCCTTGGTGCATTCCCCCACACTCTTTTATTTGGTGTTATTGACCCGTACCCATAAAATCTATTAATTTTGAGTGGGACCAATCGAAATTCTACGAAAAGGGTCATACTTTATCTATGGCCCCTAAAGGAGGCATACACGTTTCGGCTGGAAAAAATCGGCGTCTCATTTATTACGTCTTGTGCCCTACATTTGAGGCTTTCAATACACCCACTAGCTTTAATATCAACAACACAAGACTTCACTAATTTGTATACCCATTCCACACAAAAGCAACCCTTTCTGTTGTCTCTACCCCCCTTTTTTCTTTTGAGAAACATATTATTTCTATCGTTTTTTTAAAGATCGTCACCGAGTAGTGACTGTGGACCTGGCTGCCAAAACCGAACACACTGTCAGTTGCTCCAGTGGAGCATGACCTACTAACAGGTTGCAGTATGACTCGTGGACGGGACTGGTCAATTTACATGACGGAATGCGATGAAACATAGGAAAACAATACGTCAATGAAGACATTTCAAATTATTTTCAACTTATGTGATAGCAACCTTTATTTGCAACATTACGATGTCATGATTTTAGCTACATATTGTATATTCATACATAATGCAGCGCCAATATAGGAATGGATTGACACCACATTTTCAACTGTATTGCCTGAGCCAGGTGTATATAAGAAGTTGAAGTTTGTAACTGTCGGTGGTCCGGAGTGCTGGGTTATCTTACGATGAAATGTCCAGCACAGCCATTTGACCGCTTTTTGCACTGTGTATAAATAATGCTTTGGCATCAAATATGTAGTATTGTTATTTATATGTATATTCTATCCGCCCAGTGTATTTTACTTGCGTGACAAAACCATTTTGTTGAGGTAGCAATCTACGTTGCTACAGTTAACTCTAACTATCTGTATACATGAATACCTGGCTCCAGACAGAGGTGGATATCTGAACCAATAGTCTTCGCGCAATAATTGTAGCGTGGCTGAATGCTTCTCAGTGAAGTCGAGTTGGAATGAACAGGTATGTCAGGGGGTGAAGTGTAAAGCGCTTTTGATCAGCCGAAGGACTGGATGCCGAGCTATAGAAGAACGTACAACCCGGAAGTATAATACTTCAAATAATGTTCGTATCACTCATGGCCGGGACTGCCTAATTTGCATAACGTACTTAGATGAAAAATACGAAAACAATGCAACGATAACGAAAGAATAAATTCTGCTGAAGAGCAATAATATATCTTGTTAAAATAAATATTACCATGTACATGTATGTTGTGATTTGTACCATTATGTATACAGAACAAGTTACACCTCATTTTCAGCTTCACTTCCCATGCATTATACATATACAAAACTTGTAACACATTCTAAATTGGAGGTCCGATGTTGGTGGGTTATCTTACATGTGCGCGTACGCTAGCCACCACGACTTTGACATCCATTTTGTTTAAATATTGCGTTAGACAAAGAACATTAATGTCAATGGATATTTTACTTTACGATACAAAATACAGTTACTCGCAGTAGTCTAAGAATTCACCAAAGTGAACCAATTCATGTGGTCATTTCGAACATCTCACCATTCTCGGCTAATTGTAAATACACAATTGCTCTATACCAGGTCCAAAAAAATATTTACAGTTCTTTTAACAAATCCTGCATTTGCCAGAGTCCTACCTGGTATAATGTCCTACATGTGTATTGTCAGCAGTGCAACGGCTTTTCTATGATAACTATCTGGAATATATTAACGAACGCAAGCGCGTAGATGACCGTACGCACGTATTTCCACGTTAATATGGCAAATATATATTTTAAAAATCCAACTCGCCCCCACAAATTCAATGGTACATCCGTAATCTGGCTGGTATCCACCGTGGAGTGCAAGCACGAATCAGAAAGATTGTAAATGATATTGTAATACATGTATTGCGATAATGCTTCACTAGCTGTTGTAATTAATTGTGCTATTACACAGCAAACGGTTCGTTGAAGCATGTAGACAATCTTAATACACTGCAAAATCCAAGCACATTGAAGTGTGCGAAGAGTTTATGTAACATCCGCAGTCGATTTAATCAAACAAATGCACATTTTAGTTCACATCATCCAAAGGATTTACTTTAGTATTAGATCTGGTAAAGTTCAAATAGTGGATATCAAAATATTAACCACTTTGCGGATCAGTGCCGATCATTGGCGAGACCTCCATACTCTCTCCAATCACATGACCAAGATCAGTGCCTGTAATTGGCGTGACTCCTATACTCTTTCCAATCACATGGCCAAGATCAGTGCCTGTCGTTGGCCAATAAAATAAGCCAATGTATGGGGGATTTTATTATTGAAATTATGCCTCTTTTAGCGACCTGATTTTCCCAGGTTATACCCCTTTTTATTGAAATTATACCTCTTTTGGAGACCTCATTTGCCTGCGTACATAGTAGTCTACAGGTAGAATACATATATAAACCAATGTCCATGTTTATGTTTGTTCAATGTGCCTATTCATGCATGTAGTGGAGCCCTTGGGAGTTCTTTTCTGTACTGATGTACATTCATTAGTCGGAGTCACGACGCAGTAAAAGACACACATACTTCTGCTTATGTGGCGACCCACACATTAGACATCCTCCCAAGGATTCATAATGCAGTCCAAGGGGATTATTGGTGTCCCAGACACCGGTGGTGCTTGGGAGAGTGCAACGAATGTCTACGTCCTCCCCACCAAGCCTCCCCTAAAGGAGACACACGCTTCGGAGGGAATAAATCGGCGTCTCATTTACTACGTCTTGTGCCCTACAGTTGAGGCTTTCAGTGTCGAGGCTTCCATTAGACCTGACTACCAAGACCGAAGACACTGTCAGTTGCTCCGGTGGAATCGGCAGGATCAGTATGCATGACCTACTAACTGGTTGCGGTATGACTCGTGGACGGGACTGGTTAATTTACATGACGGAGTGTGATGAAACATAGTAAACAATACGGCAGTGAAGACATTTAAAATTATGTTCAACTCCTATTATAGAAACGTTTATTTGCAACATTACCATGTAGTGATTTACTTATATAAATTATACATTCACCAATATAATAGCGCCAATACAGGAATAGACGGGACACCACATTTTCAACTGTATGGCCTGTGCTAGTTTTATATATGAAATTGAAGTCAGCGTAAATTGGTGGTCCGGAGTGCTGGGTTATCTTATGATGAAATGTCCAGCACACCTATTTGACCACCTTTTGCACTCTGTATAAATAATGCTTTTGCCAGAGAAAAGTTTTATTATTATTTTTATGTATATTCTATGCGCCCAGAATATTTTACATACGTGACAAAACCATTTTGCCGAGATAGCCATTCACGTTGCCACAGTTAACTCTATTATGTATAAATGGGTACCTGGCCACAGACAGAGCAGAGGTGGATATGTGAACGAATTGTCTTCGCGCAATAATTGTAGCGTGGCTGAATGCTTCTCAGTGAAGTCGGGATGGCGTTGTAATGAACAGGTCTGTTAGGGGGTAAAGTGTAAAGCGCTTTGAACAGTCCCAAGGACTGGATACCGAGCTATAGAAGAACGTACAACCCGGAAGTAAAATACTGAAAATAATGTTTCTATCGCTCATGGACTGGACTGCCTAATTTGCATAACGTATTAAGAAGAAACATATGAAAACAATGCAACGATCACGAACAAGTCAATTCTGCTCAAGAAGTATAATATAACTTTTTAAAAGAAATATTACCATGTACTAAAAGCAGTGCATTCGTTATGAATTGTACCAATATGTGTAGAGAACAAGTAATACCTCATTTTCAGCTTCACTTCATATGCATTATACATATACAAAACTTGTAACACGTTTTAAATCGGAGGGCCGCTGTGTCTGGATTATCTCATCAATGCCGAAAGGCGAGCCAACACGTCTTTGTCCTCCACTTTTTAAATAATGCGTTAGACAAAGAAAATTATTGTTTCAATGAATATTTTTACTTACAATACAAAAAATAGTCGAAGAATTCAACACTGTGAACCATTTTAGGTGGTCATTTGAAAAATCTCACCATTCTCGGCTAATAGTAAATGCACAATTTCTCCATACCATGTCAACACCTTTACATTCGTTTCAGCAAAAATGCTGCATTTGCCAGATTCCTACCTGGTTTAATGTATTTTCTATGATAACTATCTGGAATATATTAACGAACGCAAGCGCGTAGATAAACGTACGCACGTACTTCCACATTAATATGGCAAATATATATTTTAGAAATCCTATCCGCCCCACAAATTGAATGGTACATCTGACTGGTAACCATCGTGGAATGCAAGTGTGCTGTTACACAGCAAACAGTTCGTTGAAGCATGTAGGCAATCTTAATACACTGCAAAATCCAAGCGCATTGAAGCAGGATTTGCACTATACATTGTGTTTCTGCAGTTAACTGATGAGCTTGTCTGCACACAAGGCACCACCCAAATATGACACCGTCAGACAGGTCGCTGGGGGTCTTGTCAAAGGGAAGATACCAGGAATAGACCTGCCACGCACGGGTCTTCGTGCCACGCGCGGGCGCATAAATTACTGCTCGACGTCCTAAAAAATGCCAATGTCGAACCTCGATTTGACGGGTCTGATTTCGATCTGCGAACGTCAGAGGCCGCTCGGGTTGCGTTCGCTTGAAACGCTCGCGTGTTTCATCAAAACGACGCTTTTCATTTCCAGCAAGGCGATAGGCGCCAAACAAAGGGAATGGTGTCGCATTCGCGTGTAAACAAGCATGCGAGGTTTGTAAATATCAGCCAACATCAAACCAGTCTCATCATCCACCTGTCTCGGTTCAACAACAGGGAAATACACGAACGTTTTCGTTGCTCCTTAACGATTCGTGTCTTTGTGTAACCCATACTTCGTCTGTATTATCAACGGGGACACGCGGATTAAATCAGGCCAAATAAAGCCATTGCATGCGATCGGAACTACAAGTATCGTGGAAATTTAATGAAAAACTCAATCCGCTACGCACGTGCAGTCGAGCAATTTGTTCCCAAAGCCAGCATAGAAAATAAATCGAATCCAGTCTTAATTTCGTAAGGAACGCAATCGATTTTTCTTTATTCCACTCGAATGGATGTTTAAATTTATGAGTAGTGACATAATCATCTAAACGCAACTACTGATCTCTTAATATAAATAGTAAGAATAAACAGACATGTGAAGCTGGAATAAATACTGAAAAAGAAATGCAAACCCCGATACTCTTAATGCCAAACGAAAGAACAACAGTCAGTTAGCATGGTTATACTACCTTAATTAAAACTACATTCTTAACTGATTTAGCCTATTGCAAATCCGGTTCGTTGATGTCCAAATATGTAGTGTGCGAAGAGTTTATGTAACATCCGCAGTCGATTTAATCAAACAAATGCATATTTTAGTTCAAATCATTGAAAGGAATTAGTTTAGTAGTTAGATCTGGTAAGGTTCAAATAGTGGATATCAAAATATTAACATACTCTCTCCAATCACATGACCAAGATCAGTGCCTGTTATTGGCGAGACCCCCATACTCTCTCCAATCACATGACCAAGATCAGTGCCTGTCATTGGTGTGACTTCCATACTCTCTCCAAGCACATGACCAAGATCAGTGCCTATCACTGGAGTGACTCCCATACTCTCTCCAATCACATGACCAAGATCAGTGCCTGTCATTAGTGTGACTTCCATACCCTCTCCAAGCACATGTCCAAGATCAGTGCCTGTCATTGGCGTGACTCCCATACTCTCTCCAATCACATGACCAAAATCAGTGCCTGTCATTGGCGTGACTCCCATACTCTCTCCAATCACATGACCAAGATCAGTGCCTGTCATTAGTGTGACTTCCATACTCTCTCCAAGCACATGTCCAAGATCAGTGCCTGTCATTGGCGTGACTCCCATACTCTCTCCAATCACATGACCAAAATCAGTGCCTGTCATTGGCGTGACTCCCATACTCTCTCCAATCACATGACCAAGATCAGTGCCTGTCACTGGCGTGACTCACATACTCTCTCCAATCACATGACAAAGATCAGTGCCTATCATTGGCGTAACTCCCATACTCTGTCCAATCACATGACCAAGATCAGTGCCTGTCATTGGTGTGACTTCAATACTCTCTCCAATCACATAATCAAGATCAGTGCCTGTCATTGGCGTGACCCCCATACTCTCTCCAATCACATGATAAAGATCAGTACCTATCATTGGCGTGACTCCCATACTCTCTCCAATCATATGACCAAGATCAGTGCCTGTCATTGGTGTGACTTCCATACTCTCTCCAAGCACATGACCAAGATCAGTGCCTGTCATTGGCGTGACCTCCATACTCTCTCCAATCACATGACCAAGATCAGTGCCTGTCATTGGCGAGACCCCCATATTCTCTCCAATCACATGACAAAGTTGCGAAATTTCACCAAGAAGTTTCGGCGTTTCCATTTTCACTTCAATTAATGCTTGACCAAACATTAAGTTATGTAATAGTTGGTCTGGCGATTTCATACACAAGTTGCAACGAGCTACCATGTTGTAGAAGATACCAGGTAGGTTTGATTTTTCGCAAAAATTAATTTGAAATGAGACTATCGAAAAATGGAATTAATGAGGGACTTTTAGGGGTGATGAGATCATTTTGCTATAATTAATCTAAGGGTCTCCAACCAGACCGCAAATTGGTACAATGTTAAACAATTGAAGCCCAGACTGTCTCACTTGAGTCAACATACTGAATTGATAACAACTAGCACAAGCTCTAAGTGGACTTTAACCCAGGGCTTCTGACTTGAAGATAAGTTGGTGTGGCTTCACTGTGTGCGCACAAGTGTGCGCACTTTGTGCTTTTGTATTAGAAAACAACCAAAACGTTGTTGATCTCGATAGCATCGAGATCAATTATTTGTTTGAAATTCATATATATATATATATATATATCAGCGATTAAAAAAATCGGAACTCACACAAATAAAAAATCATAAATCAATGATTTTTTTAAAGTGATTTAAATCATGATTGAAATCAATTATTTAAATCAAGCAATCCTGAATACGCATTTGTTCTGTTTATTCATACGAAGCAGTCGAACCAACATTGTATGTATCGATGACATTGACACTAGTCACACAAGAAAATAGAACGAAATTGCAAATTGTAAATATAAATTAATCTGATCAGTGATACCATCAATCGTGGAGAAAATATCATAAGAAGGACGTACATACGCTTGAATGAATACAGAGGAGAGCAACTAAAATGAAGCCATGTTATGAATAACGCCTAAAAGAATGTGGTTTAGCAACCTTAGAGACAAGGAGGTAAAGAGGAGATCAAATTGAAGTTTGTTACCTCAAGAAAGACAGTAGAACTATTTGTTCTAAAAAAGAGTACAACTAGACGACATGGGGTAACATTAGTAAAAGATCAACGTAGAATGGATATCAGGAAGTACTCGATCTGACAGAGGACAATAAATGAATGGGACACATTATGTACAGATTGCGTAACTGCTACCAGCGTGAGTATGTTTAAAAACAAGGTTGACACATATCTCAGGAGGGCGGGTTACACGTGGATGAAACATGTTGGACTCTCCATAAGCCAATGGCTTCCTTGTCCACTTGCCATCTGGGCCTTTGTCTTGGTCTTGCTAAATCTTGGTAAATCTAAATCTGACGGCGGTAACAGTAAATATATGGGTCTGCGGCCAGACTGTTCCCGACGAGTTGACGAAGCCGGGCAAGAGTCGAGCATTGTTTTACACAAATTATTTAGGTGTTCTTTGTCGTGGCACATGGTGAGCGTCGCCCGATCAAACGAACGTTCAATCGCTCGTGTGAACCGGCCTGAAGCAAGACTAGCCCTGCGACCGGTGTTATCGATAATGTTTCATAGACCTGACCATGGAAAGTGCCCCATCCTCACTAACCAGGGGTGGTATTATCGACTGTCCAGTCTCTTAGATGTTGAATGAGACTTGTTTGGACGGAATCTAAATGTCGGCAAGCAGATTCTCGGCGCACCCATAATTGGCTAATTGCGCTGTCATCCGGGCATTTGGCTAAATAAAAAAATAAGAGTTAACTGTGATCAGTTTATTACATGCAATTCGAGTTAACCTTAAACTTGATTATATTGGTACAACTGTTCGACTGAAAAGATAAATCAGGCCAACCAATGTCAAGTGTAGCATTTCGATAATGACGTTGATTGGCAGCTGGCGCTTCACGGGAACGCCGGCACGATGGAGTGGTGACAGTGTGTAACAACGAGATCTCGCCTCTGCGGCCAGACTCTCTTCTCGGCGAATTCACGAAAGTGAGCGAAAGTTGGTTAAGCGAGACTTCAATCCCCCTGGCGGCGAGGATGGAGTGCTAGGAATGTAGCGAAAACTGGCCAAACAGTGGCGTCACACGGTGGCATAAAGCACCATATGTAATATACAACTTTGACAGTCGAGACAACAGTAATATTTTCAGGGGCGCGAATAACGCTAGTTTACAAGTAAAATTGCTAATGTGTCGACGAAACTATCTATCTACCAAAGACACAGATGTCAACATTACCGCTACAGTTGAAAATACTCTGTTCATCTTGGTCACGCTTTCCTGCTTTTTGGACGAAATGTCCCGCTTTTTGTAAGTAAAAACATTTCTAACGGTAATATCGATACATTTGTCGCACACTATGCCGTTCTGTGCATATGATAATGCTCTGGTCTCCAGTTGTCTCAAATGTTCCACAACATGTGTTCACCGCGAACGAGAAAGCAAAATCAAAACGACAATCCTTAAAAAGTAAAACGTCGGCCAGTGAATTCGCTACAATACGACGACAGTTGAAAGGAGGTGGATGTTTCCCGCTTTTAATTTATTATTAATACGAATCATCAATTAAATGTACACATTGACATAAAAGTAATGCCTATATAACATACTTTTCTCATTAAAAAGATGAATTTAACAGAAACATTTATTATAACAACGTTTTGGTTAATACACATTTCAAGTTTGTCCCAAACTGTTTATGTGTACACCACAACGAAGACCAATATTGCGGCGAATCAGAATCATTGCAACGGCACAACATTATATTTTGTTTAACTTGTAGACACATAACTCATCTGTTGATGGTACACTAAACTCTACCCACATAACGGTTTTTGGCATTAAAAATTAATTTGTTTAACCGAATTCAGGCTTTCTACCTGTGCGCACCGTAACACCTTTGATGCCATTTCAAAACAGTGTAAAGTTAATATACGTTTCATAGGTATGTGTGGACATACTAAAACGAAACCCCAATGTATTTGATGCTGACTTTAACACTGCAACCGATGTATGTGAATCCAGGCTCTCTAGCGGACGGGACAAACGGTGGCGCCACACCACGGAGCTTGGATAATCTATGTTAAGAAAAGGTTTCCAACAGATGGGGCGACAAACAAACACAGTGTCAAGGTATTGCATTCAGTGAAGTTCTACGGATAATTCACAAAACATAGGTACTGAAAGGATTGAATTAATTAACTTAAATTTTACAGACGTGTGCAAGCCCTAAACCTTTCTGATTTATATAAATACGTCCTTATATCGCCCACTTTGTTTTGCCTTGGCTTTGGCCCTTGCCATGGCATGGGCTTGGCCTTGGCTTGGGGTTGGGCTTGTCCTTGGTTTTGCCTTTGGTCTACTTTCAGCGTTCGGCAGAAGAAGGCACATATATTAATTTCACTGCGTTACAGGATGTTATTCGTCCCTAGGACTGTCATGAACTAGACTACGAAAAGGGTCATACTTTATCTATGGCCCCTAAAGGAGACATACACGTTTCGGCTGGAATAAATCGGCGTCTCATTTAGTATGTCTTGTGCCCTACATTTGAGGCTTTCATTACACCCATTAGTTTTAATATCGACAACACAAGACTTCACTAATTTGTATACCCGTTCCACACAAAAGCAACCCTTTCTTTTGTCTCTACCCCCCTTTTTTCCTTTGAGAAACATATTATTTCCATCGTTTTTTTAAAGTACATGTGTCCCAAGAAATGTCACGACTGACCCAACCATGAGATCGTCACCGAGTAGTGACTGTGGACCTGGCTGCCAAAACCTAACACACTGTCAATTGCTCCAGTGGAGCATGACCTGTAACTGGTCAATTTACATGACGGAATGTGATGAAACATAGGAAAACAATACTTCAATGAAGACATTTCAAATTATTTTCAACTTATGTGATAGAAACCTTTATTTGCAACATTACGATGTCGGGATTTTAGCTATATATTGTATATTTATACATAATACAGCGCCAATACAGGAATGGATCGACACCACATTTTCAACTGTATTGCCTGAGCCAGGTTTATATAGGAAGTTGAAGTTCGTAAATGTCGGTGGTCCGGAGTGCTGGGTTATCTTACGATGAAATGTCCAGCACAGCCATTTGACCGCTTTTTGCACTCTGTATAAACAATGCCTTGGCAACAAAAATGTGTTATTTTTATTTATATGTATATTCTATTCGCCCAGGATATTTTACTTGCGTGACAAAACCATTTTGTTGAGGTAGCAATCTACGTTGCTACAGTTAACTCTAACTATCTGTATACATTAGTACCTGGCTTCAGACAGAGGTGCATATGTGAACCAATAGTCTTCGCGCAATAATTGTAGCGTGGCTGAAAGCTTCTCAGTGAAGTTGAGTTGGAATGAACAGGTATGCAGGGGGTGAAGTGTAAAGCGCTTTTGATCAGTCCCAAGGACTGGATGCCGAGCTATAGAAGAACGTACAACCCAGAAGTAAAATACTTCAAATAATGTTCGTACCACTCATGGACGGGACTGCCTAATTTGCATAACGTACTTAGATGAAAAAACGAAAACAATGCAACGATAACGAACTAATAAATTCTGCTGAAGAGCAATAATATATCTTGTTAAAAGAAATATTACCATGTACATGTATGTTGTGATTTGTACAAATGTGTATACAGAACAAGTTACACCTCATTTTCAGCTTCACTTCCCATGCATTATACATATGCAAAACTTGTAACAATTCTGTATTGGAGGTCCGACGTTGGTGGTTATCTTACATGTGCGCGTACGTTAGCCACCACGACTATGATATCCATTTTGTTTAAATATTGCGTTAGACAAAGAACATTAATGTCAATGGATATTTTACTTTACGATACAAAATACAGTTACTCGCAGTAGTCTAAGAATTCACCAAAGTGAACCAATTCATGTGGTCATTTCGAACATCTCACCATTCTCGGCTAATTGTAAATACACAATTGCTCTATACCAGGTAAAAAAAAATCTTTACAGTTCTTTTAACAAATCCTGCATTTGCCAGATTCCTACCTGGTATAATGTCCTACATGTGTATTGTCAGCAGTGCAACGGCTTTTCTATGATAACTATCTGGAATATATTAACGAATGCAAGCGCGTAGATGACCGTACGCACGTATTTCCACATCAATATTAAAATCCAACTCGCCCCCACAAATTCAATGGTACATCCGTAATCTGGCTGGTATCCATCGAGGAGTGCAAGCACGAATCAGAAAGATTGTAAATGATATTGTAATACATGTATTGCGATAATGCTTCACTAGCTGTTGTAATTAATTGTGCTATTACACAGCAAACGGTTCGTTGAAGCATGTAGACAATCTTAATACACTGCAAAATCCAAGCACATTGAAGTGTGCGAAGAGTTTATGTAACATCCGCAGTCGATTTAATCAAACAAATGCACATTTTAGTTCACATCATCCAAAGGATTTACTTTAGTATTAGATCTGGTAAAGTTCAAATAGTGGATATCAAAATATTAACCACTTTGCGGATCAGTGCCGATCATTGGCGAGACCTCCATACTCTCTCCAATCACATGACCAAGATCAGTGCCTGTAATTGGCGTGACTCCTATACTCTTTCCAATCACATGGCCAAGATCAGTGCCTGTCGTTGGCCAATAAAATAAGCCAATGTATGGGGGATTTTATTATTGAAATTATGCCTCTTTTAGCGACCTGATTTTCCCAGGTTATACCCCTTTTTATTGAAATTATACCTCTTTTGGAGACCTCATTTGCCTGCGTACATAGTAGTCTACAGGTAGAATACATATATAAACCAATGTCCATGTTTATGTTTGTTCAATGTGCCTATTCATGCATGTAGTGGAGCCCTTGGGAGTTCTTTTCTGTACTGATGTACATTCATTAGTCGGAGTCACGACGCAGTAAAAGACACACATACTTCTGCTTATGTGGCGACCCACACATTAGACATCCTCCCAAGGATTCATAATGCAGTCCAAGGGGATTATTGGTGTCCCAGACACCGGTGGTGCTTGGGAGAGTGCAACGAATGTCTACGTCCTCCCCACCAAGCCTCCCCTAAAGGAGACACACGCTTCGGAGGGAATAAATCGGCGTCTCATTTACTACGTCTTGTGCCCTACAGTTGAGGCTTTCAGTGTCGAGGCTTCCATTAGACCTGACTACCAAGACCGAAGACACTGTCAGTTGCTCCGGTGGAATCGGCAGGATCAGTATGCATGACCTACTAACTGGTTGCGGTATGACTCGTGGACGGGACTGGTTAATTTACATGACGGAGTGTGATGAAACATAGTAAACAATACGGCAGTGAAGACATTTAAAATTATGTTCAACTCCTTTTATAGAAACGTTTATTTGCAACATTACCATGTAGTGATTTACTTATATAAATTATACATTCACCAATATGATAGCGCCAATACAGGAATAGACGGGACACCACATTTTCAACTGTATGGCCTGTGCTAGTTTTATATATGAAATTGAAGTCAGCGTAAATTGGTGGTCCGGAGTGCTGGGTTATCTTATGATGAAATGTCCAGCACACCTATTTGACCACCTTTTGCACTCTGTATAAATAATGCTTCGTGTCTTTGTGTAACCCATACTTCGTCTGTATTATCAACGGGGACACGCGGATTAAATCAGGTCAAATAAAGCCATTGCATGCGATCGGAGCTACAAGTATAGTGGAAATTTAATTAAAAAAAACCAATCCGCTCCGCACGTGCAGTCGAGCAATTTGTTCCCAAAGCCAGCTTAGAAAAGAAATCGAATTCAGCCTTAATTTCGTAAGGAACGCAATCGATTTTTCTTTATTCCACTCGAATGGATGTTTAAATGTATGAGTAGTGACATAATCATCTAAACGCAACTACTGATCTCTTAATATAAATAGTAAGAATAAACAGACATGTGAAGCTGGAATAAATACTGAAAAAGAAATGCAAACCCCGATACTCTTAATGCCAAACGAAAGAACAACAGTCAGTTAGCATGGTCATACTACCTTAATTAAAACTACATTCTCAACTGATTTAGCCTATCGCAAATCCGGTTCGTTAATGTCCAACTATGTAGTGTGCGAAGAGTTTATGTACCATACGCAGTCGACTTAATAAAACAAATGCATATTTTAGTTCAAATCATTGAAAGGAATTAGTTTAGTAGTTAGATCTGGTAAGGTTCAAATAGTGGATATCAAAATATTAACATACTCTCTCCAATCACATGACCAAAATCAGTGCATGTTATTGGCGAGACCCCCATACTCTCTCCAATCACATGACCAAGATCAGTGCCTGTCATTGGTGTGACTTCCATACTCTCTCCAAGCACATGACTAAGATCAGTGCCTGTCATTGGCGTGACTCCCATACTCTCTCCAATCAATCACACAACCAAGATCAGTGCCTGTCACTGGCGTGACTCCCATACTCTCTCCAATCACATGACACAGATCAGTGCCTATCATTGGCGTGACTCCCATACTCTCTACAATCACATGACCAAGATCAGTGCCTGTCATTGGTGTGACTTCCATACTCTCTCCAATCACATAACCAAGATCAGTGCCTGTCATTGGCGTGACCCCCATACTCTCTCCAATCACATGACAAAGATCAGTGCCTATCATTGGCGTGACTCCCATACTCTCTCCAAGCACATGACCTAGACCAGTGCCTGTCATTGGTGTGACTTCCATACTCTCTCCAAGCACATAACCAAGATCAGTACCTGTCATTGGCGTGACTCCCATACTCTCTCCAATCACATGACCAAAATCAGTGCCTGTCATTGGCGTGACTCCCATACTCTCTCCAATCACATAACCAAGATAAGTGCCTGTCACTGGCGTGACTCCCATACTCTGTCCAATCAAATAACCAAGATCAGTGCCTGTCATTGGCGTGACTTCCATACTCTCTCCAATCACATGACCAAGGTCAGTGCCTGTCATTGGTGTGACTTCCATACTCTCTCCAATCACATAACCAACATCAGTGCCTGTCATTGGCGTGACCCCCATACTTTCTCCAATCACATGACCAAGATCAGTGCCTGTCATTGGCGAGACCCCCATATTCTCTCCAATCACATGACAAAGTTGCGAAATTTCACCAAGAAGTTTCAGCGTTTCCATTTTCACTTCAGTTAATGCTTGACCAAACATTAAGTTATGTAATAGTTGGTCTGGCGATTTCATACACAAGTTGCAACGAGCTACCATGTTGTAGAGGATACCAGGTAGGTTTGATTTTTCGCAAAACATAATTTGAAATGAGACTATCGAAAAATGGAATTAATCAGGGACTTTTAGGGGAGATGAGATCATAGACATTTTGCTATAATTGCGAATCCAAAGATCCTTCACGCTTGATGCGTACTTTTCGTTTGACCGAATATGATTGGCTACCCGGAATCAGGGTAACCAACGAAATTGACTCTCAAGCAAACTCACCAAATAAGAAAATGCACAGGGTTGAAAAAACATGATTTTTTTATTAAAAAATCGGATATTTTTTTCATTTAAATCGGATTTTTTATTTTTTTATCTGGTATATAGACATTTATATAGATGTTTATATTTACAAACTCTTTCAAACGTGTTTAATTCAAATTGATTTGGGTACTTGTCTTAACAGAGGGTACATGATTTTTGCTTATATAAAGACATTAGACAATGCCCACAAGGCCTCACCCCCTGTAGTTGCATAATTTGAAAGGAAAGCATGCTGTGTGTCTGTGGCTGTAGCAGTGATAATTATTGTTTGCTGAGATGGCGGATTTGCACCTGTTCAGGCCTCTATGTAATCTAAGGGTCTCCAACCAGACCGCAAATTGGTACAATATTAAACAATTGAAGCCCAGACTGTCTCACTTGAGTCAACATACTGAATTGGAAACAACTAGCACAAGCTCTAAGTGGACTTTAACTCAGGGCTTCTGATTTGAAGATAAGTTTGTGTGGCTTCATTGTATTCAGAAAGGGGATAGCTCAAACATGCACAATGTCATAAAATATTTGACTATCAGACTATCTGGTGACGATACAACTACACAAGTGTGCGGACTTTCTGCTTTTGTATTATAAAACAACCAAAACGTTGTTGATCTCGATAGCATCGAGATCAATTATTTATTAAAAATGCATATATATATATATATATTATATATATATATATATATATATATATATATATATATATATATATATATATATATATATATATATATATATATATATATATATATATATCAGCGATTAAACAATCGGAAGTTACACAAATAAAAAATAATAAATCAATGATATTTTTAAAAGTGATTTAAATCATGATTGAAATCAATTATTTAAATCAAGCAATCCTGAATACGCATTTGTTCTGTTTATTCCTACGAAGCAGTCGAACCAACATTGTATGTATCGATGACATTGACACTAGTCACACAAGAAAATAGAACGAAATTGCAAATTGTAAATATAAATTAATCTGATCAGTGATACCATCAATCGTGGAGAAAATATCGTAAGAAGGACGTACATACGCTTGAATGAATACAGAGGAGAGCAACTAAAATGATGCCATGTTATGAATAACGCCTAAAAGAATGTGGTTTAGCAACCTTAGAGACGAGGAGGTAAAGAGGAGATCAAATTGAAGTTTGCTACCTCAAGAAAGACAGTAGAACTATTTGTTCTAAAAAAGAGTACAACTAGACGACATGGGGTAACATTAGTAAAAGATCAACGTAGAATGGATATCAGGAAGTACTCGATCTGACAGAGGACAATAAATGAATGGGACACATTACGTACAGATTGTGTAACTGCTATCAGCGTGAGTATGTTTAAAAACAAGGTTGACACATATCTCAGGAGGGCGGGTTACACATGGATGAAACATGTTGGACTCTCCATAAGCCAATGGCTTCCTTGTCCACTTGCCATCTGGGCCTTTGTCTTGGTCTTGCTAAATCTTGGTAAATCTAAATCTGACGGCAGTAACAGTAAATATATGGGTCTGCGGCCAGACTGTTCCCGGCTAGTTGACGAAGCCGGGCAAAATTCGAGCATTGTCTTACACAAATTATTTAGTTGTTCTTTGTCGTGGCACATGGTGAGCGTCGCCCGATCAAACGAACGTTCAATCGCTCGTGTGAACCGGCCTTAAGCTAGACTAGCCCTGTGACCGGTGTTCAAATATCGATAATGTTTCATAGACCTGACCATGGAAAGTGCCCCATCCTCACTAACCAGGGGTGGTAGTATCGATTGTTCAGTGTCGTTGATGTTCAATGAGACTTGTTTGGACGGAATCTAAATGTCGGCAATCAGATTCTCGGCGCATACATAATTGGCTAATTGCGCTTTCATCCGGGCATTTGGCTCATTCATAAAATAAGAGTTAACTGTTATCAGTTTATTAGATGCAATTCGAGTTAACTTTAAACTTGATTATATTGGTACAACTGTCAGACTGAAAAGATAAATCAGGCCAACCAATGTAAAGTGTAGCATTTCGATAATGACGTTGATTGGCAGCTGGCGCTTCACGGGAACGCCGGCACGATGGAGTGGTGACAGTGTGTAACAACGAGATCTCGCCTCTGCGGCCAGACTCTCTTCTCGGCGAATTCACGAAAGCGAGCGAAAGTCGGTTAAGCGAGACTTCAATCCACCTGGCGGCGAGGAAGGAGTGCTAGGAATGTAGCGAAAACTGGCAAAACATTGGCGTCACACGGTGGCCAAGACGTAAAGCACCTTATGTATTAAAACATTATGGTGGCACCACTTTGACAATCGAGGTAACAGTAATATTTTCAGAGGCATGAATAATGTTAGCTTACAAATAAAATTGCCGATACATCGACGAAACAATCTGTCAACCAACGAAACGAAACTATATGTCTACCACAGACACAGATGTCAACATTACCGCTTCAGTTGAAAATACTCTGGTCATCTTGGTACAGCTTTCCTGCTTTTTGGACGAAATGCTTTTTGTAAGTAAAAACATTTCTAACGGTAATATCGATACATTTGTCGCACACTATGCCGTTCTGTGCATATGTTAATGCTCTGGTCTCCAGTTGTCTCAAATGTTCCAAAGCATGTGTTCACCGCGAACGAGAAAGCAAAATCAAAACGACAATCCTTAAAAAACAAAACGTCGGCCAGTGAATTCGCTAAAATACGACGACAGTTGAATGGAGGTGGATGTTTCCCGCTTTTAATTTATTATTAATACGAAAAATCAATTAAATGTACACATTGACAGAAAAGTAATGCCTATATAACATACTTTTCTCATAAAAAAGTTAATTTAACAGAAAAATGTTATATAACAACTTTTTGGTCAATACACATTTCAAGTTTCTCCCCAACTGTTGATGTGTACACCACAACGAAGACCAATATTGCTGCGAATCAGGATCATTGCAACAGCACAAAATTATATTTGGTTTAACTTGTAGACACATAACTCATCTCTTGATAGTACACTAAACTCTACCCACAGAACGGTTTTTGGCATTAACAGTTAATTTGTTTAACCGAATTCAGGCTTTCTACCTGTGCGCACCATAACACCTTTGATGACATTTCAAAACAGTGTAAAGTTCATATACGTTTCATAGGTATGTGTGGACATAATAAAACGAAACCCCAATGTATTTGATGATGACTTTAACACTGCAACCGATGTATGTGAATCCAGGCTCTCTAGCGCGCGGAACAAACGGTGGCGCCACACCACGGAGCTTGGATAATTTAGGTTAGGAAAAGGTTTCCAACAGATGGGGGGACAGGTCGTTGAGCTATCGGTAGTCACAAACACAGTGTCAAGGTACTGCATTCAGTGAAGTTCTACGGATAATTCACAAAACATAGGTACTGAATTAATTAACTTAAATTTTACAGACGTGTGCAAGCCCTAAACCTTTCTGATTTATATCAATACGTCCTTATATCGCCCACTTTTTTTTTTGCCTTGGCTTTGGCCCTTGCCATGGGCTTGGGCTTGGCCTTGTCCTTGGTTTTGCCTTTGGTCTATATTAATTTCACTACGTTACAGGATGTTATTCGTCCCTAGGACTGTCATGAACTAGACTAATCTTCCCCTGGTGCATTCTCCCACACTCTTTTATTTGGTGTTATTGACCCGTACCCATAAAATCTATTAATGTTGAGTGGGACCAATCGAAATTCTACGAAAAGGGTCATACTTTATCTATGGCCCCTAAAGGAGGCATACACGTTTCGGCTGGAAAAAATCGGCGTCTCATTTATTACGTCTTGTGCCCTACATTTGAGGCTTTCAATACACCCACTAGCTTTAATATCAACAACACAAGACTTCACTAATTTGTATACCCATTCCACAAAAAAGCAACCCTTTCTTTTGTCTCTAACCCCCTTTTTTCTTTTGAGAAACATATTATTTCCACCGTTTTTTTTTAAAGTACATGTGTCCCAAGAAATGTCACGACTGACCCAACCATGAGATCGTCACCGAGTAGTGACTGTGGACCTGGCTGCCAAAACCGAACACACTGTCAATTGCTCCGGTGGAGCATGACCAACTAACTTGTCGCAGTATGACTCGTGGACGGGACTGGTCAATTTACATGACGGAATGCGATGAAACATAGGAAAACAACACGTAACTGTCGGTGGTCCGGAGTGCTGGGTTATCTTACGATGAAATGTCCAGCACAACCATTTGACCTCTTTTTGCACTGTGTATAAATAATGCTTTGGCATCAAATATGTGTTATTGTTATTTATAGGTATATTCTATCCGCCCAGTGTATTTTACTTGCGTGACAAAACCATTTTGTTGAGGTAGCAATCTACGTTGCTACAGTTAAAGGGGGGGTGAAGCACTCGAACAACCATAGCCCAAACATAATAACATACCATTTACAGTATATATCACCCTTATATGATGGGCGCAACGCCACGGTAATTTTGTAATATCCTTTTTAACTTTGCCATTATCTTCGCTGGGCGGCGCCATATTGCTCTGCGGGGGGTTCAGCGGCAGAGTGGTTTGAGTACGAGCTCCTGGCACCGCGTTCACACAGTAAAAACCTCTCGGAAAAACGGCCGAAACGCATGGAAAATCGAATAAAAAGAAAACTGGTGTGCACTGGATGGATCCTGGATATATCAACTAGTACTACAAATGCAAGGAAAAAACTTTTGATCGACTTCCGAGGAAGAATTTGCAGCGGAAAAGGTGGTTGCAAATGCGGAAATTGCCGTGTCCGCCAGCCGCAGGCTCTGCGAGTGACCACTTTTCCGATGCAGATTACAAGACAAAAGACTATGTGATGAGCATGGACAGACGGTGAGCATCAAGATGTCATTCTTGGTCAAAGACACCGTTCCATCTTAGATCTTTTTTTTCGCATATGACCATGCATCTACAGACTATTCTGCGACAAGGAAACGTCAGATATCAGAGGGCAGAGCGGTGCGTAGGAAGCGACGAGCCGAAACCAGGTTAGTAAATTGGATTACCGTTACCATTGTGATGTATCACTACGATTACAATATAGTTCCACCCCAATAAGTACAGCTGTGCTTCAACGTCAGCATATATATGACCCACAGTAAATCGAAATGTATGAATACAATAAAGTGCGAGTAAGTGTTAATAGTTTGATATAATTACGAGTGTTTTCCAATCCGCCGATTTATTTTCGACGTGATCAGACGTACCGTACCGTCAATACGTGGCCGTAATCAAAACAATAACAATAACTCAGTAAGTGCTACAGGATATACTGCAGCCTTATAACATGGGCCATGGCGTATGTACTAGGCAAAATTATTCAAGAAAATAATTTGATATTATTTATTGACAGTCATAATAAGTCTCATACTCCTGTGTTCTAAATGCCTAGAGAGCAAGCAGCAAGCGTAAGGCTAAGCCTGGGGGGGGGGTTAGATGCATGGGAGAAACACGACCAAAAGACAGTATAGACTATAGTGCAACAGAAGCCTACTGTTGCTGTTTACATTTCAAATTCTTTATGGAAATATTTAAAATATACAAATACTTTCATTGTGATTAAGTGCAAATGCAGTTACAAAAACTTTTTAAAAGTATTTAAATATTTAAGTAAAATGCATTTCACCCATGCAATGTCTAGCTGGAAAGGAAACTAACTAAGGCATCGTCATCTACCCAGTTGAACACTGTCAGATTACATGTCTGCTTTCTATAATGACACTTTACAATTTCTGTCTGAATTCTTGTGACTTGACAATAAGGCAAAATTATATAAAATTAATTTGCTTTATTGATCAGATTAAACCCCACATGTAATAACCGGAAGTTCATACAGATGTATTAATTACATTTTATTCTAAGTCGACTGATAACACTGTAATGAATATCGTGGGGAGAGGGGGCAACTGTCGGCAACCCACAATAGTATTAGTACAAGCTATACATATGAAGGAAGTATATCAGGCATGGGGTCAATTCTGTTTTGTCAATTCCAAAAAATCAGTTCTAATTCCGCCTTGCAAAAAATCAATTCCAACTGTTAAAATTCTAGGCTAAAGAAAAAAAATTCAAATCCAATTCGTTTTAACACAGTTTTATTTGTCACGTGTGCACAATCATATTTAATTAGATATGATTAAAAAATTATTGTTCGTTAAATGCACACACACACGCACACGCACACGCACACACACACATATATATCAGGTTTGCCATATAAAAACTTTAAAATGGCATCCAGCCATTTCATATGTACTTTCTGCTGCGACACCTCTTCTGGATTTTTGCCAACAAAACCAGACATTTTGGACAGCCCTGGACAGTTGGGTCATTAATCTGAGTTTTGAACAGTTTCCCCTGTTTATATCGGGTCCAGGTCATTTGCCCCCCTTCCAGACATTTGCCCCTTTGTCACTTGCCCCCAGACATTAGCCCCTTGCCTTTATTCAAAATCTGGACATTTGCCCCCTGTCCATAGCTTCTGGATTATTTGTAAGTTTTTTTAAGAAATGTTTTTTTTTTTAACTTATTTTTTAATTTCTGAACATGAATTCAAGATATATATTATCCTAATTGCAATTAATGTTCTTTGTGTCAGATCAGCCAAGTAAATTACTTTATGTAGTTGGAGATGATCCTGTAATCAAAGGATTATCTTTATTGCAATTGTGGAAGAAGCCAGTGACATTAGGACCTGGACATGTTAGGACAATTGAGGATATTTGAAACAAGCCATCTCAACAAGGTTTCTTTTGAATTGCATTTACCATGGAGAGTTGGAGTGACTCCATTTTCCTATAAAACTGGATGCACAAGCCAGAGTTGTCAGAATTCACTTATAACTTCACCATGGAAATTACTACTAGCATTTGAGGAGGTCAGAAGCTATGTTTTGAGTGTCATTCCTACACCAAGAAGGGGGACCAACAAGATTACTCTTCATTGGGAGTGAAGCCAGCGTCGATCCTGATCATGCAAGGGTGCTGTGGTCACTGATCTGATCTCCAGATCCAGAATGTGATCAACAAGACTGCCTGCAACCATGATGGTGACACGGCACAGATAGAAGCTGCCAAGGTCCATGAGGACCTGAAAACTAAGGCAGCTAATACCAGGGGCACTCCAAACCAGCTGATCTCTGACTCGTTACTGTCCACCACTGTTTGGGGAAGCATCACCCCAAGAACCCATCTTCCACCACTGATCCGACTATCAATGATACCTGTAAAACAACTGGTGACAAGATCATCTCATACACACCCCAGGGGATAGGCCATTGCATTAGGCTAAAGTGACTTCGACTTGTCATTGAATGTTATGTTATTGTAGTAATAATGATAAAACTGCAAACTGATTTTCACTTGTCAACTATCATAGAAAAAAGGGGCAGATGTCCTGGGGGGGAGCAAATATACTAGGAGGCAGATTTATATCGCTATCAGTTGTGGTATCATTGATATTTCATCAAATTTACTGGAAAGTTTGAGCCTTCAACATCCTAATCTCCAACATGTATTCTCCATGGGGACATTTTTAATTACTACAAAGGGCAAACCCTACAGCCACATGTAACAGCATTGTACAGGTGACCAGTGACATGTTTAGTATGGGAAACTTGTGGGCTGAACATTAAGCTTGGATAAACAAGGGGCTGCATTCAAGTGGGGCAGGCTTCCTCTCTCACACAAAGGGAATGAGCAGGCAGGTGCCCTTAATTGGCAATCTCTGTAAATAAACCTTGTACACTGAGAAAGAAAATGAGGCCTGAATGGTCTGATTTTGGTTTTACTGTCTGTTACAGTAACTTTGTATTTCTTTTTGATGCAAATGCTTGATTATATTGTTCTTGGTCACAATGTTTCAATAACAGAGTAGACAGTGTCTATGCTGTAATGTTGACAACTTCCTGGCTGTTACCAGATTCAGGGTGACATGCTAATAGCAGACAAATATGATTTTAAAAGTAATATAAGTAAATATAAGGGTAAATATTAACAGTATCAAGTCAATAATTCCAACAAAATCAATTCCAATTCCCAAAAAATAAATTCAATAAAAAAAAAAAATTTGAAGTCAATTCCAATTCCGGAACTGGAATTGAGGGTCAGTTCCAATTCCGGAATGGAATTGACCACATGCCTGAAGTATATTCATGACAATATCTTGTCTCTGTGTACTACAGCAACAGTCATGAACAGTATAATTGAATTGAAACAAGCTTATGTCTGTGGGGCTTTTGTCCATGCACCATACTATCTAGCAGATGCTTTCAGTATAATACCTAATAATTATATATATATTTACATATATATATATATATATACACATGTGTGTGTGCGTGCAGCATTTATAAGGTAAAGATGTCACAAGCATAGATCTGCATTTGGTCCAATAACAATATTCATGCATTATGTTATCTAAATCGAGTGTCAGATATAAAATAAGGAACCCCATAGAAAGTGTACCTATGGGTCCATATTTTGTTATGGAATTTGGACCCCTTATAGAATTTTGACCTCCCTGGCCCACTGAAAACAGTGCAATGTTGATTAGATAATATAATGCACTTTGGAGCTAGGATGCTACAATTTTGGTTACATGCGTTTGATTATGTTACCAGTGGCATTCTTCAAACTGACCAAACAGATTCATTAAAAACATTAAGAGATCACTGAAAGACACATTGGTTGAATTAACATGGCTCCATAGGGAAAATGCTTTTCCCTGTAGTTGATTACTTTATACATTCTATATGACACTGGCACTCTTATATTCTAAAAATAATATATACAAGAGAAAGTTTCTCACATTGTGATTCATTTTTATTATGCAAAAGATGAATTTTGTTAAATTTTCAAGTCACTGTATGTGTAATCTTTTCAGATGAAGGATTCACCATTGGTTCGTACAAGTACAGGTACTAGTTTTGAAGCATCCAGCGCTACGGGTGATGCCGTCAATCTTTACATTACGGATGTCACCTTTAGTGCCATCACTGCTACTACTGCTGTGGCACTTACATACAACTGATGCTGAAATGCAAATCGATCCGGTAACGATATTTCAAGTGCGACACTTTGCGAATGCTGCTGTAGTCACGGATGACATTATTGCACCAATGAACGTTGATCATGACTACTCCTATGTGAAGCTTCCATCAGATTCAGTGAGAATAAAGACATTGGTGCAGATGATGCACACTATGTGATAACAGCGACATAACCGAGGGTGACTCAAGCAGCTCCGACACCTATGAGAAAGAGAAGAAGTTTGTCATTCGTGAGAAAAACTTTTGTCACTTTTCTGCACCTGCCACACACCAAACAGCCATAAACTGTGACACAGGTTGTACTCATGTCTGATCTATCAGCCAAGGTCTTTCGGATACTGGGGTGTCTGTCAGGAAAGTGTGCTGATTTCTACCCCTGGATGAGTGAAAGGTGAATTGAATATGTTAGGAGTACATGTACTATCAGTCAGAATAAGTAGTGTATTGGTGTATAGTTAGTGCCAGTAGTGTATTGGAACAGATGGTTGGTGTGCAAGTACTATCAGTCAGAACAAGTAGTGTATTGATACATATGATTGGTGTACATTTACTGTCAGTACAAGTAGTGTATTTGGTAGAGAATGAGACGCTTGGTTTACATTTGCTGTCGGTAGGAACAAGTAGTAGATTCAGTCAGAACAAGTAGTATATTGGATACACATGATTGGTGTACATTTACTGTCAGAACAAGTAGTGAAATGGTGCAGATTCCAGAATGAGATCATTGGTGTACATTTACTGTTGGTAGGAACAAGTAGTGTATTGGTATGCATGATTGGTGTACGTTTACTGTCAGTCAGAACAAGTAATATTGTTACACATGATTGGTGTACATTTACTGTCCAATCAAAACAAGTAGTCTATTGCCATTGGTACAGATGATGATGGTGAAACAGTTAAAATGCCTTGGCTTTATAAAGATTAATTATTTTCTTAGCTAAACTACCAGTATATTTGATATGTTGTGGCATAATAATGATGTGTGTAACTGTGATATCCATGTTCCAGGTTGTATTTCCCGGTGGTAGAAGTCACTGCTTTTAATCAATGTTTAGTCTTGGTTTCAGTCGTTCTAGTTAGCCTTATTTCTTTGGTAATTGTTTTTCTATGTGAATAAACTGTTGATATATTTTATGTTGGTCTCAATATAAATGAAATTGTATGTAGTGACATGCAAGATGCTGCAGGTAACATTTTTGTTGACAGAAATGGGATATGGATAAGAAGGCATTCACATCATTCAGTTATTAATATTTTTGTGGGAATTTTTTTAGTTTTCCAGGTTGTTTTTAGACCTGCTGCATACTGTGGGTGCCTCACAATTTGTCTATATCAGACTATCAGTACACTCACCTGTGTCAGGTCAATCTCCATAGCTAAACTTTCCATCAATTCAATTCGGTTCAGAATAGACATCACAGATCCTTCCCACATCGCAGGATGGGATTACTTGTCTTGCCTTTCCTGAGCCTGAAATATAATTTGTCATGGTTAGTTGATAGCACTAATTCCATAATTACCATAATAGTTGCAAAACTGTGAACATTACATACTGTCAGTAGTTAATTATTGTTATTTAAATGATTACATTGCACCAAACAACAAGGTGTTGTGGTGTGCTACAGAGAGGGTTGATTACAAGTACGAATATTAATGTAATCATGATTACAGTAATTATTGCAATCACAATTACTAATGTAGTCATGATTACAATCATTATTACAATCACGATTACGGTAACATTTAAGAATATATATATATTCACATAATGAATTAAATAAACCCTCATGTTATTATTGTCATCAATGTTATTCAACACAAAATCAAACACAATATTAAAATACAGTCACGGTACACTTCATTAGATTAGATAAAAAATAAAGAGAAAAGCCTGCTTGCATTGCCATTGTAGTTCGGATCTCGCCCTCAGGCTAGGTAAAAGAAATATGCAGAAAAAATATGATTATTAAAATGGCAATGATTCGATAACAATTGAATTACTGACCTGCTATCTATAGGGCGAATCAATGAGTCGGCACGCAAATCATGCAATGACAGCAGACCAACATCTAGCACCGCTCTGTTTGTGCATATCGACACTACAAAATCATCGTCTTCGCCTTCGTACGGTGATGCAAGCACCAACGCGGTCGGGCACACGGTGCTGCATAGCCTATAGCCTAGCCCTAGGCATGGTAGCTTCCTCGGCGCAGCATGATGACTCAACGTAAACGTGCGCAGACATCGGGACGCAATTTCCACAGGTTCACCACATCACATTACCTAGTCAGGAATCGTTGACAGTCAAAGCGCTGTTGTAATTTTTCCTGAATCCAACGTCAACAAAGTCAAAGGCGAAGCCGACCTGGAGTCTGGAGCGTGACTCGCACACTCGGTGACATTTTACGACTGTCAACGGTTGTTTCCGTGTGGCCTGTCGAACTAGACTCTTCGTCTGTGGTTTCCATTTCTCCAAAGATAGACAACTATTACGGAAGTTCAGTAAACCACTAATCGCTAGTAGCAGATCTGGTAAAACTGTCACAAGCGATGCATCCATCTTGTCAACAAGTAAAAAATAGTTCCGGTATTCCGTTATCGCATATTCTCGTTGGTTAGCGTCTCGTGTGTTCGAGAAGTGTGGCGTTTTCCACGATTTTTTGCGTGTTTTGTTGTAATTTCTTAAACTTTTTTTATTTGGAACGAACAAAAACGCTATTTTGTTGATGTGTGTAAACACTTGTATATATAACAGAGACCCATATCTTTTTTTTCGCTCCAGAATGCCTATTTACGAAATAAATCGCAAAAAATCGAAAATTTACATTGATTAGATATACGCGACTCAAACCACTCGTTTCGACAACAAGATGGCGATACGCAGTGATGTATTTTGTCGATTTTGGTCTCGAACAAAATCAGTTTTTCAGTTTATCTCATAAATTAGCAGGTATCTGTCACCATTAATGCATAGTTAGATAATATATATTTAAATATACGCCATAACACAAAATTGCTTCAGTTCCCCTTTAACTCTAACTATCTGTATACATGAATACCTGGCTCCAGACAGAGGTGGATATCTGAACCAATAGTCTTCGCGCAATAATTGTAGCGTGGCTGAATGCTTCTCACTGAAGTCGAGTTGGAATGAACAGGTATGTCAGGGGGTGAAGTGTAAAGCGCTTTTGATCAGCCGAAGGAATGGATGCCGAGCTATAGAAGAACGTACAACCCGGAAGTATAATACTTCAAATAATGTTCGTATCACTCATGGCCGGGACTGCCTAATTTGCATAACGTACTTAGATGAAAAATACGAAAACAATGCAACAATAACGAAAGAATAAATTCTGCTGAAGAGCAATAATATATCTTGTTAAAATAAATATTACCATGTACATGTATGTTGTGATTTGTACCATTGTGTATACAGAACAAGTTACACCTCATTTGCAGCTTCACTTCCCATGCATTATACATATACAAAACTTGTAACACGTTCTAAATTGGAGGTCCGATGTTGGTGGGTTATCTTACATGTGCGCGTACGCTAGCCACCACGACTTTGACATCCATTTTGTTTAAATATTGCGTTAGACAAAGAACATTAATGTCAATGGATATTTTACTTTACGATACAAAATACAGTTACTCGCAGTAGTCTAAGAATTCACCAAAGTGAACCAATTCATGTGGTCATTTCGAACATCTCACCATTCTCGGCTAATTGTAAATACACAATTGCTCTATACCAGGTCCAAAAAAATATTTACAGTTCTTTTAACAAATCCTGCATTTGCCAGATTCCTACCTGGTATAATGTCCTACATGTGTATTGTCAGCAGTGCAACGGCTTTTCTATGATAACTATCTGGAATATATTAACGAATGCAAGCGCGTAGATGACCGTACGCACGTATTTCCACATCAATATTAAAATCCAACTCGCCCCCACAAATTCAATGGTACATCCGTAATCTGGCTGGTATCCATCGTGGAGTGCAAGCACGAATCAGAAAGATTGTAAATGATATTGTAATACATGTATTGCGATAATGCTTCACTAGCTGTTGTAATTAATTGTGCTATTACACAGCAAACGGTTCGTTGAAGCATGTAGACAATCTTAATACACTGCAAAATCCAAGCACATTGAAGTGTGCGAAGAGTTTATGTAACATCCGCAGTCGATTTAATCAAACAAATGCACATTTTAGTTCACATCATCCAAAGGATTTACTTTAGTATTAGATCTGGTAAAGTTCAAATAGTGGATATCAAAATATTAACCACTTTGCGGATCAGTGCCGATCATTGGCGAGACCTCCATACTCTCTCCAATCACATGACCAAGATCAGTGCCTGTAATTGGCGTGACTCCTATACTCTTTCCAATCACATGGCCAAGATCAGTGCCTGTCGTTGGCCAATAAAATAAGCCAATGTATGGGGGATTTTATTATTGAAATTATGCCTCTTTTAGCGACCTGATTTTCTTTTTATTGAAATTATACCTCTTTTGGAGACCTCATTTGCCTGCGTACATAGTAGTCTACAGGTAGAATACATATATAAACCAATGTCCATGTTTATGTTTGTTCAATGTGCCTATTCATGCATGTAGTGGAGCCCTTGGGAGTTCTTTTCTGTACTGATGTACATTCATTAGTCGGAGTCACGACGCAGTAAAAGACACACATACTTCTGCTTATGTGGCGACCCACACATTAGACATCCTCCCAAGGATTCATAATGCAGTCCAAGGGGATTATTGGTGTCCCAGACACCGGTGGTGCTTGGGAGAGTGCAACGAATGTCTACGTCCTCCCCACCAAGCCTCCCCTAAAGGAGACACACGCTTCGGAGGGAATAAATCGGCGTCTCATTTACTACGTCTTGTGCCCTACAGTTGAGGCTTTCAGTGTCGAGGCTTCCATTAGACCTGACTACCAAGACCGAAGACACTGTCAGTTGCTCCGGTGGAATCGGCAGGATCAGTATGCATGACCTACTAACTGGTTGCGGTATGACTCGTGGACGGGACTGGTTAATTTACATGACGGAGTGTGATGAAACATAGTAAACAATACGGCAGTGAAGACATTTAAAATTATGTTCAACTCCTATTATAGAAACGTATATTTGCAACATTACCA
Source organism: Lamellibrachia columna (assembly GCA_963662155.1). NCBI lineage: Eukaryota > Metazoa > Annelida > Polychaeta > Sabellida > Siboglinidae > Lamellibrachia > Lamellibrachia columna. The sequence goes on from OY759274.1 coordinate 35,709,651, forward strand.
TATAGTGATTTACTTATATAAATTATACATTCACCAATATAATAGCGCCAATACAGGAATAGACGGGACACCACATTTTCAACTGTATGGCCTGTGCTAGTTTTATATATGAAATTGAAGTCAGCGTAAATCGGTGGTCCGGAGTGCTGGGTTATCTTATGATGAAATGTCCAGCACACCTATTTGACCACCTTTTGCACTCTGTATAAATAATGCTTTTGCCAGAGAAAAGTTTTATTATTATTTTTATGTATATTCTATGCGCCCAGAATATTTTACATACGTGACAAAACCATTTTGCCGAGATAGCCATTCACGTTGCCACAGTTAACTCTATTATGTATAAATGGGTACCTGGCTACAGACAGAGCAGAGGTGGATATGTGAACGAATTGTCTTCGCGCAATAATTGTAGCGTGGCTGAATGCTTCTCAGTGAAGTCGGGATGGCGTTGTAATGAACAGGTCTGTTAGGGGGTAAAGTGTAAAGCGCTTTGAACAGTCCCAAGGACTGGATACCGAGCTATAGAAGAACGTACAACCCGGAAGTAAAATACTGAAAATAATGTTTCTATCGCTCATGGACTGGACTGCCTAATTTGCATAACGTATTAAGAAGAAACATATGAAAACAATGCAACGATCACGAACAAGTCAATTCTGCTCAAGAAGTATAATATAACTTTTTAAAAGAAATATTACCATGTACTAAAAGCAGTGCATTCGTTATGAATTGTACCAATATGTGTAGAGAACAAGTAATACCTCATTTTCAGCTTCACTTCATATGCATTATACATATACAAAACTTGTAACACGTTTTAAATCGGAGGGCCGCTGTGTCTGGATTATCTCATCAATGCCGAAAGGCGAGCCAACACGTCTTTGTCCTCCACTTTTTAAATAATGCGTTAGACAAAGAAAATTATTGTTTCAATGAATATTTTTACTTACAATACAAAAAATAGTCGAAGAATTCAACACTGTGAACCATTTTAGGTGGTCATTTGAAAAATCTCACCATTCTCGGCTAATAGTAAATGCACAATTTCTCCATACCATGTCAACACCTTTACATTCGTTTCAGCAAAAATGCTGCATTTGCCAGATTCCTACCTGGTATAATGTCTTTTCTATGATAACTATCTGGAATATATTAACGAACGCAAGCGCGTAGATAAACGTACGCACGTACTTCCACATTAATATGGCAAATATATATTTTAGAAATCCTATCCGCCCCACAAATTGAATGGTACATCTGACTGGTAACCATCGTGGAATGCAAGTGTGCTGTTACACAGCAAACAGTTCGTTGAAGCATGTAGGCAATCTTAATACACTGCAAAATCCAAGCGCATTTAAGCAGGATTTGCACTATACATTGTGTTTCTGCAGTTAACTGATGAGCTTGTCTGCGCACAAGGCACCACCCAAAATGACACCGTCAGACAGGTCGCTGGGGGTCTTGTCAAAGGGATGATACCAGGAATAGACCTGCCACGCACGGGTCTTCGTGCCACGCGCGGGCGCATAAATTACTGCTCGACGTCCTAAAAAACGCCCTGGTCGAACCTCGATTTGACGGGTCTGATTTCGATCTGCGAACGTCAGAGGCCGCTCGGGTTGCGTTCGCTTGAAACGCTCGCGTGTTTCATCAAAACGACGCTTTTCATTTCCAGCAAGGCGATAGGCGCCAAACAAAGGGAATGGTGTCGCATTCGCGTGTAAACAAGCATGCGAGGTTTGTAAATATCAGCCAACATCAAACCAGTCTCATCATCCACCTGTCTCGGTTCAATAACAGGGAAATACACGAACGTTTTCGTTGCTCCTTAACGATTCGTGTCTTTGTGTAACCCATACTTCGTCTGTATTATCAACGGGGACACGCGGATTAAATCAGGTCAAATAAAGCCATTGCATGCGATCGGAGCTACAAGTATAGTGGAAATTTAATTAAAAAAACCCAATCCGCTCCGCACGTGCAGTCGAGCAATTTGTTCCCAAAGCCAGCTTAGAAAAGAAATCGAATTCAGCCTTAATTTCGTAAGGAACGCAATCGATTTTTCTTTATTCCACTCGAATGGATGTTTAAATGTATGAGTAGTGACATAATCATCTAAACGCAACTACTGATCTCTTACTATAAATAGTAAGAATAAACAGACATGTGAAGCTGGAATAAATACTGAAAAAGAAATGCAAACCCCGATACTCTTAATGCCAAACGAAAGAACAACAGTCAGTTAGCATGGTCATACTACCTTAATTAAAACTACATTCTCAACTGATTTAGCCTATCGCAAATCCGGTTCGTTAATGTCCAACTATGTAGTGTGCGAAGAGTTTATGTACCATACGCAGTCGACTTAATAAAACAAATGCATATTTTAGTTCAAATCATTGAAAGGAATTAGTTTAGTAGTTAGATCTGGTAAGGTTCAAATAGTGGATATCAAAATATTAACATACTCTCTCCAATCACATGACCAAAATCAGTGCATGTTATTGGCGAGACCCCCATACTCTCTCCAATCACATGACCAAGATCAGTGCCTGTCATTGGTGTGACTTCCATACTCTCTCCAAGCACATGACTAAGATCAGTGCCTGTCATTGGCGTGACTCCCATACTCTCTCCAATCAATCACACAACCAAGATCAGTGCCTGTCACTGGCGTGACTCCCATACTCTCTCCAATCACATGACACAGATCAGTGCCTATCATTGGCGTGACTCCCATACTCTCTACAATCACATGACCAAGATCAGTGCCTGTCATTGGTGTGACTTCCATACTCTCTCCAATCACATAACCAAGATCAGTGCCTGTCATTGGCGTGACCCCCATACTCTCTCCAATCACATGACAAAGATCAGTGCCTATCATTGGCGTGACTCCCATACTCTCTCCAAGCACATGACCTAGACCAGTGCCTGTCATTGGTGTGACTTCCATACTCTCTCCAAGCACATAACCAAGATCAGTACCTGTCATTGGCGTGACTCCCATACTCTCTCCAATCACATGACCAAAATCAGTGCCTGTCATTGGCGTGACTCCCATACTCTCTCCAATCACATAACCAAGATAAGTGCCTGTCACTGGCGTGACTCCCATACTCTGTCCAATCAAATAACCAAGATCAGTGCCTGTCATTGGCGTGACTTCCATACTCTCTCCAATCACATGACCAAGGTCAGTGCCTGTCATTGGTGTGACTTCCATACTCTCTCCAATCACATAACCAACATCAGTGCCTGTCATTGGCGTGACCCCCATACTTTCTCCAATCACATGACCAAGATCAGTGCCTGTCATTGGCGAGACCCCCATATTCTCTCCAATCACATGACAAAGTTGCGAAATTTCACCAAGAAGTTTCAGCGTTTCCATTTTCACTTCAGTTAATTAAAACATTAAGTTATGTAATAGTTGGTCTGGCGATTTCATACACAAGTTGCAACGAGCTACCATGTTGTAGAGGATACCAGGTAGGTTTGATTTTTCGCAAAACATAATTTGAAATGAGACTATCGAAAAATGGAATTAATGAGGGACTTTTAGGGGAGATGAGATCATAGACATTTTGCTATAATTGCGAATCCAAAGATCCTTCACGCTTGATGCGTACTTTTCGTTTGACCGAATATGATTGGCTACCCGGAATCAGGGTAACCAACGAAATTGACTCTCAAGCAAACTCACCAAATAAGAAAATGCACAGGGTTAAAAAAACATGATTTTTTTATAAAAAAATCGGATATTTTTCATTTAAATCGGATTTTTTTTTTTTTATCTGGTATATAGACATTTATATAGATGTTTATATTTACAAACTCTTTCAAACGTGTTTAATTCAAATTGATTTGGGTACTTGTCTTAACAGAGGGTACATGATTTTTGCTTATATAAAGACATTAGACAATGCCCACAAGGCCTCACCCCCTGTAGTTGCATAATTTGAAAGGAAAGCATGCTGTGTGTCTGTGGCTGTAGCAGTGATAATTATTGTTTGCTGAGAGGGCGGATTTGCACCTGTTCAGGGCTCTATGTAATCTAAGGGTCTCCAACCAGACCGCAAATTGGTACAATATTAAACAATTGAAGCCCAGACTGTCTCACTTGAGTCAACATACTGAATTGGAAACAACTAGCACAAGCTCTAAGTGGACTTTAACAAAGGGCTTCTGATTTGAAGATAAGTTTGTGTGGCTTCACTGTATTCAGAAAGGGGATAGCTCAAACATGCACAATGTCATAAAATATTTGACTATCAGACTATCTGGTGACGATACAACTACACAAGTGTGCGGACTTTCTGCTTTTGTATTATAAAACAACCAAAACGTTGTTGATCTCGATAGCATCGAGATCAATTATTTATTAAAAATGCATATATATATATATATATATATATATATATATATATATATATATATATATATATATATATATATATATATATAAATATATATATATATATATATATATATATATATATATATATATATATATATATATATATATATATATATATCAGCGATTAAAACAATCGGAAGTTACACAAATAAAAAATAATAAATCAATGATATTTTTAAAAGTGATTTAAATCATGATTGAAATCAATTATTTAAATCAAGCAATCCTGAATACGCATTTGTTCTGTTTATTCCTACGAAGCAGTCGAACCAACATTGTATGTATCGATGACATTGACACTAGTCACACAAGAAAATAGAACGAAATTGCAAATTGTAAATATAAATTAATCTGATCAGTGATACCATCAATCGTGGAGAAAATACCGTAAGAAGGACGTACATACGCTTGAATGAATACAGAGGAGAGCAACTAAAATGATGCCATGTTATGAATAACGCCTAAAAGAATGTGGTTTAGCAACCTTAGAGACGAGGAGGTAAAGAGGAGATCAAATTGAAGTTTGTTACCTCAAGAAAGACAGTAGAACTATTTGTTCTAAAAAAGAGTACAACTAGACGACATGGGGTAACATTAGTAAAAGATCAACGTAGAATGGATATCAGGAAGTACTCGATCTGACAGAGGACAATAAATGAATGGGACACATTACGTACAGATTGCGTAACTGCTACCAGCGTGAGTATGTTTAAAAACAAGGTTGACACATATCTCAGGAGGGCGGGTTACACATGGATGAAACATGTTGGACTCTCCATAAGCCAATGGCTTCCTTGTCCACTTGCCATCTGGGCCTTTGTCTTGGTCTTGCTAAATCTTGGTAAATCTAAATCTGACGGCGGTAACAGTAAATATATGGGTCTGCGGCCAGACTGTTCCCGGCTAGTTGACGAAGCCGGGCAAAATTCGAGCATTGTCTTACACAAATTATTTAGTTGTTCTTTGTCGTGGCACATGGTGAGCGTCGCCCGATCAAACGAACGTTCAATCGCTCGTGTGAACCGGCCTTAAGCTAGACTAGCCCTGTGACCGGTGTTCAAATATCGATAATGTTTCATAGACCTGACCATGGAAAGTGCCCCATCCTCACTAACCAGGGGTGGTAGTATCGATTGTTCAGTGTCGTTGATGTTCAGTGAGACTTGTTTGGACGGAATCTAAATGTCGGCAAGCAGATTCTCGGCGCATACATAATTGGCTAATTGCGCTTTCATCCGGGCATTTGGCTCATTCATAAAATAAGAGTTAACTGTTATCAGTTTATTAGATGCAATTCGAGTTAACTTTAAACTTGATTATATTGGTACAACTGTCAGACTGAAAAGATAAATCAGGCCAACCAATGTCAAGTGTAGCATTTCGATAATGACGTTGATTGGCAGCTGGCGCTTCACGGGAACGCCGGCACGATGGAGTGGTGACAGTGTGTAACAACGAGATCTCGCCTCTGCGGCCAGACTCTCTTCTCGGCGAATTCACGAAAGCGAGCGAAAGTCGGTTAAGCGAGACTTCAATCCACCTGGCGGCGAGGAAGGAGTGCTAGTAATGTAGCGAAAACTGGCAAAACATTGGCGTCACACGGTGGCCAAGACGTAAAGCACCTTATGTATTATAACATTATGGTGGCACCACTTTGACAATCGAGGTAACAGTAATATTTTCAGAGGCATGAATAATGTTAGCTTACAAATAAAATTGCCGATACATCGACGAAACAATCTGTCAACCAACGAAACGAAACTATATGTCTACCACAGACACAGATGTCAACATTACCGCTTCAGTTGAAAATACTCTGGTCATCTTGGTACAGCTTTCCTGCTTTTTGGACGAAATGCTTTTTGCAAGTAAAAACATTTCTAACGGTAATATCGATACATTTGTCGCACACTATGCCGTTCTGTGCATATGTTAATGCTCTGGTCTCCAGTTGTCTCAAATGTTCCAAAGCATGTGTTCACCGCGAACGAGAAAGCAAAATCAAAACAGTGTAAAGTTAATATACGTTTCATAGGTATGTGTGAACATGATAAAACGAAACCCAAATGTATTTGATGCTGACTTTAACACTGCAACCGATGTATGTGAATCCAGGCTCTCGAGCGGACGGGACAAACGGTGGCGCCACACCACGGAGTTTGGATAATCTATGTTAGGAAAAGGTTTCCAACAGATGGGGCGATGCGTCGTTGAGCTATCGGTAGTCACAAACACAGTGTCACGGTATTGCATTCAGTGAAGTTCTACGGATAATTCACAAAACATAGGTACTGAAAGGATTGAATTAATTAACTTAAATTTCACAGACGTGTGCAATCCCTAAACCTTTCTGATTTTTATCAATACGTCCTTATATCGCCCACTTTGTTTTGCCTTGGCTTTGGCCCTTGCCATGGGCTTGGCCCTGGGCTTGACCTTGTCCTTGGTTTTGCCTTTGGTCTACTTTCAGCGTTCGGCAGAAGAAGGCACATATATTAATTTCACTGCGTTACAGGATGTTATTCGTCCCTAGGACTGTCATGAACTAGACTAATATTCCCCTGGTGCAGGCTCCCACACTCTTTTATTTGGTTTTATTGGCCCGTACCCATCAAACCTATTAATTTTGAGTGGGCCCAATCGAAATTCTACGAAAAGGGTCATACTTTATCTATGGCCCCTAAAGGAGACATACACGTTTCGGCTGGAATAAATCGGCGTCTCATTTAGTACGTCTTGTGCCCTACATTTGAGTCTTTCATTACATCCATTAGCTTTAATATCGACAACACAAGACCTCACTAATTTGTATACCCGTTCCACACAAAAGCAACCCTTTCTTTTGTCTCTGCCCCCCTTTTTTCCTTTGAGAAACATATTATTTCCATCGTTTTTTTAAAGTACATGTGTCCCAAGAAATGTCACGACTGACCCAACCACGAGATCTTCACCGAGTAGTGACTGTGGACCTGGATGCCAAAACCGAACACACTGTCAATTGCTCCAGTGGAGCATGACCTACTAACTGGTTGCAGTATGACTCGTGGACGGGACTGGTCAATTTACATGACGGAATGCGATGAAACATAGGAAAACAACACGTCAATGAAGACATTTCAAATTATTTTCAACTTATGTGATAGCAACCTTTATTTGCAACATTACGATGTCATGATTTTAGCTATATATTGTATATTCATACATAATGCAGCGCCAATACAGGAATGGATCGACACCACATTTTCAACTGTATTGCCTGAGCCAGGTGTATATAAGAAGTTGAAGATTGTAACTGTCGGTGGTCCGGAGTGCTGGGTTATCTTACGATGAAATGTCCAGCACAGCCATTTGACCGCTTTTTGCACTGTGTATAAATAATGCTTTGGCATCAAATATGTGTTATTGTTATTTATATGTATATTCTATCCGCCCAGTGTATTTTACTTGCGTGACAAAACCATTTTGTTGAGGTAGCAATCTACGTTGCTACAGTTAACTCTAACTATCTGTATACATGATTACCTGGCTCCAGACAGAGGTGGATATCTGAACCAATAGTCTTCGCGCAATAATTGTAGCGTGGCTGAATGCTTCTCACTGAAGTCGAGTTGGAATGAACAGGTATGTCAGGGGGTGAAGTGTAAAGCGCTTTTGATCAGCCGAAGGACTGGATGCCGAGCTATAGAAGAACGTACAACCCGGAAGTAAAATACTTCAAATAATGTTCGTATCACTCATGGCCGGGACTGCCTAATTTGCATAACGTACTTAGATGAAAAATACGAAAACAATGCAACGATAACGAAAGAATCAATTCTGCTGAAGAGCAATAATATATCTTGTTAAAGAAGAAGAAATATTACCATGTATATGTATGTTATGATTTTTACCAATATGTGTACAGAACAAGTAAACACCTCATTTTCAGCTTCACTTCCCATGCATTATACATATACAAAACTTGTAATGCATTCTAAATTGGAGGTCCGACGTTGGTGGGTTATCTTACATGTGCGCGTACGCTAGCCACCACGACTATGACATCCATTTTGTTTAAATATTGCGTTAGACAAAGAACATTAATGTCAATGGATATTTTACTTTACGATACAAAATACAGTTACTCGCAGTAGTCTAAGAATTCACCAAAGTGAACCAATTCATGTGGTCATTTCGAACATCTCACCATTCTCGGCTAATTGTAAATACACAATTGCTCTATACCAGGTCCAAAAAAATATTTACAGTTCTTTTAACAAATCCTGCATTTGCCAGATTCCTACCTGGTATAATGTCCTACATGTGTATTGTCAGCAGTGCAACGGCTTTTCTATGATAACTATCTGGAATATATTAACGAACGCAAGCGCGTAGATGACCGTACGCACGTATTTCCAAATCAATATGGCAAATATATATTTTAAAAATCCAACTCGCCCCCACAAATTCAATGGTACATCCGTAATCTGGCTGGTATCCATCGTGGAGTGCAAGCACGAATCAGAAAGATTGTAAATGATATTGTAATACATGTATTGCGATAATGCTTCACTAGCTGTTGTAATTAATTGTGCTATTACACAGCAAACGGTTCGTTGAAGCATGTAGACAATCTTAATACACTGCAAAATCCAAGCGCATTGAAGCTGGATTTGCACTATACATCGTGTTTCTGCAGTTAATTGATGAGCTTGTCTGCGCACAAGGCACCACCCAAAAATGACACCGTCAGACAGCTCGCTGGGGGTCTTGTCAAAGGGATGATACCAGGAATATATAGACCTGTCACGCACGGGCCTTCGTTGCCACGCGCGGGCGTATAAATTACTGTTTTGTAAATATCGGCCAACATCAAACCAGTCTCATCATCCACTAGGGGTAAAATATTACGCACGGTTACATAACAGGGAAATACACGAACGTTTTCGTTGCTGCTTAACGAATCGTTTGTTTGTGTTACCCATACTTCGTCTGTGACTGTGTTATCGACGGGGACACGCAGATTGAATCGAGTCAAATAAAGCCATTGCATGCGATCGGAACTACAAGTATAGTGGAAATTGAATGAAAAATCCGCTCCGCACGTGCAGTCGAACAGTTTGTTCCCAAAGCCAGCATGGAAAAGAAATGGAATTCAACATTAATTTCGTAAGGAACGAAATCGATTTTTCTTCATTCCACTCGAATGGATGTTGAAATTTGTGAGTAGTGACATAATCATCTAAACGCAACTACTGATCTCTTAATATAAACAGTAAGAATAAACAGACATGTGAAGCTGGAATAAATACTGAATAAGAAAGGCAAACCCCGATACCCTTAATGCCAAACGAAAGACTGAACAACAGTCAGTTAGCATGGTCATACTGCCTTAATTAGAACTACATTCTGAACTGATTTAGCCTATCGCAAATCCGGTTCGTTGATGTCCAAATATGTAGTGTGCGAAGAGTTTATGTAACATCCGCAGTCGATTTAATCAAACAAATGCACATTTTAGTTCACATCATCCAAAGGATTTACTTTAGTATTAGATCTGGTAAAGTTCAAATAGTGGATATCAAAATATTAACCACTTTGCGGATCAGTGCCGATCATTGGCGAGACCTCCATACTCTCTCCAATCACATGACCAAGATCAGTGCCTGTAATTGGCGTGACTCCCATACTCTCTCCAATCACATGGCCAAGATCAGTGCCTGTCGTTGGCCAATAAAATAAGCCAATGTATGGTGGATTTTTTTATTGAAATTATGTCTCTTTTAGCGACCTGATTTTCCCAGGTTATACCCCTTTTTATTGAAATTATACCTCTTTTGGAGACCTCATTTGCCTGCGTACATAGTAGTCTACATGTAGAATTCATATATAAACCAATGTCCATGTTTATGTTTGTTCAATGTGCCTATTCATGCATGTAGTGGAGCCCTTGGGAGTTCTTTTCTGTACTGATGTACATTCATTAGTCGGAGTCATGACGCAGTAAAAGACACACAGACTTCTGGTTATGTGCCGACCCACACATTAGACATCCTCCCAAGGATTCATAATGCAGTCCAAGGGGATTACTGGTGTCCCAGACACCGGTGGTGCTTGGGAGAGTGCAACGAATGTCTACGTCCTCCACACCAAGCCTCCCCTAAAGGAGACACACGCTTCGGCGGGAATAAATCGTCGTCTCATTTACTACGTCTTGTGCCCTACAGTTGAGGCTTTCAGTGTCGAGGCTTCCATTAGACCTGGCTACCAAGACCGAAGACATTGTCAGTTGCTCCGGCGGAATCGGCAGGATCAGTATGCGTGACCTACTAACTGGTTGCGGTATGACTCGTGGACGGGACTGGTTAATTTACATGACGGAGTGTGATGAAACATAGTAAACAATACGGCAGTGAAGACATTTTAAATTATGTTCAACTCGTTTCATAGAAACGTTTATTTGCAACATTACCATATAGTGATTTGCTTATATAAATTATACATTCACCAATAAAATAGCGCTAATACAGGAATAGACGGGACACCACATTTTCAACTGTATGGCCTGTGCTAGGTTTATATATGAAATTGAAGTCAAAATAAATTGGTGGTCCGGAGTGCTGGGTTATCTTATGATGAAATGTCCAGCACACCTATTTGACCACCTTTTGCACTCTGTATAAATAATGTTTTTGCAAGAAAAAGTTTTATTATTATTTTTATGTATATTCTATACGCCCAGAATATTTTACATACGTGACAAAACCATTTTGCCGAGATAGCCATTCACGTTGCCACAGTTAACTCTATTATGTATAAATGGGTACCTGGCCACAGACAGAGCAGAGGTGGATATGTGAACGAATTGTCTTCGCGCAATAATTGTAGCGTGGCTGAATGCTTCTCAGTGAAGTCGGGATGGCGTTGTAATGAACAGGTCTGTTAGGGGGTAAAGTGTAAAGCGCTTTGAACAGTCCCAAGGACTGGATACCGAGCTATAGAAGAACGTACAACCCGGAAGTAAAATACTGAAAATAATGTTTCTATCGCTCATGGACTGGACTGCCTAATTTGCATAACGTATTAAGATGAAACATATGAAAACAATGCAACGATCACGAACAAGTCAATTCTGCTCAAGAAGAATAATATAACTTTTTAAAAGAAATATTACCATGTACTAAAAGCAGTGCATTCGTTATGAATTGTACCAATATGTGTAGAGAACAAGTAATACCTCATTTTCAGCTTCACTTCATATGCATTATACATATACAAAACTTGTAACACGTTTTAAATCGGAGGGCCGCTGTGTCTGGATTATCTCATCAATGCCGAAAGGCGAGCCAACACGTCTTTGTCCTCCACTTTTTAAATAATGCGTTAGATAAACAAAATTATTGTTTCAATGAATATTTTTACTTACAATACAAAAAATAGCCGAAGAATTCAACACTGTGAACCATTTTAGGTGGTCATTTGAAAATCTCACCATTCTCGGCTAATAGTAAATGCACAATTTCTCCATACCATGTTAACACCTTTACATTCGTTTCAGCAAAAATGCTGCATTTGCCAGATTCCTACCTAGTATAATGTCTTTTCTATGATAACTATCTGGAATATATTAACGAACGCAAGCGCGTAGATAAACGTACGCACGTACTTCCACATTAATATGGAAAATATATATTTTAGAAATCCTATCCGCCCCACAAATTGAATGGTACATCTGACTGGTAACCATCGTGGAATGCAAGTGTGCTGTTACACAGCAAACAGTTCGTTGAAGCATGTAGGCAATCTTAATACACTGCAAAATCCAAGCGCATTGAAGCAGGATTTGCACTATACATTGTGTTTCTGCAGTTAATTTATGAGCTTGTCTGCACACAAGGCACCACCCAAAAATGACACCGTCAGACAGGTCGCTAGGGGTCTTGTCAAAAGGATGATACCAGGAATAGACCTGCCACGCACAGGCCTTCGTGCCACGCGCGGGGGCATAAATTACTGCTCAACGTCCTAAAATACGCCTGGGACAAACCTCGATTTGACGGGTCTGATTTCGATTTGCGAACGTCAGAGGCCGCTCGGGTTGCGTTCGCGTGAATCGATCGCGTGTTTCATCAAAACGACGCTTTTCATTTCCAGCAAGGCGATATAGGCGCCAAACAAAGGGAATGGTGTCGCATTCGCGTGTAAACAAGCATGCGAGGTTTGTAAATCTCGGCCAACATCAAACCAGTCTCATCATCCATCTGATTCGGTTCAACACCAGGGAAATACACGAACGTTTTCGTTGCTCCTTAACGATTCGTGTCTTTGTGTAACCCATACTTCGTCTGTATTATCAACGGGGACACACGGATTAATTAATGAGGGACCTTTAAGGGTGATGAGATCATAGACATTTTGCCATAATTGCGAATCAAAGGATCCTTCACGCTTGATGCGTACTTTTCGTTTGACCGAATATGATTGGCTACCCGGAATCAGGGTAACCTGCGAAATTGACTTTCAAGCAAACTCATCCAATAAGAAAATGCACAGGGTTAAAACAAACATGATTTTTTTTTATTCAAAAAATCGGATTTTTTTCATATAAATCGGATTTTTTTATATTTTATTTTATTATCTGGCATATAGACATTTATATAGATGTTTATATTTATAAACTCTTTCAAACGTGTTTAATTCAAATTGATTTGGGAACTTGTCTTAACAGAGGGTACATGATTTTTGCTTATAAAAGAAATTAGACAATGTCCACAAGGCCTCACCCCCTGTAGTTGCATAATCTGTAAGGCCTGCGCGGGCCTAGAATTTGATCCCAAGCCCGGCCCGCAATTAGCAGTTAGAGTCCAGGCCCGGCCCAGGCCCGCAATAATTTTTCAAGCCCGGCCCGGCCCAGGCCCGCAAACCAGAATTTAGGCCCAGGCCCGGCCCGGCCCATTATATAGTTGCAAATTGAGACCGTGCATGTAATCTAATGGCGCCATAAGTTCACTTGGCTGGAAGTAGAGGCAGTTAAGCCATGGTTAACCATCAACTTATCACCCTTTGACCCTACCAGTGGACATTCTATTGTCTAGGTCTTCCCTCCAAATACTGCCCATCCGAATGACCTGCCCACTGCCAAGTGCCCACTAGGCTACTAGCCCACTACCCAGTACCCAACCCAGTTGGTAATTGGTATTTCTCCCCAGTCCTAATTCATTCACACTTGTACTAATTCACACATGTCTGAACCTGTCCGTCTCAGGCTAGTGACTGCAGGCCTGCTGGAAATACCACTGGGTGTCAGTGCCAGTGGGTGACATTTAATTGAAATATCATATTAAATTATGTTAACTTAGTTGAGCTAATTCAATTAACAATATAAATTGGGGTTATGGCTTGCATATGGGTTAAGTCAGGGTTAGATAAACAAATCTCCTACCCTAACCATAAGCCAATACATTAAAGCCAAATATAACAAATGTTATCATATTTAATAGTAATGACACTAAGAAGTTTTTCTTTATTTTTCTTCAGGATATTCGAAAGTTTGAAGAAGTTGGTGGTCCTGGATTTTTAGAACTCATCCAGCACGCTATGGACCTTCAGCATAAGAGTAGTACTCCACTAAGAGCTAAGGATATTATGCCCCATCCCATACATATATATATATATATATATATATATATATATATATATATATATATATATATATATATATATATATATATATATATATATATATATTTATTCATTTAATAAAACAATAAGTCTGTTTTACAGTTTATTTGTTTTTCGTCTTTGTTACAAGATTATAGGTTTATCTTCTCTAAACTTAGCGGGCCGCGGGCTTGCGGGCCGCGGGCTTACCCATCTTTGGCCCGCGGGTATGGGCCGGGCCTGGGCCTGAAACTTGCGGGCCGGGCCGGGCCGGGCCTGGGCCAAACATTCACGGTCTGGGTCGGGCCTGGGCCTAAATTCTAGTTTGCGGGCCTGGGCCGGGCCGGGCTTGAACAATTATTGCGGGCCTGGGCCGGGCCTGGACTCTAACGGCTAATTGCGGGCCGGGCTTGGGATCAAATTCTAGGCCCGCGCAGGGCACTAGTCTGTAGTCACTAGCCTGAGACAGACAGGTTCAGACATGTATGAATTAGTACAAGTGTGAATGAATTAGGACTGGGGAGAAATACCAATAACTGACTGGGTTGGGTACTGGGTAGTGGGCTAGTGGCCTAGTGGGCACTTGGCAGTGGGCAGGTCATTCAGGTGGGCAATGTTTGGATGGAAGATCTAGACAATAGAATGTCCACTGGTAGGGTCAAAGGGTGATAAGTTGATGGTTAATCATGGCTTGATTGCCTCTGCAAATATTTCTAAAGTAAACATTTGAGATTGGCTACTTCCAGCCAAGTGAACTTATGGGGCCATTAGATTCCATGCAAGGTCTCAATTTCAAGCATTCATTAACCGGAATTACAATTTATAATCAGTTTTTATTAAAAAATAAAGTAATAATCGGTGTTTTGTATGAAAATGGGCCCGCAGTATGTAGGCCCAGGTCCGGCCCGGCCCGCAAAATTATGTAGAGGCCCGGCCCGCTGGCTGCGGACCGGGCCGGGCTTGGACCCAAAGCCCGGCCCGCGCAGGGCACTATAGTCTGTGGCTGTAGCAGTGATAATTATTGTTTGCTGAGAGGATGGATTAACACCTGTCCAGGACTTTGTGTACTCTAAGGGTCTCCAACCAGACCGCAAATTGGTACAGTATTAAACAATTGAAGCCCAGACTGTTTCACTTGAGTCAACATACTGAATTGGTAACAACTAGCACAAGCTCTAAGTGGACTTTAACTCAGGGCTTCTGATTTGAAGACAAGTTTGTGTGGCTTCACTGTATTCAGAAAGGGAATAGCTCAAACATGCGCAATGTCATAAAATATTTGACTATCAGGCTATCTGGTGACAATACAACTACACAAGTGTGCGCACTTTGTGCTTTTGTATTAAAAAACAACCAAAACGTTGTTGATCTCGATAGCATCGAGATCAATTATTTGTGTTAAATTCATATATATCAGCGATTAAAAAAATCGGAAGTCACACAAATAAAAAATCATAAATCATTGATTTTTTTTAAAGTGATTTAAATCATGATTTAAATCAATTATTAAAATCAACAATCCTGAATACGCATTTGTTCAGTTTATTCCTACGAAGCAGTCGAACCAACATTGTATATATCGATGACATTGACACTAGTCACACAAGAAAATAAAACGAAATTGCAAATTGTAAATATAAATTAATCCGATCAGTGATACCATCAATCGTGGAGAACATATCGTAAGAAGGACGCTTGAATGAATACAGAGGAGAGCAACTAAAATGATGCCATGTTATGAATAACGCCTAAAAGAATGTGGTTTAGCAACCTTAGAGACAAGGATGTAAAGAGATCAAATTGAAGTTTCTAAGATATTGAATGGGTACAAAAATATTTATATTATTTTTTGCTAACTCAAGAAAGACAGTAGAACTATTTGTTCTAAAAAAGAGTAGAACTAGAGGACATGGGGTAACATTAGTAAAAGATCAGCGTAGAATGGATATCAGGAAGTATTCGATCTGACAGAGGACAATAAATGAATGGGACACATTATGTTCAGATTGTGTAACTGCTAGCAGCGTGAATATGTTTAAAAACAAGGTTGACACATATCTCAGGAGGGCGGGTTACACATAGATGAAACATGTTGGACTCTCCATAAGCCAATGGCTTCCTTGTCCACTTGCCATCTGGGCCTTTGTCTTGGTCTTGCTAAATCTTGGTAAATCTAAATCTGACGGCGGTAACAGTCAAGATATGGGTCTGCGGCCAAACTGTTCCCGTCGAGATGACGAAGCCGGCCAAGAGTCGAGCATTGTCTTACACAAATCATTTAGTTGTACTTTGTCGTGGCACATGGTGAGAGTCGCCCGATCAAACGAAAGTTCAATCGCTCGTGTGAACCGGCCTTAACCGAGACTAGCCCTGTGACCCGTGTTGAAATGTCGGTAATGTTTCATAGATCCTGACCATGGAAAGTGCCCCATCCTCACTAACCAGTGGTGGTAGTATCGAATGTCCAGTCTCTTGGATGTTGAATGAGACTTGTTTGGAATGAATCTAAATGTCGCAAGCAGATTCTCGGCGCGTACATAATTGACTAATTGCGCTGTCATCCAGGCATTTGGCTAATTCACAAAATAAGAGTTAACTGTTATCAGTTGATCAGATGCAATTCGAGTTAACTTTAAACTTGATTATATTTGTACAAATGACAGAATAATAATGCATATATAACATACTTTTCACACAAAAAAAGTGAATTCAACAGAAAATTGTAGCGTAACAACTTTTTGGTTAATACACATTTCAAGTTTGTCCCAAACTGTGTATGTGTACACCACAACGAAGACCAAATATTGCGGCGAATCAGAATCATTGCAACGGCACAAAATTATATTTGGTTTAACTTGTAGACACATAACTAATCTGCTGATGGTACACTAAACTCTATCCACAGAAAGTTTTTTGGCATTAACAATTAATTTGTTTAACCGAATTCAGGCTTTCTACCAGTCCGCACCATTACACCATTAATGCCATTTCAAAACAGTGTAAAGTTAATATAAGTTTCATAGGTATGTGTGGACATAATAAAACGAAACCCCAATGTAGTAGATGATGACTTTAACATTGCAACCAAATTAATGTATGTGAATCCAGACTCTAACGCGCGCGCGACAAATGGTGGCGCCACACCACGGAGCTTGGATAATCTAGGTCAGGAAAAGGTTTCCAACAGATGGGGCGACGGGTCGTTGAATAGTCACAAACGCAGTGTCAAGGTATTGCATTCAGTTAAGTTCTACGGATAATTCACAAAACATAGGTACTGAAAGGATTGAATTAATTAACTTAAATCTTACAGACATGCGCAATCCCTAAACCTTTCTAATTTATATCAACACGTCCTTATATCGCCCACTTTGTTTTGCCTTGGCTTTGCCGGCTTTGGCCTTTGCCTTGCCTTGGGCTTGGCCTAGGGCTAGGCCCTAGGGTTGGCTTTGCTTTGGTCTACTTTCAACGTTCGGCAGAAGAAGGCTCATATATTTCTTTCACTGCGTTACAGGATGTTATTCGTCCCTAGGACTGTCATGGACTAGACTAATCTTCCCCTGGTGCAGGCTCCCACACTCTTTTATTTGGTGTTATTAACACCCATCAAATCTATTAATTTTCAGTGGGCCCAATCGAAATTCTACGAAAAGGGTCATACTTTACCTATGGCCCCTAAAGGAGACATACACGTTTCGGCTAGAATAAATCGGCGTCTCATTTAGTACGTCTTGTGCCCTACATTTGAGGCTTTCATTACATCCATGCACTAGCTTTATTCCCTTTAATATCGACAACACAACTTCACAAGACTTCACTAATTTAATTGTATACCCGTTCCACACAAAAGCAACCCTTTCTTTTGTCTCTACCCCTCTTTTTGTCCTTTAAGAAACATATTATTTCCATCGGTTTTTTGTAAAGTACGTGTCCCAAGAAACGTCACGACTGACCCAACCGCGAGATCGTAGACACTGTCAGCGGCTCCGGTGGACCATGACCTGGTTGCAGTATAACTCGTGGACGGGACTGGTCAATTTACATGACGGAATGCGATTAAACATAGGAAAACAATACTTCAATGAAGACATTTCAAATTATTTTCAACTGTTGTGATCGAAACATTTATTTGCAACATTACCATGTCATGATTTTATCTATATATTGTATATTGATACATAATGCAGCGTGAATACAGGAATGGATTGAGACACCACATTTTCAACTGTATTGCCTGTGCCAGGTATATATAATGAAGTTGAAGCTTGTATGTGTTGGTGGTCCGGAGTGCTGGGTTATCTTACTATGAAATGTCCAGCACACCTATTTGACCGCTTTTTGCACTCTGTATAAATAATGCCTTCGCAACAAAATAAGTTTATTATTATTTTATGTATATTCTATCGGCCCAGGGTATTTTACTTGCGTGACAAAACCATTTTGCCGAGATAGCAATTTACGTTGCCACAGTTAACTCTAACTATCTGTATAAATGAGTACCTGGCAACATACACAGGTGGATATGTGAACCAATAGTCTTCGCGCAATAACTGTAGCGTGGCTGAATGCTTCTCAGTGAAGTCGAGATGGCGTTGGAATGAACAGGTCTGTCGGGGGTGAAGTGTAGAGCGCTTTTGATCAATCCCAAGGACTGGATGCCGAGCTATAGAAGAACGTACAACCCGGAAGTTAAATACTTCAAATAATGTTCGTATCACTCATGGACGGGACTGCCTAATTTGCATAACGTACTTGATGAAAAATACGAAAACAATGCAACGATGACGAACGAATAAATTCTCTTCAAGAGGAATAATATATGTTTTTAAAATAAATATTACCATGTACATGTATGTTATGAATTGTACCAGTATGTGTACAGAACAAGTAACACCTCATTTTCTGCTTCACTTCCCATGCATTATACATATGCAAAACTTGTAACACATTCTGTATTGGAGGTCCGATGTTGGTGGGTTATCTTCCTTATCGCGTAGGCGATCCACTACGACTTCGACATCCATTTTGTTTAAATAATGCGTTAGACAAAGAAAATTATTGTGACAATGAATATTTTACTTTACGATACAAAACACAGTTAGTCGCAATAGTCTAAGAATATGATTGGCTACCCGGAATCAGGGTAACCAGCGAAATTGACTCTCAAGCAAACTCATCAAATAAGAATACGCATTTGTTCAGTTCATTCCTACAAAGCAGTCGAACCAACATTGTATATACCGATGACATTGACACTTGGCACTAGTCACACAATAAAATAGAACGAAATTGCAAGTTGTAAATATAAATTAATCCGACCAGGGATACCAGCAAGCATGGAGAACATATCGTACGAAGGACATAAATACGCTTGAACGAATACAGAGGAGAGCAACTAAAATGATGCCATGTTATGAAGAACGCCTAAAAGAATGTGGTTTAGCAACCTTAGAGACAAGGAGGTAAAGAGGAGATCAAATTGAAGTTTCTAAGACATTGAATGGGTACGAAAATATTTATATTATTTTTTGGCCTTGTCCTTGGCTTTGCTTTGGTCTACTTTCAACATTCAGCAGAAGAAGGCACATATATTTCTTTCACTGCGTTACAGGATGTTATTCGTCCCCAAGACTGTCATGAACTAGACTAATCTTCCCCTGGTGCATTCTCCCACTCTTTTATTTGGTGTTATTAACACCCATCAAATCTATTAATTTTGAGTGGGCCCAATCGAAATTCTACGAAAAGGGTCATACTTTATCTATGGCCCCTAAAGGAGACAAACATGTTTCGGCTAGAATAAATCTGTGTCTCATATAGTACGTCTTGTGCCTTACATTTGAGGCTTTCATTACACCCATGCACTAGCTTTATTCCCCTTAATATCGACAACAGAAGACTTCACTAATTTAATTGTATACCCGTTCCACACAAAAGCAACCCTTTCTTTTGTCTCTACCCCCCTTTTTTCCTTTGAGAAACATATTATTTCCATCGTTTTTTTGTAAAGTACATGTGTCCCAAGAAATGTCACGACTGACCCAACCGCGAGATCGTAGACACTGTCAGTGGCTCCGGTGGAACATAACCTACTAACTGGTTGCAGTATGACTCGTGGACGGTGAATGTGACTACACTGTATATACATTAAATATTTTTACAATTTTGATAATAACAATAATGGTCAAGATGTTGCTTATTTGCTGCTGCATGTGGTGGCGTTGATTGATACACCATGGTTGTAGAGGTGTTGTGGTGGCATGTCTACGATGATTGATGCACCATGGTTCTATCGGTGTTGTGGTGGCGTGTCTACAATGATTGATACACCATGGTTGTAGAGGTGTTGTGGTGGCGTGTCTACAATGATTGATACACCGTGGTTGTAGAGGTGTTGTGGTGGCATGTCTACGATGATTGATACACCATGGTTCTATAGGTGTTGTGGTGGCGTGTCTACGATGATTGATACACCATGGTTCTAGAGGTGTTGTGGTGGCGTGTCTACAATGATTTATATATTATGGTTATATAGGTGTTGTGGTGCACCTAACTATGTAATTACTGCTGTGTTGCTAAATAGTGCATTCCACCATAACACTTATAAGCAGGCTTTGAATGAAGACTACACTCAGCAGGATTAGCAAAAAATAAATAATGTGTATACATTTTACTTTTATGAGCATGCGAGCCAGGTGTCTCTACAAAGCTACAGCAGACATTTTCGTAAACTTAATAGAACAACTGCAGTCATCTGACTTTTTTATTTATAAACACTTAATCATTAATAACTGCATTTGTTTGCAGGCGGTCAATGGATATCTATCTATGCTTGCGCATGAGAACCCTGGACAACTATTTCCTTTACCAAGTCACATCGCCCTAAAATGGTCTGCCAAGATAGACCATGAATGGATGTTTGAGTAAGTAATTAATTATATCAAACAAAGTACCTACTCTACCGAGTTAGTAGACTGGTCTCTCATAGACCTATTTGTTTAGTTGTGCATGTATCTGACAATAATTAATGACAATAGTGACTAAGATTGCACCAATTACACTGTTTACTAGTAAATTATTTTATTAATATGTATTCATTTTTTATTATTTCTTTACATAATTGGTAAATTGATTGTTGTTTTTAAAATTGTAGCAACATTTTATGTATTTATTTTTATTTGTATAATATATAATATTTATTATTGTTGTGAATTGTGTATTTTATGTAAAGATATATAATTATAATTGCGAATGTTGGAGCGTGTGACAATAATGGCCCATTGAAAATCAAAGTCGTAACAATGGTGAAATAAAGCTTCTGCTAATATTGCTCTCCCGCTGCTGCTGCTGCTGCTATAACCACTACTATAGTAACTGTTGTGGAATATTAAAAAATGTATTCCTTTGTAAGTTACCTTTAGTTCAATATACAACAGTTACTATAAAGTATTCATGCTTTTCAGGTGCACCTGTCCAGTTTCAAGTATGTGGTTGTTCCTGTGTGCTGCTACGCTTCCACAAATCCACTGCAAGTAGATGCAGGGAGCATTGGATGCTTGTTGTTGCCAACACTCAGAGTCGACAAGTGTGTGTCCTAAACTCAATCAACTCTCCAAAATATGACACAGCTGCCTCTACATTCGTCGACAGATGGAAGTGAGGATTAATTTATATAGCACAACTTATTTTAAGTCTGATATGGACATAATCATCCATATGAAATTGTGCATCCTCCCGCATAATATTTATGTGTAATATTTACAAAGACAAAGTATTTGGTCATAATATATTCTGTACTGCAAGTATTATATGAACCTTACGACAACACTGACACAACAAATTCATATACTAGGTGTATGTATATATATATATATATATATATATATGAATATATATCCTTGATTCATTTGTATATATATATATATATATATATACACACAAGGATATATATTCTTATACTAGATATATATATATATATATACATATATATATATACATATATATATATATATATATATATATATATATATATATATGTATATGTATATGTATATATATATGTATATATATATATATATATATATATATATATATATATCTAGTATAAGAATATATATCCTTGTGTGTATATATATATATATACAAATGAATCAAGGATATATATTCATATACTAGGTGTATATAATATATATATATATATATATATATACATATATACATATATATAGTATAAGAATATATATCCTTGTATATATATATATATATATATATATATATATATATATATATATATATATATACATATATATATATATATATATATATTTATATATATATAAGGATATCTATATATATATATATATATGTATATACATATCTAGCATAAGAATATATATCCTTGTGTATATATATATATATACATATATATATATTATATCCTTGTATATATATATATATATATGTATATATATATATATACAAGGATATATATTCTTATACTAAATATATATATATATATATATATAATATATACCTAGTATATGAATATATATCCTTGATCCATTTGTATTAAGTTGTACCAATCTGCTGTCTGCTAAAAAAACAATATGCATGAGTCATAGTTTAAGAAAAAATTTTAAATATTGGTGGTAGGAAAACCTAAGTACCTGCAGCCATCTAGAATCCTTGTATATATAATTATTATATATGACTTTGTTATTGAAGGAGCTATATGAAGATGCGCTCCAAGAAAGTTGAAAGAGAACTCGCTGACTGGGAAACATGCCACGTGCCCTGCAGACAGCAAGCAGACGGATCAAGCTGTCGGATATTTGTCCTGATGGTAAACCTTTCTTATGGTATGTAATTGTAATACAAATATTGTATTTATACATTTTGCTTGGTCACTCTCCATCACATTATATTTGTCTTTAATCGCAGTACATTCCATATATGCTCTGATTTAATGTTACAATATGCTTAATACCTTCCATCTGTGAAATGAGATTCAAAATTGATATGTTGTACTAACAACCAATATGCAGTTAATATTTTAAAAGTAATCAAGTAAATCACTAGATGTCACTCGTTTGCACCAAGTCATGGTTCAGGTTAATCATCTGGTACCTCTCAAGTCCAAAGCCTACTGATAGAAATGTGGTAACAGGTCAGACCAGGCATAATAATATAATTGATTACAGTATTATTAAATGAAAACACGAATTATTATTGCAGAATGCTGAGGCTCTGGTGAAGGATGTGCCTGTTGGTGTAATGGGTCAGGTCCAGACATACCACTACAGACACTTTGTGCACGCCCGATTGGTGGAACAGAACAAAAAGGATTCCTGCTGCAATCCCACCTGCCAGCCCAACAGAGAACATATGGACTGGGTGGAGTGTGAGAATTGCTTCTCTTGGTGGCACTTTCATTGTGCTAAATTGTTAAAAAAAGTCAGTAGATTTCTACTGTGAAGAATGTCAAAACAGAATACAGTAGAACACTTCAAAGCAGCCACCCCTTGAAAATTGCCACCCTGTCAGTCTGTTTTATTTTGTCAATTTAAATCTGTATTGATCTACCACAGGTGCTTCTGTAAAGTGGCCACCCATCTATTTCTATCTAGTGTGCTTCTACTGTACAGCCCAACTGAATTGAGACTGTGCATGTCTGAAAGTGAATTGAGACTGCAATGTGTGTAACAACAGACAGAGGACAACAAACAGATATTCTACCTTAGACCACATTTATTGCATTCTTTTGTTTGTTGATATTCTTTTAGATACAGTAAATTGTTGTGCATTTGTTTACTAAAAATGTACATACTATTTAGGTTTATTATTTGTAATGTGCATATAAGCTATTTTGAATTTATCAGCATAATTTGTATGCCGTTGAAACAATACTTTTGTCAGATGCAGCCAACAATTTACATGCCACATCAACTTTGTTAAAATAATTGTGAAAATACAATTTTTCTTGATATTACACTAGCACACTAGCAAATATTTCCTTTAGTTGTTTATAATAATTTGTATAATTGCACCTTCAATATCATAAGGCTTAGTATAATAATGACATAGTATTTGTGGTTTGGTTGAAATGTTGGTTCCATTTCAGATCTGTATGATATTCTCATGGGTCTAACTATATGTGACATAGTCACTTGTCGGTTCGAGTAGTTTAGTTACCCACCACAGGATGGCAGCACCCAGGGTAATGTAATGTAATTTAGAGAATATAGTTAGTGAACTATTATTGCTATGACTATTTGTCCTGTAATTAGTTGTATTTACTGTGTAGGTAGTTGGTCTTATTACTAATAATTCAGTTGTTTAAACATAAATTTTACCCTAGAGACAGGGGTCACGTGTGGTCAGTGGAAGGGGCCCAGCCCCAGTGGGCCAGGCGTGATTCTACAGTTAATGACAACTCTGTTTTGGTAAGTCCCTAAATGATGTTTTCTACCTTATTAAGCAATGTTTTCAAATTATAATTGTATCATACTGTGTGATAGAGAATTGTCCATCTGTTTATGTCAAGGCATTTACTTTATCAGTTATAATTACTTAGTGGTGACTTTGATTACTAATGTGTGGAAGATCAGGAATAAGTGGTGGTTGGACCTTAGGGAAGAAAGCCCAACAGGGCTTAATGAGATTTTGACCACTTGCAGTCAGTAGCTGGTAAATGTACAGAACCCTTGAGAAAGTTCAGTTTTGAGCATGTTTAGTGATGCTACTGTTATGGTTAATATGTTATAAGATGTGATAGACATGTTGCAAGCATAAATTGTGCATGTATATAGGTATTATGCAACTGTCCCTACAGTTAAGCCAGGATCAGTCTGGTGCCCTCTCTCCCTTTGAAGTTACATTGATTAATTGCTCTAGGAGGTGGCTGGAAGAGGACTGATCTTGAGTATTCCCTAGAGACCTGTAAGTTGAGCAGTGTCCAAGACGCTTGTAAACAACAGTGGAATGACAGCTAGGCTAGTCAGGGCATGCGCATGTGAAATTGACAACATTGTTGACTGTTGAATTTATTATATTAAGGGTGTTTTACATGTAGAGTACTAGTATTACATTAATACCTACAAGTATGATTATATATTAGTACTGAATAAGATAACAGGTATTTTACAGACAATATTATGAACAACACTATGGTATTTAACAGATGTTGATGTGTCATCTTACACTGGACACTATGATATGCAAATAGCTTACATGTTCGGTTTTGTATTTGTACAGGCGAACGCAAGTCCTGGCCCACTCCTGATTGTGGCCAGTCGTCTTTTAAGACATCTTTTAAGTCGTCTTTTGGGTCGTCTTTTAAGACATTCTTTAAGTTGTCTTTTAAGTCGTCTTTTAAGACGTCTTTTAAGTCGTCTTTTAAGTCTTATTTTAAGTCGTCTTTTGGGTCGTCTTTATTATTGTGTTTAATGTCATCTATTCTTTCATCTTTTATTGTTGTTCTTAACGCTCTTGTTTTTGGTTGTATTTTGAATTTTCCATTGACATTTTATACTTTGATGAGGTACCGAAGTTAGATCAGTAGTGTAAATTGTGCAAGGACTGAGAAACTTGGTTTTGTATAATTTTAGTAGTTAAACTGTAATAAACGCAATTTTATCTTCAAATTTGCCTTACAGTGGTCTATTCTTAATTTAGGCATAAGCTTACCACCCACAGCCTACATATAGGTTAGTTAGCTAGTAGCCAACAAATTTGGTTATGTAGGTGCTTTGACGTTTCTTATATGAAGTTGTCAAGGTACGATATTTTAAAATATTGGCACTGATTGATGGCAGTTCATTCCAATAAGTTGAATGTGTTTCTAGTAATACCAAAGTTATTGATTTTATGAAGTAACTGTCTGTTCATTACAGTAAGGCCGTCGAGAATTCCATGATTACCATATCAACCTGGGTTTGTTATCAACATACTAATCTAGGTCATGTGTGGTGTAGGTGGATGAGTTGGGTCTTGTAAGAGCGTATTTGTCGGATAAAATGTTATAAAACTTAATGATCATCAAGATGTTGTATAATGTAGCCATAAATTATATCCTTAAGTATATCCTTCTTAACGAGATATTGTACAAGATAAAGTTTGTTTCTGAAGCATGTATGTGAAGAAAAAATTAGATTATGACGATGTAACTGATGTCAGTCCACATGTTAGTGCATTAAATTCAGTTGCCACATATTTTCCCAACAACAGGTGTATAACTACAATGGTTTAGAAATTACTAGAAAACAGTTTGTTTCTTATAATAAGTCAGATTCGGAATTAATGATAGTGACAGTGTTCCTCAAGGATCAACACTAAGTCCACTTCTTTTCATCTTTTACATAAACGACATTGTTAAAACAACAAATATATTTAACTTCATATTATCTGCAGATGACGCAAACATGTTTCACTCGCACACAAATTTTACTAGGCTCATTGAAGAAGTTAATTGGGAACACAATGAGATATCATCTTAGTTTCATTCTAAAATGTAATTAAAATAAATTAAATTAATATAAATCAAGTTACTTCAACACACTTTTAAGCAATTTACGTAGAGGAACATCTAAACTGGTCATATTAATTCATTAGTGTCTAAAGCTACACCACTCGTAGGCATGCTTTATAAATTAAAGCAATTTTACCAGACTATATATTAAAAACTGTACTGCACATTAATTCTCCCTCATCTGCAGTAGGCCTACTATGCCCTAATATGGACAAATACTTATCCATCAAGGATAAATAAACGTTACGTTTTACAATCATAATAATTACTAAACCTGACTATTTTAGTCCAGCAGCTAAAGGGCATTTTTTACATAACCCCTTTTTGCCTGATATAGTGTTTTTCTTTGTTGAATATTCATCTCTAGCATGTATATAATGACATCCAGGGGTGTGGAGTTCTCACCCTTGAGCATTTTGAGAAAAAAAATCCAAAATGGCCGCCAAAATCAACTTTTTATCATATCTTCGCAACCAGACAAGATACAGACATAATCTAAATGTTATTTTATATGTTTCCAGACATGAATCTGTCATTATATACATGCTAGAGATGAATAATCAACAAAGAAAAAACTATGTCGGCTGCTGGACTACTTAGCTACTCTAGAGGAAATTATGTCGAACAATTAATTCTGCTGATTAACCGACCACCAATTCAAGAAGAAAGTATTTAGTGAGCGCAAAAGAATAGCACGACACCGCGGCAGCGCAGGGTTCAGCATACAGTTACATTTCAGATTGGTGGCCATGTTAACGTTTTGCATGGTTATAAGAAAACTTGACAATCAAAAATTCAGAAATTTCTTACCTGCCGTTATCATCATTTCATTGACATGCTGATCGAGTTTAGTCAAAATTAGACATTTCTAACTCTTAAAATGGCTGAACGTGTCATGCCCGTCAATGTTTACCAATTTCTTCATGGATTAATTACTACGCACACGTGCCTTGTGGTGAAAAAATTGCAAAAAATTCTTCCGCCTATTGAAATCATCTAAAAATCCTCAGTTGCATCTGTAACACACCAGGAAGTGTAACTGAGGCATGATCCCTGCATATAAAAAGCGCCGCGCACTGCCATCGCTATAGCCTGCCCTTGATACTAATTATAGCGTCGATTTACAAAAACGGCGCTCTAAATCACACAATATATTTATATACGTGAAAATAATCACACAAGTTATTCCATTTAAGTTATACTATGTGTACTAGCAATTATGTTAGAAAACATGATATATTACTAACGCAAATCACCTTAGCAACAACGCGGAATCCTGGCCCGCTCCTACTCTGGGCTCGTAACCGTCGCAGGCCGAGAGTAGGCGGAGAATCCTGGCACGGGATACTCTGGGCCCGCGACACCGGTATGACTCGTGGACGGGACTGGTTAATTTACATGACGGAGTGAAGACGTTTTCAATCATTATAAATTTTTTTGATAGAAACCTTTATTGGCAACATTACCATGTCATGACTGTACCCATATGTTGTATATTCATACATAATGCAGCGCTAATACAGCAATGGATTGACACCACATTTTCAACTGTATTGCCAGAGCCATATTTATATATGAAGTTGAAGATCAAGGATGTTGGTGGTCCGGAGTGCTGGGTTATCTTACGGTGAAAAGTCCAGCACATTCATTTGACCGCTTTTTACTTTATAAATAATGCCTTGGCAAGAAAGTATGTTTTATTGTTATCTTTATGTATATTCTATCCGCCTAGGATATTTTACTTGCATCACAAAACCATCTTGCTGAGATAGCCATTAACGTTGCGACAGTTAACAATAACTATCTGTATCTAAGATACAGGTGAATATGTGAACGAAAAGTCTTCGCGCAATAATTCTAGCGTGGCTGAATGCTTCTCAGTGAAGTCGAGATGGCGTTCGAATGAACAGGTCTGTCAGGGGGTGAAATGTAAAGCGCTTTTGAACAGTCACAAGGACTGGATACCGAGCTATAGAAGAACGTACAACCAGGAAGTAAAATACTTCACTCATGGACGATACTGCCTAATTTGCATAACGTACTTGGATGATATATACGAAAACAATGCAACGATAACGAACGAATCAATTCTGCGAAAGAGAAATAATATATCTTTTTAAAAGAAATATTACCATGTACATGTATGTTATGAATTGTACCAATATTGTACAGAGCAAGTAACACCTCATTTTCAGCTTCACTTCTTATGCATTATACATATACAAATCTTGTTATTTTTCTAAATTGGAGGTCCGATGTTGGTGGGTTATCTTACTTATCGCGTAGGCGATCCACCACGACTTTGACCTCTGCTTTTTAAATAATGCGTTAAACAAAGAAAATTAGTGTGTCAATTAATATTTTACTTTTCGATACAAAAACACAGTTAGTAGCAGTAGTCTAAGAATTCACCAATGTGAACCATTTCAGGTGGTCATTTCGTAAATCTCACCATTCTCGGCTAATTGTAAATACACAATTTCTCCATGCCATGTCAAAACATTTACAGTTCTTTTAACAAAATGCTGCATTTGCCAGAGTCCTACCTGGTATAATGTCCTACATGTGTATTGTCAGCAGTGCAACGGCTTTTCTATGATAACTATCTGGAATATATTAACGAACGCAAGCGCGTAGATGACCGTACGCACGTATTTCCACGTTAATATGGCAAATAGATATTTGAAAAATCCAACCCCCAGAAAATCGAATGATACACCAATAATCTGGCTGGAATTCATCGTGGAGAGCAAGCACGAATCAGACAGCTGATAAAACCCATCCAACACTGCCTACACTCGCCCATCATTTAGTTCTATATATATAGTTGTTCTAGTTCTTTCCAGCACTCGGCAACGTTCTATTAACTGACTAGTCTGTATGTTGTGGGTACTACAAGTGTATGGTGTTTCGAGATCTCATTCAACTAACCAGCGTTTTACAGAACATTATCGCCAAGCCGACCTTTTTAAGCTGGCATTGAGCGTGATCACTGCCATTGGGCATGTCGTCCTCAATGGTTCTTTTACGTCCCCCATTAAATGGGACGGGACCGATATTAACGTGATCATCCGAGTCACGAGGGATACACAGTCCCCAATGTTGAAAGCCATGCCCGGTCCGAGTTTTGAACTCGGAACTCTGGAATGTAAAGCGGATGTGCTAACCATTACACTATTGCGCCCAACTTGGCTATTGTATCGATTTTTCTGTAATTAAAAAGCATTTGTAAATGTAACATCGATACATTTGTTGTACACTAGGCTGTTCTATGCACATGTTCATTCCTTGGTCTCGAGTTATATCGAATATTCCACAGCATGTATTCACCAATCCTCGATTGTCCAGGCTCCACGCTGTGGCGCCACCGTTTGTCGCACACGTCTTCGCCTAGGAGCAAAGTGGGGTTTGCGTTGTGACGGAAATTATGCATGAGTAGCCAATTAAGATCTCATCCGGGCATTTATATATCGATTATGATGCTGATTGGCTGCTGGCGCTTCACCCGGTAACGAGTACAGAAATGGAGTCGTTAACAGTGGCATGAGTTTCCACAGAAAGAAAAACAGGTTGTCTGCATCCAGAACATTGCTGATGGGCGTGATGTGATGGGAATACTTCCTACGGGGTACGGAAAAACACTCACAATCTCATATACACAATTCTCCCTCGTGTACTTGATATGTTACGAGACAAACATATCGGCCGGCAGATGGTGTTGGTCATGCCACCTGACAACGGTAGCAGCCAAAACACGCACCTGCGGCCAGAATCTCTTCTCGGCGCATTCACGAAGCCAAACGAGAGTCTGATAAGCGAGACTATTGCTCACCGCGAATGAGAATATCACATCAAATAGTCGGGCAGCCAAGGGGGCATACCTAGAAATGGAGTATGAAAGGGTGTCCTGAAACATAATCTGCCGGGTGCCACCTTGGCACCCTTGGGCAACTTTTTTTATTTCAGTAAAGCCCTTGGGCTTGGCTTTGGCCTGTGCTTTGGTCTGCTTTCAACGTTTGCTAGAAGAAGCCAAAAGATAGAAACATGTCTATATATTTTTTATTTGAATACTGGCGAGGGTTAGGTCACGCAAATCTTGTTGCCATTAAATTCATGCAGATATACAAAAATATATTGTTGACTTTTAATAGTAGCTATGCTGGACCATTTTAAGATAATTAAGTTATTGCAAAGTGTTATGCATTATTGAAAAGGTATATTATTAAGATACACCATGGTATCAGTTGCATGGCTGTATGTTAATTACGTTAGAACACTTTATAGACACCTCCTATCCACGTTTTCAAAACACGTTTTTACCTATTTTCATTGAAACAGACTAATATTATATGTACGACTTTTTGCAGATTATACCATCATTTTTAAAAAGATGCATTTTTAAAAGATACAACCCAACAATGACATTAATAAACTAAAAGATTTCTTGAATAAACGAACAAGAATCAATGGCACATTCAAAAGGAATTCCATCCAGGGAAGTGTCAGACCATCAGATTCGGAAGAACTACTAAACCTATCAAACCCCACTACCCCCTGAGAGGCCAACAACCAGAAGGGGTGATAAATACCTAGGAAATCAAGAGTGCCTCAACGTGGAATACACCCATTAGAAACACAGTGAAGGCAAATTGCAATCTAGGAATCATCAAAAAGAAATATGCACATACGTTTTTACAACATCAAGGAACAGTCACACTTTGGCATAGTAAGACCATAGGTCGAGTATATACCCCTCTCCTTGGAACCCTTGTGCCACCAGCAGTATCCATAAGATTGGTCTGGAGGAGCTCAGCAAGGTGAGTGCTGGGCCAGTATCACAAAATCCACAACACTTCCAGGGTTACCGACGTTACGTCAATTTAAATGTGTCGCGCAGCGACAACGTTGTCTCGACTACAGACTAACACTAATGTATAAGACGGTCAACAACATTGTGTGTATGAAACTCAATCAATATGTCTTCCCTGTGACTCACAGTTCCAGACATACACACCCACATAGCTTCACACAACCTTGTGTCAGAACCGAATCATACGCTGTGTTACTGGATGTCATTCTTCCCCAGAACTGTCATGAACTAGACTAATCTTCCCATGGGGGTAGTGAAGGCTCCCACACTCTTTTATTTGGTGTTGTTGAAATCCATCTGATCAATTATTTTGAGTGAGCCCAGTCGAAACTACGAAAAGGGTATTGTCAGTTGCTTCGGTGGAATCGACAGGATCATTATGCATGACCTACTAACTGGTTCCGGTATGACTCGTGGACCTGACTGGTTAATTTACATGACGGAATGCGATTAAACATAGGATAACAATAAGGCAGTGAAGACATTTTCAATTATTGTCAAATTATTTAATAGAAACCGTTATTTGCAACATTACCATGTCACGATTGTTCCTATATATTGTATATATATTCATACATAATGCAGCGCCGATACAGGAATGGATTGATACCACATTTTCAACTGTATTGCCTGAGCCATATTTATATATGAAGTTAAAGATTATGTATATCGATGGTCAGGAGTGCTGGGTTATCATGCAATGAAATTTCCGGCACGCCTATTCGGCCACTTTTTTTAAATAATGCTTTGACATTTTTTTTTTTTATTATTATCTTTATGTATATTCTCTCCGCCTAGGATATTTTACTTGCATCACAAAACTATATTGCTAAGATAGCAATCTACGTTGCAACAGTTAAATATAACTATCTGTATCAAAGACAGAGATGGATATGTGAACGAATAGTCTTCGCGCAATAATTCTAGCGTGGCTGAATGCTTCTCAGTGAAGTCGAGATGGCGTTCGAATGAACAGATCTGTCAGGGGGTGAAGTGGAAAGCGCTCTTGAACAGTCCCAAGGACTGGATACCGAGCTATAGAAGAACGTACAACCAGGAAGTAAAATACTTCAAATAATGTTCCTATCACTCGTGGACGTTACTGCCTAATTTGCATAACGTACTTGGATGAAATATACGAAACCAATGCAACGATACCGAACGAATCAATTCGGCTCAAGACCAATAATATATATTTTTAAAAGAAATATTACCATGTACATGTATGTTATGAATTATACCAATATTGTACAGAACAAGTAACACCTCATTTTCAACTTCATATCCTATCCATTATACATATACAAAACTTGTTATTTATTCTAAATTGGAGGTCCGATGTTGGTGGGTTATCTTACTTATCGCGTAGGCGATCCACCACGACTTTGACTTCTATTTTGTTTAAATAATGCGTTAAACAAAGAAAATTAGTGCGTCAATTAATATTTTCATTTTCGATACAAAAACACAGTTAAGAATTCACCAATGTGAACCATTTCAGGTGGTCATTTCGAAAATCTCACCATTCTCGGCTAATTTTAAATACACAATTTCTCCATGCCATGTCAAAACATTTACAGTTCTTTTAACAAAATGCTGCATTTGCCAGAGTCCTACCTGGTATAATGTCCTACATGTGTATTGTCAGCAGTGCAACGGCTTTTCTATGATAACTATCTGGAATATATTAACGAACGCAAGCGCGTAGATAACCGCGTACAGTAGATAGCGCGTATTTCCACGTTAATATGGCAAATAGATATTTGAAAAATCCAACCCCCAGAAATCGAATGATACATCCATCATCTGGCTGGAATTCATCGTGGAGAGCAAGCACGAATCAGACAGCTGGTAAAACCTATCCAACACTATACCTACACTCGCCCATCATTTAGTTCTATATATATATATATATATATATATATATATATATATATATATATATATATATATATATATATATATATATATATATATATATATATATATATATATATATATATATATACATATATATATATATATATATATATATATATATATAGTTGTTCTAGTTCTTTCCAGCACTCGGCAACGTTCTATTAACTGACTAGTCTGTATGTTGTGGTTACTACAAGTGTATGGTGTTTCGAGGTCTCATTCAACTAACCAGCGCTTTACAGAACATTATCGCCAAGCCGACCTTTTTATGCTGACATTGAGGGTGATCACTGCCAGGGTGCATGTCGTCCTCAATGGTTCTTTTACGTCCCCCATTAAATGGGACGGGACGGACATTAACGTGATCATCCGGGTCACGAGGGATAAATAGTCCCCAATGTTGAAAACCATGCCCGGTCCGAGTCTTGAACTCTGGAATGTAAAGCGGATGTGCTCGTCACTCCCGGGGGGGGGGGTTACTGCCATACCAAAGCGGTGGGGGGGGTGCCGCCAGAGCCCATGCAGCACATGGAGAGAGAGAAATCAAGAAATTTATGGTCACCAAGAGAGAATTATTGAACAATTTATCTAATATCTATAAGTGTAAGGTAAGCCCGGGCGGAACGTTTTCATTGGGACATTTCCTCTTCGATGAAAGAGAGAATTATCAGGTTTAATTGAGGCACAAAGAGAGAAAATTTATATTTTTTCTTCGGACAGAGAGAGAAAAATGGCCAAAAACAGGGGCATTTGCGCGGCACATACATGTATACCTCAGAATAGGGAGTACCCCCTCTATCCGGGTAACCACTACATTATTGCGCCCAACTTGGCTATTGTATCTCTTTTTCTGTAATTAAAAAACATTTGTAAATGTAACATAGATACATTTGTTGTACACTAGGATGTTCTATGCACATGTTCATTCCTTGGTCTCGAGTTATATCGAATATTCCACAGCATGTATTCACCAATCCTCGATTGTCCAGACTCAGCGCTGTGGCGCCACCGTTTGTCGCACACGTCTTCGCTTAGAAGCAAAGTGGGATTTGCGTTGTGACGGAAATTATACATGAGTAGCCAATTAAGATCTCTTCCGGGCATTTATATATCGATTATGATGCTGATTGGTTGCTGGCGCTTCACCCGGTAACGCGTACAGAAATGGAGTCGTTAACAGTTGCATGAGTTTCCACAGAAAGAAAAACAGGTTGTCTGCATCCAGAACATTGCTGATGGGCGTGATGTGATGGGAATACTTCCTACGGGGTACGGAAAAACACTCACAATCTCATATACACAATTCTCCCTCGTGTACTTGATATGTTACGAGACAAACATATCGGCCGGCAGATGGTGTTGGTCATGCCACCTGACAACGGTAGCAGCCAAAACACGCACCTGCGGCCAGAATCTCTTCTCGGCGCATTCACGAAGCCAAACGAGAGTAGGATAAGCGAGATCATTGTTCACCGCGAACGAGAATAGAACATCAAATAGTCGGGCAGCCAAGGGGGCTTACCTAGAAATGGAGTATGAAATGGTGTCCTGAAACATAATCTGCCGGGTGCCACCTTGGCACCC
Source organism: Lamellibrachia columna (assembly GCA_963662155.1). Classification (NCBI taxonomy): domain Eukaryota; kingdom Metazoa; phylum Annelida; class Polychaeta; order Sabellida; family Siboglinidae; genus Lamellibrachia; species Lamellibrachia columna. The sequence goes on from OY759274.1 coordinate 35,744,616, forward strand.
TTAGACAACTTTTTTTATTTGAGTAAAGACCTTGGGCTTGGCTTTGGCCTGTGCTTTGGTCTGCTTTCAACGTTTGCTAGAAGAAGCCTAAAGATAGAAACATGTCTATATATTTTTTATTTGAATACTGGCGAGGGATAGGTCACGCAAATGTTGTTGCCATTAAATTCATGCAGATATACAAAAATGGATTGTGGACTTTTAATAGTAGCTATGCTGGACCATTTTAAGATAATTAAGTTATTGCAAAGTGTTATGCATTATTGAAAAGGTATATTATTAAGATACACCATGGTATCAGTTGCATGGCTGTATGTTAATTACGTTAGTACACTTTATAGACACCTCCTATCCACGTTTTCAAAACACGTTTTTACTTATTTTCATTGAAACAGACTAATATTATATGTACGACTTTTTGCAGATGATACCATCATTTTTAAAAAAGATGCATTTTTAAAAGATACAACCCAACAATGACATTAATAAACTAAAAAATTTTTTGAAAAAACGAACAAGAATCAATGGCACATTCAAAAGGAATTCCATCCAGGGAAGTGTCAGACCATCAGATTCGGAAGAACTACTAAACCTATCAAACCCCACTACCCCCTGAGAGGCCAACAACCAGAAGGGGTGAGAAATACCTAGGAAATCAAGAGCGCCTCAACGTGGAATACACACATTAGAAACACAGCGAAGGCAAATTGCAATCTAGGATTCATCAAAAGAAATATGCACATACGTTTTTACAACATCAAGGAACAGTCAGACTTTGGCATAGTAAGACCATAGGTCGAGTATATACCCCTCTCCTTGGAACCCTTGTGCCACCAGCAGTATCCATAAGATTGGTCTGGAGGAGCTCAGCAAGGCGGGTGCTGGGCCAGTATCACAAAATCCACAACACTTGCAGGGTTACCGACGTTACGTCAATTTAAATGTGTCGCGCAGCGACAACGTTGTCTCGACTACAAACTAACACTAATGTATAAGACGGTCAACAACATTGTGTGTATGAAACTCAATCAATATGTCTTCCCTGTGACTCACTGTTCCAGACATACACACCCACATAGCTTCACACAACCTTGTGTCAGAACCGAATCATACGTTTTGTTACAGGATGTCATTCTTCCCCAGAACTGTCATGAACTATACTAATCTTCCCCTGGGGGTAGTGAAGGCTCCCACACTCTTTTATTTGGTGTTGTTGAAATCCATCTGATCAATTATTTTGAGTGAGCCCAGTCGAAACTACGAAAAGGGTACTGTCAGTTGCTTCGGTGTAATCGACAGGATCATTATGCATGACCTACTAACTGGTTCCGGTATGACTCGTGGACCTGACTGGTTAATTTACATGACGGAATGCGATTAAACATAGGAAAACAATACGGCAGTGAAGACATTTTCATTTATTGTCAAATTATTTAATAGAAACCATTATTTGCAACATTACCATGTCACGATTGTACCTATGTATTGTATATATATTCATACATAATGCAGCGCCGATACAGGAATGGATTGATACCACATTTTCAACTGTATTGCCTGAGCCATATTTATATATGAAGTTAAAGATTGTGTATATCGATGGCTAGGAGTGCTGGGTTATCATGCAATGAAAATTCCGGCACGCCCATGTCCACTTTTTTATTTTTAATAAATAATGCTTTGACAATTTTTTTTATATTATTATCGTTATGTATATTCTCTCCGCCTAGGATATTTTACTTGCATCACAAAACTATATTGCTAAGATAGCAATCTACGTTGCAACAGTTAACTATAACCATCTGTATCAAAGACAGAGATGGATATGTGAACGAATAGTCTTCGCGCAATAATTCTAGCGTGGCTGAATGCTTCTCAGTGAAGTCGAGATGGCGTTCGAATGAACAGATCTGTCAGGGGGTGAAGTGGAAAGCGCCCTTGAACAGTCCCAAGGACTGGATACCGAGCTATAGAAGAACGTACAACCAGGAAGTAAAATACTTCAAATAATGTTCCTATCACTCATGGACGTTACTGCCTAATTTGCATAACGTACTTGGATGAAATATACGAAAACAATGCAACGATACCGAATGAATCAATTCGGCTCAAGAGCAATAATATATATTTTTAAAAGAAATATTACCATGTACATGTATGTTATGAATTGTACCAATATTGTACAGAACAAGTAACACCTCATTTTCAGCTTCACTTCCCATGCATTATACATATTATACAAAACTTGTTACAAATTCATAATTGGAGGTCCGATGTTGGAGGGTTAACTTACTTATCAGCAAACTTTTTGGGACGAGGGCCAACATTTGGAGTGCTATGTTAAGGCGGGCCAAAGCTTTTAAGCACGGAAAAACACAGTGCACAAATATTGTTTTTATTATCTACTTTGCCAGGCTAAAAAATACGGTACTGTACAAGTAGAACATGGAAACATTTTCGAAACAACGCATGAGAAGTCAGCACATCTAATGAATGCAGTCAATGCGAAGGATGGTGCTGCATATTCTTCGACAACTGACCGAACTGTGGACAGAGCGGAGAGAGTCGCAGAAGATCCCTCAAACGTGTGTCCTTGAGTCGGCACCGGAGTTTCTTGATGTGATTTATGGCTGAGAATCCTGATTCACATGACCATGTGCTGCGAAAAGCACCAAATATTTATGTGCTGCTTCGATCAGCACTGGAAATCGCACAGGCACTTGCGTTGCCCAGAAAAGAACGAGATCGTCTTTCGCAGCATTAAACTAATTTTTTAGTCCTGGCACCACCTTGAAATCGATGAAATTGTCCTGCAACGCTGCTTCGTCGATTGCAACAGTTTGCGACAATGTTTGGCAAATAGCTGGCTCCGCAGTAAAAGGGTTCGCAAAGAAGCAGCAAACGTCGTCGATAGCAGCGAAGTCAGCGAATCGTGCGCTGAATGCGGTCTCCAGGCTGTTAAACACATCAGCAAGTGCCCGCTTGGCGTCTGCGATACGTTCATCGTGTTCGCCACAGAATTGTCTGGTGAACTTGAAGTGCATAAAATTGCCGCCTTCTGCATGAGCTTTGAAAAGTGTCATTTGTCCTCGAAGCCCTTCACCGCTTCGTACAAATTACACAGCAACTTGTGCCGTCCTTGTAGCAGCAGGTTTAGCTTATTTAGGTGTCCGAAAATGTCTGTCAGAACGCAGAGTCGCACCCGAAACTTGTCATCTTCCAGATAGGCAACTGCTTGATCAATTTCTTTGAGAAAACTCACGATGTGAGGAAGCAGTGCAGCAAATCTCTCAAGAAATGCGCCTCGACTCAGCCAACGGACACTGTTGTAGAATAGCACATCGCCGAATTCTGCATCATCAAGTGCATCCAAGTGATTTTGGAACCTCCTGTGGTTGAGAGAACGTGCGCGGGTAAGGTTCACGCTCTCTACAACAGCTTCTATCGTATCCTGCAGACCACAGTCGGCTTTCGCGCACAATGCTTGCTGGTGAATTATGCAGTGGTATGATACCAGATTCGGCTTTCCGATTTCTTGACGGAACAACGCAACGAATCCAGCTTGACGACCAAGCATGCTGGGCGCGCCGTCTGTACACAGAGAAACCAAATTTTCTTCGCCGAACTTCAACAGCGCATTGCAACCGTCCCGCGCTGTCGTTGTGCCCTTCAATGGGATCAGGCACAGGAAGTCTTCTGATACACCTTCGTTGAAATACCGCACAGATACTATCAGCTGTGCCGTGTCACTTTTGTCAGTGCTTTCGTCAAGAGCAAGTGAAAAAGCAGGACAGGCTCGTAACTTAGTAATCAGCTGCGTGAAAATGTCACCACTCAACTCATCACATCGACGGGCACATGTGTCGGGTGAAGGTGGCAGTTTCCCAATCTGTTGCACGATCTTATCTTTGTTCTGAAAACCAGCGAACAGAACTTCGGCACGGGCCATGAAAGCCTTCTTGAACAACTGTGCGTGAGTAAGCGGCACCTGGTGTTGAGCAAGTAAGTAACATATGCGATAGCTGGCTTCATTAAGATGGCTTGAAGTGTCTGTAAACACAGACACCCTCTTCGTCTCGCCCAAGTATGAAATCGTTTTTTTAACTCCTTCATGCGTTCGTCTTTTCCCACATATGCACCGCCAAAGCACTTGTAATGCTTCCAATCGTAATGCCGTTTCACGTTATAGAGTTTCAAATCAGCAACGCTTTCGCGATAGCAAAAGAAGTACTCATGCTCCCAGTCAGCGTCAAACGCTCTTTTTCCGGAATAATCAAAACGACGTTTTTTTCCCTATATACGATATAGTCCTGAGATTCACAAATTCAATGTTAGCTGTGTCGAAGATGATTTGTTATTGAGCGATGTTTCATCCGGGTTTCTGGGAATTGAGCGTTAGCTGCTGTTATGTTAACAGTAGCGCCGCCTAGCAAACATCACTGCAAAGGTGAAGGTTGTTGCTATTAAATGTGTACGAAGTTTACTCTGGCGAATTGACAATAAGTGAACAACAAAAGTAATGCTTCATAATATTTCAAATTTGTGTAAGCTCTATGGCTGTTTTGTAAAGTTGAAACAGTTGGCATAATTGTATTGAAAACCATCAGGAAACACATTATTTAGTGCTCATAGAACACCTGGAAATTTGTTACTGAAAATTTTTTAGATTGCTGGCACGGTCACGCGGGCCAGTTGAAAGCGGGCCGCGGGCCAAATTTGGCCCGCGGGCGGACCGCTGACGAAAAAAATTAGTGTGTCAATTAATATTTTCCTTTTCGATACAAAATACAGTTACTCGCAGTAGTCTAAGAATTCACCAATGTGAACCATTTCAGGTGGTCATTTCGAAAATCTCACCATTCTCGGCTAATTGTAAATACACAATTTCTCCATGCCAGGTCAAAACATTTACAGTTCTTTCAACAAAATCCTGCATTTGCCAGAGTCCTACCTGGTATAATGTCCTACATGTGTATTGTCAGCAGTGCAACGGCTTTTCTATGATAACTATCTGGAATATATTAACGAACGCAAGCGCGTAGATAGCCGTACGCACGTTCTTCCACATTAATATGGCAAATAGATATTTGAACAATCCAACCCCCAGAAATCGAATGATACATCCGTAATCTGGCTGGAATTCATCATGGAGAGCAAGCACGAATCAGACAGCTGATAAAACCTATCCAAGACTACCTACACTCACCCAGCATTTAGTTTTAGTTGTTCTAGTTCTTTCCAGCACTCGGCAACGTTCTGTTAACTGACTAGTTGTTGTGGTTACTACAAGTGTATGGTGTTTCGAGGTCTCATTCGACTAACCAGTGTTTTACAGAACATTATCGCCAAGCCGACCTTTTTTATACCTTTTTATGCTGACATTGAGGGTGGTCACTGCCAGGGTGCATGTCGTCCTCGGTGGTTCTTTTACGTCCCCCATTAAATGTCACGGGACCGACATTAACGTGATCATCCGAGTCACGACGGATACACAGTCCCCAATGTTGAAAGCCATGCCAATTTAGAGTTTCCACAGAAAGAAAAACAGTATGTCTGCATCCAGAACATTGCTGATGGGAATACTTCCTACTGGGTACGGAAAACAGCATAAAGTATGAAGAACACTTGGCAAAGATACACTCACAAGAAGGATTACTTCCATTAAAAAAATGCGTGTCACCAACATGACATAATACCAATAGATTACTGTGAGTCACACATCGAAATACAATCTGAGAAGGTTGAATCTGATGAATGTAAGAGCAACAGTGGAGAGGCCAGAAAGTGGGTAGTGTGTGGGGAAGGTTTGAATTTTCCCACACCACCACCTCTTCCCACTGAACGTGGTTGACGATGAAAGTATAACCAGATGGAGAAATGTCTTCTATGCAAGCAGCAGTGTCATGTGGTCTTAGCCAAGTTTCAGTGATCGCAAGAATGTCCGTCTTTTTCGAAAATAATAAGTCATTAAATGATGCCATCTTACCTTAAACCGATCTGACAATGGTGGTAGCAAACCTCATGTTGCGACTGATGGCAGACACAGGATTGATACTAACGTCTCCTGTCAGGAGAAATATTATGGCTAATTTAAATGTTGGCTCAGAGCAAGGTATTGGAAGTAACTTGTACAGGGCAAAGACATCACCTCTCAATGCCATCGAACAGGACAGGAAGAAAATGCCACAGTTGGGATAGCGGTGAAATTATCTGAAAAATTACATTGATTGAAAAACATTAATAAAATAAAACAAAATAATTTAAATATTGATATTATAAAAGTGAAGGTTTAACAAGCAAGGAAACAATAAACCGTCAACATTTCGCATAAGTTATAGGCACCCTGGCTTAGCAATCGACTTAGTACTTAAAACGTAATATACAGGTACTATTTTTAATGGCTAAGACATCACCAAAATCACAAGTAATTAAAACTATATATGTGGTTTAAAACTTCGCCTAGCTTAGGTTAACAGAGAAGTCAGAAATAAACCATATAGGCACCACTAGAGATGCAAAAAAGTGGGACCAAGACGTTATGGGAAAAAAATTAACGACAGATGTTAGTCATTTCTCTCTCTGTGTATAATGAACGTCTTGGGGTAAAGCCTGCTAGTAAACAGTTTATAGGGCACTAGCCCCAGGTCCAACGTATGTTTAATTCTGTTAACCCAGACAACACAAAGCCAAGCCCAAGGCAAGGGCAAGGCCCAGGGCCAAGGCAAAGAAAAAAGCTAACAGTTTTTGAACATAATCAAGTTGTAAATAATCATATTAATGCAATATTATACAAAGTCAATAGATAAACATATCGTACATCAAATTTAATGAAGCTACCAACAAAGAAGGGACAATTTAATACACAATGAAACAGCTTGTTAACCGCAGAGTGGGCGAAAGGGGGGAATGTAAACAAACTTAGAAGAAACATAACATACAAGGGAAAAAAGTTAATTATACCTCTTTATAAAGCAATAGTTAGACCTCATTTAGAATACTGTATACAAGCATGGAGACCATATCGTAAGAAGGATATAGATACGCTTGAACGCATACAAAGGAGAGCAACTAAAATGATTCCAGAACTGAGAGACCTTAGTTATGAAGAACGCCTGAAAGAATGTGGTTTAACAACTCTAGAGACAAGGAGGTTAAGAGGAGGTCAGATTTAAATTTTTAAGATATTGAATGGGTATGAAAATATTGATAGAAATATGTTTTTCTCACTCAAGAAGGATAGCAGAACTAGAGGACATGAGATAAAATTAGTAAAGGATCAATGTAGATTGGACATCAGGAAGCACTCGTTCTCACAGAGGACAATAAATGAATGGAACAAATTGTCTACAGATTGTGTAACTGCTAGCAGCGTGAATATGTTTAAAAACAAGGTTGACACATATCTCAGGAGGGCGGGTTATAAGTAGATGAACATTGTTGGACTCTCGATAAGCCAATGGCTTCCTTGTCCACTTGCCATCTGGGCCTTTGGCTTGGATGGCAAATCTTGTTAAGCCGTTAGCGGCAACAGTCAGAATAACGTCATTAACTCTTAAAATATTGATCTTATTGATGACATCCAATGTATAAGAGCACTTAGCTATTTATATAATATTACACGTTTTGAATTTAGTATACGAAAACCATAGTGCTGAATAATTACTAAAAAGGTTAAGCGACAAATTTAAATGTTTTAAAGCTGCTGCCTCCTAGCAACCAATAGAAAATAGACTGTATGAATGACATTCCACATGTCGCATAATTGCAAGACATTACAACTGTGTGAATTCGTTCATGAATCTTAAGGTTACTGGACATCGTGAATGATTTTCCACGTGTACTTCATACAGGTGTGAATACCTTGATCATGTTTCGTGAATTGCTTTGAGCATGAGGAGGGGACTGGCATCCCGCGCAATGACATTCGTCTTCTTTAGGCTGATTGCGAGTCCAAACTCTCTGCAGGCGTACGTAAAGCGATTGACCAGCCTCTGGTGGGCCTCTCCTGAGTGAGCAGTGAGTGCTGCATCATCCGCAAACAGCATCTCCCTGACGTATACCTCTGTCGCCTTTGTTTTGGCACGCAGACGTGCCAGGTTGAACAGATTCCCATCAGATCTGGTGTGCAGGTAGATTCATCTGAGGAAGAGTCGAAGGCATATGACTGAAGGAGGGAGAAGAAGATCCCAAACAATGTTGGAGCACGGACACAGCCTTGCTTGACACCGCTGCAGACAGGGAAGGGCTCCGATGTCGAACCATCGTACACAATTGTACCCTTCATGTTCTCCTGGAAGGAGACCACCATGCTGCGTAGCTTTGGAGGGCAGCCGATCTTCTCAAGTAGGCGGAAGAGTCCCTTCCTGCTGACAAGATCGAAGGCCTTGGTTAAGCCAATGAACGCCACATAGAGGGGCATTCCCTGTTCTCTTCACTTTACCTGGAGCTGGCGTACTGAGAAGATCATATCAATGGTGGATCTTCCTGCTCTGAACCCGCACTGGGATTCTGTGTAGACACGTGAGGCAAGTTTCCGAAGTCTGATTAGCAGGATCCGAGCGAAGGCCTTCCCCACAATGCTCAATAATGATATGCCCCTATAGTTGTTGCAGTCACTGCGGTCGCGTTTGTTTTTGTACAAGGTGACTATTGTAGCATCCCGCATTTCTTGAGGGACTGCTCCTTCATTCCAGCAGAGACAGAGCAGTTGATGCAGGTACTGTAGTAAGGCGGGCTTCGCACACTTGATCACTTCTGGCGGTATGCTGTCACATCCTGGTGCCTTGCCGCAAGAAAGGGAGTCAATAGCTTTGCTCAGGTCCTCGACTGTGGGTTAGTTGTCCAGCTCCTCCATCTTAGGCAAGTCCCTGATGGCGTTGAGAGCAGCATTAGTAACGACTGTTTCTCGGGAGTACAGTTCTGAATAATGTTCAGCCCATCGCTTCATCTGTTTATCCCGGTCTGTGAGCATCTCTCCTGATGTGGATTTCAGTGGAGCCATCTTCCTTACAGTGGGGCCAACAGCTTTCTTAATGCCATCGTACATGCCGCGTACTTTTCCGCAGTCGGCTGAGCTTTGGATACTCTCGCACAGTTTCAGCCAGTAGTCATTTGCACAGCGTCTTGCTGTGCGTTGTGCGATGCCCGTGCAGATCTGAGAGCCGACAGTGTCTTCTCGCATGGATTGTGTTTGGTTTCAATGACGGGTACCATAACATGTAGGTTAGCATTGAACCAGTCTTGGTATATCTCTCTTTCCAAATGCAGTTATCGCTGCATCGTAGATGGTATTACTGAGGGTGTTCCACCTTGCTGTGGCGTCCTGATCCGGAAGGTCCTGAAGGGACTGCTCAAGGGAGGCTACAAACTGCTCGCTTCGTTGGGGGTCTGCAGTTCTAGAGCGTCTGGCGATGACGAGGTCTAGTTGATGCCATTTATGAGACCTTGGATGCTTCCACGACACTTTGTGCTGATGCTTTGACTGGAAGAAGGTGTTGGTGATGCAAAGACCATGAAATGAGCATAGCTCCAATAATCTTTGTCCGCTGTCGTCCATCCTCCCAGTGCCGTGGTGTCCAATGCAGGACGGCCATGACTGATGGTCTGACCCTACTCTGGCATAAAAGTCGCCAAGAAAGATGAGCGGCTCAACTTTGGGAATCTTGCCAATCAGGCTGTCAAGCTCATCATAGAAATGGTCCTTGATATCTTCAGAGGCCCCCAATGTAGGGGCGTAGATGCTGAAGATGTGGACAAACCCTGCAGCAGTGGCGAGACGGATAGACAGGATGCTCTCAATGCCACCAGTGGGAGGCTCCATAGAACCAAGGAGAGAGAGTTCTTGACAGCAAAACCAACCCCGTATAAGCGAGGTTCCTCGGGCTCCTTCCCTTTTAGTAATGTACTCGTACTCAGCTATCACTTTTACTCGTACTCATACTCATGAAATGTACTCGGACCCACGTCTGACTTAGAGTGTCTGCTCTGACTCTACCTAGTCATGTCTCAATCAAGTCTTTATGTGACTCGTTCTCTGGTCATTTCAAGAACAAAATCAGTCTGGTCCGTTCTGCTTTTCCAGATCATGCTTTAAATGCTGTACAAGTAGACTCGCCACAAGTAGACTCTCCGCAGGTAAATTCTCTACTTGCTTCTTCTTCTCACCTGCCACCGTCGATGAATTAAGGAAAACAATCAAGTCCTCCCCAAATAAGTCTTGTGATCTTGATACATTACTGACTACATTGCTGAAAATATGTCTTGATACATTACTTTACCTAACAACCAACATTATAAATGCATCATTGTGCTATGACTTGTTTCCTGACGATTATAAACAAGCGCAAGTCAATCCACTTCTTAAGAGGTCAACTTTGCCAAATGAAAACCTAAATTGTGATGTACCTATTTCTAATCTAAGCTTTATTTCCAAGGAACTGGAGTTGTAGCAAGCGGTCTAAAGTCTCAAATTGAGTCAAATTGTATGTCTAATGTATTACAATCAGCTTACAAACAGTTTCATTCTACAGAGACTGCTCTTTTAAAAGTACACAATGGTGTCACTTTAAATATGGACAAAGGTAAAGTAACAATGGTTACCTTGCTTGATTTATCTTCTGCTTTTGATACTATTGACCATAACATAACTCAATAAATGCTTGTCAATTTGGTATGGCATATCTGGCACAGCCCTGAGCTGGTTTTCATCTTACTTAACTGACATATACCAAAGAGTGAATATAGCTAATTGCTTTTCAACTGCCCTACCCACTTCATGTGGTGTTCTTTTGGGTTCTTGGACCAGTACTTTTTATTCTTTACACTACTCCACTAAGCTCAGTCATTCAAACTCACAACTTGGACCACCACCTATATGCAGATGATACACATATTTACTTTTCCTTGGCTACCCAGGACACACATTTTTCCTTAAACCAACTCAGGGATTTTCTCCAGAATATATTCCACTGGATGACTGACAGCAAATTAAAGTTAAATACAAATAAAACAGTTTCTTGTTATTGGTAAAAAAGCAGAGTGGTAAACTTGGTTGTTTTTTCTCGACACCTATGCTGAGACAGAATTTCACACCTGCCGTCTCAGCACGGAATTTAAGAGTCACCTAATATGATAATAATTTTATTTTAGACAACATATTTCACAAACTTGTCGTTGTTGTTTTTATCACATTCGTGACCTTCGTCGTATTCGCCGGTATATGTCTTTTGCTGTCGCCAAAACTATTCCAACTGCTTTTGTTAGCAGTGGACTTGACTATTGCAATTCCCTTTATCATAATATTGCTTTCAAGGACAACGTGTGCTAAATTTTTTGGCAAGGGTAGTTACCCGGTCACCTTGCTTCTCTCACTCGGCACCACTTCTTAAATCATTGCATTGGCTCCCTATCCGACACCGCATTATTTTTTTAATGTGTACAATTACAATTATCAAGCACTACTTTTTGTTCCCAATGTTAAGGCAAATTTTGGACCTAGAGCTTTTTCAGTTGTTGCACCGACTCTGTTGAACTCGCTCCCTGTTAGTGTTAAATATGTAGAAAATATAACAACAGTTCGCCGTAAACTAAAAATCCACATGTTTTAACGTGCTTATCCTCCATAGCTCCCCAGCGTACCAATCCAACTGTTTACAACTAGAACTGCTTAATGGTTATGAACTGCCCAACCCCTTTTGTTTTGGTGCGCTGTCGAGCTTGGGTCTCTAGAGGATTTGAGCGCAATGGAAGTATTGTATATATTATTATTAAGACTCATCAAAACATTTACACAGGTGTAAAGCCTTACATTTATTCTACATGTGGAAAATCATTCATAACAACAACGAGTAAACGTAAGACTCATGAACGGATTCACACAGGTGTGAAGCCTTACATTTGTTCGACATGTGGAAAGTCATTCATACAGTCTATTTCCCTTACCAATCATCAAAACATTCACGCAGGAGCAAAACCTTACATTTGTTCTTTCATGATTTCTGATGCTCTCTGATTTGCGTAACGTTTGCTCACTGTAGAAACACGTTCTTATAAGATCAACGATTTTTTTTTATTTTATATCTGCGTGTAGCCAGTATAAAGGTATTTGTTTAACTGTAGTGGAAGGCATTAATAGCTATTTTTCATTCTTTTTGATATCTACGACACATTCATATTCTTAAGTAACAAATTTTTACACACATAAGTACGATTATTAGCATATCATTTTAGACCAAAATAATATATTTAGTATGCATAAATAATTATATGTAACTAACTCAAACAGGGTTGGTAAACTGGCTCAGCTAACACTTGATGATGGCTAAGTTGAGCCACTGTGTAGCGTAAGTTGAATCAGACAACACATCTACACAATGGGTACAACACCGCATTGACACGTCAACACGCTTAATTAATAAGTCAAAAACAATTAATATAAATTCGTATAAATTCGTAGACCCTTCGCAACCAGAGTAACTAACCACTAATGTGTTGTCATGTTGTCATGTTGTCATGGTGTCATGTTGTCATGTTGCTATCGAATGTCTCAGTTTGCTCGGAAAGATGAATTCAATGATGAATTTTGGAGTGAAGCAACATTCGTCTTCTTTTCAACCACTGCTCAATAAACCGTCCCTTGAGCAATGGGTGGCTCAACTAGCCCCGTATGAACAAGCAAGCGTGTTTAATTAACTTCTCATTAAGGCGCGATGTGATGTAAAATAATGTTCTTCGCTGTGCAAAGTTAAACCATTATTTTGTAAGTGCACAGAAAATAACGCCACATACACCGATAGTTTACACACAAGCAGATAGTAATCACAATCGCCAAAACATACTTTTAACTCACATTTTATGACCGTTGTGACAAATGGCACCTATTGCATGTCAATCGCATTCTAATAACATGTTCAATCACTGGGTGGTACCAAGTAACTGCCACTGCTGTAGTTTCCTGGGAAACGTGGGTGGCTAAACTCACCAGTGGCTCAACTAACACAACCTTCCCACTCGGTAAATCCTAATTGTTTAACTGATTATAATATAACTGGTTACCACGATCGCTTGGCACCGCTACGCCGTGACCTTTACTGTAACCTTGCATGGCTATCAGTTCAGTGGCATATCCAGGATCTCGCAAGTGGGGGGCAGCTTTGTTACCCATTGGCCTACCCTGTAGTGGCGCAAAAGAACTCGCCAATTCACGGCGGTCTTGTTTGACCTTCGTTTCACATCTACAACAGTACTGCACCATTTGCTAGCGTCACACCATTCCTCATTTTGCGGGGAAATATACTTTCAACGGGTATGAAATTGCGGAATTGCACAATTCTAAAGAAAATCAATATTTGACGATTGTTTGACCTTGTTTGATTTTGCTTGATCAGTAGGGGAAGATGCATCCATGCATTGTGAAATATACGCATTATGTTTACATTTCAAGACATATAAACAAGACAACACATATTTATAAACCGTTATTTCAAGGACAATATAATTTACCGGTTACGTTTCAATGTTATGCAATGTTTTTGCTCTCCTCTTTATCCCTGTAGTCCTGGGTGAAGCCGGCACCGATACCAGTCGTCGACTTTTTCCCCTTCTTCTTCACCACTAGTCCCGTTTTATTGCGGTCTCCACCAGCCATCTCCAGTCCCCCACCCATCGCTCTCATTCTCCATTTCCCTCCCACTCCCGCCAAATCTCTCTTCACGCAGTCCTCTCATCTCAGTCTCGGTCATCCTCTTCTCATTCTACCCTCCACTCTAAGCGCGTCCGCTCTCTTCGTCAACCGTACTTCGGTATGGTATATAAGTACTTATATTCTGAATTCATAGTTTTATTACGGTAAGGGCAACATTTGTTCTTGCCTATTCACAGTACACAGCCAATCAGGAAGAAGGAACATGACAGACAGGACCGACAATACTCCCACTAACAACATTCTACCAATGTCAGTACAATCAGGAAGAAGGAGCATGACAGACAGGACCGACATTACTTCCACTAACAACGGTCATTCAACGCCAGTACGCCGTGCTGACGTAACACTGGGGAAAGACGGAGAGAGCCTTGCAAAAACATGAAGTGAGGAAGGGCCTCGCTGCCCATGAATAACTTGTAATGGAGGTGCAACATATTCTAGTCAAGACAAAGAGAACATTCTTCACCGGACGTCACTTTAAGAAGAATATCGGACAGGAAGTATGGTCGTTAAGACATTGCAGCAGCTCGCAGGACAACAAAAACAATACAACGTGTGGGGGCGGGTCGTCTGCAGTTAGAAGTGGATGAGTTGATGAATAGACCAGTTAACTCTACATTTCTCCAATAAAAGAATTATGCTATGAAGGGTAGTAAGAAGAAGGAACAAAATATATTTGGACTAACAATTGTCGATACCTGAATGTTTAACTCGACGAGGAAAATCCAGATACAAAAATCTCCTTTTTCTGTTGGGCAAGAACAAGGTATGTTGCCCTGGCCAGCAACATTGTAAAATTACAGATGAACATTACGGAAAAGTATGTCTGCTGCATGAATTAGTAGACCGAACATGACTACTTCGACCGCCAACAGGTAACACCCCACCACCAACTGGTGATGCACTGCGGGATGTGGTTACTCATTAGCTGCAGAAAAAGTCCTACTACATGGTTGTTTCAGGTGACAATGGTCACAACAGCACATCCTAATTCTTGTGAAGAAGTGTCGTCCACATATAGAAAAAGGTTAACTACCTGACAGACGGTCCGAGGTCACTTTACCACATCACGTTATTCGATTTACATCAATTATCTCCCTAACGAGGTGAGATTAAATATTTCAAACAAAATACCTTAACAAATTTTGTTTTTGCTTTTGTTTCTTATTTATTTACATATATACTAGATACTTCAAGAAGATTTCCCTGTCATTTGAAATGTTCAAATTGTATGTAGTATTGTAATATTGTATTGTTGTCGGTGACAGATGATAAAAACCACGTTCGACTTCATGTAACTATTATGAAAAAGTAATTCATATTAGAGTTTTGGAAAATATATCTCATTATTTATATACAGTAAAAAACAACTTAGGTTTTTTTAATAATACATTTATTTCTTGACCTGCTACAACACCACTCGTGCACTTTTTTGGACATTGGCCCATTGCTCAAAATCTGGCAATAATGAGATTGTCAAAAATCCTGTAACACTGCATAATTTAGAGGCGCTGCGTTTAAAAGAAGAATACGCTTCATTAATGAGTTATTATGACGTTAGTGATCAGATGTTGCAACATTTATGACCATGGTGCATTGTCTGGAATAGTGATATTTTTCGAATATGTCGCATACATGGAGTCGATCTTAAGCGGGATGACACATCATAAGATTATAAAAATTATAGGTGTATCAGGTGTATCAGATTCTTTGTCAACTGTTTTCAGCGAGTAAGGTCCTAAATACATTTGTGCTGCTCGTCTATGAGAGCCTGAAGCTCCTTCATGACTGCATTGCCGTCTGAGTAGACGGGCACGATGGGCCAACGCTGACGGAGGGTTCCCACCCCGTTGATGCCGGGCATGATGATGCGGTATCCACTTATGCGCGTTTTCACCATCTCTCCGCTGCGCGTGAGAACACCGAGATCTCCCCTGATTGTGTCGGCCGCATCCGCTCTAATTTCCTTCCCGCTGTAGAACCCGGCCGGCGTGATAGCGTACCAGTCGCTGTTGGATCCGTTGTACGCCCTCGCCAGCGTAGGACGGCCGTTTCGTCCGTTCGCCTGCACGGTCTTTCCGAGCTTCGAGTCCGCGTCGCCTTTGTACTGGATGTTGTGCGGGTTCCACGACGACAGTGGAGTCATGTAGATTATCTCGAGCGGGAAGGCGTAGGTCCACCGCTGGGTTGACTTGATGCACGTCATGGCCGGTCCCTTTCCCTTGCAGTTGGTATGTACTGTGAACTCTGCAACCTTCGGGTTGGACGTCATCGCCATGAAGACGTTCTCGTCGGCGAAGCCACGGTACTTGTAGTAAGTACCCATGCCGTCTATCTTCGACTCGCTGTACATACGATGGTAGTAGGCGACGTTTAGAGGGAGCCTCCCCCGACCGTTTCTCGCCTGGAACTTGAAGGCGGTACGGCCGAATGATCTGTCAGTCAGTTGGCCGGGATAGTTGTCCTTGCCCGGTATCTCGCCCATTAACTTGTCAATGAGTTGGTACTGCATGAAACCTTCCTTCTTCGGCCACGTAGGCGTGTCGTACGGGTTGAGTTGGAAGCGGGTTGACGCAGACATTACAGGACTTAGTTTCCTGACATTAGCCAGCTTATATGTCCGCTCGCACACGGGTCGAAACTGCGCGGTGGGAACATCCTTCTTGAGTGGATGACACATGATGCGGTAGTGCCACTGCACGGTGACTGGTATGGAGCCGTTCATGTAGAGGATCTTACGCGGCAGGAAGCTGTAGTTCTCCCTGATGTCCTTCGTGCCTGTCGCTGATGTGTAGCGGATCTTCTCTTGCATGTCGTACCAGGTCGTGGCAGCGAAGTGGTGTCGCAAGCTCTCGAAGGCGTCTTCGATCGCCTCGTCTGCGTGGATCCAGGCGCCCTCGATGTAACACAACACCGGCTTGAAGTACTTGCGGTAGTCTCGCTGCGAGTAGTCCTGATCCGCCCACGCCTTGAACCACGCGCGCATCTCCTCTGCCTGCTTATTCACCGTGTTGAGCCTCAGCACCTCGGGGGGCACGGCGGGAAAGGGAATCTTTTCCACCTTGTGGTATTCGCGACTATTCCTGTGCGGCATTTTCAGCAGGTAGTCGTTGTGACGGGTACGGAATTCGACTCCGTTGAGCACGGCGACATATTCTCCCATGCCAATGGTGCGCTCGTAGTGGGCGTGAGTGTGGATGGCCATTACTGTCTGACCGGTGTGTGTGTCCGAGTGGTACGGTCGCGTGCCTTGCCTTCGGTGCCGGATTTGTTTGACCCCCGAATCGCCCTCCGAACGGATATACTCCTCGAAAGACAGTTGCTGCAGCATCAGCTGACGTCCGAGTGTCTGCAGCACTTCGTCGGTTGTAGGCTGAATCGCCTGCACCAGCCCCACGGAAGCGCACAGCAGGAGCCATAGTGTCGGTGCCATTGTAGACCTGCAATACAGAATAACGCTGCAGTGAGCAATTCTTTCCTTTACGAATCAGTATTTGCTGCCACTGTACCATTAGTAAGAATGGCATTAGTAAGTATTTTATACAATTGATTTTCTATAGTAAACGCTGCCAAACGACTATTTCCCACGGAATGGATCCAAACGACTATTTACACACTGGATATTGAGGGACATTAAACCTGGTTTAAGGAAAGTTTTGCAAAACAGAAATCACATGTAGTCATCAATGGGTCGACATCTTCACCAACTATAATTACTTCTGGGGTACCTTATTATTTGCCAGTACAAACACATATACATATAGACAGCAGCGGAAGTCATAACATGAGTTATGAAAAACGAAATGGCATCAATAGTAGTACAGTGTACATAAGTCGGCAATCATAGATAATGCCAATACAAACAATTGCGTTGTTGTCTGGGAACGAGCCAAGGTAACTGACACAGAACGTAATGGAAGTGTGAGATGGACACTGGAGGCCGTCTGGATATGAAATTGGCTCTGACCTTTCTGGGTCGCAGTTGCTTTGAATGTTTCAGTAATAAATTGGTAGCTGGTATATTTGTCTGATCTGTCTCGACAGATATCATAAACATTCCCGTGTAGCTGTCATTCCACAGTCTGGTGTGACTAGATATAAATACCGCAGCGAGGTCAACGCTTCATCATTGAATATGTGGACGTGTTCTGTCTTCAAATAGCGCCTCGACTCTTTCTCATTCTCTACAGCTATAACATAGGCGGGTCCAGAGGGGGGTCCTGACCCCCCTTTTGAGTACAAAAAAATCCATTGCGGGGGGAACAAAGGCATTACCAAGAAACAACACAAGGTAAAAATGTTTCGTTCTTTTAATTATGTCACTGGTATATCATCAATATACATTGCCTGGCACTTACATATACAACTGAGTGAATTTGGACATATATATACCGAAATTGTTCTGAACGGCAGGAATAGCAATCAAACCTCGGTCTTGTCAGTAGAGAGACCTTTCACAGCTACCACGCCACATAAATCGACGGCATATTTCGTCAATGTTTACTGTTTCTCAGTTCTCTCGCCCTCTCTCTGCACGAGCTTAATACTGCAGCATATCTAGACGAGTAGCTACGGGAAAAGGTGTCAGAAAAAGATCGAAGCCACTTATATAACCAGTGACAAGCTACGAGACACAAATAGTGGAAAACTAAACAAATATCGGGTCACCTAACAGAGACGTCTTTTCTTATCGAAGAATTAATTTTTCTAGATCACTAAAATTATGAGACAAATAAAGCTTTTGTATAAAACAATAATAAAATATTTGCCGTCAGCGGCCGTAGAAAGTAAACTACGCCAGCTGCTTCAGTTGGAAGACTGTTTGTGTGAATGTCGTATGAAACAAATTATTCAGCAGCCGAGTCAAATAGAGACACGTCTTCAATTGAAAACGACAAAATGTCCCCCTTAATAATAATCGAAAAAATATTACACATGATATCCATCGCAATATATGCTAGACTTACCTTGTACCAATGTTCCAACGCGAGAATCGACCGAAGAGTCTACAATGAGAACCAACAGGCGGGAGACTCTTTTATTTAGTAACTCATTCGGAAAAAACCCGATGTGAATAATTTGATTGTGGGCGTGTCTACCAAAGTACTGACAGGTGACCTTTTACAGTGATGTGTTGTTGGACTAGTTTGTGATGACGAAATAAACACGGTTATAAACGCCTATCAGTTAGAAAAACGGGTCAGTGATATTTGCTAAGGAAGACAGCATTTATAACATATAGAATTGTTTCTCTTTAGACGTCACGTTTAAGTAACTTTTCTCACTACTTTCTTCGCCACTACCGTCGTTTGTACAGCTGTTGCAACAGCTGTCATTGGTTTTGTAGTGTTTGGCACGCCATCATTGGCCCAAGGTTGGCGTACCAATCTACTGTCATGTAATGTCTGCCGACGCGGCGCCGGATGTTGTCGTTTCCGCCCAGCAGGCACACCGACGTCGTTTCTAAAGTGCATTTTCTGTTACATCATCAATAATAAACATAGGACTCACCGATATATTTGTGTTTTTGTATCATTGAAGTTGAAACAATGCTGACAGATCAGTCAGCATTGTTTCAATTACAAAACCAACGTTACTAAGGACGTTGAAATCTAGTCAGTTTGTAACGTTCTTACAACGTTGCTACCTGACGTTGAAACAACGTTGAAACATGACGTTGAAACAACGTTGATATACGACGTCGACTCAACTTTCATATCGACAAATAATTCGACGTCATCACAACGTTGATACGTGACGTTGAAACAACGTTGATATCCGACGTTGATACAACGTCGATATCCGACGTCGACTCAACTTTCATATCGACCAATAATTCGACGTCATCACAACGTCGATACCTAACGTTGCTACAACGTTGCCACAACGTCGTGTGCCTGCTGGGCACTGTCCGTCCGCCCCACCCCGCCCCGCCCCCCACCCAACCCGACCCCCGACTAGACCCGCCTCCCCGGCGACCGCCTACCTAGCGAAATGGGTCTGTAACACACGTTACCCACAGGCGGCTCGCGTTGAAGTCTTTCTCGCTGACATCAAAGGAATGATGATTTGTTTGACAGTTTGTTTACCAAGTGCGCTACTCTATCGCGTTATGCCACGCGGCACATCTACTATAAATCAGCCCCTTTGCACGGTATTCGCCACCACCGTCTTTTACTCTGCTGTTGCAACTGCTGTCATTGGTTTAACAGCAATAGGTATTTTGATCTCGTTCCATATAGTATTTTCACTTGGGCCAATATTGACTCAATGTATACTGCTATATTAGTCCAATGTTGGCATGACATCATTGGCCCAAGGCTGCCATGCAACGGCTGCCGACGTACAACCAGCTATGGCTGCCGTGTTTTACCTACATTGGTCCAGGCTAGTAATGCTGCTGGGTTCTATTGTTGTTGCAGCAGTATTGGCCCTGTGTATATCCAGTCCAGGCTACTAATGCTAACTGGATACTATTGCTGTTGCTTATGTGTTTTTTCGTCCAAGCTACTAATGCTAACTGGATACTATTGCTGTTGCTTATGTGTTTTTTCGTCCAAGCTACTAATGCTAACTGGATACTATTGCTGTTGCTTATGTATTTTTTGGTCCAGGCTACTAATGCTAACTGGATACTATTGCTGTTGCTTATGTGTTTTTTGGTTCAAGCTTGTAATGCTATATGTATACTATTGCTGTTGCTTATGTGTTTTTTGTCCAAGCTAGTAATGCTATATGGATAATATTGCTGTTGCTTATGTATTTTTTGGTCCAAGCTAGTAATGCTATATGGATACTATTGCTGTTGCTTATCCGTTTTTTTGGGTCCAAGCTAGTAATGCTATATGGATACTATTGCTGTTGCTTATGTATTTTTTGGTCCAAGCTAGTAATGCTATATGGATACTATTGCTGTTGCTTACGTGTTTTTTTGGTCCAAGCTAGTAATGCTATATGGATACTATTGCTGTTGCTTATGTATTTTTTGGTCCAAGCTAGTAATGCTATATGGATACTATTGCTGTTGCTTATGTATTTTTTCGTCCAAGCTAGTAATGCTATATGGATACTATTGCTGTTGCTTATGTGTTTTTTGGTCCAAGCTAGTAATGCTATATGGATACTATTGCTGTTGCTTATGTGTTTTTTGGTCCAAGCTAGTAATGTTATATGGATATTATTGCTGTTGCTTATGTGTTTTTTTGGTCCAAGCTAGTAATGCTATATGGATACTATTGCTTTTGCTTATGTGTTTTCGGTCCAAGCTAGTAATGCTATATGGATACTATTGCTGTTGCTTATGTGTTTGTTTTGGTCCAAGCTAGTAATGCTATATGGATACTATTGCTGTTGCTTATGTGTTTTTTCCTTCTGTTACAACAGTTACTGTTCTTGTTGCTGTTGCTGCTGTGCTGCTTTTGGTGCTGCTGCTGCTGCTGCCGCCGCCGCCGCCGCCGCCGCCGCCGCCGCCGCCGCCGCCGCCGCCGCCGCCGCTGCCCCACACCCACCCGACCTCCGCCTAGACCCGCCTCCCCGGCGACCGCCTACCTGGCGAAAATATTTAATGGGTCTCTGACCCACATTACACACAGGCCGCTCGCTTTGAAGTCTTTCTCGCTGACATGTAAAGAAATAATGATTTGTTTGAAAGTTTGTTTACAAGTGCGCAACTCCATTTCGTTATGGCACGCGGCACATCCACTGTAAATCACCCCCCTTTGCACGGTATTCGATGCTCCCTGCCGTCTTCTGTGCTTCTGCGGATACTTCTAGTTTGTGTAGCTTTCCAAGGGAATCATTTGTTGAAGCCGGCGTCATTAGTTCTGGCTTGCAAATCAAACTATCAGCGAACCCTTAACGGGGTCTAATTTCACGTTCCTCGAAGAATTGGATTGACTCAATGTAATCTCGGGTCGTCTGTTTCATGCTGTTTGTTACTGAGTCAAGTCATCACTCTACAGTGGCTCATTAAACAATAAATATTGTGTGAATCGTCACAGTAAACCGCCTCCCAAAAATCCGACATCCACATGGCAGTCGATATTGAAATTGGCATAGTGGGAGAAGTTACCAGACTTAGCAAGAGGACAATATAGGACAATAAATTGTTTTACACATACGTACTTTACACTACTTCTTTTTCATTTCCTTCAAGTTGGGTTGGACTTTATGAACAGAAAACATATTAAACAATTACATATTAAGCTGAACCAATGCATTTTTACCGTACTCGCAAGGGGTCATTTCCCCCAGACCTTTCATTTTTCCTTATTGTTTGTGAAGTCATGTACCCCTTTGACCATTCGATACTTTGGATACTTATCTTCAGTGAATAATTAAAATATGTCCTAAAAACAACGGTAAGTGAAATTCGTTGTTCGACAGCACAGATTACGATGTTCAGGTCGACGTGTAAATATTTATGTAATAACTATATATTTTACCCGAATTAATAATGAAAGGCCACGAGTATTAAACTAAATGTTATGAGCGTCTCGCTACCTCAAGAAAACGCACTACACTATAACGTAAATGTCAGACATAACTGTTTCCTATACATTGATGATTTATATTGAGTTCTTTTTTTCAAATCTACGACGTCTTCCTACGTCTGTGAAGTCATATTCTTTGAAAAACACATGATTGAACATACGCTAAAGCACGCATGCCCACGCAGGCAAGCAGTCATTTACACATTCACGAACTAACGACGAATTAAATGGCCATGGGTTGACAAGATGAATTAATAAAAAAGAATGCCGAGTCGCCAAAGCGTGAAGTTATACGTTGATGTACATTGGTGTTTTTTAATTTGTTGACGTCAGATTATGGGGTTAACGTCAGTTAAAACGGGCAGTGTGCTTTGTCAACTTGGAAATTGTCGCTTGGATAGCAATTAGCTGTCGACCATTACTGTTGTTGTAAACTACAACGACACTTATGGTACCGTAATAACTATGGTGACAACTGCATTGAAGGGAAACCTTTGCCCGGCAAATATATATACTCCCCCTCCTTATGTCTTCCGCAGCCTATGCTCCCCTCCTTATGTCTTCCGCAGCCTATGCTCCCCCTCTTTATGTCTTCCGCAGCCTATACTCCCCCACCTTATGTCTTCCGCAGCCTATGCTCCCCCTCCTTATGTCTTCCGCAACTTATACTCCCCCTCTTTATGTATTCCGCAGCCTATGCTCCCCTCCTTATGTCTTCCGCAGCCTATGCTCCCCTCCTTATGTCTTCCACAGCCTATACTCCCCCTTCTTATGTCTTCCGCAGCCTATGCTCCCCCTCCTTATGTCTTCCGCAGCCTATACTCCCCCTCCTTATGTCTTCCGCAGCCTATGCTCCCCTCCTTATGTCTTCCACAGCCTATACTCCCCCTCCTTATGTCTTCCGCAGCCTATGCTCCCCTCCTTATGTCTTCCACAGCCTATACTCCCCCTCCTTATGTCTTCCGCAGCCTATGCTCCCCTCCTTATGTCTTCCACAGCCTATACTCCCCCTCCTTATGTCTTCCGCAGCCAATAGTCCCCCTCCTTATGTCTTCCACAGCCTATACTCCCCCCTCCTTATGTCTTCCGCAGCCTATGCTCCCCTCCTTATGTCTTACACAGCCTATGCTCCCCTCCTTATGTCTTCCGCAGCCTATGCTCCCCCCTCCTTATGTCTTCCGCAGCCTATGCTCCCCTCCTTACGTTTTCCACAGCATATGCTCCCTCTCCTTATGTCTTCCGCAGCCTATGCTCCCCCTCCTTATGTCTTCCGCAGCCTATACACACTCTCCTTATGTCTTCCGCAGCCTATGCTCCCTCTCCTTATGTCTGCCGCAGCTTATACTCCCCCTCCTTATGTCTTCCGCAGCCTATGCTCCCCCTCCTTATGTCTTCCGCAGCCTATGCTCCCCCCTCCTTATGTCTTCTGCAGCCTATGCTCCCCCTCCTTATGTCTTCCGCAGCCTATACTCCCCCCTCCTTATGTCTTCTGCAGCCTATGCTCCCCCTCCTTATGTCTTCCGCAGCCTATACTCCCCATCCTTATGTCTACCACAGCCTATACTCCCACTCCTTATGTCTTCCGCAGCCTATGCTCCCCCTCCTTATGTCTTCCGCAGCCTATACTCCCCCCTCATTATGTCTTCCGCAGCCTATGCTCCCCCTCCTTATGTCTTCCGCAGCCTATACTCCCCCCTCCTTATATCTTCCGCAGCCTATGCTCCCACTCCTTATGTCTTCCGCAGCCTATTCTCCCCATCCTTATATCTTCCGCAGCCTATGCTCCCCTCCTTATGTCTTCCGCAGCCTATACTCCCCCTCCTTATGTCTTCCGCAGCCTATACTCCCCCCTCCTTATATCTTCCGCAGCCTATACTGCCCCCTCCTTATGTCTTCCGCAGCCTACGCTCCCCCTCCTTATGTCTCCCGCAGCCTATGCTCCCCCTCCTTATGTCTTCCGCAGCCTATACTCCCCCCTCCTTATGTCTTCCGCAGCCTACGCTCCCCCTCCTTATGTCTTCCGCAGCCTATACTCCCCCTCCTTATTTCTTCTGCAGCCTATGCACCCCCTCCTTATGTCGATCGCAGCCTATACTCCCTCTCCTTATGTCTTCCGCCGCCTATGCTCCCCCTCCTTATGTCTTACGCAGCCTATGCTCCCCCTCAGTATGTCTTCCGCAGCCTATTCTCCCCCTCCTCGTGTTTTCCGCAACCTATACTCCCCCTCCTTATGTCTTCCGCAGCCTATGCCCCCCCTCCTTATGTCTTCCGCAGCCTATACTCCCCCTCCTTATATCTTACGCAGCCTATGCCCCCCTCCTTATGTCTTCCGCAGCTTAATCTCCCCCTCCTTATGTCTTTTGCATTACACAGTATACAAACATGTGCATTGAGACTCGTGTCGTGCTTGCCAGGGGGTGTATCTGTCCTGTACAATTGTATGGCACTAATTCTTGTATAACTATTCCTACACACATACATATAGTGCTCATAGTGTATTGCAGTGTGTGTTAGCATTGCTGGATACCATCGAATAACAACATCATATCACGGCATTTGCAGATTATTTGCAGAATAACCTCATCACTGTGTTGGTGTATACAAGTTCGTGCTTCTGGTCGAACAAAATATAACCGTATTGACCAAAGCCCCACATCTACAAATCGTTCAGCCATCATCCACTGGTTATGACCAGTTGTCATGGTAGTCTGAAACGCGTGCGATGTCACCACACTCACGTATCTTGTCACCACACTCACGTATCTTGTCACCACACTCGCGTATTTTGTCGCCAGTGTTCATCTGCTAGCCGAAACTGTGGTCGGAGTGTTTATTACGACAGCCTCTCCGTGCGCGTGTCACGCTTCGGTGCGCAGTAACGGAAGACAAATCACTCTCAGTGGCCGCATGCATCGGCAAACATCTTTGGACATGATGTCGTCCGTCCCATTGTTGGAGAAGCCGCACTTATTGTAGCTGTATTCAATCATGGCAGATGGAATCGCACCCCATGCCTTCACGAGCCATTGTACAAGAATCTCCTTGGCCGGCGCACGACGGCGGCCACCGGGAGCTCCGTGAATCATCCAGTGCTCCCACAAGTGTCGCATCTGCTGCTTGAATGGGCGATTGCTGCTAACGTCAAGCGGCTGTACTGGCGGCGTAAGACCGCCGGGGATTACAGCAACATCGATGTCGTGCATGGTTTCATGTTTTGATGTTTTAAACTGCGTTACTTTTATGAGGAGTTCCAAGCTTAATGGCTTCGTCCGATTGTCAAAGCAACACCATTACCAATGCCTCATTGGAGTTAATTACATTTACTCTGGTACAAAATACGGTGTTATAATCCCATGCACCTGGTATTCTATGCAAGTGGTCCCGTTAACGCGCGCCAGTAAACTGTCTGCGAACTAGACCAATCTGTCGATCAGTAGTTCTGAGAATAACGGTCACGCCTTGCAGATTATGTAATCAACATGCATTGCCGTTCCCTCGTTGGAGACAATTGCATTTACAACAGACTGTTTTATAAACCCCTCAAAAGTTGTGTGAAGTCAGCAGTGCACAACCCCAGAAACAACAGGAGAGTGAATAAACAATGTCCAGGCTTGTTGAATTGAATGCGCTAACATTTGATCAAATGCTTGTGAGTACCAGGGCAGTAAGCCTAAGATGACACGACAACAACAGGAACTTTTCAAGAAATAGGTAAAACCACAATATCCGTTCTCACGAGCTGCAGCCGGCTGATCGAGACGTCTAGTTATTACATAGTTACTGTTACACCTTTGAAGTTGTAACAGCTGGCACAACAACAGACAGACCCCGGGTAATCTTTTTAATCTGCTGCAATACATGCAACGTTATACATGGTTCTACATAAAACGTCATTACAAACAAAACTTCTCAACATATTTGAATAATTTTAGCTTTATTGTATAGCCAACATGTATGGCTACATTTCTCCCACTGGGTGTATGGACATTCAGCCATCCAGTTATTATCTGGTAGCACGGTGATATTTGTTCAACTTTGTGTTCCATTTTGACTAAATTCACATAGTAATATTCCCATGATTATATAAAGTGGTGTATTTATTATCATTGCATTACATTAGACTCTTTTAACAGTAAAATTATACCTCATTCTTATACCTGATAATTATTAGCAGTTGTAATGTTTTTGTAGAACCCATTTAAATTGTTCCTAATTGTGTGCGCTACGGAAATTCGTCACACGAAGCGTTTAAAACGGTCTTGGCTCAAAGTCCGGGTGCGGCTTTGAATAGGGTTTTTGCCTGCAACAAACGGTGCGGAGGAAAGTCGGGGTTTATGTCAAAAGTCGGGATGCGGCTTTAATTAGGGGTGCGGCTACAAATAGAGAATTTACAATATCTTTGTTATGCTGAACCTGATGTTTCTTTTGGAGAATTCATGATTGACTCTAGGGAAAAATAAATCTGTGCCTGCCCTAGTGGCATGTTGATGTTGTTGGGTATTGTGTAAGAGTAGGTTTTGATTGAAATAATCAGGCAGCTGCTTGTTGATCAATTTGTAAATAAATTTGAGTAGTTGAATTCTATATATGTCATAAAGCTTTAAGAGTTAAAGTTTCTTAAAAATGGTTCACTATAAGCCAGGTAATTACTAGAAATTATAATTCTAACTGCCCTTTTCTGTAATTTGATAATTTTATTATTTAGGTTACTCTGAGTCCCCCAGACCAACACTCCATAATTGAGGTGGCATATGATTAGGGAGTTATAGATTGTTCTCAGGATGTTAATTGATAGGATTTGTTTGAGACTATTTAACACTCTTATGGTATTTGATATTTTGGAACCCAGTGCATATATATGACTAGCCCAATTTAGGTGTTTGTTAATAGTGATATCGAGAAAATTACAATTATCTACATATTCAATATTTGATTCAGCTATTCGAAGGAGAGGAAGCTGAACCTTTTTTTGTGGCATATGAAATATTATGGGTTTGTTTTCTTTACATTTAGTGAAAGTTTGTTCACTCTGAGCCAAATACTTATGTTTTCTAATTCGTTGTTTAGTCTTTCATTGTGAATGTCATAGTGTTCATTAGAATTTAGTGTAGTGAATAAGGTGGTGTCATTTGCAAACATTATGAACTTAAATGAATTACTAGAGTGGATGATATCATTCATATATATATATATATATATATATATATATATATATATATATATATATATATATATATATATATATATATATATATATATATATATATATATATATAATGAACAATAAAGGACCCAATATTGAGCCTTGGGGTACACCCATTGTTATATCGGCTTCAAAAGATTTAGCATTATTAATCTAAACAAACTGTTTCCTGTCTGATAAGTAGTTTTTGCAAAATTTTAGTGCCGAATTTGTAAACCCATAAAACTGTAATTTAGATAAAAAGAATATTATGGTCAAGGGTGTCAAATACTTTTGACAAATCAAGGTACACATTTATTGGAGTGATACCTTGATCAAGTTCCTGAGATATTCTGTCGATGAGTTCAAGTGCAGCTAATTGAGTGGAGTGTTTTTCTCTAAAACCATAATTTTTTAATTATTGTCCATTGTAGTATAAATTATGAGATGAAAAGTACATGTGAGTTTGATTGAACATTACTCTTTCAACGATTTTGGAGATTGATGGTAATATGGAGATTGGACAATAGTTATCAAGTAATGTCCTGTCGCCTTTTTTATAACGTGGTATTACTTTTGCAATTTTTAGGGGGTCAGGAAAAATGCCAGTTGCTAGTGACTGATTAATTATGATGGTGAGAGGTTTGCAAATTTCTTGTTTTATTGCTTTTAATAATTTAGTGGAAATGCCATCATTGCCACAAGTAAATTTAGGTTTTAAGCTATATAATATGTTTATGGTAGTTCCTTCAGAAATTGGTTTGAATGTGAAATTATGTAATATCGGATTTTGTAGGTAATTCATGAAATTTGCGTTGTTTGTATTAGTTATTTCGGCTGACACTATGAAGCACAGTATTACATTACTACATTGCATAAAGCATAAACATGTATGCTATTCCCCTGAAATAATTATGTGAATGGGACATGTCAACTGATATAGTGTTAAGCATGTGAATCACACCCTTCTGAAAGTGTTTAAATGAAAAGCCCACAACCCCAGGCGAGCTTACTTTCTTAACTTAACTAGTTGGTCACATTTTGAACATAATGTTTTCATTATAATGCTGCACACAAGCACAGAGGCCATATTATAAGAACACTGATAAGCTGAAAATAATACAAACACAAACAACTAAGTTTATCCTAGAAGTTCAATGTTTTTCATGTCATGTATATAATGCTAATCTAGTTGAGTAATAAATTCAGACACATCATTGCTTATGATGGTTTGCATCAATTCAAGTCACTTGTTATCAGAGTATAGGTCAATTACATTACCGGTATAGCAATTCTAATTACAGACCAATGACAGCATATCACTTCTAATTTCACCTCAAAAGTACCAATTCTAATTATCAATTCCATATCGAAATAAAATAATAATAATTTGAGTCAAGACATATGCTGACCTCATGGCAAAACTAAGTGGTGTTCTGGCCCTTAGAATAATATATGTACACGTCAATATTGATATCAATATAGTACTTCAATATTGAAAAAAATACAAATTTGAATTTAAAGCCTTAATGTTAGTAATAATGAAGAAGTGCAAGGAGTGATGTCTCAGTTTCTTCTTTTGTTTGTAGCCATAAACGAAAAATCCATTAAACATATCTTATGTTGATAAATACAATTATTGTTATCATCCACTTGGACACTAAGTTGTTATAATTCTTGTAACTATCATGTTTGTTTTCAGGCTGTCTTAAATATATGATTCGCAACTTCTGGCAATCATTAATATGACCTGATTTTCGCGCATGCACGGAGCCTGCCAACCTCCTGTGGTGAAAGAATGGAAAGTCGCAATCTCGTTGCGCTTCCTTGTCACCTATGACGTCACATCGAAGCTTGCCGATGATCGCGGGAAAAATATGCATAATGGAGGTATGCTGGTAGGACAGGGTATTACTTGGAATTACAAATTAATTTAATTCTAATTAATTTTTCGGTATTGTGGAAATGGAAATATACAGCAAAATGTAATAAAATATGTTTTCAAGCAATCGTTGTTTTATTCCATTTAAGTTAAATAACGTTTATGCATATTACACAACCCAACTGACACCAAAGCGGAGAAACAGTTGAAACCTTAGAACAGTGATTTTGTTAAGCTTTTGTGTACGGTCCCTCGCTCTGTCGTAACAACCAGTATATGACATTTTTTTACAAACATAAAATAACTAAGGTCCTGTCCGCGAAATTTACGATCCCGGATCGGGACCGTAAATCGTCTTAAAAAGCGCTGCCTTGTTATATACTAGCCACATGCTATAGTCTGTTCTCGTGACTCTGCGTTCATTGCAAGCCGCGCGTTTGCGTCAATCGCGCATCTTTTTTCACTGACGTTTATTTCATGGTGTTCCTGCGTCAGAATGGAGCAGCCCACATACATGCACAATGTGTGATACGAGTGGGCCAATATAAAGACGATAATTTACCATTTTATTTCGTCTCATCATTACCATCATTGTTGCAGGCGTAGACGATCCTCCCTTTCCCACGATCACATGTGTCGTTTAACTCTAACAGTTATGTTATGTTTTGTCCTAACAAAGGTAATAGCCTAATTATTAAATCTACGATACTTAAATGTTCGATAAAATGATCTCCATCCACCACAATAAAAACTGTCTTCTTTTGACAGATTTTCGACAAGATATACACATACGGAAGGATTAAATAACTAACAAGGAATACTGTAATTGTGATATAAACTTCGACTTTGAGTGTGCACGCTGCGTGAAGTGCGGAGATCGGTTCATCTTACCTGCGTGGACGGGGCTTGTGAGGTCAGGCCACAGTTATAAATAGATCCGTCTTCTGTTGTGCGTAGCAGGGTTGGTAAACTTTGTAAATCCAGCCAATTGTTATTCTGGCGGCCCCGTCTTGACCTCTAGGGTGTCTTGCAGGGTGGGTTTCGAGGTGGTGTTGTATCGAATGATGTGTTCACACGCCAGTTTGCCATTTTATATGCGCATAAGAGGCAAGGCTTTCTTCTGACAATCCTCCTTGGTTAGTCCTTCGTCCAACTACCTTTGACGTGCGACTGATACGACCGATTTTTTGTGTTTCTTGGATCAGGCGATCGATTACGCAACTCAAACATAGACATTCGAACACATTGTTACTGCTTGTCCCTCGAACCAGGATGATTGTGTCATCGAACATTTTTACGAATAGATTAAGCATGATTCGCGAATAATAAAACGGAAAACGAGAAACAAATAAACAAATTTGCTGCCCGTTGGATATCAAATGACGGAGATTTCGGTCTTTGGTACGGAAATTTATCAGCTGTGTCAAAATGACTGAGACTCTGTACGAATGACGGAGAGTTTACATGTATGCATAGAACGAACGTGGTGTCGGCGGCCGTGGAAAACACATTAAGACAACAAGGAATGTGGAAGATGGCGCGAGTCCATCGATGATGCTTTCAAGAGCGAGCAATATTAGTTCTTCACCAAGTCAACTACAGCTTCCCGCTGTACAAGATACTCTAAATAACCGGCTCCATTATCGCCCATAGGCATTGCCGCTGAAGAAATATTTTCCATTGCGACAGTTTTGTCCAGTGCGCCATATCGCCAATCAGCTTGGCTCTTGGCACCTTCGATTCGTTACTACTTGATCATCAAGGAGAGGGCAGGAATACTACTAACCAATCGAGATCCAGGGCAAAGACAACTTTGCTTGTACTGGTCTTTCCTGTTTTTGTCCAGGTCGATGTGATGCAAGAATGATACGTATCTACTCAAAGTGCGTTATTGTAGCGCACATGTTTTATTCTTCTTTCATATCCTATATAATATAATATAGACATTTACATTTTCCAAAATTTGCCATTTTTCAGATCATTTGACTAATTTATCAACATGATTTATATTTTCACCTTTATGAATGCTTTTGTGTCGTCTTTGAATGGCTGTACTTGATTTAATCCAAATCATTTAAATATATTACGAATTATATATGTTCTAATACATATCCCTTTGGTAATCCACTCAAAACGTATTTCCAATTAGAAACCTGGTGACCCATCATCTACCCGCTTCGTAATTTCTGTTCTCCTACCACCCCTTGTAGGGCTGCAGCACCTGATACCACATGGCTACGCTATAGCGGCTTCTCTAACCATAGCGTTTCGTGTCGAAGATATCCAAGTCCATGTTTTCTTGAGCGTTATTTTACCAATAACAGTGCAGGGACTAGGAGACACGTGTCTAATCTTTTTAGTATGCCAACAACACAACGTGAATTAACAAACAAGAACACTTTATTAGACCAATCCGCAGTAACGATTATAATGCTAATTGGAGGACATTTCATTATAATACTCTCCTCTATGCAGCAAAGTTTAATATACATGATCCATGTAAGTTCAAAGATAAATTTGCGATTAGTCATGCTATCTATCGCACCTGTTGTCTTCTGCCAGTTTAATTATATGTAAACATGACATACAGCCCTTGAGCAACATCAACTCTCTACTCGTCCGGTAGGTGTCAATGCAACCGTATTTAGCCAGTAGATGGCGACAGTTTGGCCACCAGAAGGCGTATGTGAAGCGGTAGCGAACAGTATTACACACACGCACAAACGCAGACACGCCCATACAAACACACATTGTGTTTAATGCTGTTGTAATCAGCAGTGTTTAACAAACGATATATATATATATATATATATATATATATATATATATATATATATATATATATATATATATATATGTAGCAGCTACATTTAAAATACTGTAACACGTTGTGTGGAATCTATGGATACTGTTGGTGCTCAAATATATTATATTTGCAAGATTATTAAACAATGAACTGAAGTATATACAATACATACATATTAAATGTTCCAAGTATCCAGGGAAAGTTGCAATGAGACTAGAGGCAGATTTAAAAAAATATGTTAAATATTGATACACTATGTGAATGAAACTGGACAAAAAAACGGATACATGTGTGTATAAAACAGTTCCATAATAACACACGAACATTAACAAATTAATATAGATTTTAATAATTAAGCATACATTTAATTCTTATTGAAAACATAGCTAATCAAACATTCCATTAAACGATGGTTATTTGGTTGGCATATGAGACACCAGTTTACACAAGCAGTTGTTTTGTTTACATTCAACAGATGGCGCTGCATCGGTTTACATTCAACAAATGGCGTTTATTCAAAACAGTCCCATTTTCACTAGATAGCACAACTGAACGCGTGAGGCGCGGGTTGTCGAATGAGTTGCACCTAGCAAAAAGTAGTTCCATTTTCAGATTTCTTTTAAAAGCGTAATTTTATCAAAGCGCCCATTTATATCCATGTTAAACTTGAACATCTCGTCTAGAAAATAATAGTATTGTTATCTGCCTCAAGGTGTCGCAATATGTGTTTTGTTTGAAACATTGACGTGGTACTAATCCGTCTACTGAACGCTAATTTGACGTATCACATTTTATACAATTACAATATTTGCTATAGTTTGTATGTCGACCAACAGGTCATTCCCTATGCATGCGTTATTGCGCATGGGTGTCATTTAATCAAACGAGGCATATGCATTCCTGATCTTAATTAATCAATTATAATGAGTTGTCACGATGTGAGCACGAGGTATGGTCGATGGCAACTTAGTTGTTCCAAGTGTCATAACCAATCATACATATACACATATCATTGCGCGCGCACACGTACTCACTCATTCACAGGCACGTGTCGTATAATGGCTCGAACGGAGAAGGTGAAGAAACCAGATCTGCCTAACTGTGAGCTAGCGATGAAATATTCAATACACAATCAATATAATAAGCAATTGTTAAAGCATCTTGCTTAGTATCAAAACCGTCCCAACGCGCACACGCACACACTCACAAAAATATATTATCTACAGATAATAATTGATATCCAGCGACGCATTCTTTATGATCATTTTCTCTGAGTTGACGTCAAAACAACGCCTGTAGAAAGCACGCTAAAGCTTAACATTCATACAGTAAGCTCAAAAGTTGTGCTGAATAAAATGTTCATTTTTCAGCCTTCTCCGCTCACTATTTGGACATTGATCTTTGCCCTTGTTCGGCTGTCCGTCTCTTGACTCAGTTTGCTCAGAGTGGGCGTCATATGCTCAATACTGCATACACAAACAGTAAGCAAATAACAAAGGCGTGTGTCCTCAGCGAGTTGGAACTGTTTTTCCTTCGACTCTCGCTGGTGCTGCCCGCGTCGCTATTGTCAAAGAACTCTTCGTATTTGGCTCGTCGTGGAGACGTCGTGTCCGGCTTCCGCGGCTGATCGTCCGAAGACAACTCGTCGTAGTCGCAAGGCCGTCGCACTTGATCTGAAAACATGAACAGGTCATGATGTACTGACACATCTGAAAATCCGGAGAGGTCATAATGTAACAAAACATCTGAAAATCTGGACAGCTCATAACATACCAAAACATCTGGAACTATCATCAGGTCATAACGTTCCAAAACTTCAAAGATGTCTGCCACAGATGTCTGCCACAGATGTCTGCGTATTGGTACCGAGCCGAGTGCGAGTTGTGGATTCTTTTTCTTTTCCAAAACTTGGCAGCGTTCTATCTTCGGACGTGTCTGAATATATGTTGCGGTTACTGGAATATGATGGTCTTATGAGACCTTTGTATCTTGTTCGAAAGCGTGTCTGTGTTGCCGCTGTCAATGTCGTCATCACCATTATAAACAGCGCAATCCTCTTCATCTGCGCACAATTGATTTTCTCAGTTAGGCTATTATTATTTTCCATGGTTCTTCATAATAATGCTTGCCAGACACCAGTAGTGTCTACAGGGAAATTGCTAAAATGGGTCGTATTTTTAAAATAAATCTTCCTTGGATGGACGGTCTACGATAAGGTCAAAGAATGCCGTATTCGTGTAAACATTTCTGTTTAAGGGAATTCTGTTTTCCTCTCGTCTCGTCTTAGAATTAACTTTAATATCGACTACGAGCTGTCTACACTCCTTTAGTCTAAAGAAGATGCGGTGCTGCAGCCTGGAGAGATACAAATGGCAATGAGGGACAGAGGCGTCTGAAGACAGATCATTGGAGCCAGCAGAATTCAACCCCAGTAGCCTGCATGGATTAAATTAACACGTCAGCTCATTTGTGCAAATGCAACTTATATAGCCCATCGCCACGAACTATATTATTTTCAACTGGACCAAGTGGAAATTCGGCGAAAATGGACAAAAGTAGCTCCGCCTCTATGCACTATATCAAAAGTAGCTCAGCCTCTATGCACTATATCAAAAGTAGCTCAGCCTCTATGCACTATATCAAAAGTAGCTCAGCCTCTATGCACTATATCAAAAGTAGCTCAGCCTCTATGCACTATATCAAAAGTAGCTCAGCCTCTATGCACTATATCAAAAGTAGCTCCGCCTCTATGCACTATATCAAAAGTAGCTCAGCCTCTATGCACTATATCAAAAGTAGCTCAGCCTCTATGCACTATATCAAAAGTAGCTCAGCCTCTATGCACTATATCAAAAGTAGCTCAGCCTCTATGCACTATATCAAAAGTAGCTCAGCCTCTATGCACTATATCAAAAGTAGCTCAGCCTCTATGCACTATATCAAAAGTAGCTCCGCCTCTATGCACTATATCAAAAGTAGCTCAGCCTCTATGCACTATATCAAAAGTAGCTCAGCCTCTATGCACTATATCAAAAGTAGCTCAGCCTCTATGCACTATATCAAAAGTAGCTCAGCCTCTATGCACTATATCAAAAGTAGCTCAGCCTCTATGCACTATATCAAAAGTAGCTCAGCCTCTATGCACTATATCAAAAGTAGCTCAGCCTCTATGCACTATATCAAAAGTAGCTCAGCCTCTATGCACTATATCAAAAGTAACTCCGCCTCTATGCACTATATCAAAAGTAGCTAAGCCTCTATGCACTATATCAAAAGTAGCTCAGCCTCTATGCACTATATCAAAAGTAGCTCAGCCTCTATGCACTATATCAAAAGTAGCTCAGCCTCTATGCACTATATCAAAAGTAGCTCAGCCTCTATGCACTATATCAAAAGTAGCCCAGCCTCTATGTACTATACCAAAAGTAGTTCCGCCTCTGTGTACTATACCAAAAGTAGCTCCGCCTCTATATACTATACCAAAAGTAGCTCCGCCTCTGTGTACTATATCAAAAGTAGTTCCGCCTCTATGTACTATATCAAAAGTAGTTCCTCATACGGTTATTCGCACTTTCGCAATTAACCCGATCTAACGATCAAAGTAAATTATTTCGATGGTTTCAACAAACAACGTTTTTATTAAACCAGCTGCGCACATTACTTACATATTCACGCATAATTTAACTAAACATCAACAAACCTGGTTTGCGATGGGCTATTGTCGCGGATTTCGGTGGAGGTCCGCGTAAAACGGCTGTAAAACGAGGGGAGGGCCGTACTTAAATCACGCTCAACGTAAGTGTGTCGGATGTTTCCACAAACGAGAATCAATACCAGGAAAGAAACAGGAATATGTTTACAACGAACCAAAACATATAAAATGGTGCAAATGAGTAATGAACCTAAGTATAGAACAGGTTAGCAATACCCAAAAAAACTACGTTCAACTTAACGTACACCGTTGAGGCTATCCTCTTCACAAACCGTTACACAGACATCAGTGTTAAGGGACACAGCATGGCAAAAAGGCATATAGCACAATGAGAAATAACAGAATGTTCCAGAAACAAAGAATGTCACAGAAGCGTACACTACGACGCACCAAGTCAACAATACTTCAGCCTAGCGATAATCGGTTGGGTTGAGTAGGTCGACAACTGAAATGGCCGTCGGTCGCGTTGTCTCGCTGCAGACTGAACACGTCAAACGAAAGTAGAATAACCCACCAGGTTATTAAATGACACGGTCAGTGATTGGTCCTATGCCGGACGACACCGTATCAGCCGCAACGAGTATGTTCGGGCGGCACGAGTCTCGGTCGGACGCAGTGTTGCCGAACCCGTTGTCGGCGAACGCACACTAGGCCGGCCGTCAGTAAGTAGCGGTTGGACGGCGAACGTATCGTGACGACAGCTCAGTCGGACGCACTCGGGGAGGACTGCTGGATTCATAGTATGACGATAGATGGCAAACGCAGACGGCGTACAATACGCTGTCAATACCGGCGTTGCATCACGTTGTCTGGTGTAGTCACCCGTTGTAGTCAGTGCGAGCGAAGTTGTAGAGGGTATACGACCGCGCTATTGCCCACGCCCTCTCATTCCCTTGCCGGATACGACCGTTGAATCTTTACTGTCGCATTTATGTGTTCTGCCCCCTCCCTCTCTCGAATACACTTTCCTTAGGGTTTTATAGCCATTGTTTGGTAACTTTCCTACCATAATCACAAGGTCGGCGACAGCCAATCAAAATTACAAAAAAAATCTATGGACGGTCCCATTACGTTAATACCCCTTAAAACTATAATGTACCAAGCCTAATGTAAACATCGTTGGTGCAATTATTGCATAACCTGTTCATGCCCCACGCTTAACGCTAAACTTCCAATGTGGGCTCTCACACTACACTTGGATACAATTGCACAACTTGTTTATGCCAGCCGTCTATACACACTAGTGCCCTGCGCGGGCCGGGCTTTTGGTCCAAGCCCGGCCCGGCCCGCAGCATGAATGCTTAAAATTATTATGACCCATAAGTTCACTTGGCTGGAAGTAGCCAGCCCCAAATGTTTACTTTAGAAATATTTGCAGAGGCAATCAAGCTATGATTAACAATCAACTTATCACCCTTTGACCATACCAGTGGACATTCTATTGTCTAGGTCTTCCCTCCAAACATTGCCCACCTGAAAGACCTGCCCACTGCCAAG
Organism: Lamellibrachia columna; assembly: GCA_963662155.1. Classification (NCBI taxonomy): domain Eukaryota; kingdom Metazoa; phylum Annelida; class Polychaeta; order Sabellida; family Siboglinidae; genus Lamellibrachia; species Lamellibrachia columna. The sequence continues at coordinate 35,781,889 of OY759274.1, forward strand.
TGCACACTAGGCCACTAGCCCACTACCCAGTACCCAACCCAGTTGGTAATTGGTATTTCTCCCCAGTCCTAATTCATTCACACTTGTACTAATTCACACATGTCTGAACATGTCTGTCTCAGGCTAGTGACTGCAGGCCTGCTGGAAATGCCACTGGGTGTCAGTGCCAGTGGGTGACATTTAATTGAAATATCATATTAAATTATGTTAACTTAGTTGAGCTAATTCAATTAACAATATAAATTGGGATTATGGCTTGCATATGGGTTAAGTCAGGGTTAGATAAACAAATATCCTACCCTAACAATAAACCAATACATTAAAGCCAAATATAACAAATGTTACCATATTTAATAGTAATGACACTAAGAAGTTTTTCTTTATATTTCTTCAGGATATTTGTAAGTTCGAAGAAGTTGGTGGTGCTGAATTTTTAGAACTCATCCAGCAAACTATGGACCTTTTTTATTTAATAAAATAATAAGTACGTTTTACAGTTTATTTGTTTTTCGTCTTTGTTAAAATATTATAGGTTTATCTTATCTAAACTTAGCGGGCCGCGGGCTTGCGGGCCGCGGGCTTACCCATCTTTGGCCCGCGGGTATGGGCCGGGCTTGGGCCTGAAACTTGCGGGCCGGGCCGGGCCTGGGCCAAACATTCACGGTCTGGGTCGGGCCTGGGCCGGGCCTGGGCCGGGCCTGGGCCTAAATTCTAGTTTGCGGGCCTGGGCCGGGCCGGGCTTGAAAAATTATTGCGGGCCTGGGCCGGGCATGGACTCTAACTGCTAATTGCGGGCCGGGCTTGGGATCAAATTCTAGGCCCGCGCAGGGCACTAATACACACTAACAATTACCTCACCATATCCAGGAAAATAGCTCACATTATAACAATTCGCAGAAATGCGACAGCTATATAAGTTGCAGAAGAAATGTTAAGAGAATGACGTAGGAACGAAATGGAAGAGGATTTTATGACTGGGTGTTCTTTACCACTGTATATGCTGAAATTGATGGCGACTTTATTGAGTTTCTTGATGTCCAAGTCTGACTCAGTGCCGCACTGGGCAGTGTCCAGTAGGTAGATATGTTCCCACGGCCTTGACGACATACGCTCGGCATATGTTCTGATTATCTGGAATATGACAAAACAGAGTCCGTGACCAAAGGGTAGATACTGCGTCGATAAAACATATTTATAACCTAGATTACATGTTAGTTTTTTTTTAGTTGAGATATTTATGTAGATTGAGTCTAGAGGAAAACAATTTCAGATACAGCCATAGATATATCTTGCGAATGTATTCTTCTACATATGCAAAGCGTTAGCTGGGAAAGCGTTCACTGACTATGGCTTAGATAATAACAGTTCTGGATATGCGCACCCAACAATTGTATTTGCCGCCATGAGTGCTGTCAGTCGTGATCAGAAGACGGTAGCCTTCCTGTATGGCCACGTAGGCGACACATCGGTACACTGCAAGCCAACATTCATTATCGTAACCGTACAGTACATATACACACATTTACTTTGTTTGTCGTATTATGAGCGGAATGCAGTTTTCTTGCGACGGCACTGCCCAGACCAGAATGACGAACAGTTAGCTGAGCTGCGTGATGTTACTCGACGGGAAGTGTTGTCATCTGATAGCAAGATTAATATGTTTCATATCCCCGCAGGTTTGCAAAGAGTTGATACATTACGAGGAATTACATTATGGTGAAGCATAAAAATGCGTGGCGGCAACTGGGCGTGAATTACTGTCATATCCAATCATATATATTATATAACATATGAATAAATCAGTGTCTGGTACGTTTGAAGTTATACCAGTTATATCATCGTACTCCTTGTTGCGTTCTCACCGTTTCTGGTGAGGTCTCGTAATTTATGAGGGCATATCCCGTTCAACTTCAGCTTCAGGCAATTGCTGCTGCTGCACGTGCGCCTGTTCCAGTCCGACAGCTTGCCCTGGCAGACGCGGCCATCTTGCAATGGTGTGCGTATCTGGACGATGCCGTTCAAGCCGCACACGTTTTCGTCCATCTTCGATAGCGCTGTAACAAGTGCAAACGCAGCTTTACCTCTATATTGCATACATATGATGATCGTCAACGTTGGCAATAATGTGAAAACGTAAACAGGGAATGTTCTTATATACAACTATGGGCGGTCCTTGCGGCGACTCAAAGCGCTTCACAAGTAGCGTATTTACGTTTTGGCTTACTCTCTTTTTTCCCGATTTTTTCCGTGGCGCCGCCACATGGCAGCACGGTAGACTTATGGGGGACTAAACTTGCCCCGCCCTATCCTTCACCCACTGTTCCTTCCAACACCACTGGAACGCATTCAGACACGCTGCAGTTACTACGCGAAATTTATTCATTCACATAATTTCAACACTGCTGAGTGAACCATATATGTTATCATTACTCGGAATTCATATAAACATATAATATTATGTTTAATAGAACATGTTTATGATACTTCAAAAACTCTGTGCCACGTACGAAGTAGAGTCTTCAAGCGCTGGCTGCGTATGGCGCCATCTAGCGGGGGCGGGTCGTCCTTGAAGTCACACAGTCGAAATGACGCATCTACACGGCTGCTCTTAGCTGTCACATAAAACAGATATGACTTAGACTAGGAACAAGCTCGTAACAATGGGAATGTGCGTTTGTGTCAGAAATAACATGAATCTACGTTTGACGAACACTACGGAACCGTTGCATCGCTGCAGCTTCGTGGTTTCGATTTATTATTTATAAAATCATAGTTGTGGTGGGGTTATATCATTCCGAAACAGGGGCATTTTGTAGCCGTGATAATGAAGTTATATAATCAACAGGTTTGCAAGAAGAATATACAACAATTCGGAGTTTGACGCTTGCTGAGATGACGGACTTCAGAAACAGGAACTATAAAGAACGAAAAGTGACCTTGCGTCATGCAAGGGAATGACGGCTCTCTCTCTCTCCCTCTCCCTCTCTCTCTCTCTCTCTCTCTCTCTCTCCCTCTCTCTCTCTCTCTCCCTCTCTCCCTCTCTCTCTCCCTCCCTCCCTCTCTCTCTCTCTCTCTCTCTCTCTCTCTCTCCCTCCCTCCCTCCCTCCCTCCCTCCCTCCCTCCCTCTCTCTCTCTCTCTCTCTCTCCCTCCCTCTCTCCCTCCCCCCTCTCTCTCTCTCTCTCTCTCTCTCTCTCTCCCTCCCTCCCTCCCCCTCTGTCTCTCCCTCTCTCTCTCCCTCTCTCTCTCTCTTTCTCTCTCTATCGATATATATATATATATATATATATATATATATATATATACATATATATATATATATATATATATATACACACACACACACACACACACACACACACACACACACACACACACACACACACACACACACACACACATATTGAACACTGGTTGAACGTAGGCGTAGATGAAATAATTCATATAGATGCTTTACAAATTCCACGATTGGTACTGTACTGATCCGGGGAAATGCACACATGAGGGGTGTGGCAGGGGTCTCAACCTTCCGTCTGCCACCCACCTGTTTTAGAGGTCAACCTCCCATCTCCCACCTGTTTTGGAGGCCAAACTCCCATCTCCTACCTATTTATGAGGCCAACCTCCCATCTCCCACCTGTTTTGGGGGTCCAATTCCCCGCCTCCCAACATTTTTTAGAGTCCACCTCCAGCCAATCAAACTTCCAATCTATTATTAGTACAAATCTCCTGCCTCCCACTTCCTGTCACACACGAAATTGTCGGGAAACAGTATAAACACTTACACATGCGGAATTGCAACGTCTCGTCGTATTCTTTGACGAAGTTCATACACGAGTATCGTGGACGGCTGGAAGTACATAATCGAGACTAATTAGATCGCCCACGTGAACTGATAAAATGTACACTGGTACTAATCTAATATAATACATCTTATCTCACAAAAATTACTGCGGACAAAGTGCTTATACATGTGACCAAAATGTTCAACAGAAGGCTGAATTGTGCCTTGTTTCGTTGTAGACACAACATCGACGTATTTATTTGACAGTTGTGTGCATTCCGTGTGTACGTTCAAGGTGTACAAGATCATCACGTACCAGCCGTTCGAATAGTATGAGAGCATCTTATATTCGTCGCGGTTCCAATGTTTTCCCTTGCACACGAACTCGCCGAGGCTCGAGAACGTCACGTGACCGTTGTGTATACTGACGCGCTCCTTGCGGCGGTCGCTGAAGATCATCCAGTCTCCGTAGAACTCCTCCGGGAAGCGGCATTCGGCGCTAGGCGACGGCAGAAGGTCTAAGCATAAGGATGTAGCGAGGAGGTTAGGAGAAAGCACGCTCCGTTGGCAATCGCCCATACATTAATTAACTTTTGCACACATTTTGTAACTTTGCAGATGATTTATGGAAACGTTTTCGGGTAAGACGGTTGAAAATACGGATATTTTTCACAAGAACGAACGATATTTAAAATGAAACAACTACACAGAACTATATGGGAAACGACATATGTAAAGTAACGAACGATACTGAAAATGAAACAACTGCAGAGACAACGACAAATGATATTGAAAATGAAAGGACTACACTGACAACAACGAACGACGTTGAAAATAAAACTACTATATGGACACAGACGAACGATATTGAAATGATTACAATGATAGCAAAGAATTATGTTGGATACATCACGACTACATTGAAGAGAACAACATAACAATTACAAAACGTTACAAAGGAAGTGAGTAAAGGGAATGTATCAAAATGGGAGATAATAACCACGGACACATACAATGGAAATCTCCAGAGAGTACAGGGGGTGAGGACCAACACTTTGTATTTTTAATACAGGATAGTTTCCTTACTCAACACGTGCTAGAACCAACCAGGGGAGAGAATGTATTAGATATAGTTTTGTCTTCACAAAATGAATTAGTGGAAAATGTCTAAATATATGAACCATTGGGTTACAGTGATCATAATCAAATATATTTTGACATCAAAGTAAAATCAGAAAGTAAAAGTAAAAAACATACAGGAGAAATTTCTACAATGGTCAATATCATAATGATATGAGAAAGTACTTAGCAAAGCTAGATTGGAATAACATGCTGAGGAATAAGACCGCAATTGAATGTTGGGACATTCTAAAATATGAAACAGAGTATCATTGATCAATTTGTTCCCTTGAAAAAAAACAAGGAAAACGGTCTAGAAAGAAACACTTGTCAAAAGAAGCTATTAAAATAATTAGTTTAACAATAGTGATTTGTGAATTATTAGAAATGTTAATATTGTAGTAGATGGGAAGGTTTCAAACTGGAAATCAGTTTTGAATGGGGTACAAAAGTGTTTAGAAAGGTTAACACTGATGGTGATAAACAACATATACAAACGATCTATACAAATTAGTTAAATGGTCTGAAAATGGCAGATATGATTCAATTTTTGGAAATATAAACGTACAGGACATGGGAACTTGGACGTAAACTCTAAAATGTGAGATACTGTTTTAGGTACTACTGCAAAAGAAAATACTTAGGAGTAACAATAAGCGCTGATATGAAAGTTTCAGAGCAGTGTGGTATTGCAGCTTCAAAGTTCTTGGGTTGATTAGGCAAAATATAACATAAAAGAAAAATTGTACCTCTGTACAAAGCAACAGTTAGGCCTCATTTAGAATACCGTATACAAGCGTGGAGACCATATCGTAAGAAGGATATAGATACGCTTGAACGAATACAGAGGAGAGCAACTAAATGATTCCAGAACTGAGAGACCTTAGTTATGAAGAACGACTGCAAAAATGTGGCTTAACAACCCTACAGACAAGGGGGTTAGAGGAGATCAATTGGAAGTTTTTACGATATTAAATTACTATGAAAATATTGATAGAAATATTTTGTTCTCACTCAAGAAAGATAGTAAAACCAGAGGACATGTACTCGTTCTCAAAGAGGATGTTTAAAAACAAGGTTGACAAATATTTCAGGAGGACGGGTTACACGTAGATGGAAAATGTTGAATTATCGATAAGCCAATGGCTTCCTTGTCCACTTGCCATCTTGGATGGTAATCTTTTTAAATCATGTTACATTGACAACAACGAACGACGTTGAAAACGAAACTACTAAATAAAAGACTACAGGGGCAACAACTCACCATGGTGAAAACGTCACAACCACATACACTAGAAATACAATGGCAGTGACAAAGATAAAACAAGCAACGTCATGGTACGTACTGCATAGTCCACACGAGCGCTTGCAGAAGTTGGCGTACTTGTACAATGCCTGAATCGAGCACTTGCCAACGGCCGCATACTCCCGACAGAGGACGCTGTCATCGTAACAAATGCCAGGTTCTGAGAAAGAGAAATCAGTGCAGGTTAAGCCCAATCTGTTTCGAAATATAAAGCCCGTTGAAAGCAGCGATTATTATGCCAGTTGATCCGAGCGATACCGGGTTACCTAATTGGCGCGTATCACCACCTGAGTACTGAAGGGTACACCTGCACTCGGTCTCTGATTGCCCAAACTGTTGCCTGAATTGGATCCAACCGTAATTCCGGGGACACAATTGTAGCCACAAATTGGCCTCGCTAATCGGACTTGCGTTGATGTTCACACAAACGAATAGGTGTCCGATTGATCGATCAATCGGACAACTAATCGCTCGTGTGAACGAGACTTGATTCACCATTCAACACAACAATGTGATGGTTATTTATGACAAGCTGAAGTAGGGGTCAAACAGCTTAGCTCGTCATAAAGTGGTGTTAAATTAAAAACAGTTCTGTTTCGTGGGGGTAAATTCAATTAACCAAAGCGAAACCAAAATCATGGTTTGGGGGCTAGGTACTTACCACAGATAATTAGACATGTGCAGATAAAAAAAATCAAGAATAACACGTCAGTGGTTTACTCAGAATGTGTGGAGGAAGTGGGAGATTCCGGTCATTTCTCCGGTTGACTGAGAGCTGACATGTTAACCAGCGCCACTGATAAGCACATGCACAGTTCCACGAAAATCGGGTAACCTAGACAACGCGTGACATGTAAAGTGAGGTCGGCCTACACAGAACCATCGCAGTCTCAAACAAAGGTCCAATTTTGTCAGAAAGAGGACTAGTTTAGTGAACAAAGGCCAATATATGTTACATGAATTGAGTTTGGACACAAACAGCATGGCCATATCCTATTGGCAAGAATAGAAATAGGTGTATACAAATGTATTTTGGTGAGCGAATTTTGGTAGAATTTGACACTCATGACATAGGATTTTCCTAGTAAACCACTGGCGTGATATTCCTATATGTCACAAATGGTTATGCTTTAGTAACACGTATAGGTGCATAGGTCCAAAACCAAGAATTTGTTCCCCTTTAATCTGTCGTTTTAATCAGTCTAACTTGTTGATGAGTGAACGTCGAACGGTGTTTAAATACATTTAAGTATTACAGTATAAATTTAAAATAAAATATTGTCAATTCACTGGAATCTACAGAAACTCGCGTACCACTTCTGTTCATGAGCAGATCTATCTGTTTGACATTAGAGAGGGCCGACGGACTCCCGTCTCTTTCTGTCGGACAGACGGGGCTGAAATATAGCTTCGTCGTCAACTCTCGTCTTCCGGTCATGTCTCGCGGGAACCTCTGTAAGCAGAATGTGTAATGAACAGACCATGTAAAAAACATGCACGAAAAACTTCGAATACATGGAGTCCAATGCAATAGCGGTTGGTGATGGGCCTGTGGTCTTAAATTGGGCATAGTGCCCCACCGCAAGGGAGTGCAGTTACTTGTGTTCAGACGGGCACGAGGGACAAACTCAACTGTCCCTTTTATCCCAAGATATCCCTAGGTTTTCCGTGGTAGAAAATCGTGCTGTGATTGACTCAAAACGTGGACGTAACCGCGTTCTTGTTAATCTTCAGACCGCGTGTATGCTATGTCACATGCAAGCAGATGGTAGTAGATGGAATGGACAATTTAATTTTAGTCCAGAAATATACGTTAAATACTGTCTTCCAATCCCCACCATCGATACACTATCTAGTAATACACTACATTGTTTAACACACCTGCTGCATCAAAGTTCATTGCATCATGACTAACGATCACATGAAACGACGGTAGGTAATCAAGAGCAGGTAACGTTTGCTTTATATTACCGCCGCTATATCCCATTGAGCTAAATACTTACAAAGACCACTTGCGCCATCTTGCGGGGTTCTCCTGCAACAACGAAGGTGAATCCGTCTTCGTTCCAACTGCCCCAGCATTGCAGTCGAAACTCTGTCATAACAACAAGAAAACATTGAACAAGGGCAGAAGACGGCTGCATGGATATGGAACATTACCAATGTCTGCAATAACTTACGTGTCATAAAATTATGGAGCAATGACGGAAGATTACTGTAGATCTAATACACAAGAGTAAGCACAATGAGCCATTATGTCTGCCTGTCTGCCAGCCCGCCCGCCCGCCCGCCCGCCCGCCCGCCCGCCCGCCCGCCCGCCCGCCCGCCCGCCCGCCCGCCCGCCCATGCGCCTGCTTAGTAAAAGGAAATATTAGAAATGTTGCAGCAATATCATAATAAAAAATCATCTTAGTGTTCATTTATCAACGCTGTCTTTATCAGCATGTATGATTAGAGGACGAAGCATTTTTTGCAATGTTCTTGACAATTGTATATCTGGGCTGACGAGACGAAACAAAACATGGTGTGATCGTGGTGCTAAATGACATGGGTAAATTCGTGCTGTATTAATAATCTGGAAATACTATAAATAATTGACAACATTTAAAAAAAATCACGTGTTATACTATTATTAGTAATTATTATCGTGATTTGTGTCTTGACACTTTGAAACTAAGGATTTGATTCATACTACGTGTCATGCCATTACTATTCAATAAAAGTACGTTTTAGTTTGAATTGTTAGGTAATAACCAGCATATTTATTTCAGCAGTTATTCATTGAAATTACCTGATAATAATAATAACACCCGCTGATTTTGTGATACGGGAAAACGAATAATAGTAAAGATTATTCAGTTTCTATGTGCTTCACAGAAAATGGACATCTTTAAATAGGATCGTCGAGTTTAGAGCTACTCTAAACTATAAAAGTAAGATGTTAGGCTTAGTGATATTAATATATCATATAAAGCAATCATAGATTAATGAAATAATAATGGAGGTTAACAGCCAGATGATGCCCGATTAGTGTCACTGACCAAAGATTTGTTCGTTTACGACAATGCGTTTACGACATAGATTTACTCGACTCATTGAAGCGTTGACTATGAGCGTGTTGGGCGTGGTATGGAAACGAGGCTCTCACCCAGTCGTCTGTCCCTGAGCGGACTACAGGCTGCGTCTGGAAACGTCAAGACGAGTCCGTCTCCAAGTATGCAGTCACTCTCGAGTCGTGACGGCAACCATATCTTCGGACACAGCTTCTGTGAGGGCAAACAACACAGCAACAAATCTTGAATTTTAGGCAAAATTTGCGAGTAGAATGGTACTGAGGAGCTATTACTAGTGGTGTTACCATTTGGAACTCAGATATTTATTATTTTAGTTGCAAAATGGTAACACCACTAGTAAAACTCCTCACTATTGTTCCACTCGGCCGAACTGACTCAAACGATGATTGTGATAGACGCATTCTTTGCTTCCGCTGTAAGATATATTTTGGATCACACAATACGACACAATTGCAGTACGGAATATTCGACTGTCCAACGGGAAAAGAATTTGTATTTTTTTATAATTCAGGGTCAACGCTAGCAAAACATTCACAATGAATATCACCTACGCGTCGTCGTGAGTAAATGGGGCACTCAGCGCCCGTCATAAATCAGCCGGAGTGCCGTAGAACAACATGACGAGGCCAGAGAGAGACATCACGACTACCGTATGAAGTCCTTCCGCTGTCTCTAATTAACGCCTCGACGTTTGTCCATGGGCGGCAGGTATTGTATAATGCACAAGCGCACGAACAAACGAATACACGCCCGCATGCAAGCACACACGCAGAAACGCACGCACGCACGCGCGCGCGCGCGCACGCACGCACGCACGCACGCACGCACACACACACACACACACACACACACAACTAAATATAGCGTCCTTGTCAAATTTCGATTGCATATATGGTAAAACAGCATCGATTAATGGTCGTCCTTGAGCCAGACCACAAGACCGTCGTAATGAAGATTAAGACGAATAATCAAAATACATGGACCCACCTCGCTGCTCATGTATTCATAGAGAGTGAGGTCGAAGCCACCGTTGAAGGGACAAGCCACCCACTCTTCCTGTTGCGGCGCTGGAGAACAACAAGCAGAACGTTGCAGTCAGACATATCGCCTACTGTCTGTGCGTTGGCGTATAATATATATTCCCTTAAAAGCCCTACTACGCCATACCATTTATGACACTTGATTAAGCCTTCCATTTGCGCACTAGCCAATATATCCCGGGATATATGAAAAGCTGCCCTTCCTTGTTTGACAAGCTGATAGATCAGCTAATTGTTGGTTGGCCTGTCGACTCATTATAAAAACGACACATATATCGGGGTCCTTTAATTAAGATGATGCAGTAAAAATTAAACGTACCAGATTACCCATCTACTCAGTGCAAGACTGAGTTCAAAAACTGGGACGAAAATGTGTTATCATCATGTGTTTAATAAATCGCACGTTGTTGAAATGACTTATGACTAATAGCAGTTTTTTTGGAATTTGCAATGTTATGAACTTCTATTTCATGTAAGCCATCGTGTACTATGCGACGTATTTTCTGTCGTTCTTACAATACTAATTGTCACTCCAACACCACTGTGAGTTACAATTATTATTTTTAGAACGACAGCGTATTTTTTATTGTAGTCAAAATGTCCATCTTTGATCTAACAATATTTAACAAGTTTGAGATCGGCATCCAAAGCAAACCATCGAGATGACCAGTGGTCAGGGCAGCCATAGGCTCATCGAGTGTTGTTTTTCATCTAAGTGTAACCCGCCCTTACGAGATGTTTGCCATTTATGTTGTCATACGTTGGACTTGCGGAGTTCACGCGGACGGACACATGTGGTCACGTCTCGTGCGTTCGGACTGACCAACTCCCGACGGCAACGTTATTCGCCCCCGACCCATCGCAGGGCCGGCGTTGACGCCTCCGTTCGACACTGCGGGGCCCGGCAAACAACGGCGTCGATCGATCCACCATTCGCACAATGCTCGTTCATCTTGCGAGTTTTCGTGTGGTGATAACAACGGCGCGCTCCGTCGAGAGTTGACGGCAAACGTCATTCAACGGGCTGTGCGACCAGATACATCTGGGCCGTCCACTAAAAGCAAGGGTGAAAAACCGGCGTTCGTGCGTTCGTGCGTGCGTGCGTTCGTGCGTGCGTGCGTGCGTGCGTGTGTGCGTGCGTGCGTGCGTGCGTGCGGTTCTGGGTATGTCCGTCACTTGCGTGTCTCTTGCTCTTGGATGTTTTCTTAACCAGCATGCGGTGCCCATGTTCTTGCTATGCTTTCGTTTCAAATATGCTCAACCGTAGCTTATAGAATATTTCAGCTCAAAATCAAATTCCTTCGAGACATTCACATGAGGAACCTAAGTTCCGAATTTGGTAATTCTTACTGCTTTCATATTCATCGGACAAACCAGATATTAAAGACATCGTGGCACTTTTGCATAAGACATTAGCTGTATGTAATGCTAAATGAAAGAGATGCGATTAATGGAAGTTTTAGTTCAATTCATCCTGTGTACAAGTCCTGAAGTCCCTGCCTGGTTCAGATATGTTTTCCTAACATAGAGGTCAATATTGTTATTGTCTACGAAAACACCGAAACATCATTCGACCTGAGGCAAAGAGTCGTCGTGTCCCGGTGGTCGTTTAGCATGGGAATTTTGGTCGAACGCGTTACGCTTATTTTTAACATATTACGTCACTGGCAGACTTACCATATGTTCACATACGTTTCGATTATTGTGAGCACGCATATGTTTTGTCCCCAAGCTTGCTTGTAGAATAAACATATACATTCTGCCCCGGATTCCCTTGTTGCTTTCCTGATGGACATGATGTTGTTTTAATGGTGAATGCTCTTAGCGAGGAAAATGCGTTTCAAAGATATTTTTCTCCCTTGGGTTTTTCCTTTTTCTCCCTTTGGCTTTTCCTTTTCGGTTGTAGACAGTGTCTTAGACATATGGACGAGAGACGCGAAAGGACACCTGGCTTGGAATAGCCGCAAACCGCAGACAGGGATTGAATGAGGACAGCTATATATAATATGAAGATTACTGCTAATATAGATGGCCGATGGCGTCTCCTCTGAATACTTTGGTCGTTTGGTCGGATAAATAACGTTAGCCTTGTGTTATAGACTTATAGTACAAAGAGGCGGAACCACTTTTGCTGTTTTTCCACAGAATTTCGACAGTCGGAACTAACTAATTGGTTTGTTCGATGACTTCATCAAAACTATAAAACAAATTTGCACAAATGAGCTAGCATATCATATTGGATAATATAGAGATAGGCTTGATGTTTCTAAAACGAGACAGCCAAAAATGAAATTGAATCCGCAGCTCTAGTATTATATTAATAATGTTGGCAGAATAATCGTGGACGCACGAGATAACCTATCCGGCCCAGTCCGAAATTAATTAATATATCATGGTGTCAACAAATTATATGTCGTATTCGTGCATAGAACTAAATAACAGAGATCACAATATTGGCCACAGAACGTAAACAAATTGGTTGGCCGCGACGAGTGGATATTTTCAGACCACGAAGTGGATGATTGCTTACTGCATAAGTGAGTCGTGATGCTAAGCCAGTCTAGATAAATAACACCACATCATATTCGACGGGTGCAAATTAAAATTCGGAAATACTGCCCGATAAAAATATTATGCTCTTTCAGTTAAGCCGGATCCGATACTTACTGAGCCACGGCCATTCGTCTCGTGTCAACAGGTGGTCTTGACAAATCGACGTGTCCTTTTCAGGCCGCGGCGCGGCTGAAGAAAAAATAATTCAACATTGATTCGCTATGTAGATATTTCTACGAAGCACAGACAGTGCCAAGTGAGAAATAATTCATATTTGTTAGTCGTGCTATTCAAGAGAGACGTCATGATTAGGTTTTTAAGGCCTTTCACACGGGCAATTTGCAGTGGACGGGGCAAAAGAGCCTGTCGTTGTTGCATATTGTATATATCCGGCCACTATCATGCGTGTTGCTAGCATAGCCACACGTATTACTTGTGTCCGTATATGAGACAAACTAACTTCGGTTTTATTGCCGCTGAGCAGTGATAAATGGCTTAAACCTCGTTGACATAATGTCATAAATACCCGTTTCCTATACCTCTACACAATGACGGATCCCCACACGGATACTGCCGCTAACACCAAGCAAACTGTATAGCGTACATCATATGAAAATAGCCTCGTACACAAACCGATTTAATCCCCCCGAGCAATCGTTCACAGTAGTAAAACGCCACGTGTGTTAATGACAAATGCTGGCCTTCGTATTGTTCGGATTGGACAATACATCAAATCGGTCGTTTTCGCATTAGTTCTTGCCGACCTCATCACGGCTTGCTGTCGGCGCGGCGCTTTATTGTCGCGTTTATGCAGGACAGTCACTCAGCAGTGATCACGGCGTCGCAGATTCCGCTGCATGTCTGCTAGGAAGGCGATTGGCCGCGGTCAGTGAGGTCGCGCAGTACCCACAACCTGCTGTGGTCACCGCTGCCAATTTTTGCCAGTTTGGCACGTCTTTGGAAAGGGGGTATTAGCGCTGTCGCGGTTGCGTTTTCCACGGTTCTGTACGATTTTCGGTTCTTGATGACCATTTATTCACGGTACGGGTCCGAAACGATTCCAGCATTGGGAGACTGGGAGTTGTCTACTGTTGAAAGAGGAGAGATAAAACAACTCCTAAGATTGTTAAATGCACCAACATAACGACAAACTCTCAACTGAGAAGACCGAGGTTCAATGACGAAAACAAATGTCATGAAATCGATTAAAACAAAGGCACTGAAATCAAGATGGAGCGCGGTGACCTTAGAACGCCGGACTGTCAGTTGAGAAGACCGGAATCCGAATACACCTGGTGACGTTTCGAAACTTGGGCAATTCCGTGCATCCCACATTGTCTGTGTCTTTCGGAAGAGACAATAAAGCCGTTGGTCCCTTCTACCTAGTGTCTGTGCCAGGGGAACTAAAATATCCCACACAAAAAAATGTCAACAGCAAGGCAACGGGAAATAAATAAATAAATAAATCCTGTAGTGGACTCTCAGAGTGGTGGTCGCTGTCTCTAGCCAACCACGGTGCGAATGTACCCTGCGCGCCAATACTCTAGTCAAATAAAATCAGCAAAGCTTTCTTGTCTGGCTTGAACCGGGACCTTTGCGAGGAAGGGCTTGTGTCACTCGCTCAAATACCGCGGCTCGGTGAGAGAGCGAAGTTAGCACTCCCTGTGTGTATCCATTAGTTGGTGTAGTAACATTAAAATCAAAGAAAGGTCTCCTCCTTGCGAGATTTACCCCCAGCTGATTCGTAAGTTCAACAAGTCTTGCGCAGACGACAAAGACAAGCACTGCTCTTACGTCATTCAGCTCACAAAATGGGCTTGTCACATTCTACGTGTTACAGTGGCTGAAGAATACGTCTGCTAAACCACCGTAAGGGATTCCACCAATTTCACACGTCGGTTTCAAGCCGTGACATTTCTACCTCGAATGTGACCGCTGTTCGTAAGTCGGAGACAATTGATGTGTGGGGGAAGTGGCGGTCGTGCTTGTCTATGTGCGTACAGGCCAGTGCCAATAGTGTTGTCTCACCCGCCTCGCGGAAGCCTCAGATGTGGTTTGATCGTTAACGATAGAGACCACCACTCCATCAGTTCACGGCTACATGAAAAAAATTATGTTCCCAGTAGGGCAGATTTAAAAAAGTTGCGTATTCCCACCGTCTTCTCGAGTTATACAGTGAGGTGGGGCAGGACGCCCCTGTACGAGAAATTGCTAACCCACCTCCATCTATCCATAAGGCTCGAAAGTAAGAAATTCGTGAACCTCCGCTAAATATAGTTACAACTGTTTTCAGAGACAAGGTACGTCAACAAATCCAACACGCGAAATGTACCGAAGATAATGAACTATGTCATTCGTAGCACAGACGATATTTACTGAAAGGATTCTTTCCCGCATACGATTTTGTCCTCAAGGGGGGCTCGTTGCCATACCTACCATGAAACGATAGTTTTATTAACCAAGTAAGGAGAGTAGAAATTACAATGCAGAAATGAGAAAGACAGTAATTATAGCGATCAATGGCTTTGGTATAAAAAATGCTAACGTTTATACAACATTTTAAATAACAGCGCCTAGCCAACGTTATGCAATGTGTCTATTTGTGGGACAATGAACGAAACGTGAACTAATTTTTCATGTGATAGCTTATAGATGAATGTTAAATATTGTCTGCACAACGAACAGTCATATCTATAAATATTAGTCATTGCATACTTACTTATTTTGTTTTGTTGTGGTAACAACATAAATTATGGTTATCATGATTCATTATTTTAGTGACAGAATTGGTTATTACGGTGGTGGTAGTGTTCATAATGGTGATGATGATGATGATGATGATAGTGGTGATAATGATAATGACGATGGCAAATTATCATTGTAGTTGTGATGATGAAGGTAACAACAATTGGTATGGTGATAATGATCATTTTCACGATCAACATCATGATTGTGGAAGTGTTTGTTACGACGACAATGGTAGTGAGACGACAATGGTTGTGATGACGACAATGATAATGGACAATGGATGGTGGTGATGACGACAATGGTGGTGATGACGACAATGGTGGTGATAACGACGATGGTTGTGACCAGATCGAGCTACCGGTATACCATTATACCCCGCTGTCCTCAATAACAGTCGACAACGTACGAGATTTCGGACGACTCAAGTCTACTGATGAAACGCGAAACACAATAGATCGCATGTTTCACCGTTACTGGTCATCCTAGCAAAATATCTCGATCACGCCTCAGTTGCCAGAGACACGTTCATCTCTTTGACGAATCGGTTGTGCATCATTGAACATTGACAATGGCAACGAATGCAGACACATGGACCACTAGACGCGTCCTCCGGGGCAGTGGAAGCTCCGAGGCTGCGACGTGATTAGTCTCGTGTAGGCGTCAAACGAGACAAAAGCGTCCAGCTTGCCAAGACTGTTTTGCTAAAGTGACATATTCGGGAGGAGTAACACCGACCGATGTTACAGACGTGGCCTGTTCGTATCGTATTGTGAAGTTTGGTCAGCTTACGGGATGCTTTTTATTCAACGTTGTCCTCCTGAGAGGTAGCCCAGTTTGCACAATTGATCGAGCCGCGTCATGTATGCTTCTGCCGCGATTGAGAGCTGAAGTCCACGACATGTTACACATTTACCCCCTGTGTCGGATATCTTACTTCCCCCGGCATAGACACCATATAGAAGGGACCAACAGCTAAATGTTATCTTAGTGGCTCACCCGAAAGACACAGGCAAAGAGGAGTGAAAATGACACCTGTTTCGAAACCGCAGCCGGTGGAATTGAAGCCGGGTTCTCTCGATTGACGGTCCGCCGCTCTAATTCTGCTAATTACCCCGCACGAGGACACACCCGAATAGGTAAATTAGGATTCCAATCAATGGTGTATCTAGGATCTCGGAAAGGGGAAGCCAAAGAGGGAAAGCGTAGTCACCTGCTACCATATAGCGGCGCAACGGACAAATGCGAAAAAAAAAGTAAGCCGCTGCCCCCCCCGAAAAAAGTAAGCCGCTGCCCCCCCAAAAAAAAGTAAGCCGCTGCCCTCCCCCACAACAACAAAAATACGCCACTGATTCAAACTTAAAACAAGTGAGAAGTTGTTCAGAATATACAGGCACGTCACCAACAGTGCTGCAATCTGGCTCGTGTGAAGGTGTGTGAACTACTCCTTTGACCGCTATGCGTGTGATCTCACTTCTCTACCATTACTCATCCTTTCCGGGAGTCTATGATTAGTTTTAAGCCCACAGGGGGCCGAGTTCGTACGACTTCGGCTTCATGAAATATGTACATCCGTGTCGTGTCTTGCTGCGGAAGTCGGCTCGGGTTCCCCGGTATCACAGCGCGCCGCCATTCACCAGGCTTCCGCTCCCGAATATGTTAAACTAGGAGTGTCACGAACAAAACGTTATCGCGGCCGACTTTCGTGTAATTGTATAAATAGACCGATTCACTCGCAGTCATACGGACCGTAAATAGTTTAGTATGCAACACACGAACGTGCACGGACACGCATGGACGTGTAAAAACAAGGCAACGAACACACCGAGGGCATACCCACATTCACGCGTACGGACACGCACACATAATATATATGTACATACATTGATACACTATAAGCAGTTGTACACGCAATTCGTACATTATGTAAATGATATCCACTTACCGGACCATATCTGGATTACATTGCGACTTCGCTCAATAAACTTCATGCAGGTATATTTCATCTGCCTGTGTAAACATATATGTTTTCAATATAAACCACGTTTATAATTAATGAATATATGCAATTTGATTGCAAGAAGAAACGATAACGAGCTTAACGGTCGGTGACTGCGCAAATTACAATTAGAATAACAACAACTGATGTCAATTTTAGCGACATTGACGGTAATTTGTTGCCGCAAGATATATGATATTGCTTTCCTTTTTATTATTATTGTTGAATATATAATACTCACCTGACACCGTTGTACGCTTGTATATAAATTGATATCACGTGAGCCAGTTTAATAATTGACACTGCATATGTAATTTCAAAGCACATGCAAACATTTTAGTATACTCATTTATAGCGACAACTCTACTGTAATTTAATAAACATAGCGAACAATAAATCTTCGCTACACAAAAGCGTGTGCAAGGTTTGATTCTGGCCATCCAGACTTTTAATCAACCTTTTCGCACAAGGTCAGACGTAAACACGGGCAGTATGCATTATTTAAATGTGTTCACATAGCGGCTTATATTCCACGATGAATTTATTGCGATTACAGTATTTGTAGCACACGTAACGATATATAACATAAGCTTCTCCCCTCGAGATCCTAGATACGCCACTGAACAAAATACAATGATGATCGCTCATAGCCCACATAATATTTTAGTAAGACACTGGAATAGAAAGAAACAATAGAGGCTATCCGAAATAGCGTATTTTTTGTCGCCTGAGGGCGTATACGTTTTGCTGCAAAGCATTCTGGAAACGTCCCTAATTAAAAAGCATGTTCATGTTTCGTGCACCGACCCTGAACCTCCCGGATGTAACTAATCCCCAACAGTCGTATCACACCAGTCATTTGACGTCGTAGTATAGTATCAGCAACAAAACAGATCGTAACATGAAAACGTCGTCCCGTATAATCATCTGTTAATCAGCGCGGCTGCCAACAATTGTTCGCCTTCCTGGAGTAATTAACTAAATGGTCGATTTCAACGTCTCAGATGATTCACGTGACTAACAAATAGTCTTGTCGCACCAATTCTGCTATTTATATACTAGACTACTCAATAATTATAAGCGCAATATAGAATAGCCATAGGACCTAGTGGATTCTCGTGAATTCACTGCGCATGATATGAAAAACGGCTTAGTCATACTTTTAGTTGTAAGACTATTGTTATTGCTATTGTTGCTGTTGTTGTTGTTGTTGTTGTCGTCGTCGTCGTTGTTGTTGAGATGAAGTTCTAACTTTGCTGGGAAACAAATGCACTTTCAGTTGTTGATGCAACTGTCTTCTTTCCGTTGCCCGGTATCGCTTCCTGTGTGTGTTTTTCAAAATTAATAATTCATTAGCCCTAGGTGTCGCCCCTAGGTGTCGCCCCTAGGTGTCGCCCCTAGGTGTCGCCCCTATCGTCCCGCCAGGGATGGCGCAACTTGGCGTAAAACTAACGCCTCAGCTCGAGTTCCGCTCACATAACGAAATACTCTGTCACTTGTCACGTCTTATTAACAAAAGCACACCGCCAATTTGTCTTTCTTTGTGCCGTAGCGCCAAGTGCTTCATTTGTCCTGAAATATGCACATGCGGGATGCACATGGTGTATTTTACTTGCAAACACTTCGGTGCAACGTCTGCACAACGCCCCTGGGCGACGGAAATGCGACATTATTTAATCATCAGCACATGTAACGGACGCTGACCACGTAGGTTTTGTAGACATGGAAGGACCGTTGGATTAATTTCGCGTCTCCCGCTTGCGAGTTAAGTGTTCCTTTCTTGTAGCATCCGGAGAGAGAGAGAGAGAGGAGAGAGAGGAGAGAGAGAGAGAGAGAGAGGAGAGAGTGAGGGAGAGAGAGAGAGAGGGAGAGAGAGAGAGAGAGAGAGGAGAGAGAGAGAGGAGGGGAGGGAGAGAGAGAGAGAGAGAGAGAGAGAGAGAGAAAGAGAGAGAGAGAGAGAGAGAGAGAGAGAGAGAGAGAGAGAGAGAGAGAGAGAGAGAAATACACGACAAGCATAGGCTCTATGCAAAGAGGAGATTAACAACCTTCATAAGCCAATAGTGTTGTAAAGTCAGAACATGTCTGGATGATAAGATGACCGGTTTTCGGTGTAAGATATTATAACAAATGTGTATTTTTTATTATTGTTATTTTTAGTATTATCATTATCAGTGTTGTTGTTGTCATTATAATGTTGATCTTGTTATTTATTATTATTATTACTATTATTATTACTATTATTACTATTATTATTACTAATATTTTTACTATTGTTATTACTATTATTATTAATATTATTATTAATATGATTATAATCGTCATTATTATTATTACGCCATCAACATCGCAGGGCGTATCACAGTACCTACCCGTTGGCTAGATGACTCACGAAGTACTTTCCGTCTGCCATTTCCTCAATGCATGTTTTGCGGAACACCACCTCGCGGTTGTGACACGGCACGCTGACGCCATTAAAGTCCTTGCAGCGGGCGTTGAATTTAACGTTCGCGACAATCTCTGAGCCGACTACGGTAATCTCGAACTGACTTTGCCACACGTCCGTTGACTCCACGAACTTCGTCTCCGTCAGCCAATGTCGGTCGTTCCCGTCCTTGAACGGACGACGTACGAATTCTGGGAAGTTGCACTCGGCGGTGCATACTAAAACACGAAATAGAAAAACATGATATACATGAGCTGTTTGAAATGTGTTATTTCTTCGAGTCAAAGTTCAAGCCACCAGCACGCAAAGCAAAGCTAAGTCTCAAGTATTTTTCCATTCCAAAGAGTAAAGTCCGAAGTCATGTCCAGGTCAAGTCTCAAGTCTTTGACCATACCAATAAAAAGTTATAGAGTAAAACTGGGCAAACCGATGGCCCCGATCACGTACGCAAAATATAAAACACTGAACGTCAAAAAATCAGGTGCAAATTAAGGTAACATCTATTGGACCCCACCCGAGAGCTCAGCTACACGAGACAGACGTAATTAAATCAGTGCTTTTTAACTTTTATATGCACTGTTACACGCTCTGATCTAATATTTGGGCAGTAGTAAAATGGTGCATCTCACTATAAATCGATACGAATCACGAACTTAGTTGGTGACATAATAATAATATTAATCAGTTGGACAGGTCAAACAATACAAAACGGGCAATAGTATGTTGTGTTTTGTATACATCGTGGAAGATGGTCCCCATGCACATGGGGCAAGACGGTTCCTATGTCTTATCCCGCAAGCACATGGTCATAATGTATGTATGTAATACATACTGCATTACACATGATCAATTATGTTTAATGAATTTAATATAATATGAACCTTGTATAATTGACGTTCTGCTAGCCGTAGGCTGTAATTATCACCGAATATTACTAAGCCAATATTATATTATGTATGGATTGCAAGTTGTATATTATATGTTAACTGCAATTTTTAATGTAATAATTATGATAGCCTAACATATTGTTAACATACCATTTGCGTGTATATATTTTACGTTTAGGCAGTTGTGCGAAGCGAAAACCACGGGGGAAGGAGCTATTGACCGTCTTGCCCCAGGGATGGGGCAAGGTGGGTTTTTTGGGGTACGCTTGCTATTTTTCAAATGCAACTCATATATGTTGTCAACTGGCTGAAATTTGTTTTCCATATATGTCTGGAAACAAATGTGAGCACATTAAAGACGTGTTGACGTAGTTTAGTTAAGTTTTCCTTGGGGAGCGCCCTACCCCTGGTTACCATACAACCTTGCACGTGCATTTTACACAGGTAGGCCTCAACCATGAGGCTATATGCGTCAGTGTCACCCAGAGTCATACTAATGCCGTACTTTCGCAAACCGGCATCGATCGAAATTTGGCAGTAGCTAATTTAGTGGGGCATTGAGCCATGCCCCCCTGGCTTAATTGTTTTGATTTTTCCGTTGTGCCGCTATATGATAGCATGGGTGCCTAGGCTCCCCCAGATCGCCTCCTTTGCGAGATCCTAGACATGCCACTGCAAGTTGGAGTTTCGCTCAAATCTCAAGTACACACCTGAATCCTGAATCCATCACTGGTGTCATCAGACACGGAACATTCCGATGGTTTGGGCACATATTGGGCACATATTGAGCATATATTGAGCACATATTGGGCACATATTGTTATTTGTTAGCCAATCATTCAAGCAGGATTTCAAAGGACAGCGGAAGAAAGGACGGTCGTAATTATATTCGTGTGCCGGAACTCATTTGTGACAACACAGTTTTCTAGTTTACCGAATGTCGCAGTCCAGCGCATTTACAAGCATAGGGGTCTATTCGGTTTCGGGATACTCGAGAGGCCTGACTGGCTCCTATTAGCATCGGAACAATGAGGGAAATGTTCACAATGTCGAAGCTTAACGTGTTGATGCCGGAGCGACATCCCGAAACCGAATAGACCCTATGCTTGTAAATGCGCTAGACTGCGAAATTCGGGAAACTAGAAAACTGTGTTGTCACAAATTAGTTCCGGCACACGAATATAATTATGACCGCCCTTTCTTCCGCTGTTCTTTGAAATCTTGCTTGAATGATTAGCTAACAAATAACAATATGCGCTCAACATGTGCCAAAACCATCGGGATTTTTTTGTGTCTGGTGACACCAGTCATGGATTCATGGGTGAAAGTGTCCTCTCTGATCTGGTGAATTTGCAAACTGACTGTCCTAATAACACTTCTGATAGCCCGCAGGCAACGCCTCTTAAAAGCCTGAAGATACTGTGTCCCCTGTGCTCACAGTGTCTATACCTCCAAAAGTAACGTTAACCGTTTTGTGACCTTAGAATTAATTGTGACGCGTGGAGTTTTTAAAATGAATATTTAACATTATTATTAAACTATTTATGGAATGAGCGGTGCTTTGTCTGGTCGTATTGTACGCCATGAATATGTACAAGTATATATATATATATAGCATACAACAGCATACTGTCAACTCAAAACACGGCACCAAGCAACAAACCGGAAAAGAAGAATCGGTTACATTTGACGCAGTTGACATTTCTGTTTGCACTTCATTTATTTACGTCATACAGTGGCGATACAAAGACGCAGTACGTGCGTGAATAAACGAAAAAGAAATAAAAAAGTACGATAAAAGCAAATTTAGAATGCATGATTGTAACCTAGGTCATACTTAATTATAGTTCTTGTAAGAATACTACTGAGTCACTAACACGATGAGGTCGTGTTCGTTGCAGAAACAGATAAAACAGTGTAACTAGGAGGATAACGACCACTGCTTGATTGATGGGCAAACTGGGAAATTAAAAAAAAAAATGGGAACAGTTGGGAAGGGATTACTTCCCACTGCATCCAGCGCTTAAACATGATTTATGGCGGTTAGTTCCACTGCTTGTGATGTTGGGAGACTACCAAAAGAAACACCAATGCCGCGGGGAACGGTGCAAGGTCGATGGGATTGACAGCGTTTTAATTTTGATTGCCCGATTGCGTTTCGTCTTGACATGAACTATACATTGTTCTGACTCCAGAATGGATCGGTTGTCAGCAGGTTCGCTGTGATTCAAAACATGATGAACAGGCCTTCTAACAATGGTGCAATCGTGGCGTGCGTATCAATATGCAAATTAGGTGCACCCAAATAACATAATCAAGAATACAAAATTAACGTGTTGCGCAAATACAGACGAGCTTATGGGAAAGTGAACAACAACACATGAATTGATCTACATATAGGCATGCCACATATACGTATGCATGTGTGTATGTATGCATATGTGTATGTATGTATGTATGTATGTATGTATGTATGTATGTATGTATGTATGTATGTATGTATGTGTGTATGTATGCATGTGTGTATGTATGTGTGTATGCATGCATGCATGCATGCATGTATGTATGCAACCACAAACACTGCGAAAGCATGTATCCACACACATATGTCAATATATATATATATATATATATATATATATATATATATATATATATATATATATATATACATATATATATATACATGTACGTACGATATATATATATATATATATATATATATATATATATATATATATATATATATATATATATATATATCGTACGTACATGCATGCATGTAGACATACATGGATGCATGCAAACAATGATGATATATATATACATATATGTATATATAATATATATATATATATATATATATATATATATATATATATATATATATATATATATATATATATATATATATATATATATATATATACAATGATGATATACACATATGTATGTGCATATGTACGTAGATTTAATACATGCATGCATGCATACACAACGACACGTACGGACGGACACACGCACGCATACACAAATACATGCATACGTGCATAATATACGTAGGTACATACATATACTACATATACACGCTATGCAGCCATGTGCAATTATATACATACATACATAACCGTCTTACCTGAGAGGAGACTGGAGAGGCACAGAGCGAAAGAGACGTCAAGCCACTGCATGGCTACCGCTACTGTGTGAGCTTGACCAGATGGTCAGTTGCAACGCTAAGTCGGTCTCGCGAGCACGTGGCGTCAACTGTCATTAGGGAAGACAAGATTGCGTCAATCAGACATCACGTCATAATCGCGGTCTCTTTGTGTTGGAACAACCGCCAACATTCACTGTGTCTTATCTGATTACTGGAGTAAGAACTATCCTCCACAGCGTCGTAACGATCTGTTGGGCAGTCATGCATAAGATATCATGACTCATATCGCAATGTCGTCTCTAGACTATCACCTTATTGTGTGGCTGTTTATGCCCGAAGCGTTCCTGTATGATTCGTGTTGCTACTGACGCGCAATCGACTAATTAGCTCGCCGCCGTACGGGGACTTTTCATGCGAACATTATCAAATAGAATTAATGAACTACAGCTCTAAGTCGTGTTCATCTGCATAATTGATATATTACGGCAATTTCGTCACGGCGTAACTTTCCGTAAACGTAAATGGGTACATTTCATACAATAATGGATGTCTTGTCTCGGGTGTTTTGGTGCAGCGTGCAATATCGTTCAATTTAAAGAGTGATATGGTAACACATGTCATGGATCAAATATACTGTTGATTGGGTTAGCTTAATGCAAGGTTAATTGTGTTATGCATATATATTTATATATATTATTATTATATTCCAACTGACCACTTTCGCGTTAGTAATGGCGCTACGTCTATAGCTGGGGCTTTCTGCAAATAATTATTCCAGTCACACGTAATTCGGTTAGTATTATCTCGAACATGCGATGCGTCATGGCGAAGTACATGGCGCACGACCAATAGGTGAACGAACGAACATAAAAGCAGGTGAAAACGGTATTGCCAAGCTAGGTCTATGAATAACAAAGACGTTTAGCGTGGTTTGTTATTGAAACTTGATGCAATGACGAAGGATCGCGCAGAACGTTGTATATTCCGCATTAATATGAGACTGGGAGTTTGTGAAGTGTTGCGATGCTGGGATGACTTCAAGTGGCCTTAGCTCCGTTGCGACTGAATCTGCCAGTCACCCTGTACACCAAGATAATGAAGCGCTGCAGGAAGACGAACGCAGACAAGACAATAAATACCAGACACACATCCCTTGACTCTGTACTCGATCATCCTTTTATCTGCCTTCGTCTTCGTGCATAGCTTCATTCTAGTGGTACATCCGTGCACCTAACAAAAGGATGCGTGGTCTAACACCAGAAACTTCATTCTAGTGGTACATCCGTGCACCTAACAAAAGGATGCGCGGTCTAACACCAGAAACTTCATTCTAGTGGTACACCCGTGCACCTAACAAAAGGATGTGCGGTCTAAAACCAGAAACTTCATTCTAGTGGTACACCCGTGCACCTAACAAAAGGATGCGCGGTCTAAAACCAGAAACTTCATTCTAGTGGTACACCCGTGCACCTAACAAAAGGATGTGCGGTCTAAAACCAGAAACTTCATTCTAGTGGTACACCCGTGCACCTAACAAAAGGATGCGCGGTCTAAAACCAGAAACTTCATTCTAGTGGTACACCCGTGCACCTAACAAAAGGATGTGCGGTCTAAAACCAGAAACTTCATTCTAGTGGTACACCCGTGCACCTAACAAAAGGATGCGCGGTCTAAAACCAGGAACTCTTCCAGGCTACGTTCGTGACATGCGATATGTTTCGTTGTGCCATCTGGCATAAATCACGAAAGCGGCATGATTTTGTTCGACCTCAACGGGCCGCCTATCGGAACTCTTTATCCTTCAGCATGTAAGATATGTTCTAGGTTTATCAGAATATTGGTATTGTATGGTAACCGAGTGTAATCACCCATTGTAAGGTACAGTGGCACTTGTAGAATTACACAGCTATCTTCATTACGTGTTTGATAGTTTAACTCATTAGTGTATTGGTCTCTGACAAAGAGGGGCGTTTGTACGTATGCATTTGTCAGAATTTTTTAATATTTATGGAAAATCATTGTATCGACTTCGCAGAAACTGTTCATACATGGCGCCTTTTTAACAGTTCATACATGGCGCTTTTCTCTTTCACTGTTATTTATCTAAACGCGTTATGTTTCATCCCAATGAAGACTTGGTCGTACGAACAGCAAATCTACTTCATTGAAAAGTATTCAGTTGATTGAAACTACAACGATCAAACAATGTGCCAATACTCTCCAATCACGTTACTAGAATACACCGGTACGTCTGCACGATATATTAGCTATGTAGCTAACAGAACAACGTACGCCACAACATCAACGGGCATTGCGCCAGAACAGAGCTTGCTTACCTGGATAGGAAACAAGTGGTCCAATGTTCAAATATCCACATCTTCTTAAGATACACAATCATTCACAAAAACACGACAGGAATGTGGGCAGACCTAATCGACGTCTGTCCTATGTTGCAGTGACGGTCAGGCGTAGACCATTAAGCACAAACAGCCCTAACATCGAGCGTTATACCCGTCGCGGTACCAACCCGCAGTGGTCGTTAGCGCCAGCCTCTAGATTGCTTCTGCCATCGACTGACGACCTATTGGCGACAGTGCGCTCGTCTACGCTGACGAATCAGGCGGCATATTCACTCGGTCGCTGGTTGGTTTGTTTCCACAGTCGATGTTCTCGAATGGCCACGATGCATCTTCCGTGTCGAGATCCGACACGCGTTTGATATCCGTGTGGCTGGTGCTAACCAATGCCATTACTCCGGGGAGAGGGACGGCAGACGGTGGCACGCATCAGCAACTATTGCAGACTCGGAAAATGGGCTGAGCCAACAGTACTGTACAGTGGACGTGGTATCAGGAGACGCCTGTATTAATTATCAATCTTCAATAGCGTTTTGTTTTCTTCAAAATGTTAAATAATTTATATTCAGTGGCAGCCCGAGGTGTATTTTTCCCAATTATTTTAATCATATTTGAAGTGAGTTTTTTTAGCATAGCATAATAGTTAACACTTGCAGAATGCATATTAGCACTACATGAAAGGGTACGTTTTCAATTAACTTTTATGCTATGAATATTTTGCAATAACAACACATCGTTTGAAGAACATGGCTTGTTGCTGAATTATGTGAGCAGTTGAGCAGGGATTTAATAGGCGATGTCTTGGCTTAGGTTGTCCGAGTAATCGCGCTGTTCATCCGGTATCTTGTCTAATGTCGATGATATGAAAAGGACATCGAACAACGTGAACTGTTTGTGATTCGTATCGCATGACGCCTTCGACGGTTATTTACAGCGAGCAACATCGTTACACCACACATAAACTAACGAAATGGTTGCCCAACGGTAAAACGAATAATACAGTCCCCTAGCATATAAATTAAAGGTCACCAATCATGCATGACTACAGTAAAACAGTGCCAATTTGTGTAGATTGTACACGCCTGTGGAAAGACATCCGACTGTTTCGAGCTAATGAAATCTTGCATTTGAAACTGGGAGGTCGGTGCACCGGGAGAGGGGGACAACAGTCGTGAGACGTCAACATGGTCGAATGGGAGGACAGACCCGTGTGATCAGTGGGGCAATACATCAGTGGGGCAATACATCAGTGGGGCAATACATCAGTGGGGCAATACATCAGTGGGGCAATACATCAGTGGGGCAATACATCAGTGGGGCAATACATCAGTGGGGCAATACATCAGCCTGACACGGAAAATGGAATATTTGCGTAAATAATGCGGCTTTGAGGCTCCGGGAAAAGAATAGTTGGAAGGATGGGTATTTGGATTGAATGAATGAATGAATGAATAGATGGATGGATGGATGGATGGATGTATGAATTAATTAATTATTGATTGATTGATTGATTGATTGATTGACTGATTGATTGACTGATTGATTGGTTGATTGATTGATTTATTGATTGACTGACTTACTGACTGATTGATTGATTGATTGATTGATTGATTGATTGATTGATTGACTGAATGATTGATTGATTGGATACATACATTTGATGGACGGACGGATGGACGTGCGGACAGATTAGCAGATGCATTGAAGTGTATGAAACACCGTTGTATATGTACCACTCTTCCAAAATATCATATTGATATAATTAACATAACTATTATTTTACACAAATATATGTATAAGTGTGCGTAGCCCAACAATACATTCGTTGTTGTTACGGTTTCATTGACAACTCCGTCTTCATCAATAACCCATTTATGATAAAAAAAATGTCTTACCAACAATGAACCTGTTAAAAATTAACGAGACGCCCAACAATATCTCGCCAATTTACTGAACACACGTTGGCACACGATCATAATTATGAAGATCGAAAAAGAAAACGCCGCATCGATCCGGCGGACGCACCATGAACTGTGGCAGCGCCGTAGAATATTAATTATATTACCCAACAGATGTTCGGCCGCCGGTAGATCAAACAGTCTCTGGTGCATTGGAACCACCGCGTCCCTGCAGACCGATCCAGTAAGTGCAATGATTACTTTGACGTTGTTCGGAGTTCGGTTATTTCAAGCCGCTGCGGATCAAGAATGGGACATGAGCCAAAGCGTTATTCTCTCAGTTCTTCTGTTGCCGCATTGAAGACCATTGATGAATGCCCTAGACAATGTGTGTATGTTGAGTCGCTAACCAGCGTATACGTTCCCTAGCCACGCGTGCAACGTATAACGATAAAATGGATTTGAGTTTTTCAAGAAATAAAATACGTTTGTCAATACCCCGAATTGCAGTCGTATGTTTTTTTATTCTCAAATATTCTGAAATATTGTGTTAATTAACGAAATAATTCTATACTTGTCGCGTTTCTTCTTCTTCTTCTTATTATTATTATTACTATTATTCCCCATTGGTCGACTGTGGGATGGAACCACCTCATTTGGTCTGTTCTGTCTTCCCGAAAAGTTGCCCACATCAATGGCGATCTTCTGCCATTCCCTCTCGATGTGGGACGTTCATGTTTCGGTTTCCTCTTCTCCGTCTACCACCCTGTTTTCCTTGCTGCCTTTGCCACTTTGCCATCACCCATTCCCTGTGTCCTCCCCATAGCAGTCTACTCCCCACTGCCTTCTTCCCCACGTTTTTCTTCATTCCTATTATTTAGTGCGTTTGTATTTCGAGTTGTGCAACATTTGCCCGGTTCAGGTGTTAAATAAGCGGCGATTAGTCAACTGCCAAAATTTCTCTTTCAAACGATATTAGTGGTTGATACGTGCGGCTATTGGAGATTGATCAAACCCACGTTTGTTCTTGTGGATTCACCACCGATGGCAATAAAACACTACGAATGTTTTATGAGGATGGCGCACTGAATAATTGGCGGCGTTCAGTCCTGAGTGAACGCCGCAGCGAAACAATCCTGTATTAGCCGAACGAGCCACACGGGAAGTACATAGACGACCCAAGTTCTCGTCCTGCCTCCTTTTTTACTGCTCGTGCGTGCGTACGTGCGTGCGTGCGTGCGTGCGTGCGTGCGTGCGTGCGTGCGTGCGTGCGTGCGTGCGTGCGTGCGATAGCCGTCAACGCCAACGAAAATAAGGTGGCGTTGGTTTATTGAGAATAGCTTCGAGAATCTATCATTTGTCACTTTCACGTCAACGCCCTCAGTACATACATACATGGAAATAATTATATTCACACTAACAACACTCGTACATTTGGGATATACTGTGGATATTCGTCCTGTGAGAGAATCAATACTGTGCTCTATGTAATATAAACTCTGTCCTTTTGAGATATATGTCTTTGTCCATGTTGGTATCCAGTGTGATTCTCTTAGTCGTTTTTCATAGTTGAGTTACAGCACATTGCTGATTTAAGCATTTCCATATATACTACTTGAAGTTAACTTTTTATTGATAGGTCGTTGCAGTAATTACAAGAACTGAATCAATATCACGTCAGTCGCATTAACACGCATGCTCCGATTAGAACAAACTGTGATTTCATTGTAGTCTACACGTAACATTTCAATTGTTATCATGATCGATTGAGCAGGGAAATCTGACCACATGCTACACAAACTGCCGTTAAATAAAGCATTACACTGTACCGTTCACCGTGAAATTGCCTTTATTGTCACATATGTTCCCTATTTAATTATCATGTACACAGGCGACGGTGGAAGAAAGGAATATTAAGTTTCAATAAAACAGTGCATTCTATGTTAAGTTTTAATTTAATGCATTTTATGTAAAGCGCACTGAGCTTTTAATTAAACGTTTGTTATATATAAAAAAATGCACATATTATTATCATTATTATTATTTAGGGATAATGGTCTTACTGGTGCTTACGTCAGTGCTACGCTGTAGTGGGAGCATGTTATGTTCACGCACAGCGGCTGATCTCCTGTCACGTCATTCTCAATGTCCTTATCGGCGAAATGGTGACCGGGGCTAGTTGTAACAAAACAGCATATTTTTGTGTTGCGTTTCGAATTTTTATACGATCGAAACTGCCAACGAAATCGCAAATATCTCCCTCATATATCAAGTGCAAAAATAAACATAGACATTTTCGCTGTGATATCCTAGTAGTATATAGACAAGGACTGACTTCAATTGCTGACCTTAATTGCTATTAACTACGTTAAACATACGAGCTCAATTTCTTCTCGTTTGGCTTTAAAATACTAGTCCTACCGGGCACAGACCACAGACAGTTTTCCCATAGGCGACCATTATAACGTTCTTATGCATACATGGACAATTTAACCTACCATTTTCTTTAACGTTCACAACACATGACAGACCCACTAAGACACCTGCTGTGTGAAATTTATCAAAATGACATGCATCCTTTTCGCACAAATTGCTTCAACGAGTGACACCCCTGCATTTCTGCGATGAAATTCCCCGGTTTCCAAAATATGAGTACATCTTGCCTGATGGCCACGGTGTCCTTAAGCAACAGGTATACCAACTGACACATGGCATCATTTCAAAGCTCAGATGTTACCGTGAACAAAAACATCACTTCCACTCACTCATTCACACAATTTCTGCTCTCACAAATACACACAAACTACACAATACATTTTTTCCTAGGGACTCTTTATGTATGTAATGATGGATGCATTCTGACTGTGGTCCGCGCCCTAATTAATTTCCGACATCCTACAAACCGTCACGAAAATTATGTCAAATCGAAGAAAACATTTATCTCGATTAATCAAAGAAAGAAATCCACTTTGCCACACTGCACAATTAATTTTTCCTATTTTTCATTTTATCTACCTATGATATCATATCTTCATTCGTTAGTGTGTGCTGTGTTTCTTGTGAGTTCTACATAGCCACGTTAGACAGTTTCCACAAAATAATATTGTCAGGCGTTGCACTAACGCTTGACCATGTCCCTTGTGTCTTAAAACGCACGATCAATACTCTTTAGACGCTTGACTAATACTCTTAAGACGCTTGACCAATACTCTTAAGACGCTTGACTAATACTCTTTAGACGCTTGATTGATACTCTTACGACGCTTGACCAATACTCTTAAGACGCTTGACCAATACTCTTAAGACGGTGCTGAAGACGGTGCCATATTTGAGGACAGCAAACCTGTATCATCAATGAATGGCTTTGAATTGTTTTAATACATGTCTACGATATATGACTAGCTTGTAAAACTTAATTGGCCCTACCTATAATACAAACATAACACGTAATGGGCAGATCCCCTAATGGACCACCGTGCAAACACTGTAATGAACACGATCATAGTAATTACAAAGTGTTTATTTATCGCCATCCGATTCATAATGGACGGCACTTTCCTAACACTTTCTCCTACTCCCTAGTTTTCGCTTGATACTGCAATGCTACAATTTTGCCGAGATTGGGTCGCCTGAGGGTTTTAGTGAAATAGAAGCATTTTATATATTATTATTATTAGTATGTGTAGTTTTGTCTGTAGTACATC
The DNA here is from genome assembly GCA_963662155.1 of Lamellibrachia columna. NCBI lineage: Eukaryota > Metazoa > Annelida > Polychaeta > Sabellida > Siboglinidae > Lamellibrachia > Lamellibrachia columna. The sequence goes on from OY759274.1 coordinate 35,813,953, forward strand.
TGTTACATCTAGCCCCGGTCTCCTCTAATTGTTGGGTACTGTTGTTACAGACATTGCTGACTGCCAGAGCGCAACGTTCTTCTTGACCGCTTCGAACTCTAGTGCGAACAGAAAACAGTTCTAGTGCAAACAAAGACAGACTCATCGTTGCTACACAAATGTTTATTATGAACGTATTAATGCACCACGCGTGAAGTCCTCTCACGGAATGAGGGCGTTGATCAACAAATTAACGTACGAACGTTCCGTGTCGAACAATCGACCGCTGTAATTAACACAACTGTTGACCCGATTTCCGCTATTCTAGCGGCGTCTGGCGCCAGGCATGTCAGAGGTGAATTCCCCAACAGTTCGATATACCGTGTGTTACCAGCTCTCGCAGACACAGTGGGCGTATTGCTCGATACGATGATGCCATGCCACGATGTACACGGTGATCATTGTCTACAGCGCCTAGGCCGAGCATGTGTTCAAACCTCAACCAAATTAAGTATATTAAAATATCCACCCTGAGCCTCCCACAGTTATTATGCATTATGTGAAGTGTAATTGATTGATAGCCAAAGCCAGACAACTTTTTCTTTGTTACATATGCATAACTACATGTGATATAAGTGTGCGTGTGTGTGCGTGTGTGTGTGTGTGTGTGTGTGTGTGTGTGTGTGTGTGTGTGTGTGTGTGTGTGCGTGCGTGCGTGCGTGCGTGCGTGCGTGCGTGCGTGCGTGCGTGCGTGCGTGCGTGCGTGCGTGCGTGTGTGTGTGTGTGCTGCACGTCTCTGGTAGGCACCTTCCTAGCTCGTTGAAACAGGCCAACAAACAACATCACGGCTAGTCTACGTTCAATGTCCTCATCATAACCACTGCAACGTTAAAGGAAGGTGCAGTGCATACTTTCTATTCAGTAAAGCCAAACATAGACATGTGGTGTGAATAGTTTGTTTATGTTTAAACAGAAGTACAGCATAATAGTTCACCGACAGTAAAATGTTAAACTCCGGGTGGGAACTATTGGAAGAGAACGCCTATGTCATACATAGCTCAAGCATTATGATCGGGTTTCCTGGTTTGAACCGTGTAACACATAAACATAAACTGTTCAACCGTGCAACACATAAACATAAACTGTTCAACCGTGCAACACATAAACGAACACTTTTCAACCGTGCAACACATAAACAAAAACTGTTCAACCGTGCAACACATAAACAAAAACTGTTCAACCGTGCAAAACATAAACAAAAACTGTTCAACCATGCAGCACATAAACAAGACCTGTTCAATCAATAGACTTCTGCTAATTGAAATTTGATAAAATATTTGACTATAAAAATATTCACTGTTTAAATGTTGTTTTATACATCTGATGAAAAATCGAATGGATACGTCATTACGTTATAATGGTGCTATGTAACTTGATGTCGTACAACCATTGTGTGTTTGGCTTTCTTGAAGAAGCTTTCTTTCTTGGGGAGATATGTACGTAACATCTGGATCTGGCAACCTGGTCCAAGTACTGTGCTACCTTGCTTTTCTTACCAGGGTTCATCTCAAGCATGATTCAGAATTAAATTGCTCATTCTTTCTTTGGTCGGCGGAACTGGGCTGTATCACGTATCAACCAATTGGCTGCCTGCTGCCAGTCCTGGTCATGCCACACAGAAACTAGTAAAGTATTTCTTCTTTAGGTGTCATGTCTGGTGACGTTGGCCATCGTGGCTCTCTGCGCAACTGTGTCCGTTGCAGTCGTCAGCATCAGGCTGTCATTGGGAGACCTTTCAAGCCATTTGTTAAATGTATTGCATTTTTCGCTGCCATTAGGTTTGCGTCGTACGATTTGGCTCTCAATAACGGTTTTATTTCAATCTGGCTGTTTACCAATATATACAGAGCACAAACAGTGAGAATTAGATATGTTGTTTCCACATCGTACAGTATGAAGTATGCGATGATGCTGTTATATATATATAGATGCACTGGTTATAAAGAACATGTGGACAACAAGACGTGATCGTGAGGTGATTGTATTAGATGCGACGCTATTACATCTTGATGTACTGGGAATAGCAAAACAAGTGGACAACAAGATGTGATCGTGAGGTGATTGTATTAGATGCGACGCTATTACATCTTGATGTACTGGGAATAGCAAAACAAGTGGACAACAAGATGTGATCGTGAGGTGATTGTATTAAGCACTCATGGGTCAAAATGTCGAGGTGGGGTCCAAAGGACATTTCACACGTGACACGTTGCACAGTGGTTTGAGTAGATTCGACATAAGGCTTCGTGGTGTGAATTCCCGCCGCGTGCAGAAAATGTTTAAGGTGTGTGCAGTCACCCTTCATATAAAGATTTGTCCATAGGTGGAGGCTGCAGTCGCAAACCGATCGCGCTGATGACGTAGCTGACTGTATTGTTCTTCTGTCACACGAGGAACCCGGGATCTTGGGAGATCGGTCACTGGCCCATTTTGTTGGACACGCATCCTATGAGGTTCTATAACTGCCTGTCTGTTGCATCTAAAGACACGTGCAACATCAAATACCAACTGTTCCGCCTCCAGACGGTTCAAGGCACGTCTCTGTCTACATTGTAAAAGTCTGGGCATGACAAACAGTGATATTCAAAGTCGTTATTTAGTGGTTTTATTGCTAATAGGCTTGACAACTGAGCCAGCTCGTTGTCTGCATGTGCTGCACCTCTTTTGTTGCATATATGGTCATTTACACGTGTGCAGAAGCGATTTCGTTACAGTTATATGCGCCACCAATTATGCTATGTTATGCCATGTTATAATGGCACATTACCTCTTGTCAAGTTTCTCATTTTGTTAAGCATCCGTCATAGAAATTACAAATGTTTTCTTATCGTTATCAGTAGGGCTAATTGTCTTTGTTGTCCTGGGCTAATGTACTTTCTGAACTATAATGCGTTATGGTTAAGATGTAGGCTGAGGCTAAGCGTAATGCATGGCTGATTTATGCTGTCTAGAACATATCATTGACAACTTTAAAGATTATATAGTTATTGACAATGACAGTTCATATCCTACCACTGCCATCATTTTATAACAACATACACATTTACGTGTACACAGTACAACACATATATTCATAGCTGTTATATGACCACCTGTGTTTAACATTATCATCTCCATTGACATCAGTTCGTATTAAAATCGAAAAGTTATTTCACACCATTTAACTTAATGTGAATTGCTTGATAGGAATCTACAGTAACGACAGTTATAATGTACCACTCAGTGATTGAACATGTTATTAGAACACGATTGACGTACAATACGTGTCATTTGTCACAACGATAAGAAAATGTGAGTTAAAAGTGTGTTTTTGGTTGTTTTTCGAAACATTTGGAGATTTTGATTAATGTCTGCTGGTCAGTAAACTATCAACGAACATGAATAGACTGTATTGTATGTGCTACTACAAATGGTTTAACTATATACATGGAAGGAGATAATTTGCATCACTTCGCACATTAATGAGAAGTTATTTAAACAAACATAATTGTCAAGAAAGGGCTAGTTGAGCCACCCAAGGCCCAAAGGAAGGTTAGCTGAGCCACCCAAGGCCCAAAGGAGGGTTAGCTGAGCCACCCAAGGCCCAAAAGAGGGTTAGCTGAGCCAACCAAGGCCCAAAGGAGGGTTAGCTGAGCCACCCAAGGCCCAAAGGAGGGTTAGCTGAGCAGCGGTTAAAGAACGAAGCCGAGTGTTCTTTCCTCCAAAGTAATGTTGCTCTCACAAACATACTTCAACGCCAGCCACAATTGACTTTCTTAACAAGGAAGGACTCGCTGACCTACAAATCATACATTCACGAAAGACGGCCATGTTCTGTGCCAGTGCGAATGTCCATTACGCGACATACAACGGCAAGATGTCTGTTAATTATTCCCTGCAATTACGTCCGCTATTCGTCGACGTCCAGAAATCTGTATCGAATTGTTTAGACTCGATGTGTTGGGACGCTGCGAGTTATCGCCAATGAACGCGCACTACTCGCACATGCACACGCACACACACGCACACGCGCACACGCACACGCACACGCACACGCACACGCACACGCACACGCACACGCACACGCACACGCACACGCACACGCACACGCACACGCACACGCACACGCACACGCACACGCACACGCACACGCACACGCACACGCACACGCACACGCACACGCACACACACACACACACACACACACACACACACACACACACATGTATATGTGTTTGTGTGTGCGTGCTTGCGTGCGACGTGCGTGCGTGTATGCGTGCGTGCGTGCGCGTTTAATGTATCATATCGAACTATGACAACGTTTCACAGAACCTTACTTTTCTATCGCACTTGATGACTTCTCTAATGGATCCACAATAACAAATCGTTTTGTTCGCTCCATTGTTAATGAGATGGACTCTACAAGACCCGGCACGTTCACAAACCAAACCACTCGAACGTGTATAATACAAGACAGGTACGTATAACATTATAGATTTTATCTTTTACGCTATGTACGAATCATGAAAACTCTCTCCCGAGTCGCAAGCGAAGCTCTCGTATTCTCGCCCAAATCATCTGGGAAATCATCAGTCATACACAGCATTTCTCAAGACGCCTCATTATAGAACAACGATTATTAGTACGGCCGCCGGCGTTAATTTAGTGGGTCACTACAAACGAACCTAGACGAGTGGGTCTTCTGTTGCGTTTGTACAAATGGAGGTGTTGCCCGATCGTCGTGAACCACGATATCACATGGTGTTCTGTCGCGGAAGTCTTGGTGGCATTCCTTGTGGGGCGCAGTAAAACGGTGGTTTGAGTACTCTCGACCTAGAGTACTCTCGACCTAGAGTACTCTCGACCTAGAGTACTCTCGACCTAGAGTACTCTCGACCTAGAGTACTCTCGACCTAGAGGGTCGACGGTTCAGTCCTGTTACGAAACCTTTAGTCCAGAGCAAAATTCAGTCCGTCTTGGCAGCCACAACTGGTTCCTGTTGAATAATCCACGGTTTATCGCATTAATTTATTTTATGTGGTAAACAGTTATATAAATACTATCATAATTAAGTACTTATGGCGTTATTTCACCTGCTGCCCATATGTGTATTAATCAGTTCTACATACAATATACGTTATTATTATGTATATATCGGTTAATCTTTGTAACTATACACTCGTGTCTAGCACTTGTTCCGTTTCATTATTACTGTTCTAAATTTGAAGTCAAGAGATTACCATTAGTTGCCAAATTGTTTATTGCTCAAGCAGTTTTATCTAAGGGGACACATTGTAGCTTCCATAACTGGTTCCTGGACCGATCTTGTCTCCGGACCAAATTCAGCGTGTCTGTCCACCTGCTACCGTTTCAAAACTGGGCAATTTCGTTCATCCAATATTGTATTTGTCTTTAGGAAGAGACATGAATAGCCGTCGGTCCTTCTACTTTCCATGTCAGGGAAAATCAAATATCCCACGCAGGGGATAAGTGTGTGACCTGTTGTGGAAACTCCTGCGTTAACCTGAGAATGGGCTGGTTGAGAAGTACAGATTGAGAATTATCGGTAAAACATATTTGACTCTGAAAGAGCAGCCATGAAGCAGTCAGATGTTATGCAGCAATTAAGGTTGTGCATGTTCTGTACCGCTCCCCCATCACTGTGTGCAGGTAGAGTCCCCTTCTTGTACTGAGAATACGACAGGAGCAGCGAGCAACAAACAGAACAATTAAGGTTGTGCATGTTCTCTACCGCTCCCCCATCACTGTGTGCAGGTCAAGTCCCCTTCTTGTACTGAGAATACGACAGGAGCAGCGAGCAACAAACAGAACAATTAAGGTTGTGCATGTTCTGTACCGCTCCCCCATCACTGTGTGCAGGTCAAGTCCCCTTCTTGTACTGAGAATACGACAGGAGCAGCGAGCAACAAACAGAACAATTAAGGTTGTGCATGTTCTGTACCGCTCCCCCATCACTGTGTGCACGTCAAGTCCCCTTCTTGTACTGAGAATACGGCAGGAGCAGCGAGCAACAAACAGAACAATTAAGGTTGTGCATGTTCTGTACCGCTCCCCCATCACTGTGTGCAGGTCAAGTCCCCTTCTTGTACTGAGAATACGACAGGAGCAGCGAGCAACAAACAGAACAATTAAGGTTGTGCATGTTCTGTACCGCTCCCCCATCACTGTGTGCACGTCAAGTCCCCTTCTTGTACTGAGAATACGACAGGAGCAGCGAGAAACAAACAGAACAATTAAGGTTGTGCATGTTCTCTACCGCTCCCCCATCACTGTGTGCAGGTCAAGTCCCCTTCTTGTACTGAGAATACGACAGGAGCAGCGAGAAACAAACAGAACAATTAAGGTTGTGCATGTTCTGTACCGCTCCCCCATCACTGTGTGCAGGTCAAGTCCCCTTCTTGTACTGAGAATACGACAGGAGCAGCGAGCAACAAACAGAACAATTAAGGTTGTGCATGTTCTGTACCGCTCCCCCATCACTGTGTGCACGTCAAGTCCCCTTCTTGTACTGAGAATACGACAGGAGCAGCGAGCAACAAACAGAACAATTAAGGTTGTGCATGTTCTGTACCGCTCCCCCATCACTGTGTGCACGTCAAGTCCCCTTCTTGTACTGAGAATACGACAGGAGCAGCGAGAAACAAACAGAACAATTAAGGTTGTGCATGTTCTCTACCGCTCCCCCATCACTGTGTGCACGTCAAGTCCCCTTCTTGTACTGAGAATACGGCAGGAGCAGCGAGAAACAAACAGAACAATTAAGGTTGTGCATGTTCTGTACCGCTCCCCCATCACTGTGTGCAGTGTGGTAGATGTGTTGGCTGAGTTGTTATGAACATTTAGTACAAGACCTACGTAAATTATACAAATAAAGCATTTATCCAACTTACGCTACACTGTGGCTCAACTTACCCCACAGCAGTGTTAGTTGAACCAGCTTACCAATCCTATTTGAATCATCTACATATATTTATCTATGCATACCAGATATGTTATTTGGTAAAAAAAATTCTACTAATAATCATAGTTTAAGTTAGTAAAAACAATGTTTACTTATGAATACGATTGTGCCCTATATATTAAAAAGAATGAAAATGGCTCAACTAACACTGCCTTCCTCTATAGTTTGACTCGAGTCTGCGGTTCCTATCTGAGGTTCTGCCAGCAGTAGCAAAAGCAATTATCACGCTTGGCATAAAGACAGTTAGCATCTTCTGTGTATGAAAAAGGGACTGTTTCATAAAAGGGGTTCACTTATTACACTTCATTAACTTCGATTACTATAGGCAGTGTTCACATTCGTGTAAGCACATGGTAATAGAACAGTTTGGGACGTGGCCAACAACTAGGTCATATATTTTGTATGCGCAGAAGCGGCAGTTAAACGCTACAAATGTTACTGGGAACTTGCTTTGTGACATATGAATAATCTACTAAACAGAAGACCCAACGGATCCTTCAGCTCCAATCAAATTACCGAACATGGGGATTTTCCAAGAGGAAGCAGTGAACAGTATCGGCATCTGGCTGGTCGGTCCCCGCTAACTGTTCGACAGATGTGGCTGCAACGTGACCCGATTCCGAAAGACCCAAGAACACACCAACGCCGCAAACCCGATTTCTTCTTCTGGGCATTCGCCAAGCAGTGTTTCCGGTCAGCCATATTCTCACTCCACTATCTTCTGCCGTTCGTTCTTTATATGACAGGAGACCACACTCATGGTTGCCACTGGTGATCATTATGAAGGGTCCTGGGTTTTTTCATTCGATTTTCTTTAACCTTTCACAGCACATTAAACACCAGTTAACAACTGGACTCTCGATAAACCAATGACTTCCTTGCCACCTGCTACCTGAAGTGTTAGGTTTGGATGACAATATTATTAAATCATGTGAAATTATGTATTGCTAAATCTCGTTAGATCTTGTTAAAGGTGCTTAACTCTTCTTAAATATTATTAAATATTGTTAAGTACTGTTAAATCTGGTTATGTATGGTTAAGTATGGTTAAATTGTTAAATACTCTTAATCTGACCTCTTGTGTGAAATTCGTAGCCGCTGTCTCGACAGCAGGGTGGTCAGCGACTGTCATCATTTTGTCTTATTTTTTATGCTTAAGTATTCTAAACCACTCACACATTCGCACTTTATGGCGGACTCGTCATTATTGATAATGGCGGGTGAATAGTTTGGTGTGAAGGTCGCCATCTACGCGAAACTACGTGAATGAGGTGGAATGTGACCAGTAATAGAATTATATTAAAATCACCAACAATCACTAACATGGGGCATATAAAAAACAATACAATGTCAACTATAAAAACAGTACAACATATTATGTTCTTTGAAAAATCTCTTTTTATTCAGAATAATATGTTTTAATGTTCGTGTTTTAGATGAATACCTTTCTATTATGCTAACAATATCACTTTAGACAAACTGTGTAAAGAGCCTACAACTGGAAACGTCCGCTTATATTCAGTAGTGTAGTTCGTGTTATTGTTAATTGTGAATGTAAAGGCGTGTAACGAAGCTATGTGGGCGTAGGGTCAACCAGAGAGTTGGTCTTAGCATGGGGCAGGTGGCAAGGGTCTTGATCGCAAGTTGAGCAACTGTCAAGACTGTCCGTTGCGTCCTTACTGATGAGTAATGTTTCGCCCGGGGGGGCTTAGGTACTGCTGCATGCCGGCGTCACAAAAGGTACAAAAGAAGATGATAAAGATGAATCAACATCGGTTATTGTGAGGCCGAGTTGGGTGAGTGCGTGACACAAAGCTAATCGGAAATTAATTTGGTGCAAGCGCGAAATTAATTAATTTTACATATATGAATATATGTAGCCACGTTTATCGATTTTCACATGTGAAACTAATAAAAACGCACACGCATAAAACAATCATTCTCGGACTGTTTTTGAGATAATTGGAAATTTGACTAACATGTGTCGATCTCTTAATTAATAACCATTTATCGATATTTTCGTCCATTTATCGCACTCTGTGAAAATTAATTAATTAAGCATGCCTGCGTTCTTGTATATACACTGGACTGTTTAGGCAGACGTCTTCATGCCTTCTTCCTTCCCAACACACGAAGACATGTTTTATTAATGCCTTCGTGACAATTCGATATTAAAAAACATAAGTCTTAATACTACGGTCTCCGTCGTGGTAAAACAATATTCGTTTACGTCGTTTTCATAGTTGAAACACGTATGCGTTCAATACAATGAAACGACCCCATCTCCTGCTTTGGGAACGCAATTTCCACAGCACACATGACAGTACACCGAGAATTAGCTTTCTTTCGACTAAGTAAAATAAATGCGTTTGTTTTCCTGTGAACTCCACTGATACCACCGCGAGATGAGCGTATCATTCTCCATAATTCTACCAATAGAAATGCCGTTTACACATTGTAATTGCACGAGCCTGCCTATCCTCTCTTTCTACTGGCTTTACTGGCGAGTGAGTGATTACTGTTTTCTTACTGAAGCCGCCATCGCATAATTGCCATGGTGAACTCTATTAGCAGATAGAGCAGCGACCTTTCCCGTTTCATCTCTGTTATGTCTATCGTGTCTGGTCGGGACAGTTAATGTCAACATCGGCCGACGTCCGGCGATCTGTCTCTTCCCCCTGCATGTTGACACACCGACCGACAAAGCGTCGCTACCTTAGCAAAAAATCTATATAATTGCTATAGAATATTCTGTAGGATTTTTTCTATAGAATTCAGAAAATAGTCCACAGAATTTTCATAGACTGTTCTATGGAATTGTTGTAGAATATTCTATAGGATTTTTGTGGATACGATTCTGTAGCATTCAGAAATTATTCTGCAGAATGTTTATATATTAATATAAATTATAAATTATATTAATAATTTTTCGGTAGAATTGTTATAGAATAGTATGCTGAGACATTTGTAGGATAGTTTGCGGAGACATTTCTGTAGAATTAAGAAAATAGTCCATAGAATTAGTAGTACCGGTATTATTGCATTTTCTATACAGTGTTCTACGATGCTCTGTATGATTGTTGTAAAATTCTATCAAATTCTATACAAATATATGGAACACTGAAGTAGAATTAACCAAATTATATAGAATATGTAGTATTACATAGCTTTATATACACAATTCTACTGTACTCTGCATAATTCTATATAATTACCTAAAAAAAATTGCCGAGGGTAATGCTGGCCCGGAGCCGGCTGATCAGACAACGGGACCCGTAGACGACCACGCAATGCATGTTTTATCAGTGGTGACTTTCTGCTTAGAACTGCTTCTGATCGGTTTCTGGTTGGGCTCTTGAATGAGCATTTGAGCCAAGCGTGTGCGGAGTTGAAGATACGAGATGTGGTTGCATGCACTGAGCAATAAAACGCTGCCAGTATTGGGAGCTCACGTACCTGTTTCTGGTCAACTGTTCAATTCATTGATGGTGCGTGGAGAGAAAGAGTATGTGTAGTAATTAAGACGTTCGAAGGGCTCTTGGTAAATTGCTGCCATTAGAAGGACGAAATGGGACAGAACATCGAAGAACCAGCTAAACGGAAAAGCCAGCGACAAAGCGGGCTACAAGCGGGTGTATGTGGGTTGGGAGTAGTCCAGTGGCTTAAGCTGCTTCTTCAAGCTGCAGTGGCTGTCTGTGTTTGCGCGGCAAGAGGCAGATTGTTCCCGAGGCGCGGTGCTGCGTGCGAGAAAGCTTTGTCGCCTTGAATACAGAGCCTGCGGCGTGTGACATCCAGCAGGAAAGCGTCGTGGGGGGAGGGACGGATAGATTGACGGAGTCGGAGAAAGACACCCAGAGACGGAAACAGATAATGTCAGTATATGTGTGAGCATTGAACATATTTGTGAAGAGAGCGACCTGGTACCACACCAGCGGTGCACCTAACATCTCACAAAGTCACCCCTAGTCACCGTATATTATTACTATCAGAGTTGCCCGGCGTTGCACGGGACAACAAGGCAGCTTACGACTCCTTGCACTATCCAGTCAACATTTGGTAGGGCAATGCTAACGGCAATGTCAACTTCGTACCCCAAAAATCAAAACCATGTACAAATGCCGGTTTCACGAAATGTTCGTTCCATGGAAGGAACTTATGTGAACGTTTGACGTCAGTATAAAAGTAAAGACAGTCTGGCCTATATGGACGACCAGTTTAGTTTTAATATCAGATTATATTGTTACAGTTTATTTTATGATAAGAAATCATATTTTGTAGGGTTAATTCATTAAAAAACCGCTCATGTATAGGTGTATGCAAACCGCTCATGTATAGGTGTATGCAAACCGCTCATGTATAGGTGTATGCAAACCGCTCATGTATAGGTGTATGCAAACCGCTCATGTATAGGTGTATGCATTTCCTCTAATCTTGCACCTGCATTAACTATGGTCACTGAACATAAGACAGAAGCAAGATTGGAAAGCAGTGCTCGTTTTTGAGCTTCATCGTAGCAACTGCAACACACTAGAACCGCTTTATATAGGGCCTACACATTCCACTGGTGTTGGGCGAGCGAACAATATAATTCTGAATTAATGATACGATAGTGTATCAAAAAAACACACAACAATTTATTATGGTGTTATAATCACATAGCCTTTCAAATGTTATCATTGTCACCGATCACTATATAGCAATTTCTCTTTGAAAATATATATCTTTAATTCCATTAGGCAGCAAGGTCCCATACTTGTTTACGGGTCAGATGCTGCTCAGTCGTTGTCCTCACGTCTATCCGAGGCCATGGCTCGCAGCCATACCCCCACCCCTGCTTACTTTTTGTAAACACATTTTGGTGTGCGTGCACGTGTGTATCAGTAATATATGAGGGTGTGTGTGTGTCTGCCCATGTTGAATCAAGTGCGTGGAGATAACTATTGTGAACCGATTGATTCAAATCGTAATATTTATAAGGCACCATTCCAACAGTCGTTGCTAATGGCGTCGTACATACCTAATGTTATTCTTAAAAACAGATGTATCTTGAAAAAAATTAAACAACTGGCGCCGTACGAAATATTCTAGATGTGTTTTAAAAACAACATATGTTGTTAGTATAGAATACTCGAAGCACTGCAACACTGAAACTGTGCTTCGAAATGGGGTTTACAACGTTATTTACTGCGTTAACAAATGTCAACGCGTGGTGCTGCTTAAATCCCTCCCCACAGCAGCGTCGTCGGTGCCCGTGGACAATGCCTGCCATGGCTCGTTGCCTTCCTCCTCCAGCAGGGACAATGCACTGTTTCAACAGCATGTGAACATTGTAAATATCACCAAATGACGTGCTCGTCTCGCGAGGGTTAATTCCTATTTACCAGCCTGCAGGACGTTGTTGAATGTAGCATGTCTTATGTAACAAACCCCGTGAAGCTTGTGCTTGTGCTAATAATCATTGTTGTAGTGCATAAGAAGCGTAACACGACCAATTCGAATAATGTGGAAGGAGTGTGCGAGATAGCATTTCGTATGCGTTTCAGGATACAGTCTATGTGCATAGCACATACTGCATGTTTGGTGTAACAGCTGATGACAGCTAAACTGTGTTGCGTTGGTTGACAGCCAGTCGAACAAAATATGTGAAGAGATGATCCAAGACAGAGACAAATAAAACAAAGGTGTCTCTATATACAGCTACTTGGTGACCTTACAGAAAGCTTACAGAAAGCTTACAGAAAGCGGAATGCTACCGAAGAAGAAGTTTCACTGATTACAACGCAATTTCGACTTTGATTCTCATTGCTATGCAAATGGAGCACACATATTTGATACAGTGTTAACTTTTTTCAGGGTATGGCTCTACGAACTGTTTTACTCGGATCGTACAAACGATTGGACATTTTATATAGAATTGTGATTAATTTAATGTGGCATAAAGAAGGCAACAGGTCCATCCATAAAGAAGACTGCTCTACTGAAAACAAAGATTGGGAGGTTATCACCGACTGCAATAAACAAATGAAGAGATGGGTGGAGCACAACCTCGAACTGTACTCCAGAGAAAATACTGTCACCAAGGAGGCACTAGACACCATTACGAGCCTGTTATGGAAGAACTAGATAATGAACCCACAGTGGAAGAGCTCAACAAAGCTATCGATTCACTTGCCAGTGGAAAAGCCCCTAGAAATGACGCTATACCACCTGAAGTCATCAAGTACGGGAAACGTGCTCTACTGCTGCACCTGCACGAATTTCTCTGCTTCTGCTGGAAAGAGGAGCGGTTCCTTGGGACATGTGCTATGCGAAGAAAGTGACTTTGTACAAAAACAAAGGTGATAGCAGTGATTGCAATAACTACCGCGGTATCTCCTTGTTGAGTTCCGTGGGAAAAGTTTTTGCCCGCGTTGCCCAGGGCAGACTGCAGATCTTAGCTGAACGCATCTATCCCGAATCTCAATGTGACTTCAAAACTGGGAGATCCACATTAGACTTGATATTCTCCGTCCTACAACTGCAAATGTCGTGAACAACAATGAATACCACTGTATATCGCTTTCACTGACATTACTAAGGCATTTGACCTTATTAGCAGAAGTGAATTATTCAAGCTGGTGGAAAAAAGTAGCTGCCCTCCAAAGCTGCTCAGTGTGATCTCCCCCTGTCACGACAACACGAAGGGCACAGTCAACTATGACGGGGCTACATCCGAACCATTTGAGATCCGCAGTGGAGTAAAACACGGATGTGCCCTGGCACCAACACTTACGCAATAGAACAGACGGAAAGCTGTTTAATGTCGACCGCTTAAGAGCCAAGATAAATGTGCGCCGAGTCCTCATTAAAGAAATGCTTTTCGCTGATGACGCCGCGCTAGCAACTCACACCGAGAAAGATCTCCAGCAACTAATGGATAGACTCTCCAAGCCTGCAAAGAATTTGGATTGACCATCAGCATAAGAAAAGACAAATGTCAAGGGACAGGACATTGTTATGTCGCCATCAATCAACATCGACAACGTGACATCGGAGGTTGTTGATAGCTTCAGGTATCTAGGCTCCACAATCACCAGTAATTAGTCACCAGATGCTGAAATTGACAAGCAAAAACTGCAGCCATCATGTCCAAACTAAACAGGAGGGTGTGGAGCAATAACAATCTGACAGAAAACACGAAACTGCACGTGTACCAGGCATGTGTTCTCAGCATATTGCTCTGCAGTAGTGAGGCCTGGACAACGTATGCAAGACACGAGAAGAAACTGCACGTGTACCAGGCATGTGTTCTCAGCATATTGCTATGCAGTAGTGAGGCCTGGACAACGTATGCAAGACACGAGAAGAAACTGAACAGTTTTCACCTTCGCTTCCTCAGACGTATACTCGACATCTCCTGGCAGGACAGGGTCACAAACACAGAGGTCCTGGAGCGTGCGCACTCCTCCAGCATTGACATCTCCTGGCAGGACAGGATCACGAACACAGAGGTCCTGGAGCATGCTCACTCCTCTAGCACTGACATCTCTTGGCAGGACAGGGTCACAAACACAGAGGTCCTGGAGCGTGCTCACTCCTCCAGCACTGACATCTCCTGGCAGGACAGGGTCACGAACACAGAGGCCCTGGAGCGTGCTCACTCCTCCAGCACTGACATCTCCTGGCAGGACAGGGTCACGAACAAAGAGGTCCTGGAGCATGCTCACTCCTCCAGCACTGACATCTCCTGGCAGGACAGGGTCACGAACACAGAGGTCCTGGAGCGTGCTCACTCCTCCAGCATTGACATCTCCTGGCAGGACAGGGTCACAAACACAGAGGTCCTGGAGCGTGCGCACTCCTCCAGCATTGACATCTCCTGGCAGGACAGGGTCACAAACACAGAGGTCCTGGAGCGTGCTCACTCCTCCAGCATTGACATCTCCTGGCAGGACAGGGTCACGAACACAGAGGTCCTGGAGCGTGCTCACTCCTCCAGCATTGACATCTCCTGGCAGGACAGGGTCACGAACACAGAGGCCCTGGAGCGTGCTCACTCCTCCAGCATTGACATCTTCTGGCAGGACAGGGTCACGAACACAGAGGCCCTGGAGCGTGCTCACTCCTCCAGCACTGACATCTCCTGGCAGGACAGGGTCACGAACAAAGAGGTCCTGGAGCATGCTCACTCCTCCAGCACTGACATCTCCTGGCAGGACAGGGTCACGAACACAGAGGTCCTGGAGCGTGCTCACTCCTCCAGCACTGACATCTCCTGGCAGGACAGGGTCACGAACATAGAGATCCTGGAGCGTGCTCACTCCTCCAGCACTGACATCTCCTGGCAGGACAGGGTCACGAACACAGAGGTCCTGGAGCGTGCTCACTCCTCCAGCACTGACATCTCCTGGCAGGACAGGGTCACGAACATAGAGATCCTGGAGCGTGCTCACTCCTCCAGCATTGACATCTCCTGGCAGGACAGGGTCACGAACACAGAGGTCCTGGAGCGTGCTCACTCATCCAGCATTGACATCTCCTGGCAGGACAGGGTCACGACACAGAGGTCCTGGAGCGTGCTCACTCCTCCAGCACTGACATCTCCTGCCAGAACAGGGTCCCAACACAGAGGTCCTGGAGCGTGCTCACTCCTCCAGCATTGACACCTCCTGGCAGGACAGGGTCCCAACACAGAGGTCCTGGAGCGTGTTCACTCCTCCAGCACTGACATCTCCTGGCAGGACAGGGTCCCAACACAGAGGTCCTGGAGCGTGCTCAATCCTCCAGCATTGACACCTCCTGGCAGGACAGGGTCCCAACACAGAGGTCCTGGAGCGTGCTCACTCCTCCAGCATTGACACCTCCTGGCAGGACAGGGTCACGAACACAGAGGTCCTGGAGCGTGCTCACTCCTCCAGCATTGACACCTCCTGGCAGGACAGGGTCCCAACACAGAGGTCCTGGAGCGTGCTCACTCCTCCAACATTGACATCTCCTGGCAGGACAGGGTCACGAACACAGAGGTCCTGGAGCGTGCTCACTCCTCCAGCACTGACATCTCCTGGCAGGACAGGGTCACGAACACAGAGGTCCTGGAGCGTGCTCACTCCTCCAGCATTGACATCTCCTGGCAGGACAGGGTCACGAACACAGAGGTCCTGGAGCGTGCTCACTCCTCCAGCATTGACATCTCCTGGCAGGACAGGGTCACGAACACAGAGGTCCTGGAGTGTGCTCACTCCTCCAGCACTGACACCTCCTGGCAGGACAGGGTCACGAACACAGAGGTCCTGGAGCGTGCTCACTCCTCCAGCATTGACATCTCCTGGCAGGACAGGGTCACGAACACAGAGGTCCTGGAGCGTGCTCACTCCTCCAGCATTGACACCTCCTGGCAGGACAGGGTCCCAACACAGAGGTCCTGGAGCGTGCTCACTCCTCCAACATTGACATCTCCTGGCAGGACAGGGTCACGAACACAGAGGTCCTGGAGCGTGCTCACTCCTCCAGCACTGACACCTCCTGGCAGGACAGGGTCACGAACACAGAGGTCCTGGAGCGTGCTCACTCCTCCAGCATTGACATCTCCTGGCAGGACAGGGTCACGAACACAGAGGTCCTGGAGCGTGCTCACTCCTCCAGCATTGACATCTCCTGGCAGGACAGGGTCACGAACACAGAGGTCCTGGAGCGTGCTCACTCCTCCAGCATTGACATCTCCTGGCAGGACAGGGTCACGAACACAGAGGTCCTGGAGCGTGCTCACTCCTCCAGCATTGACATCTCCTGGCAGGACAGGGTCACGAACACAGAGGTCCTGGAGTGTGCTCATTCCTCCAGCACTGACACCTCCTGGCAGGACAGGGTCACGAACACAGAGGTCCTGGAGCGTGCTCACTCCTCTAGCATTGATATCTCCTGGCAGGACAGGGTCACGAACAAAGAGGTCCTGGAGCGTGCTCACTCCTCCAGCATTGACATCTTCTGGCAGGACAGGGTCACGAACACAGACGTCCTGGAGCGTGCTCACTCCTCCAGCACTGACACCTCCTGGCAGGACAGGGTCACGAACAAAAAGGTCCTGGAGTGTGCTCACTCCTCCAGCATTGACATCTCCTGGCAGGACAGGGTCACGAACACAGAGGTCCTGGAGCGTGCTCACTCCTCCAGCATTGACATCTCCTGGCAGGACAGGGTCACGAACACAGAGGTCCTGGAGCTTGCTCACTCCTCCAGCATATACACGCTGTTAAGCAAGAGACGTCTGCGATGGCTTGGCCATGATCATCGGATGGCTGACGGTCGTATACTGAAAGATCTCCTGTATGGCGAATTTGTCACTGGGACGCGGTCTACTGGCCGTCCATATCTCCGCTACAAAGACCCCTGCAAGCGTGACATGAAGATGGCA
Organism: Lamellibrachia columna; assembly: GCA_963662155.1. Classification (NCBI taxonomy): domain Eukaryota; kingdom Metazoa; phylum Annelida; class Polychaeta; order Sabellida; family Siboglinidae; genus Lamellibrachia; species Lamellibrachia columna. Next base: position 35,831,343 of record OY759274.1, read on the forward strand.
GACATAGACACGAACAGCTGGGAGACAGCCGCTGACGATCGAGGTCACCGGAGCTGATTGTTCGGAATGGCATAAGGAAAGCAAAACATAAAAGATCTACGCAACTTACTGAAAAGACGGACCAGCGAAAGCAGAGGTCAACAAAACTTACACTATCTCATTCGACGACCTTCACCTGCAGCAAGTGCGGCAGAGACTGCTACGCCAGAGTGGGGCTATTAAGCCACACCAGGCGATGTGCACAGCAGAACTAACAACCAGGACGGCGCAAACCATTGTCTGCTCAAGACAGAAGGATCCAGTGAAGATTATTTTTAGCGACAATTAATGTCTTTCTTCTTCCGATAGAACCCATGACTTTATATTAGGCGCAAACAAAAGTCGATCTGGGGAGTACTGGTGCATGGCAACTGGTGGCTTAGCTTTCGTTCGGTCTATATTAGGTAGAATATGTCACATATGAATTGATATATGATTTATTATACAATGTGATCTACATCTCTAAACTATCATTGGCGTAACAATCCTGACACAAGGACCCTGTCAATTATCGAAGTAGTGACTGTTTCATAACTAACTGTTGCGAGCACACGGCGCTGGGAATGACTAGAGGCATAGATTACAAACAGACATAGTACAACTTTCCTATATTTAGTACTGTTGGCAATAAAATAGACCTTAGCCGAGTGTGTTGCATTCGTTAAATCCCTTGTTAAATCTTGATAAAAGCTGAAGCGCCGACGTTGTACGTAGGCGCCATCTTTGGGTGACGTCATCCGGCGCATGTGCATAATACAACACTTTGAATCTGCATAATTCAATATCAATAACACAGATTAGTAATATTATTTACGTAGATCACGTATGTTCCATCACAACATGAAATATAACATATATTCAACTGAATAAATATTTCCAATAGATTTAACAAGATTTAACAAGATTTGCCATCCAAGCCAAAGGCCCAGATGGCAAGTGGACAAGGAAGCCATTGGCTTATCGAGAGTCCAACAATGTTCATCTACTTATAGCCCGCCCTCCTGAGATATGTGTCAACCTTGTTTTTAAACATATTCACGCTGCTAGCAGTTACACAATCTGTAGACAATTTGTTCCATTCATTTATTGTCCTCTGTGAGAACGAGTGCTTCCTGATGTCCAATCTACATTGATCCTTTACTAATTTTACCTCATGTCCTCTAGTTCTGCTAACCTTCTTGAGTGAGAAAAACATATTTCTATCAATATTTTCATACCCATTCAATATCTTAAAAACTTCAATCTGATCTCCTCTTAACCTCCTTGTTTCTAGAGTTGTTAAACCACATTCTTTCAGGCGTTCTTCATAACTAAGGTCTCTCAGTTCTGGAATAATTTTAGTTGCTCTCCTTTGTATGCGTTCAAGCGTATCTATATCCTTCTTACGATATGGTCTCCATACTTGTATACAGTATTCTAAATGAGGTATAACTATTGCTTTATAAAGAGGTATAATTAACTTTTTTCCCTTGTATGTTATGTTTCTTCTAATCAATCCAAGAATTTGATTACCCTTTGAAGCTGCAATACCACACTGCTCTGAAACTTTCATATCAGCGCTTATTGTAACTCCTAAGTCCTTTTCTTTTACAGTAGTACCCAGAACAGTATCTCCCATTTTATAGTTTACATTCAAGTTCCTATGTCCTGTATGTAGGCATTTACATTTCCCAAAATTTAACAACATCTGCCATTTCTCAGACCATTTCACTAATCTGTCTAGATCGTTTTGTAAATGTTGTTTATCACCATCAGTATTAACCTTTCTAAACAGTTTTGTGTCATCCGCAAATTTCAGTACGTTACTTGTTATACTGTCTTCCAAGTCATTGATATAAATTAAGAATAATATAGGTCCTAATACTGATCCTTGAGGTACCCCACTCAAAACCGATTTCCAATTTGAAACTTCTCCATCTACTACAACTCGTTGTCTTCTGTCAGTCAGCCATTGTTCTATCCAATCAGTTATGCTATCCCCGATACCATGGGCTTTTAATTTAAGTAGTAATCTTTGATGTGGCACTTTGTCAAAAGCTTTCTGAAAATCTAAGTAGATAATATCTACTGGCGATCCCACGTCTATCCACTTAGTGATTTCTTCCAAAAAACATAACATATTTGTTAAGCATGACCTCGCTTTAAGGAATCCATGTTGAGATGAATTTAATAATTTATGCTTAACGAGGAAGTCGTACATACAGGTATTTTTCAATTTAGCATTCAACAATGTATGACATTAAAAAATATTACACATTGACGCCAATTGACTCAGTTAATAAGCTCAATAATCCGCGCATAGGCAGCAAGAAAGTAGAAGACTTTCACAATATCCAGACGAAGATAGCGCAAACGAGTGATGCAGAAACACTGCACGCAGAAATGAATAGAATTCCTGCATGAGTATGACATGACATTGCAATTTTTCGATAATGCCTACTTTGCACCTTTCGGATTGTTGACGTACAAGTACAAAACTAATTTTGCGTTCTTGTCGTGGATGCATTACAGTTGTGTTAAAGCATCAAACTACGTCACGTATTTCCGTCATCTTTTGCATGCGAATTCACAGTTACGCTAGCGTTGCATTATGCACCAGATCAACCCCGTTATATCGGGTAGCCACTATTGGAAGCACAATTATTGTAAAGATTATGGAAGTTTTGCCTGCATTCGGGAGCGACAGTCAATGTCGTCCTCACCGACAACACCATCCAGGGAATCTTCCAGGCGAAGGAAATGCAGCTCGGCTTCAGTGACTTCCCATAAGTAGGGGAGACCGGTGCTAGTTGTTACAATTTTCAGTTAAAGTAACTTTTTGCGAAAAGTAAGTTAGATGCAATATTTCCGTCAACGTATACATTAAATGTATTATTCGCGTTAATAAAATGTAACATACCATTGGCATTGATATTCCGTATTGTAGTCAGGTAAATTATGTGAAATTTCCCTGGCGCGGTCGACTGTAAAAACTAGCCCCACAAGCGGGGCAAGTTGTTACAGCAAAGAACGTGTGGATCGCAAAACAATTGTCACTCGTACATGTTACTGTGATTACATTAATTGGATCACACACACTTATTCATCTTATACACAGCGTGCATAACAATGTAGGTGTTCACAGATTCATATATTAAGCCAAAGGGGACTCATTCCCCGGACTCCTACATAACAATATAAATTATTGAATGGAGTATGGAATAGCGAATGACAATATATGTATTGCCCTTCTAATATATTTTCGATTTTGTTTGATGTTGCTGGCATTTATAGTACTGGTAATAAAAAAACACACACACACACACACACACACACACACACACACACACACACACACACACACACACACACACACACACACACACACACACACACACACACACACACACACACACACACACACACACACACACACACACACCCACCCACCCACCCACCCACCCACCCACCCACCCACCCACCCACCCACCCACCCACCCACCCACCCACCCACCCACCCACCCACCCACCCACCCACCCACCCACCCACCCACCCACCCACCCACCCACACCACACCACACCACACCACACCACACCACACCACACCACACCACACCACACCACACCACACCACACCACACCACACCACACCACACCACACCACACCACACCACACCACACCACACCACACCACACCACACCACACCACACCACACCACACCACACCACACCACACCACACCACACCACACCACACCACACCACACCACACCACACCACACCACACCACACCACACCACACCACACCACACCACACCACACCACACCACACCACACCACACCACACCACACCACACACACACACACACACACACACACACACACACACACACACACACACACACACACACACACACACACACACACACACACACACACACACACACACACACACACACACACACACACACACACACACACACACACCCTTAATCGATATGTGCACGTGGTATATACTATTTTAACTGACTGATACTTGACTGAACAATTCCCAAAATGCTTAAACAAATATTTGTATATGTGGTTGACAATTTCAGTTTATGTAGCTTGATATTATTTTATCTAAAATACGGTGATATATAACAATTTATACGCATGAATGTTTCCGTGCAGGTTGTTGACTACTTCAACACGCAGTGGCACGAGATACGCGCTGAGTGGGTCGACGGGCTGAAATCAGACACGATGACGCATCTGACGAGCACCAACAATCACGTGGAGAGCTTGAACCAGAAGTGGAGGTGCAACAGCATAGTTCAGGGTGTCCACAGCCTGATGACCACCGAGAGGGACCACCACGCACTGGTCGTCATCCAGTCACTTGCTTATATCGAGTGAGTTCCTTGAATCACGGTGCCTCTCTATAGTTGTCTACGTTGTTTTGCAATCTTAATTCATATCTTGTTTTTCTAACCACGTGTCTCAGTCCAGGATGTACATGAGTGAGCATTCTGGCGTAGCAACCATCGAATTGCTTTTCAAACGTAGATGTCATTGTCCAGGTTTCACAGCCTACAGCAGCATGAACTTTAATATTAATATTACGGGGTTTTGAAAACGGGGTTCGACCGTGTACAATCAGCCGGGATTTCTGGGGCGATTTCTTTAAAAAATGTACAGTTAAAAGAAATTCTCTCAAAAAGGGAATTCGTTCGAAACCACGAACCCCCGCCCCTGGGCAAGAATAAGACTGAGAGTTAAGATGTGTGCGATTTCAGTTTAGAACGATCCTATCACCATTTTACCTAGTAAGTAAACCCGTCCAAAGTTCGGTTCGACCTTGCATATTACCATTTCTTGTGTAGGCATTGTTGATGGTATGTGGTAAATCATTGCGAATATTTTTCTTAGCAATTCTCCGATTTTCAACAAGTTAAGCAACATTTACTACTTACAGTCATTGCGTCTTTTCTTGACAGTTGAAAACAACTAATATGTCTCTTAATTAGGAAGACCAAGCGCTGAACCTGATTATCCAGTCTCCGTAAGGTGGCTCCATCATCCGTCACCTTTGGCTTGTTCTCAACCCACCGTGTGGCGCCACCGCCCCCCGCATCAATTATTTCATAGGTTGACTTGTAATATAATTATGTTTAAATATGTTGTATACCCACTGCATAAATGCACTTTTATATGTGTTTATCTGTACAGAAGGGGTATGGCAAATCTTATGGCCAACATCCCATTTCCTGCCACATCCCCTCTAGAAACACGAAACACCCTAATGAAAGTATTATATAATTATGTTACCAATATACAGGGATTTTAAATACGTTCTTCCAGCATAGATTTATGTATACATACGTGTGAATGCAAGCATACAGTTATCACGACACACATATGCAACGCTGCCAATGAAACAGATTTATTTAGACAGTTAAATGCACGAAGCAGCAAATGGCTGCACACTGACAGGTCACGTTTGCCATTTAAACATCTTTAAATGCATTTCTCAGATTTTCAAACACTATTCTTGAAATAAGAAGGCTCGACAATATGTACTGAAACTAATACATTCATGTCTCATTGATCCGTTCTTCAATAATCCGTTTTCTTTGGTAATCTGCATGCGTTTATGTTGGAACAAACTCGCTACAGTATATTTGTTTCGTTATTCTGCGTTTTTACAATCCGCACACTTCATCAATCCAGCTAAAATCCTGTGGAACCAAAGTTTGTGGATAACGAGGCATGACCGTACATGCAAATATCCACATTGAAGACCTTAATTTGGTCATGCTAATAATATCACAGCATAGAATGTTGTACAATGGTGTACACATTACTTCTCAAGTATCAATTTAAAATACTATGCATACGACTTCTAGCATTGTACATGTAGCGCCTGTCTTATTATGTACTGTTTATGTTAAATATCACGTATTTATTAATATAAAATGATATCCAGAACAAAACAATAAATAACAATGGCATTATCACAGATGTATCAATAACAATGTCACAAATTCATCACCAGCGCTTTGGTGTACATTCAAGAAAGGTCGGAATGTTTTGAACACAACAAAACATCAGATCCATAAAATACACAAGAACTGGCAACTCTTAATGACGCTTTGAGAAACAAAATGTTGCACTCAACATGAAAGATTCCCACCATCCATGATGGTTTACGTTACATGGACTGTGCAACTAAATAGTTGTCTGCATATGTTTAATATTTTATTATACCATGTAGCAGTAAGACACCTTTATTTAGAAAACCTTCATCCCGTTCCACAAGAGAATCATTGTATTTAATGTCCCCATGTTTCAGTGATATATCCAACAATGTTTATACATTTAATATAGATTTCTTTTAAATGCAACTATTAAAGTTTACCCACTACAATGGTTCGACAACAACTGGCCCTCTGGATCAGAAAGTCAACACCTATCACTAGTCAAGTCTGAGGGAATACCCATTCAGCCACATGTGGCAAAGCCTGCTTGCTATACCATCTCGCAAGCAGAAGAACTACGTCATCCAAGAATTCAGTTCCCGAAGAAGGCGACCTATGGTTGCCAAAACGTTGTAGTGAGTAAAATTTAATAGGTGTAGCTAAAAGAAAATTTATATTAAATTATTCTCCCGACTCGCCAACTTGACGAAACATTTTCACCAAAATGTTTATACACATCTTCATATAAAAAACACTGCTAAAGGAATTGTGTGCTAGGAATGCAAAACTGGCGTCTTCCTGCTTCTCGCACAGAATGTGTGATCTGCTACTGTATTACTACTATATATATCACGGCAAACATGTCTTGGCTTCACTCAGCCGTTTCTGCATAAGAAACTACAAACATTACTTAATGTATGCCAGACTGCCACGTGGACAGCCCTCTATGGACGGTTTCAAGACACATTATGATCACAGTTGCAAAACCCTCTTCAATCTTTCATCTCCCACTGGTGTCATTCAGAAGGGGTTGATTCGGAGGCCAGAACCAAAGGGGGAGAATGGGTTCACCTTGGCCCACATCACAGCGTCACTTATCGAGATGGCTGATCGGCCATCTTCTAGGAAATACACAGGTCCCTACAAAGAAATATTAACATGTATTAAAAGCCCATAAGTGATGTCATAAGTCGCAAGCCAATGTTTATGACTGATGAGAATGTGGCAACAGTATGCACTGTACACAGTTGTCTAACCTACTGCACCCATTACACTGGAAGAAACCTTGATACTGGCAGATGATAACATATTTTAGCATGCTTTAGAAGCTTAGGTTTTTCAGAGTGCCCCTCTCTAGAGTTAGTGAGTCCACTGTCTTTTGAATGATACTGACGCATCGAATGTTTATCAGTAATTACTAGAAACATAGCAGACGCATCAATTCACATCAGTTATATCAAGTCAAACTGTCTCACCCGGATGATTTGTCCGGTCAGATGACTCTTGTAGACCTTCATGTGACTGGGAAGATGGGAACCGGAGACGACATCGGGGCCAAGGAAGAGGGACTCAGGACCGGCTCTCCGCATCAACTCATCATAGTGCTCCTGTTGGTCGGGGGAGAGGAAAACTTCCTCGGAGGCTGACCTGTAATATTAATAAAAGCGTTAATAATAAGGTATTTCATACAGCTGTAATGACACAAGGAATTTTAAGTTTCATTCATTATTACATATTATGCCTATGGGTTTAATGCTGTTAGTGCATTGTACATCAATTTATAATATCTACAGTGATTACGATGGAACTGCCTTTGCCTCCTGTTGGGTCCCAGGAATACTGCTAATGTGGGCTCAACGAACTTGATGGACAGGAGAGTTGTGTGGGCTCAGTTGCAGCCAACATTTCTTTGTTTCAAAAGTGAAAGTGAACCGAACAAGGCTTATACTTAATCCACACGATAAACCTACCTGACGTCAGTTGATACTTGGCAGGCTTGCCAGGCTTCCATCTGAGATAGAACTCTACTGATGCTAAGTGGAAGGTCTGCTGCCTCTTTCCGTAGCAGTAATCTGCAACAACATCATATCACTCATATGGAGAAGGCAACATGTTCATGCCGTTAAGTAAACCCAGACAACATATTTACGCCCACTGGCTTAGCAAGTCATACTCATGACAATGTGTATATAATAATGTGTCAATGTCTTCTTGTACAAAATTACATATTCTTCAGCAGAAAACAAGTTTGAGCAGCCACTGTCTGGAGCTGAATACACATTTCCTGTAATTGTTCAATAACCAATGGGCTGGTTTACTGCTTCTACAGTCATATTTTCTATCCAGCCAGTAGCAGTGGTGGCTATTTAGATCACAAATTGTAAATTCCTACCAAACATTTCTGTATTTCCTGCAAAACTACAGCAAAACAATTAAAATGAGTTTTCACATTTTGCCCATTTGATGATATTTGGCAATAATATATTTAACCTTTCATTGTCTACTCACTCGACATGTTTAAACAGTGGCACGACGATGGGGCTGTAGCCTCTTCTGACTGCCATTAGAGCGCCAACATAAGCACACAAACTCATCAGTTCATTCCGCAGTCTACAACACAAAACTGACATGTCTAAGCGAGACCAAAGATCATTCATTATGTGGCTATGTAATCATGTCTTAAAAACCAGAAGTATCACATAATGATTTTGATAGTTGTATATTTGAAGAATGTCACACAAAACAACATTTACATATGGCTACAACGTCCAACACCACGGTTGAATATAGCTATTGGAATATTTAATTAAAATATAATGAGTAGAACTGCTGACTAACCCACTGCACTGGTGTTGCTGAAGTTTTTCTGTGCGGACGGATGCCATCAGCTGAAGTAAACCCCACACATCGTCTGCCTGCCACCGCGTCCCTGACATCACATCTGTACACACAGCAGGAACATGTTTACATGCCTTCACTGTTTATCAATATTTCTAATCCATAATTTTTTTTTCTTTTGCCAAGAAATAATAATCCTAATTAGAAACATAGGTGATCATTGCAGTTTAGGTATCATTAGTTTTTATCATACAATTGTGCATATTAAAACAATATTGACTGCCAAAATGTGTTTTAATGAACAGCAATGTTATATATAATTTGTCCATTATCTGGTTCATTAAAACCTGTCATCATTTGGGGGTCTAAATGTTATGATATAACATGATTTTAAGATAAATAACCACCAGACTTGGTACCTTCAACATTCACGTTAAAGCTGTATATTCTTATCCCTCAAATATGCCAATGAAATTATTTCAAACTAAGCCAGGATGCCAACATATCAGGTAATTCAACTGTGGCATAGTTTACATGATCTCATTTTAATGATAAATATTAGCAATGAACTTTCACGTTGTGTAAAACAGTGGAAAACGATGTCAAAATGTCACATGCTTTTGACGGATTTCAGTCCAATCTCAAGACCCAGCTCGGGTGAGGAGGAGAGGAGGTAATACTGGACACACTCCAGCACAGAATCTTCTGTGCGCAGACTCTCAGCCAACGTGAGGCACTCATCCATGGCAGGGAAGCCAGCCTACACAACACAATCATAGTCGTCAACCAGAATGTTCTCAGTGAATCTGTGTCCATACAATAAAATAATACCATATTCGACCTATTAAGCATACATTCCCTAATTAGCATACATCCCCTTTTTTAATCAGCAGGATCCATAATCATTGTAATTTGACTAGTGTGGAACAACTGAAAAGTGTCACCCTCTGGTGTTAAACTCTTAGCACCACTTTTCAGTTGTTCTACACTATTTACCAAATGACATCACTAGTGATAAACAGTTACCTTATTGTCTAGAGAAAAATGTTTGGTGTATGCTTATAAGAACAGATTGCTTGACATTTTTCCATGGCCCAATTTTTGTAAAGCACACTGTGCGCTTAGTAGGTAGAATACGGTACAGTGTATATGTAATTATTTTAATTTATTTTCTAGATCAACATGGCCCTGAATATATCTCGATTACTTCTCATATCAACCACTAAAAAGAAGGTATTCATTGCATACATGCCAACTGTGCATGTGCGTCAACCATGAAATGTGACTGTCTTAAATATGTAGGACACATTCGTTAAGGCTTTGTACATTTTCAACATGGCATTTAAAAAAAATTATTTTTGCATTATTTTTTTATTACTGGATACAGCCTGCATTTGTCAAATGGAATGCAAAGAACAGATCATAAGTTAAAAAACAAATCAGAAGAGCGATATTTTATCTATTCGCAGGCAGCTGTGCCAAAGTCTTACGAGATCTAACGAACATATCCCAGTTTGCAAGGCGAGCTCATTTTGAGCAAACCAGTGGACATAGATAATCATATGGGTTCATATGCAGATCTTATGGATTTCTGTTAAGTCTTCAGGTGTGCCGTTGTGTCCAATGGATGCTGCACAGAAAGAACTGAAGCATACCTTCTCATGGAGAATGTTGATCTCGTCCAATGTCTCCCCACACCGAGCACAAACCATCGCCATTAACAAGCTCTTGTCGTCTGTTACTGTCCCCAGTAGATCTATTGCCAAGTCCCTGTAGTACAATAATACAACACGTTTCTTTGATTATTACATGACACAACATCCTACAATAACAAAATAAAAATAAGATTAAAACATAAATGATACGGCAGAATAGTAATTAAATATAAACAGGTTATGTTATTAATAATAATAACTTTATTGTGGTTATTTTATAATATTTATGGTGATGTCATAAAGTCAGCCACTGCTTAAAGGAAACATGAATATGTGTTAATCTAATGTGTTCATACACAAAGCAATTTGTCTACGCAGATTTTTTTTAATATACACTTTATTAAAGCAAATGTTTAAGTTACATCATGACAAATATTTTAGCAGAGACTGAAAAATAGCTGACTGTTCCAGAATGAGAGAAAATCAACATCCCATTCAGCGGCCTGTGTGGTACTGGCCTGTGTGGTACTGGCCTGTGTGGTACTGGCCTGTGTGGTACTGGCCTGTGTGTATGGGTTGGCTACACTTACACTGACATAGACAGAAGCTGCAGGTAGTAGAGGACAGCTGGGTTCGGAGGATACGTAACGTGAAGTGAGACGACAGAAAGAACATGGGGGAATTCAGAGAACAGATTGGAATGAAGAAATACCTGAGGATGAAGGTAGTGGGGAGGATGAAGGTAGTGGGGAGGATGAAGGTAGTGGGGAGGATGAAGGTAGTGGGGAGGATGAAGGTAGTGTGGAAGATGAAGGTAGTGGGGAGGATGAAGGTAGTGGGGAGGATGAAGGGAGTGGGGAGGATGAAGGTAGTGGGGAGGATGAGGGTAGCGGGGAGGATGAAGGTAGTGTGGAAGATGAAGGTAGTGGGGAGGATGAAGGTAGTGGGGAGGATGAAGGTAGTGGGGAGGATGAAGGTAGTGGGGAGGATGAAGGTAGTGGGGAGGATGAAGGTAGTATGGAAGATGAAGGTAGTGGGGAGGACGAAGGTAGTGGGGAGGACGAAGGTAGTGGGGAGGATGAAGGTAGTGGGGAGGATGAAGGTAGTGTGGAAGATGAAGGTAGTTGGGAGGATGAAGGTAGTGGGGAGGATGAAGGTAGTGGGGAGGATGAGGGTAGCGGGGAGGATGAAGGTAGTGTGGAGGATGAAGGTAGTGTGGAAGATGAAGGTAGTGTGGAGGATGAAGCTAGTGGGGAGCAGCCTGCGATGGGCAGGACACATACAGAGAATGAGTGAGGAGAGACTGACAAAGAGAGCAGGGAAACAGATGAGGGTGTTAGAAGAAGAGAGGGTGGTAGAAGAAGAGAGGGTGGTAGAAGAAGAGAGGGTGGTAGAAGAAGAAGACCAATTGTGGAGTGACAGTGTGAAGAAGATGAAGATGTGGAAGAGGCAGGTGTGAACAGAGTGGGAGAAAATGGTAAAAAAGAGAGAGAATGAGACAAGTCATTGAGAGGGTGGAAAAGAATACATGAACACAAGAGATTTAGGGGAAGACGATTTAGTTGCTATGTGCAAGCACACTGACCATCGTCCGAGTCTCTCGCATCTCCGAGCGAGATACTCCGCGGCTGCTGTGGTCAGTTTCTCAACGCCCTTCAACATGCGGCCGATACTCAGAGCCAGTTCAAACTCACTGCTACGGAGCAGCTTCAACATGGCTCTCTGGAACCAACAAGACATGCAGAAATATGAGCAATGTCACAACTAGAAAAGAAAGTCAATGATTCATTCATCTATTTATCTCACTTTCATTTTTTAGCAGTAATAATACACATCCCCATAATTACCATGCAATCTATTCAGTGCCTTCTTATAACTAATAATAAATAAATTACACCTTTATAATGTGCCACGTATCCAGGCAAAAACCTGCTCAAAGGTGCTAACAAGGCTAGAATAGGTAAAATAAATTTAATTTGTTAAATCAATCAATCAATAAAAGGTCCTTGTCACTAAAACATCATTGCCTCTGCCTACAATAATGTTGTATCATATAGGCTGCACGAAAAATATGTGACTATGACATTCCCTTTCCCTATGCAATCGATTCAATTTGGTATAATTCATGATGTTACATTGTTAAATATACACAGCAACAAGTCAACCTTACCTGACTATCATCGACCGCTAGATGGCAGCATGCAGCCAATACTCCAGACCCCCCGCTGAAGTACCAGTCCGCTAATTGCTTGCTCGTCTCTTCTAGTAAACTGCAAATAATGTATGATTAACAACATTAAGTGAGAATGTAGTTATTGATAAAAATTTACTTTTTTGTAAAATCTTCTAGTTCTAGTTGTTTCCAGCACTCTGCAACGTTCTATTAACTGTATGTTGTTGTTGCTACAATCGTACAGTGTTTCTAGGTATCATCCAACTACCTTTATATGCTGGCACTGCCGGGGTGCATGTCATCCTCAATGGCTCTTTTCTGTCACCAATTAAATGAGATGGGACCGACATTAATGTGATCATCCGAGTCACAAAAGATACACAGTCTCCAATGTTGAGAGCCAGGTTTTTACATACCCATGCCCGGTCTGGGTCTTGACCTCAGAACGCTGTCATGTACAGTGGATGCCACTACACTAACATGGAGTGTGGTAGTGTAGATGTGCTAACCACTACACTAACGTGGAGTGCGGTAGTGTAGATGTGCTAACCACTACACTACCGCAGAGTGCAATAGTGTAGATGTGCTAACCACTATACTACTACAGAGTGCAGTAGTGTAGATGTGCTAACCACTACACTACTACAGAGTGCAGTAGTGTAGATGTGCTAACCACTACACTACTACAGAGTGCAGTAGTGTAGATGTGCTAACCACTACACTACTACAGAGTGCAGTAGTGTAGATGTGCTAACCACTACACTACTACAGAGTGCAGTAGTGTAGATGTGCTAACCACTACACTACCGCAGAATGCAATAGTGTAGATGTGCTAACCACTACACTACCGCAGAGTGCAGTAGTGTAGATGTGCTAACCACTACACTACCACGCCTGTTGTCCATCTTCACTGTACCAGGTCTAACATTCGTTTACTGCCTTGTTCAGACAGACAATTTAGTCTTGATTATTTTTGTTTAGATGTACATTATGTGATGTGGGCACATGCTACAGTTGGCAACATTTCAGTGTAAATTTCATGGTACAAAGGCTGGCACGTAACAAATTTGCTTTTGCAAGCAATCAGAACTATGGCTTTCATCCAGACTAACTTGTTTCTATGACAACAAACATTTCATAATGGCATGAATAGATTGTTTCCATATTCCCGCTTCACTAGTTGTTGCTCTCCTCTTTATCCCTGTAGTCCGGGGTGAGGCTGGCACCGATACTGGTTGTCGATTTTTTTTCCCTTCTTCTTCATCACTAGTGCTGTTTCACTGCTGTGTCCACCACAAGTCTCCACTCCCCTCTATCCCTCGCACTAACTCTCCACTCCCGTCTCACTCCTGCCAAATCTCTCTTCACACAGTCCTCCCATCTCAGTCTCGGTCTTCCTCTTCTCCTTCTACCGTCCACTCTGAGCGCATCCGCTCCCTTCATCAACCATTCCCCTTCCATTCTTTCCACATGTCCAGCCCACTTTAGTTGGTTCCTCACCAGCTTCCTCGTGAGACTCTCACACACACCAACTTCCTCCTCAGCTCCTACATCCTTCGTTTGTCTATTTTTCTCCTCACCCAGTTATTCTCACAAACAGTTTCTCTTGTGTTGCTGTCACTAGGTCACTAATAATCTTTTTCAAAACATGCAAGTTGCAAGACATGAACAATTGATCAAAATTCGATGGGATTTCCATTAGTAACTATTTTTTAATTACTACCATAAAGCCAGTTTATGTCGATATTTCCTACATTTATTATTAGTCTTGTTCTTGGTTTAATGTTTTAATTTTACACATAGATAGGGAGCTGATTTGTTTTTAGAAAATGACCATTGAATGATATGCTTCCTAATTTTGACTGTGTTCAATTCAATGTTAAGTCACAGAGCAAGCAGATAAACCCAAATCTTCAAAATCCTCAATGGGCTGAGAATATTTGTTGTCATTGAAGTAAATTAACATAACAAGATATACTCACTCAGAATGCATGTGGTCAATGCCATTAGAGACAGGCCAGTCCTCCTTAGTTTTGCTGGTAGGGGCAGGCGAGGTTATGCTTCCTTCGCTGGCAGCTACAGCTGTCACCATGGCGTTCTGCAGCTGCCCCTGGCTGGTGAAGAACTTGACGAGGTAGCAGGCGTTCCCCACGGCTGTGCACAGAGGGATAATGTCTTCACTGTCATCCAGCATCAGACTCTCAGCTCGTCTGAAACAGAGGGATAATGTCTTCACTATCATCCAGCATTAAACCCTCAGCTCGTCTGAAACAAGGCCGCTACAGATGGCATAATTACAGCCGGCATAATTACAGCCATCGATCTGTTCTGGGTTTGGCTGTTGACACTACTGCGTATGTGTGCACAGGGAATTCTGGAACATGCACGCACACACGCACTGGGTGGATTACTTTCAAAAGAGATCTGATATAGAACAGTGATCCATGTCAGACACTTTGACCAGGAATGTGTTGGAATAAGGATGGAGTGACAGACGGATGAGCGGATGTTTTAATAATACATCATGTAGGCGTCGGAACTGAGAGACCTCTCCCATATTTTGGGTGAGATGGCTCCAGTATATTTTGGCCCCCAATATGTCCCCAGCGTTTAGTAGAATTCAGGTGTGGATTTGGTGGAGGACACATGCCCATCAACCCCATCCAAGGTCACGGCTCGCAGCCATCAACTTTGCTCCCCCCCCACCTAATATTCAACAGTTTGTGCTTCCATGGAGAATACCACTACACTACAATGATGACAGAAAGTGTTCGGTGAAATAATCTTACCTCTGGGCTAGAGATCTCCAGTACTTCAGTGAGACACCTGGTGCCACTGAGAGTGCTTTCTCCCACTGAAACAGAGTGGTTCTCTTTAATAAGCTGAAACTGTTGGCGGTTTCATTTAACATCACATAACAATGTATTTTCCCAAAAAAACATTGTTTATTTTTCAATAACAGTTCATATTACATGACATGATTTTACAACAGAAAACTTTATACTATAACTGTGCATAAAGTAGGTGCATGAACTGCGTGCACAAAGTGTGTACATGAATTGTGTGTACACAATATGTGTATGAACTGTTTGTACAAAGTGTACACACATACAAGAAGAGGTCCTAACCTGCCCCAGCTCCACCATCAGCTCACAGTACTTCTGTACATTCCCCAGTCGGATGTGGATGTCAGCCGCTTCCCTCAACCTCTCCTCCTTACTCGGTGCTCCCAAACCCGCTCCAAACTTGGACATCTTCACCATCTCCAACTCCTGGGCCTCTGCCTGGGGAAGACGCAACGGGGGAAAATAAGGGGAAGAGAAGTTTTCAATTTCTGGCTGAAATATCTTTATTTCAGGTCAGAAAAAAACAATATGCAATGACATATAAATAAATTAAAATGTAATAAATAAAAAAAATAATAATAAATAATTAAGTGCCCTCACCCACCCAAGTATATCAAGTGCAATGGAGTCACTTAAAGGTTGCTTCTCAATTACATTTTTTCGTTAGTCTCATTTCAAATTTATTTTGAGACAAATCCAGCCTACCTAGTATCCACTGCAACATGCTAGCTTTTTTGCAACTTTTATATGTAGTTTTTTTGTGAAATCATCAGACAACCTATTAAATTAGTTAATGCTTCGCCAAACATTAATTGACGTGAAAATGGAAATACTGAGAACTCACGTATTTCAACCTTGGTGAAATTGTTTAACTTTGTCATGTGATCAGCGAGAGGATGGAAGTGACGCTTTTGGCTATCAATTATTTTGAACCTTAATGGATTTAACGATTAAAGTCAATTATTTCAATGATTTGAACAAACATATGCATATTTTATTATATCAACTGTGGATGTTACTTAAACTATTCACACACTACATATTTCGACATCAGTGAACAGGATTCGCAATAGGCTAAAACAGTTGAGAATGGAGTTTTAACTAACAACAAGATTTGAAAAGCTGTTTTAAAGTGCATCATTCCTAAATGAAGTTGCAAAGGCAGTGGCTTGGCCCCCCCTCCCCTCTCTGTTACATGAAACTTTGAATTATATTGACCCATGTGCAACTTCAGCTACTTCGTACTCACCAGGCTCCACTTCAGGCATCATAACACAAAACTGCCTGCATGCTCTCTCAAAAACAGCACCCTTTTGAACTGTGATAAGAATGTAAATAATGTTTTGATAAAATACACTGATGCATAACACTAAAAAAAAAACAGCTAACCCCCCACCTGCCCCCATGAAACCAATTTTGTGTAGTGTCTTACATCGATGTTGTGAAACCATGACACCAACTAATAGCCAGTAAGGAATATGCTACTAATCCACTTCATGATCTGTGTGATATTCACTGACAGGTGGACTTGGGTGATATTCATATTCACTGACAGGTGGACTTGGGTGATATTCATATTCACTGACAGGTGGACTTGGGTGATATTCATAATCACTGACGGGTGGACTTGGGTGATATTCATATTCACTGACAGGTGGACTTGAGTGATATTGAAATTCACCGACAGGTGGACTTGACTCACCGACTTGAATCTTGTGATGTGTTTCTTGTGCATGATTCCCTTGCTGTAGCCAGGAGACAACTCCACGTCCCGCTGACCACAGACCACCGACACCAGCTCCCACAGGTTGGACACACCCCTTGCGCCCTGTAACCATGGCAACAGATGTGTCAACTCAAAATGATGACAATGTTAATGTCAATACTGCTAGGGAAGGGTGAATATCAACCAGTATCCATGGAGACAGACATGGGTGTAAAATTTACATTTAATGGCAACTCATTTATAATGGACATATATACTGCATGACCACTGAATAGTTTGACAAAACCACAGTAACGTAACCGGTTACTTTGGGTCTACTCTGTTTGGCCTCTCTGATCTCTCATACAAAAAATTGCCATTCTATTTGTCATTGTCGTGGAGAGATCAGATGATCTCTCCGGGTCGAATAGGACAGTCCAGAGAAGCTCTCACTCCAGGTCGCTCTGCCTGCAGGGCATGTCGCAGGTGGAAAAAATCCATCACATGACCAAAATACGGCAAACTATTCTTCCATTCTCTTACCATATACTTACTACAAACAAGTTCTTTTCATTTTCAATTACTACTGTATGAATTACATTAAAAACGTGTACATCATGTTTGTGTGATACACATAGATAGCACAGAATAAGTGAGCTAGAATATACGTGTTTCACACTTCTCCAAAGCCTATTTTAGCTGTCCACTCTGCGGAGAGCCAATATAATCCCATGGTAAACCAGTCATATTGTTTACCAATCCATACACCACTACAATAAAACTGATCACATTGTTTTCACTACAATATAGGTGGTAACTGCCACAGCCATATGCGGCATTATTTCTTTCAATGCATCTGCTGTGCGTCAGACTTGGTGGTGCAGCAGACTTGGTGGTGCAGCAGACTTGGTGGTGCAGCAGACTTGGTGGTGCAGCAGACTTACACAGAACAGGTTGGAGTAGTTCCTGAGTCTCCTGAGTGTGTTGTCTTGAGGTAAGTCATCCAGGAGTTGCTTGAGGTTGCGAGACTCGCGTCCACACAGTTGAGGCACCAGACGCACACTCATGGCTTGCTCTGAAACACACACAGATCTTGTAGTAGCAGTAATAACAATCTTACTATAATCCACCGTGAGTATGTATGTTTGTTTGTACATGTTATGCTCCTCCTAGACGCGTTGCATCTTGGGTGTCAAACTTTCAGGGGTTCATCTACGACCCACGGTCAGGTCGAATTACCCTTTTGTAGTTATTATGTACAACTGTCCGCAATGCTATGCGAGCAATTACACACACTTGTTGACAACATTATGTGTCTTTTCTTTGATTATCCAAAGTTACGGCACACAATGGCAAGGTGTCGCTAAACGTTACTATGACTGTCAGTATTACGTCACACAATGGCAAGGTGTCGCTAAACGTTACTATGACTGTCAGTATTACGTCACACAATGGCAAGGTGTCGCTAAACGTTACTATGACTGTCAGTATTACGTCACACAATGGCAAGGTGTCGCTAAACGTTACTATGACTGTCAGTATTACGTCACACAATGGCAAGGTGTCGCTAAACGTTACTATGACTGTCAGTATTACGCCACACAATGGCAAGGTGTCGCTAAACGTTACTATGACTGTCAGTATTACGTCACACAATGGCAAGGTGTCGCTAAACGTTACTATGACTGTCAGTATTACGCCACACAATGGCAAGGTGTCGCTGAACGTTACTATGACTGTCAGTATTACGGCACACAATGGCAAGGTGTCGCTAAACGTTACTATGACTGTCAGTATTATGTCACACAATGGCAAGGTGTCGCTAAACGTTACTATGACTGTCAGTATTACGTCACACAATGGCAAGGTGTCGCTAAACGTTACTATGACTGTCAGTATTACGTCACACAATGGCAAGGTGTTGCTAAACGTTACTATGACTGTCAGTATTACGCCACACAATGGCAAGGTGTCGCTAAACGTTACTATGACTGTCAGTATTACGTCACACAATGGCAAGGTGTCGCTAAACGTTACTATGACTGTCAGTATTACGTCACACAATGGCAAGGTGTCGCTACACATTACTATGACTGTCAGTATTACATCACACAATGGCAAGGTGTCGCTAAACGTTACTATGACTGTCAGTATTACATCACACAATGGCAAGGTGTCGCTAAACGTTACTATGACTGTCAGTATTACGTCACACAATGGCAAGGTGTCGCTAAACGTTACTATGACTGTCAGTATTACGTCGCATATTCAAGAAGCCATTAATATACTGACTGGCAGCACTGTGTACCAAGGCATTAATGGATATTTCTGTGATAATGTTGTGTATTCTGACATTTTACAGTCACATACGAACTACCAAGTTATCATGTCCGGAGGATGGGCGTTGCTGCTAGTGACAGTATTGCTGGTAATAATAACGCTTAACAACGAAAAGTAATTAATAACAAAAATAAGCCTGTCTTAGGCACATAAAAAATAGATATGCAAAGGTGAAATATAACGTTCTTCATCGGGTGATTTATTGACTTGTCAAATTCCTGCTTTTACCGGTTCTAGTAAATAGTCTACAGCATAAAAATTCAGAGTATTGGGGCAATTCAATATACGAAACCCCAAACTAACTACATATTAGTTAATTAGCTAGTTAAGGTAGCTGGTATATAAGATAGCTATTATATGGTTGTCTTGAACTGAGTAGTTTTGGTAGAAGTTTTTAAGATAAATTAACCATTTCTTCACATATTGTAGTTGAAATATTATATAATATTCCAGATTAATAAAATTTTGAGTTTTTCATTTATTTGGTTATGTTACAAGATTTTTAAAACATTTTTATAAATGTGAAAAAATAGCCACAAAATCCAAAATTATTTTGAGAAAATCCCCAAAGAAATAAACGACATACATATAAGTATGACAGTGTCACTGATAACCTAAAGTAGATTTTGGTTAACATAAACAAATTACATCAGCTACACCACCATGAATGAATTAAAAAAAAATTGAATGACAGCATAAAGTGGCAGTGTATTTTTGACACAAACCCTTCACCAATCGTAATTCCGGTGTAAAGTTGCCTACATGTAAGATGCGTGCATACACCAAATTGCAGTTTAGTAAATGTTGTAGTTTTTCTAAAAGAAGTAAATAAAACATCATTTCCTGGTTGTTAGTGATAACATAAATGCCAATAGATAGCATATCATGCTTGAAATGTGACGTTTTTCACTGGTGTTTTATGCATTGTTGACAAAACATAACGGCCATTTATAATATTAACATGCCCCTTAATTTGCTGTCACAATGGCCTTTCAATCTGTATTTGTTACATGTTATCAATGATATCAGGTTATGCCAGCCTTCTGACAAACACATGGCAGGGCGTGTTTATGAACATTTTGATTGGCCTGTTATCCAGCGGGGTCACCAGTGCGGGGTCATAGGCCGTTTCCTTTATAGGTTCAAAGGCACGATAAACTACATTAGCGCTGATATTTGCTGGTTTAAGGATATGAATTAGCTAGATATGATTTAGGTAGATATAATACTAATGTGTACTGAAATCACAGTAACCAGACGGTATGTTCCGCTTTCACGATGAACGAATACAGCTGGTTCTAAGCTCAACACACGCAATCTTTACCATGGAAACATCGTCAACGTTTCTAAGAAGTCAGGGGGATTTCCAAAAGGATTGTTTTTTAAAAGATGGATTGGCAAAATATGATGCTAGTACCGGGTGATTATTTGTGGTGTCGACATTTAGTTCAATATTTAGTTCAATATTTAGTTCAATATTTTAGTTCAATATTTAGTTCAATATTTCCTAGCACGTTATGAAGAAAAAAAAATCAACTGACACGCTAGCTGCCCCAACTACCTCACTGCCCCAACTACCTCACTGCCCCAACTACCTCACTGCCCCAACACATGCAAACTATTAAGACAATAAGTAAGGTATAATAACAACACAGAAAGGCAGAGGATGAAGACTTTCACATACCAACTGAAGCCATGATCTTGTCATATGGTTGCCCGGCCAGGACAGAGATCTCGAGAGGTTGTATCAAAGGTGCCATGGACCATATCCTCATGGTTGAGTCACGTGAACAGCTCGCCATGACAAACGGCCTCTGACTGTGGCAAGTCAAACCTGCAAAGCAGACGTGCGTAAAACATATACCGTGTGATATCCAGTCATTAGGATTGCTCAAAGCACTTTACACTTCACCCCCTGGTAGACCTGTTCATTCCAACACCATCTTGATTTCTCTGGGAGGCATTCAGCCATTATTGTGCGAAGAATATCTGTTCACACATGTGTACCCATTATTGTCTATGACCAGTCATTTATACAGCTGAGTGAACTGAAGCCACACGGAGGGCAAACATCAAAACAGCAACAAGAGGATTCGAACCCTGGTTCTCTCGACTGACAGTCTGGCATGGTTGCGCTAGGCTAGTGCTACAGTGTGTCAATAAAACTGAGTATACATGCATGTGTGCGTCTGTATAACTGTGAACACGATGATCTGTATGCAATATACTTGGCGTAAAGTAGCACAGTGTTTAGAATGTCAAACTCTCAATCGTAACAACCAGGGGGTTCTAACCCTCTTGGGGCTACTCTTGATAAGCCAATGGCTTCCTTGACCACATCTTCCTTGACCACGTCTTGCATGACTACGTCTTCCTTGACCATGTCTTCCTTGACCACGTCTTCCTTGACCACATCTTCCTTGACCACGTCTTGCATGACTACGTCTTCCTTGACCACGTCTTGCATGACCATGGCTTCCTTGACCACGGCTTCCTTGACCACTTGTCATCTGCAGCTTTCTGCTTTGGATGACAATTTTGTCAAACAACATTTTACAAGTACAAGCTTTCTTATCACGATATTCTAATCACCGTCCTGTTACCACTTCTCACACAATAATAGCAAAACATGACAAACCACAATACACCTACCATAGACATCCGCTCCATGATCCCGGATGTCATCCAGACAGACTCCATCTCGCGTGTCCCACACCCGGATCGAGTAATCCCAGGATCCGGATATGAGCAGGTAGGGAATCTCTGTGTTCCAGAGTAACCCCCTCACTGGGGCGGTGTGGCCGTGAAGGGTTGTGATGCACGTTTCCTGGGAGTAGTCCCACACCCTGATGGTTCTGTAATGTCACACCAGGTGTCAGCACAGTACGACTTTCATCAGAACGCAGTTGTTTTTACATCCTCCTAAACTATAAATAACAAATCCTGAAGACATGCTTATTTCATACATATTTCCCTGCTTAATTTTCTTGAAGCCATTTCTTTAGGATACGTATCATGTATCAGGTCTAAATTATGATAATTTTTCTACAAAGGAAGACCTGGTATGTTTCTGAAATGAAAAGACTGGAGATTTTAATGTAATACAATATTGTGTCGTTCATGCCACTGAGGGCGTGATTTTATTAATAGCATTGAAGCAAAAAACAAAAATAAATTTGAATAATAATAAAAATACTTTTATTATAATTGTAATGTTTTATAAGTTTTGGCATATATATATATATATATATATATATATATATATATATATAATGTGTTTTAACCAGCTTGCCTGCTTTACAGTTTATATTTTCTTAACTACATATACATATTTAACTTATGCAATTTTATGTAAAGCACCTGAGAGCATTTTATTTTAAGTGGATTTAGGTAATATATAAAAACATATTATTATATTTATTGATCAACGTCACTGCCATCAGTAATAGTGATGAATGGAAAATAACTTTTTTTAATGGGAGATTGTCTGAAAATCAGAGTTTCTTAAAACAGGCAAACCAGAAACACTGGAGATTACATCTCATGTCCGTTAGAATGTGAGAGGTACCAAATGTGGCAGTCTCTTTCCAAAAAAGTGAGATTTAACAGTTCTGCAAAGGTAATAAATCCAGTTAATTCAACCACCGACTATTTCATGAGAAATCAACCGCAAGATATATATTCTGTTATGAAAAATATATTCTAGGAGAGATCTTCTCACCCGTCATCAGAGCCACTGCATAAGATTCCTTCTCGCAGTGGACACCATTTCACCTTAAACACCTTCGCCGTGTGACCTGTTTTAAATGCAATATATCTAATGTGAAATGTTAAAAACGCAGTGCAAACATTTCACACAATTTTAGAAATAATTGTTTTGTTTTGTCATTACATTTCATATAATTCGAGTCACAGTTCAGCTTTGCCAAAAAAATATTTGAAAATGCTCGCCACATAGAATCCTACTTCTGTATCACATATCATATAAATATATCCTGTTAAGTGAAGGCATGCCTTATTATAGCCAGTAAATCAAAAACATTTATTGCTTATAAATTATCATCAAAAACATTTATTGCCAGTAAATTATCATCAAAAACATTTATTGCCAGTAAATGATCATCAAAAACATTTAGTGCCTGTAAATAATCATCAAAAACATTTAGTGCCTGTAAATAATCATCAAAAACATTGTTTTCCACATTCATTCAGGTACTCACCGGTGAATGTTGAATAAGGAAATTACGAAAAGGGGTTACCGTTCTCATGTTTGTAACAGAAGGCAACAGTCTTACACCATACAGTCTTACACCAGCAATGATTACTTTATGCACGAAGCACAGACAAACACACGGAAATTTACAATTAAATACTCTGGGCCCTTGTTCTGGAATTCCATACCGGAACACATACAGAATTCTACATAAGAAAACCAATTTAAAAACAAGTTAAAACAACGCCTGCTCTGAACATACTGCAACATGTCCTAATTTCCCACTTAGACTTGATTCGGGCTTAACCTGAGCTAATGATGTTTTTTGTTATACTAATGAATCATCACTATTATTGTTCAACTATCATTTTGCCTCACGTTGTTATATTGTGCTAAAATGTTGGATTACAACCACTTGTAATTTCCTATATGCGTCACATTTACTATTATTAATATATTTTTTGCATATACTAACGAATATTCACTATATTGTTCAATTAACAAGTCGTTAGATTGTACTAGATTGCTGGATTAAACTCACATTGATTGATTGATATTGCCCAATTTTCATACTGGGAAGCGTAGGGCATTGACATTTAATTGCAGATTTTATTATAAAAAATTCTGGTGTCTTACTATTTTGGAAGAGTTACTTGACGTACCGGGAAATATCTTGAGAGGTTGCTCTGTCGTTGTTGAAAGGTAGAATATACGCACACGTTTGTCATCACAGCCAGTCGCGATCATGTCTCTGGAACCAAACAGGTGTCATGAGTCAGACTACAGACTGATGACATCAACAAAAGAATGTCTTCAGATATTTGCTTCTGATTTTCAACCAAACATTCTGTAGCCTCACAGCTATACAGCTATAACCAAAAATGTCCACCAAAAAAGTTTTTTAACAAAATTAAATAATGCCACACATCATTTTACCTTATTCTTTAAAAAAGGAAGAATTTGATGAATACTTACTTTTGACATTTTTTGACATGCTAAGACCCAAGGAAAGCTGGGTGGCATGCAGTAGACCCAAGGAAAGCTAACTGGGTGGCATGCAATAGGCATTATTCAGATTTATACAACAGCTAGGCTTGCTGATATCCACTCAATATTCACAAACGCATGTTCAACATAGGATTCTCAGAACAAGGCAGCCGTGCATTATCTGGATGGATATATCATGGTAATAAGACAGATTGATCTAGAGCATTTTACTGTGATAAATCAACTCAAATAACACATGGCAGCCTCGTTCTGAGAATCCAGCTGATGTTGAATCATTTCGAACGTCACCGAGTACGCGCGTTGGCATAGACACGCAATTGTTCGAACGCTCTGCATGTTCTCTGTGATTGTTCTGAGTTACGTAATCTGAGTTAAATGTCTGCATCAGTTCCTTTGTACAGTACGAATGCTTTGTGAAACCGGCCCAGCAGCATATATACAAACGTAGGAAGTGAAAACGTATGTTCAAGTGTTAATGTGCTGTTATTTAACGAGAATAACATATTGTTTGTTGATGTCACTGGAGTGTTGCCAGCCATATAACATCACTCGTGTCTCCGGCACTTGTCATGTTATCTGGATGGTAATACACTCGTGACACCAACAAACAGTGTATTATTCCTTATACAGACAGATTTTCAAAATAGCATACATCATCAATATCTAGGCATACGTTCGAAACAAATGACTTTACAGTGAGAACTACACTAGCTGAAACAGACAGATAACATACTTGTTATTAGGATTCCAATCACAGCCAAACACTGCTGCTGGATGTTTGTACTTCATCACACATTTCCCGTCGACTTGATGTACAATGCTGAAACAGGTTTAGAAATAGAGTAACTGATTGAACATAAAGACAGTGAATCATGCAGGCATCACTGATTAATTAACTAATTCGCCAAACATAAACATCTATGACCACATGATCAATGCAAATGCACATTATACGTGTCGAGTTACTGTGAAATTTACTGCATAAATGGAAAAGCATGAAACATTCTAATGTCTTCACTCAACTTTCATCATCAATGTCTTGGCAGTTTTCGATCTGAACAACTTATGAATTGAAGAAAATATGTCTACTATTCAAGCTCAAAAACTTCAATGAAAAAAGGTTAATAAAATATGACTATTTCAGCAAAAGCACGATTAATTTCTATGCGTAAATTACGAAACTGTTTTATGGGGAAACTGATGAGAGCTATTCTAGATATGAATATATGGGGGGGAGGAAGCAATCTTATTAATAATATTTAGAACAGTATGTTCATGTAATAAATATTATCATAATAAAAAGTATTATTGTGGGTCATGTGGATGTTGAAAGAGTGCCTCCCAACCCCCATTTATTTATTTCTGGAATAGCCTCGAGCTGGATCAGAAACTACTCTTGACTCACCAGTATCCATCACCACCACATGTTGCAATGTGTTTCGGGTCCTTCTGATTCCAGGCTACAGAGTAGACACTCGACTTACCGTGCTGCAACCAACAGCACAACATCATTGCTATAATATATAATAAGAATACCGTATTCAGCCTAATAAGAGCACAGTATGCTTGCAAAAAACTAGCCATAAAACAATTTCCAGGAATCTGTTCTTATAAGCGTACACCAACATTTTTTTTCTCTAGACAAGGTAACTGTTTAACACTAGTGGTGTCATTTGGTGACTAGTGCATGACAACTGAAAAGTGGTGCCGACACCAGATGGTGACACTTTTCAGTTGTTCCACACTATTCAAATTACAATAATTATGGATCCTGCTGATTAAAAAGGGTATACGGTAATTTCGGTGTGTACGCTTAATAGGTCAAATAGGCTATCAGTAGCCGCTGATTCAAAATGCACAAGTTATTGACCCCATCCCGCCGATTCATCCTGGCGGCCACGACTGGGTCGGATTGTATTAGTGATTTACATTACAGGACTTTGGCATTGTGACGTAAGAGTAAACATGCACAAATTGACACTTGCATTACGAATTAGTACGTTATGCCTGTGCAATATATGAAATTAAATATAATAATAGGCGTAGCAACAATATAAAGAACTTTTAAGTAAGCGAAATAAACAAGTTTGTCCGAAACATTGTACGCTGTACGGATGGCTTTCCAGGGGTGCGAAATTGTTTCCCAACCGAGCTCAGTTATGAATACTGATCGGCTTCCAATGGCCAGTGGCTGTCGCTTTTGGTTAACGTGAATATTGATGAGAAACAGGAGCCGACACGAATTTGGCTGGGAAAAACATTTCGTTTGCAGGCGATGCACGAAGTCGTGCCCACATTTACTGGCGGTGTGTTTCCCTGCACATGTTGGGCCACCAACTTCGCACCGCCAGTAGTCGCCTTCTTACCGTACCCACTTATTTCTAATAATTATTTTATAGAGATCAGAAACTGTCCCAGCCACAAATCTAGAACTATATTTATGGTTGGCGTTTACTCTGATCGCAGCGTCCCGGTTGAACGAGTTGCCCGACTGTCGCCGCATTATATGTATTCAAAGTTTTTTAAATCCCATATCAAAACTCGTCTGTTTAAAGCTGCATTTGATGCTATGTAATATAGAATTACATATGAAAATTTTTATAATTATAATCTGGTATCTAGATTATCTATCCACTTGCATGTGTTTTATCATTACTTTATTCTAGTCTGAATTTTATACATGAAAACTAATATTCTAGTATGTTTTATGCATGAAAACTTTGTTGTTTTGCTTTATAGAATTTTTATTAGCAACAAAATAATATATTTATAATTTATACATTCGTGGAGCCAGTTCAAACTCAGCAGGGCCAGTTAACAAAAAATCTCAACCAGTTAATTTTTTGCTAATTTCAGACACTGGGGTATGCTATTTCTACAATGGTCCATTTACTTTTGCAGTAGGACTGAGATCGCCTGATGTAATTCGTGTCTACATGGTTCATTGCAATGTAGTTGACACACACATTAACACATTACAGTTTAGGCAGCTATAATGAAATACAAAGAAATGTTTCAAACCGACATCACTTTCATGAAAATGTTCATCGAGTTGATAGAAAATAATGAAGTAACAACTATTGAGAATTACTTACTTAGAAGAACCAGTCATCCCATAACTCAGTTCCTGATAAAGGCTGCCAAACGTAGCCAAAGCACCAAGTAAGTAAATCTGAATTGTTTTGATTAGAAAAAAATGTTTACTTAACCTTTTCATGAAATCAAGTTGTCATTCATGTTTCACTTGTTGCAAATATACATGCAGCCAGCGTTTGTAAACAATAACAGAACATCAGTTTGATACACACCTGCAGGGCAACTCTTAGGACTAATTGATCTGTGTGAGACAGCTGCCATCAGCCTCGCAAGAACCAATCAATATTCCAAGTTTGCATGGCGAGCTCCTTTTCGGCAGGTTACCAGTCTTACAGGGCGCACCAGTGAGGACTGGCACATCAACACACAGCAAGAATAGTTGAATGTATTAAAGTGAACGTTACCTCACGGAATCTCTTGATCACCTTTCCCTTGTTAATGTCCCAGATGAAGGCACCGTACTTGGACGTACTGGCGGCCACACAGTTGAGATCACCCGGAGCCCAGGACAGACTGTAGATGACCCCCTCATTGCCGGGGGACGAATCCACCTAGGAGGAGAGGCTATGTTGCAGCATATTTTGACATCATGCACACACAGCAAGGTTTATATCATGCACACACAGTATATATTTATATCATGCACACACAGCAAAGTTTATAACGATAAACAGTATGGTGCATATGTGCCAACTGTTATGGATTACTCATAATTCCAATGGATTTTCTTAAATGTTATGGTATTATGGGCATAGGTGAAATTCCTTGCCTTTGTGCATTTTGAACAAGGTTTTTTGTATTAAGGGAAATGGACTGCGTTTGTCAAATAACAGAACATTACCTCAGAACACATCCTAAGTGCGACTATGACAAATATTTTATTTGTACGCAGATTTGTGCAATGTTTTGTGAGATCCAATCAATAATATATTCCAAATTGCAGGGCAAGCTCCTTTTTTAACCAAATAATTCTAATGGATTTTCTTAAATGTTATGGTCTTATGGGCATAGGAGAAATTCCTTATAACTCTGTGCATTTTGAACAAGGTTTCTTTGTATTATGGGAAATGGTCTGTGTTTGTCAAATAACAGATCATTACCTGAAAACACATCCTAAGAGCGACTATGATAAATATTTTAGCTGTGAGTAGATTTGTGCAAAGTTTTGCAAGATCCAATCAATAATATATAAAAAAATTGCAGGGCAAGCTCCTTTTGAGCACGCGCAGCAAACTAATGGAAGTATATAATCATATGGGTTCATTTGTGGGTCCTACAGATTTGTCTTACAGGTGTGCACCACTCAAGTAGGTATGTTTCTAATCTAATTCTAACACTACAGTATACTTGCTTTGATTCATACAAGTCATGATAATCAATTAATCATGATACTCAATTAATACTACAATGTACCCAGTACAACATACCAACGTGAGTGTCGTGACATCCCACACTTTAATCGTGCCATCGAAGCTCCCTGTTGCAATCAAGTTGGGGTTATCCGGTTTAAACTGGCAGTCAAATATTGTCTCGATGTGGCCCTGGAAAATAAAACTCCATAACTCAACATTCTCAAATTCTGTACCAACTGCCAGTGGTTCCCCCTAGGGGAACGTGGCCAAACACATATATTCATATGTATACATACTGAGATACAGACTCAGATATGACAATTGGAGCCTTGGAAATATAACTAGTGGAACCTTGATAATACGATCAGTGGAACCTTAGAAATACAACCAGTGGAACCTTGGAAATATGACCAGTGTAACCTTGGAAATATGACCAGTGTAACCATGGAAATATGACCAGTGTAACATTGGAAATATGACCAGTTTAACCATAGAAATATGACCAGTGTAACCTTGGAAATATAATCAGTGTAACCTTGGAAATATGACCAGTGTAACCTTGGAAATATGACAAGTGTAACCTTGGAAATATGACAAGTGTAACCTTGGAAATATGACCAGTGTAACCTTGAAAAAGTAACCAGTTGAACCTTGGATATACCAGTGGAATCTTAGAAATACCACCAGTAGAACCTTGATAATATGACCAGTGGAACTTTGGAAATAAGACAAGTCAAAAGTGGTAGTAATTTAAAATTGTCTGTACAGTGATTCAATGTTAATATCAATATTTTATATATAAAAAGTGGTAACATTAATGAGGCAAATTTAATACGGTGGTGATCATGATGGTTTGACTGTAACATACATGAACTGACAGACATGGTTTTGTGTTTCTATATTACGTAGAACACATACAGCAGGGAAATAGGTCTCTAGATCGACCCATACTTTCACTGCAAAGCCAAAAGCTATAAATCTGTGAGCCAGCAATGGCTCAGACAAATCACGGTACAATAAACTGCAAATTACTAGTGTCGCCGGATAACATTAACACACAACACCGAGCAGACTTTTAGCTGAGCTGGCTCAATTAGATGGGTAGTTCATCATACAAAATTGATCTACTTTCTGTCCAAGGCCTGTATCAAAACAAAGCACAGGAAATGATGTACTGACTTGTCTGGTCTGGTCTGGATCTCCACACAAATAAGTTCTCAAAAATTAAGTTATCAAAAACTGAAAAATTTTACAGTTAAAAAAAATCTCTCAAAAAGGAGGGTTCGTTGGAACCTCCTTTAATTTTTTTAGAGGACACTTACAGCATGCCATTTTTTACTCAGAAATGGTCGGGATGTTACTGTTATTCCATGGTGCAATCATGATGCATGGTGTAATCATGATGCATGGTGCAATCATGATGCATGGTGCAATTATGATGCATGGTGCAATCATGATGCATGGTGCAATCATGCTGCATGGTGTAATCATGATGCATGGTGCTGAAACCTGCACTACAGTACAAATGTAACAAAAGCATCACTTAACGTGATGAATTTGCACGTGAACATAAATTAATAATGGCAACACGCATTGCCCTTTATTAAGATCTGTCTATCATTTTATAAAATATTCATGAATCATCTGAACAACATCAAAGAGGAATTTGCATGTAAATCATGCAATCTCAACATCTTCTTCAAAAACCATCACTCACGTAATCCCGGAGGAAATTCCATCGGCGCTTTCCCAAGTCATATAGCCCTACACCACCATCCAAGAACGTGCACACTACATGTGCAGGGGGTAGCGCATATTGCCCCGCGGAGAGTGAACCACTTCCCACGCTGGCTGGTAATCCCTGTGTGCAGGAATTGGGGCTGTCACTTGTCGCCCCTTGCGTGGGGCAGAATGCATGAAGGATGTGGAAGCCGGTCTTCTTCAGTCTGATACTTTCAATTGGGGTCGATTTGGAAACATTCCAAACCCGCAGAACTCCAGTGAGGGCATCTGAGATGGAATAACTTTTATTACAATATTTTATAATCCAATTTATGTTATCCAAGTACACATGCAAATTGCATTCTAGCATTTTAACATTGTATATTTTTATGTAATTTATTATCACTAATGCATAGATAATTATTTAAGGTTTCCATGCTTATTTTATACTTTTAAAGTATCTTAGGTAAGATACCTTTATTTATATGCTGCATTTATTATAAACATAGGTGCTGGAAACTGTTGAATATGTGGGGGGGCTAAAGTTGGTTTCTGCAAACCTATCCAGGGGTCAACACGCACTTGAAGTGAAACCAAAAGCATTATTTTGGGGCTTTGCCCCTATAAGAGTGCCTAAAAACTAACCATTTGCAACTATAATCAAGAATATCACACAAGTGGTTTACTGGGAGTCTGTTCTAAAAGTGCAAAATTCTGGCCTAATGTCATTTTTCGTGGAGGGTGACATATTCATCAATGTTTGCAATTTTGACCAATCAGCGTCAAGCAGCCCCTTGACCCACACAACGCAGCTGTGACGTAGGCTGTGCATATCGCTTGTATTTTTAACGTGGTTGAGATGTGCAGTTACATTTTTATTTGCTTTTATATTGGATTTACACGCAGCTAAAACTCTTACAATGCTGTACTACGCAGCATTTGGATGTAAACATGATTCAACGAGGTAGATTTCCTCTGGAAAAAACAGACAATAGTGAAGCAATGAATTCACATTTGCGGGCGGGCTGGTTGGAAGCCCATGCGATATGCTAGACTTTGTTTGGCCCATTTTGAAGAGTTGTGTTTTGAAGTTGATATATTTTCACCATCTAATGGGTCAAGATCCTTAAAACATCGGCAACGGAGAACGCTAAAGCGGAAACAACAATCTTCCAGCATGTACCTCAGCTGAAGGCTCCGACACAACACAAACACTCGACCAAGAGAACTGTCAAATCGGAACGCGAGGCAGTTAGCAAACAATGAATGAATGGACTATCTTGCCAAATAAGTTGATCTTAGATGCAAACAGCATGTCCAAACTTATTGGCAAATATGTGACTTAAAATTGTCTACATCTATGATCAGGCGTTTAAAGTTGAAGTTGTTGGAAACCTAGTCAGCACTCTTGACGTAGGATTCTGAACAAATATGGCGCTGCCCATGCAAAAAAGATTTTTGGTGTTCAACGAGGTATATTTAGTTAACCACTTGTGTGATATTCTTGATTGTGGTTACAAATGGTTAGTTTTCAAGTACTCTTGTAGGTGCAGAGGCCACACAAATGCCTTTGGTTTTACTTTAACATATAAACACCCCCATCTTCCCGCCGTGGTTCTGACACCTATGATAAAGGTCTGCCAGTTGGCCGTATATAATCTGCTTTACTTCATCAGAGTCATCATCATTTTATTTATTTATTTATTACCATACTATGAAAGCAAAGCATGTCCATCCATCACTCGGCCATCATGCAGCCTCCCAGTTCTAATGCTCATCTTTGGAATTAGGTATTCATCCAACGAATACAAACATAATTTATATATTTTGATAAAAAACAAATCAGCATCTAAACCATAAATCAAACAATGTCCTTGCACTGACAGAGTCACCTATTATAATATATAACTACTCTACTTTTCTGCATTGATTATTATAAAGGGGAGTGTGCTGTTTATTTAATACGCTATATATATTTAATATTCATTTGGATAATCTGAAATGGCAATCAAGCCACTAGACACACAGACGTTGATGCCTGGACTGCTGTTCTAGTTTAATGCTGTCCCTGGAAATAGGAGAGTTTTACCTACTGTTATTGATGTTGTTACCACATAGCAACCAATAGAAGGGCACATTCATACAGATGACAGAACAGCACCATTATTCTACCGGAACAACTGATAAATTTATCCATTGGTGCAATATCTGTGTCAAGATAAATCAAGATAATGTGTTAGCAAAATAAAAATAATTTTCATGCTACAAACTACGATTATATGGGTACTATACATGGAATATTTAATCGTCATTTGTCCTTTTACTAGCACAATAAACATGAACCACAGTCAATGCTATTGCACTGTGAATGTAATAGTATCCCCATAATACTGGGTTTTACTGCAAAATTCTACAAAGAAACTGCTCATGAAATCATGCAGGAATGATTGTTCAGTGACTCTGTACAATAATATAAACCCTGTAGCACTAATTGTAAAATTATTCACATTCTTAACTGCAGAATCTAACTATAATCGAGCAAGCGTAAGTTTGTATGAGGTTATATTAACATTTTCCTCCTAGACGGCTTGCACCTCGGGCTCCAAACTTTCAGGGATTTATCTTTATTTTTTCGTAATACCCCATATATCAAGGGTTCTTAGTAGTTTTTATGGTAAATCAAATGTTTGCTATGTAAAACATTAACTTCCAACAATCACAGAAAACACGCGTGCACAGCAAATACTTCGGTACGTAAACCATATGAGAGTACATAGCGCCATCTGGGCGGTTTATATCAATTATAGTAGAAAACACGCGTAGCAATTGTACATAACATCAACTAGGCTGCTTGGTGTGTATGTAGCGCCCTCTGGCACATAACATCGACTAGGTTGCTTGGTGTGTATGTAGCGCCCTCTGGCACATAACATCGACTAGGTTGCTTTGTGTGTATGTAGCACCATCTGGCACATAACATCGACTAGGTTGCTTGGTGTGTATGTAGCGCCCTCTGGCACATAACATCGACTAGGTTGCTTTGTGTGTATGTAGCACCCTCTGGCACATAACATCGACTAGGTTGCTTGGTGTGTATGTAGCGCCCTCTGGCACATAACACCGACTAGGCTGCTTGGTGTGTATGTAGCACCCTCTGGCACATAATATCGACTAGGTTGCTTAGTGTGTATGCAGCGCCCTCTGGCACATAACATTGACTAGGTTGCTTGGTGTGTATGCAGCGCCCTCTGGCACATAACATTGACTAGGTTGCTTTGTGTGTATGTAGCACCCTCTGGCACATAACATTGACTAGGTTGCTTGGTGTGTATGCAGCGCCCTCTGGCACATAACATTGACTAGGTTGCTTTGTGTGTATGTAGCACCCTCTGGCACATAACATCGACTAGGTTGCTTGGTGTGTATGCAGCGCCCTCTGGCACATAACATTGACTAGGTTGCTTGGTGTGTATGTATGTAGCGCCCTCTGGCACATAACACCGACTAGGCTGCTTGGTGTGTATGTAGCACCCTCTGGCACATAATATCGACTAGGTTGCTTAGTGTGTATGCAGCGCCCTCTGGCACATAACATTGACTAGGTTGCTTGGTGTGTATGTAGCACCCTCTGGCACATAACATCGACTAGGTTGCTTGGTGTGTATGTAGCGCCATCTGGCACATAACATCGACTAGGTTGCTTGGTGTGTATGTAGCGCCCTCTGGCACATAACACTGACTAGGTTGCTTGGTGTGTATGCACGCCCTCTGGCACATAACACTGACTAGGTTGCTTGGTGTGTATGTAGCGCCCTCTGGCACATAACATCGACTAGGTTGCTTGGTGTGTATGCAGCGCCCTCTGGCACATAACATCGACTAGATTGTTTGGCAACGGCAACATGAATTAGACGCTGACACAAGGTAGCAAGATGAAGACATTGTTTTCTAGCCATATTCATAAAAGCGATCACTTATTTGGTAAACACACACGTGTGAACACAAAGCAGAGGTAAAAGCCCACCTCCAGTAAGGAACATCCCAGGGGCCGTGCTGATCCAGGCCAGCGTGTGGACACACGTGGCAGCACTTGGTAGCTGGAAGGTCGCGATGACACTCACAGCCTCCGTATCAATCAGTCTCACTCCTGTGTGTTTGTTGCATGTGAGCAGGTAGGCAACCGACAGTGGGTCCCACTCCAACGCCGTGATCGGGTCAATTGTGTCATCGTCACCAGCACCCTCTGGTGGCAGTACATGTTTCTTGTTGCGTGTACCTGTGTGGGAGCATCCATTATCACATATGAGCGAGGTCAGCTGTGAGAATATAACTATTACTTGACGCACTTATTATGTCATGTAATTATAGCTTCCAATGTTTTTCTAACCATCCCGTCTATTGATCATATTCCAGTTACTAAATCTACAAAAAGTGGAGAAATAATGTCCAAGTGTTATGCATGCAGTGATGTTGCAGTAAGTCAGGAACACATGCATATATTTTGGTCAAGAAGCTGACAAAAAAAAGAATGAACACAATACAAAATAGCAAGCGTCACATACTACAAATTGGTCCTCCTTGGAAAACGGGCATGACCCCCACACACATATACATAGCCACTTTTGAAGCTACACATGACAAGATAACGATATGAGCACAGACCAGTAGTTGCCTTAGTGTGTACATGATATTAAAGCTGTTAAGTTTCTTATTAGTGTTTAC
The DNA here is from genome assembly GCA_963662155.1 of Lamellibrachia columna. NCBI lineage: Eukaryota > Metazoa > Annelida > Polychaeta > Sabellida > Siboglinidae > Lamellibrachia > Lamellibrachia columna. Next base: position 35,866,991 of record OY759274.1, read on the forward strand.
AGACAACAATGACAAACATTGTGAAGTGCACAAACTGTATGTTTGTTTCTAGCGCTCCTACAAAGCCACTTCAAATCAAACACAACTCACCCTGACAAATGAATGACATACTCCCGTCGCCGTGCCCAAACGCTAACTTCCCAGCCTTTGTAGGATGCCAGCGAAACATGCAAACCTCAACCGAGAAGTTTGTCTCTTTGTGGATAGCCACTCCCTTGTTTCCCGGAGCAACAGCATTGGCAAAATTCCAAACACAGAGTGGTCCTAAGTCGGATATAAATGCGACACAGTCTTTCTCATGCATACACCATCCAACCGAGTTTGGAATACTGTACATGTTGCTTAATCTTGAAACGACTATCTGCTCAGCAACGTTCCACACGATCAGTTGGTTGTCGGCGCTGGTGCTTGCAAACAGGTCAATATTGGTAGGACTCCACGAGATGGCCGTGATGGTCTTCTTGTGCTCAGACATGATGGAGTGTAACTTGAACTCATTGAAGCGGCGGTCCAACTGGAACATGTCAACAAAGGTAGAACAGTTATCAGAGTGTAACATGAACTCATTGAAGCGGCGGTCCAACTGGAACATGTCAACAAAGGTAGAACAGTTATCAGAGTGTAACATGAACTCATTGAAGCAGCGGTCCAACTGGAACATGTCAACAAAGGTAGAACAGTTATCAGAGTGTAACATGAACTCATTGAAGCGGCGGTCCAACTGGAACATGTCAACAAAGGTAGAACAGTTATCAGAGTGTAACTTGAACTCATTGAAGCGGCGGTCCAACTGGAACATGTCAACAAAGGTAGAACAGTTATCAGAGTGTAACATGAACTCATTGAAGCGGCGGTCCAACTGGAACATGTCAACAAAGGTAGAACAGTTATCAGAGTGTAACTTGAACTCATTGAAGCGGCGGTCCAACTGGAACATGTCAACAAAGGTAGAACAGTTATCAGAGTGTAACTTGAACTCATTGAAGCGGCGGTCCAACTGGAACATGTCAACAAAGGTAGAACAGTTATCAGAGTGTAACATGAACTCATTGAAGCGGCGGTCCAACTGGAACATGTCAACAAAGGTAGAACAGTTATCAGAGTGTAACATGAACTCATTGAAGCGGCGGTCCAACTGGAACATGTCAACAAAGGTAGAACAGTTATCAGAGTGTAACATGAACTCATTGAAGCGGCGGTCCAACTGGAACATGTCAACAAAGGTAGAACAGTTATCAGAGTGTAACATGAACTCATTGAAGCGGCGGTCCAACTGGAACATGTCAACAAAGGTAGAACAGTTATCAGAGTGTAACATGAACTCATTGAAGCGGCGGTCCAACTGGAACATGTCAACAAAGGTAGAACAGTTATCAGAGTGTAACATGAACTCATTGAAGCGGCGGTCCAACTGGAACATGTCAACAAAGGTAGAACAGTTATCAGAGTGTAACATGAACTCATTGAAGCGGCGGTCCAACTGGAACATGTCAACAAAGGTAGAACAGTTATCAGAGTGTAACATGAACTCATTGAAGCGGCGGTCCAACTGGAACATGTCAACAAAGGTAGAACAGTTATCAGAGTGTAACTTGAACTCATTGAAGCGGCGGTCCAACTGGAACATGTCAACAAAGGTAGAACAGTTATCAGAGTGTAACATGAACTCATTGAAGCGGCGGTCCAACTGGAACATGTCAACAAAGGTAGAACAGTTATCAGAGTGTAACTTGAACTCATTGAAGCGGCGGTCCAACTGGAACATGTCAACAAAGGTAGAACAGTTATCAGAGTGTAACTTGAACTCATTGAAGCGGCGGTCCAACTGGAACATGTCAACAAAGGTAGAACAGTTATCAGAGTGTAACTTGAACTCATTGAAGCGGCGGTCCAACTGGAACATGTCAACAAAGGTAGAACAGTTATCAGAGTGTAACTTGAACTCATTGAAGCGGCGGTCCAACTGGAACATGTCAACAAAGGTAGAACAATTATCAGAGTGTAACTTGAACTCATTGAAGCGGCGGTCCAACTGGAACATGCCAACAAAGGTAGAACAGTTATCAGAGTGTAACATGAACTCATTGAAGCGGCGGTCCAACTGGAACATGTCAACAAAGGTAGAACAGTTATCAGAGTGTAACTTGAACTCATTGAAGCGGCGGTCCAACTGGAACATGTCAACAAAGGTAGAACAGTTATCAGAGTGTAACATGAACTCATTGAAGCGGCGGTCCAACTGGAACATGTCAACAAAGGTAGAACAGTTATCAGAGTGTAACTTGAACTCATTGAAGCGGCGGTCCAACTGGAACATGTCAACAAAGGTAGAACAGTTATCAGAGTGTAACTTGAACTCATTGAAGCGGCGGTCCAACTGGAACATGTCAACAAAGGTAGAACAGTTATCAGAGTGTAACATGAACTCATTGAAGCGGCGGTCCAACTGGAACATGTCAACAAAGGTAGAACAGTTATCAGAGTGTAACATGAACTCATTGAAGCGGCGGTCCAACTGGAACATGTCAACAAAGGTAGAACAGTTATCAGAGTGTAACATGAACTCATTGAAGCGGCGGTCCAACTGGAACATGTCAACAAAGGTAGAACAGTTATCAGAGTGTAACATGAACTCATTGAAGCGGCGGTCCAACTGGAACATGTCAACAAAGGTAGAACAGTTATCAGAGTGTAACATGAACTCATTGAAGCGGCGGTCCAACTGGAACATGTCAACAAAGGTAGAACAGTTATCAGAGTGTAACATGAACTCATTGAAGCGGCGGTCCAACTGGAACATGTCAACAAAGGTAGAACAGTTATCAGAGTGTAACATGAACTCATTGAAGCGGCGGTCCAACTGGAACATGTCAACAAAGGTAGAACAGTTATCAGAGTGTAACATGAACTCATTGAAGCGGCGGTCCAACTGGAACATGTCAACAAAGGTAGAACAGTTATCAGAGTGTAACTTGAACTCATTGAAGCGGCGGTCCAACTGGAACATGTCAACAAAGGTAGAACAGTTATCAGAGTGTAACATGAACTCATTGAAGCGGCGGTCCAACTGGAACATGTCAACAAAGGTAGAACAGTTATCAGAGTGTAACTTGAACTCATTGAAGCGGCGGTCCAACTGGAACATGTCAACAAAGGTAGAACAGTTATCAGAGTGTAACTTGAACTCATTGAAGCGGCGGTCCAACTGGAACATGTCAACAAAGGTAGAACAGTTATCAGAGTGTAACTTGAACTCATTGAAGCGGCGGTCCAACTGGAACATGTCAACAAAGGTAGAACAGTTATCAGAGTGTAACTTGAACTCATTGAAGCGGCGGTCCAACTGGAACATGTCAACAAAGGTAGAACAGTTATCAGAGTGTAACTTGAACTCATTGAAGCGGCGGTCCAACTGGAACATGTCAACAAAGGTAGAACAGTTATCAGAGTGTAACTTGAACTCATTGAAGCGGCGGTCCAACTGGAACATGCCAACAAAGGTAGAACTGTTATCAGAGTGTAACATGAACTTATTGCAACATCAATCATACCCAGCAAAACTTTATAGCAGTGGCATATTTATCGGAATGATTATCAATGATTATCAATATTTTATCATGAAAGCATACATAAGTAAACAGAATTTAACTGTTGCATTTTTCTAATTTATTTACAACATTATGAAAGCCAAGTTTTAATTAAATTGCACTATTATGTATTATATCATAACTGTTATTGCTAATAAGTAATTTCACATTTAAATTAACACATTCAAATTCCAACATAAAACATAATGTAATTTTTAAATGTTCAAATACTACAGACATGATTACTGTCAATTATGTGTATAATTATTATGTACGAGCACTACTTCAAAACTGTACTTCCAATGATATTTTTTAAGAAATGGTACTTAGCAATATATATCTAGCTGTACCTACCAAATTTTTTTAAACACTAGTAAGTTTCATTTATACTGGTAGATGTTACATTTTTTAAACAGGTCAACAAATATCATTTGCTGTTAATCGCATAGTACTAACCTCATATATGTAGACGGCCATAGTAGCACAATAAGCGAACCGGTCACCGTTGGCCGCACACACATCCTTGTGCCACGGTTGGCAGCCCGCAGCCAGCAGTGCCACCTGGCGGAGAAGGGATGACATAATTTGTGGCCACCTGGTGATGCTTCTGTTGATGTTGGCTTTTCTATCCACAGATTTGTTGGTAAGTTGACTCTACCTATGTGAGACTGTCTGCAACACAGAGAAACATGGAGGTCAGTTTCGGATGAACGTTACCCTTGCAAGTCATGGCGTAATCATCACCAATACTGTTGAACCATCACGAGGGAATAACATAAAATAATTTCCATTAAGCAAATATACACTTTAGTTAAGTTAATTTGAACAGCACTGTACCCAGTCCTTAAGACCACTTATTAAAGTACATTACACTTCACCCCCTGGCAGAGCTGTTCACTCCAACGCCATCTCAACTTCTCTGGGAAGCATTCAGCAACACTGTAAATACTGCACAGACTATTTCTCCACACATATCCACCACTATCTATAGCCACGTACTCATTTATAGAGCTGAGTGAATGTGGAGTGAAAAAATTTGCCCAAGCTTCGAAATGGCAGCAAGAGGATTCGAAACCGAGTCCTCTCGATTAAGAGTTTGATGTTCTAACAACCATGCTACTGTGGCTCATTTGACGCATTAATTCTTTAAAAAATACATTTGCCCATTTCTCAATGGCCTGGCAGAAATATTTCATCAAATCTCTTTTTATTTTATTGCTTAATATTTTATAAGTTAACTTTGGTTTATAATGGTTATATACCATGATTAACATGATCGTAAGAATCATGATCAAACAAACCCCTAGAATCTCGATGAAACAGGCCACTACAACCTTTATCAAACAGGCCCCTGAGCATTAATCATTTTGCAGAATTAATTTGGTTAATTATTTCCTCACTCAACAGTATCAACAGTAACGTAAGGAGAGCACATCATTTCTGCTGCTGGCAGATTATAAATAGATATACAATATACAATACACACCCTGGGTTAGCTCTGATGTTATAAACAGTTTAGTCATTTTGGTTAAAGCCCCCATTTTTTTTAGCCAAATACAAAATGCTTTAGTCAAATTTATTTACATCCATCTAGACAACAACAAACACTCACGTATTCTGCATGCTTTTCAACAAAAATGCTGGTGGCCAAATTGGCTCAAATGGGTAACTTTTGTTTAGCCAAATCCGATGTCATGTGGCCTATGGCCCAAATGGCCACTGACAGCGCTAGCCTAGATACATATATATTGACCAATCTACTGTATTGGGGAACAGGGCTTAAAAAATCAATGATTTTCATTGGTTAATTGATATTATACACAGCTTGTTGGATATTTTGTGTTTAACAATTAAAATGCCTAAAATCATTTTCAATCTCAAAGTACAGAAAAATTAAAACTTTCACACTTGATGTTTTTATCCTTCACTGCTCTAGTTGAAACTTTAATTACTGTCAGAAATTTTATAAAACGGGAATATTTGAAGTGTCACTCAAAATCACCACTGGGTAGGCACCACAATGTTCCACAAGTTTTCAGTCCATCATTTTAATTTTTACAGGACATTGCAACACTGAACACATGCACACAAACGCACGCTCGCATGCATGCACACACAGTATTTATGATTTATTAAAAACCTGGATATCTTCATTTGTAACATGTGCTCAAATGGCAAACCACCAGTTACCTGTTGTGCTATACTAACACAATAATGAGTCCAATTCAACTCAATTAACATAACACAGCTCTAATGATGTTCAGATGGATAGTGTGATTATTGAGGCTCTGCCAATTACAATCCATGTCATAGTTTCACATAGAAAACCAAAATACTGCACGCTATATGCACAGAATATTGTCTTGTTACATATTCCCAAAAATAACTCATATATATGTTACTCCACATATCTCCAATTTGTCATGTAAAAAATATCAAAGGGATACAAAAGTCATGGATTTGGGTCTATGCACCTATAAGAGTTACTAAGACATAACTACAATTAAGAATATCACGCCAGTGGTTTACTAGGAAAGGCTTGTTGAACACACGTCATAATCTCATGGGCCGCACCACACTGTTAGATAACACTATGTCATGAGTGTCAAAGTCTAGCAAAATTCGCTCATTTGAGACTTTGCGTTGGTTCTGTGTAGGCCGGCTTCCCTTCATACATCACAATAGCCTAGGTTACCCGATTTTCATAGAACTGTGCATGCGCTTATCGGTCTCGCTGGTTAACATGTCAGTGAACAGTCAACTGGAGAAACGACCAGAATCTCCCACTTTTAGAACGCATTCTGAGTAAACCACTGGCGTGATATTCTTGGTTTTAGCTGCACATGATTAGTTTTTATTATCTCTTTTAGCTGCATAGCCCCAAAACCATGACTTCTGCTTCACCTTAAGCTACATATCTTATAATTCCATATATATATCCATGGAGGTCGAGTTCGAATTACCGACTAATGTTCAGTGAATAGAACGGTTTCAGTTTAACCTAAGCTTATTACACATGTTTCATCCGATAAATCTAAGCAGAATGACAATTTGGTAACATTGGTAGTTCAACAATGGCAGGGCGACATGGTGAATGTAATATCAATAATACTAATGTTGATAATGTCATTTTGATAGCACAACATATGAAGATGATGATTACAACAGAGACAAATGGTTTTGTTATTGTCAATACTAGTTTGCTACGTTTGTTGCCATGCTGACCAGAGCAGCGGCAATGGTGGTGTTATGCAATTCTGAGAAAACCCTGTCTGACAGAATGTGCTCGGTTGACACTGTCGTGATTATTTTGATGATTAGTCACTTTGGTTCCTAAGTCGAACTCGGCCCAAAAAAACTATAAAATTACATAAAAAAAAATACTATAAAATTCCACACACTAAACAATTACAACAACATTCATCATTGATAATCAAAACCAGAAAACTTGCACACCCTCGATGGCATATACAGACGGCACATACATAATTAACACCACTGACGTGCTAGCAACACACACACAGCGTTGCTTTCAAGTATCATGTGTATATTGATTGAGCATGGTTCAACATAGAATAGTCTACTGTGTATAGTACAAGTGCTGGGACATGAACAATGAGTGGCCGTATCACCATCCATTACTACTGCCATTAGTTGTGAGAGCTTTATTCATCATCAGCTGCACCAACTTGAAGCCACGAACAAACAGCACGACTTTAATTCATGAACAATTCAACAGAAAACGTCCATAGAACACTTCCATAGAACATTTCCATAGAACACAGTCAGAAACAGGACCTGTGAACCAGTCAATGCATACCATTGCTCACAGATAGCCTTACAAAGTAGTCATAGCTCATAACTATCTATACATGCCTACAACAAGTAATGCACTGCTAATGACAGGCAGTTAACGTTTTCCAATTGCTCCAAAATAGATTATCCTCATTTGTGTACTTAAACATGTTGATTTTTATTGACCCAAGAAGATCTGTTTTAAATTAATATTTTTTGGGGGTTTTTAGCAGGACATACATATGTATATGACTGTTAACAAGAACACCAGGAGTAATACAGATTGCATAATATTCGCACTCGACTAAGTACTCGCAACGTGTGTGCAGCTAATCAGTAGATCTGTGGGAAATCAGATCCTCCACAATACTACTGAAGAAGAATATGTTTATTTGTCTATTTAAATACAGTTAACACTGATTATATATGGCCTTTCCAAGTAGTCAATAAATCATAATTATTAACACATGCATACAACCAATGCACTACCAATGACAGGCAGTAAAATGTTTTCTGATTCTTGTAATATAAATTATATTTACTTGTCTACTTAAACAATAGTCACTCTGAAAAGAACTGGACAATGATACAAAATTAATCATAAAAAGGTTTACCAAAAGGAACGAAATTCTCACATTAACACCAACTCAGAAATGCGACCACTTTCTCAGTTACGCTGTACTAAAATACTTACATTGATACTAAATGCCGAATTTGGGTACTATAAAAAGCATTCAAGGACGAGAATAAGAATGTCTATGTTATAGAAATATAACAATATTTCATAAATATTTAGCCATTTCTTTTCAAGCCTAACTATTTTAGCCACATGTGTGGTGCTTTTTAATGTTGCTGCCAAATTGAGTTATGAAGAACTAGTACAGTTTAATAAACACAGATTTTATATTACTAGTAACAGGACTACACTATAATTCCATTACTGCGATTCTGTGCCAGGTATTTATTTATAGACAGCCGAGTGAACTGAGGCAATTGAAACTTAACGGAATCACCCAAGCATGAAATGGCACCAAGAGGATTAGAATGAGTTCTCTCAAGTGAGATTGAGGGTATACAATAATGACAGAGAATATATGATATTATCATTGTTACTTTGGTTTGTTGAGAACTATGTATCAGCGGACAGTGTGTATGACGGATATACATAGGGATTATCTCAAAACACTGATGTTTGACACGGTTACATGAACTGACCAACAAGATCATTTTAGGTGTCTTTGACACAAAATTTATTTCAGTGGAGGTGATTTAGCAGCTGTTTTGTTTGGCATGTAACGTTGATGTAGTTGCCCAAAACACGCATTATTTATGTTTTCCACAGATGCTGATTTTGAGCACACATAGGCAGTGTTGTGTTACAGTGGCTGAAGTGCCACCTAGCGAACACAAAGTTACACACCAGTCCTGGTGAAGGGTGTCTGAATTTATCAATGTAGTGTTGTACATTCAAACCTCGGCATAGGGTTACCTCAGTGGTAGGGTCACCTTGCAATTATGGTCATGTTGGGTCAGTCTCAAATAATTTTCATAGTAACGAATAGGACATTAGTCCCGCTAATAAAGTTACCTCCCCATTCGGGATTACGGTCACTAACTTAGTGCAAAACTGATGTTTCCGTGCCTATATTCAGTATTATCATCACCTTGCTACCAGGATCACTTTTGCCCAGTCCCTTGGGTGACCCTAATAGTGAGGTTTGACAGTGTGATTAAACATCAGGTTCAAACTGACATTCACTTCCCAGTATTCTGCACACTCAAACAAGGTTGTAATTTATAAGTTTACACTGGATTGGTGGTGGCTAATTTACTCAAAGAAATTCCATCACAACATGGGTAAAATTTTCAGCAATTCAATTTATAATTATTTGTTTACAAAAAACATGGAATGAATTTATGATGAAAATCACCATTGATTTGTTATAGAAAATCTGGTAAATCCAGGAACAACTGTCGAGATATAAGCAAAAGAAACATGTGATGCTAGAAATGTATTGCAGCTTAATTTAAGTTAATTGTATTCATTTGACATGAATTTATATTTCCCCCAGCACATTTACCTGCACATCGCTGTCATCCTGTACACCAAGTGAGATGCAGGTATTAAATCTGACACAGGATTCTAGTGACAGCTTGTCACTCTTACGCTATAGTCCACATGCAGTCTAATTAGTATCACTACATAAGTCAATTCAGGAAATGAAAAAAATCAATATAATCCAATTTTATTAAATTACTGTGGCTACAGATTGATGTCACAATCAATAGTTTGAGGTGGGTTGTTTACCCTACCTTAAACAGAGTCTCGACTGCCATTATATTATAATACAATAAAGGAAGAAAATCACTCATACCCTGTCTCCCACCAGTAATTGGTTTTCCAATGAAAGTATAAAAAATTTATATTGCAGTAACTTCCACCATTTAGACAATTCTATTGGGAAAATGACACAAACTGTATTTTTCTTCTTCAGTGATTTGTGACAGATCAATACAAATAATGCATCGAACATTCTAAGCCCTTCAAAAATTTAACGTTTGTAAAAAAATGCAGGTGTATGGGAAGGTGTGCCATGTCCGTTCATCTAAGGTATATATAATGCTCCCTAGCTGTAAAACTATTTATGCCAAAAGGATATAATTTGGCTTTAATAACTAGTATTTATAGTAGTTGACAACTGATAGTTGCCTGACTACAACAAAATATTTAAGACAAAACGTGTTGTTATGCCAATGCCTTGTAAAATGTAGAATGATGGCAGTGCTTTTGGGAAATACTGCATAATTCTTATAGAGCACAATATCCTTAAATAGTTCAAAGCACATTACATTATTAATGGGACCTAAACACACAGTCGTGTGGATATGCCTTGCATAGTTTACGTTGTGGCAATGAAGTCACCCAGCACAGAATGCAAACTGCATTGCCACTGCATTGGTGTTTCTCCTGTCCTGTCAGGCCCAACCGTCCACTTACGCATCATTCTCTTCTGTGATCCAAAATGCATTATGTAATGCATAATGGTAGTTTGTAGTCAAGTCAGCAGCTTGTTTCAGAAACAAACATAAATTGGCATAATACAAAAAAGAAGGTTTTTTGGTCTGGACTCATCACCACAATGCCGATGGATATTGCCTTCATAACACAGATCATTCAATAAATCCCGCCAGTTATGTTGTACATAGACATTGTAATCGTGGCGAGGCAGCTTCCGGTTACAATGTCTGTCTACATGAGCTCCGCTGTTTAGTTAATTTTTGTCTGTTTACACTGGAGAAAGGGCGTTTTTCATCTTAATCATATTATTCTAGCAGCATACTAATTATCCCACCGTGATGTTTGTATGTAAATTCTGAGTTGATGCGATATAACTCCAATCTTAAACTATACATTGACCCATTAAAAATTTCCCGCCAACATTTTCGTTCTTCCAGTTAGGTGCACAATGTAAACAACACAGATAATTAAGGCTAGAAATTTTTTTTAATAACGTAGGTAAAGCTGCACTCCCAACCTGAGTCACCTATATACTAACAGGCAATTTCAACCAAGGCGTCTTTTATCCAGAGTAGCCATGGGACAGAATTACGTTTTCTCGTCGAGCACGGCACACTGTCACTAGCAGGGTTGGCATGTAACGAAGTAAAAGTAGAATTTTTACTAAATACTTTTACTTGTGACGAAGCAGTTTTATTTCATTTAATGAGATATATTTTCGTTACGTTTTTAGCGAAACCGCTGCTGCCGGTGGCGCTCCACCATCAATGACATTTCCTAAACTGTACATAGTCGCCAGGCCAAAAGCTATTAATATAATCCAATCGCATGCCAGTGCATGATCATATTTGCATACAAACCTTTCTTTGGGAAATCGACGCAACCATTGTTTTATATATACGTCAGTAAACAAAATCTGCCAAATATTGGCATAGGTTAGGTCAAGGCCGTTGACATGAAATGTCAATCCGAGCACACAATGCTTGAACGCCATCTCAAACCATGATGCAAATGTCTCCGTTGCACCATATATAGACTATTAATCAGTAAGTTTCCAATACGTGTTATAAATATTAAAATTTTCAATTTTGACAATGTATTGACAATCCCCATACACTGACACAATTCTGATATTCATGAGCGAACGCGCATCGCCATCGAACTTCACTGATTTTCGCCCATCGTCACCAACAGCCTTACCGGTTTGCGTCAGCATTAAACAGCATTTTTCTTTCATGAATAAAATTCATATTGAGATATTTAATATACTCATAGTAATGATTACTCTACAGAACTAAAGAGTAAAGAATTGATACTCTGCCATTTGGCAGCATCTTTTCCCAGCAATGGCTTATTGAAGCTGACCCATAATAATCAGGGACAGGGTCCCTGACAGGGACAGGGGCCCTGACAGGGCACACTTTAATTACATTTAGCAACAGCATTCCTCTACCTTATCAGATACAATCACATCTGTGTATACATATCCTGTTTTACAATCTAGCTCCTCCCATACCCCAGTGGAACAGGTCGATAAAAAGACAGATTGTGCCTCTTCATTAATTAAGTTATGTATTTAACTCAACTTATTTGATGTTGTGAGCTCTCATTAATGATAATGTAATTTTCCAAGCATCCAAGTGAGCACCATGTTCAATGGTGGCAGACCTATTGACCAGCTAAGGCTGTCTGGAACCACTTTGTTATAAGCAGAGTGGTTGCAAAACAGTTGCCAGATGCAAGCTTTGTAATTTATATAATATTACGCATAATTTTGTTGTTATTTCTGAGTGTTGTACTTTTACTTCTACTTTTACTTCAAGTACTTTTGAAAAGTAGTTTTACTTTTTACTCAAGTACTTTTTTTTACAAAGTACTTTTATTACTTTTACTCAAGTAGTTTTTAGGTGAATTACTTCTACTTTTACTCAAGTACAAAATTCAAGTAATTCAGTCAACTCTGGTCACTAGTCACAATGCCTTGGAAACCCCTGCACATACTCTTAGTACAACAGCACGCATATGGTAAGTGTTACATGGAACTTGATTTTTTTATGGAATTACGGAAATTAGTGAAAATGACCAACACAATGGTCCAAAACAAACTCTGAATCAGGAAGCGATGTTAGAGAAGCTTGGAAATGTGAAGACTGCAAGAAAATCTTTAAAAGTGAGAAAGACAGAATGCTCGAGTGTGAGTGTGCGGAAATCGATACTGCATTAAATGCTTGAAATTTAAACCTGGCGAATATGAGGCAATGGGGAAATCCGGATGCATATGGTTTTGCTTAAAATGCAAACCAAAAATAGAAAAAAATATTCTCAATGAGAAAGTTATCGAAGAGAGATGCCAGATGTATTTCAAAACTATGAACACGAGATTTGAGGCCACAGAGAAAAAACTGGATGTTAAATGCGATAGTAAAGAAGTAAAAGAAATCGTAAGGCAGGAAATGGATGCATGACTTACATGCAGACCAAATGATGATGAAAGCAGGAACCTACTGACCATCCAAAATAGTGGAATTGTTGTGGAGGAAACAGTAAGAGAAATCAATGGAAAAAAAAATAGGGAATTTTTTTCTTATATTCAATGCCCCAGAACCAAACCTAAAGGAAGAGAGGGTGAGGATAGATATAGAGTTTGTTGAAGGGTTGTGTAATGAGGTGTGCAATCTGAACCTAGATGTAAAAAATAAGATAACCAAAGTTATCAGGCTAGGTAAAAAACAAAACATAATCCTGCTACCAACCAACTGCAAATGTTTTAATTTCATATTCTCCCGACTTATATATTATGAATGGAAGCTCTGAAGGGAAGGATTCATAGCAAACACTTTGCTGAAACGAACATATCTCGGTCAAGAATGATTTAAGCTCCAATGCCCTCGAACTTGTCCTCTCTACCTATATGGACATCAACAATGTATGGAACAACGTTCTACGGTACTCCAACTATTAAATGTCATTGACTCATGGACCAAAGCTTTAGATAAAGGAGAATCTATATACATAGTATATTTGGACTTCATGAAAGCATTTGACACCGTCCCTCACAAAAGATTGATAGGCAAACATAAATCGTATGGTATAGAGTATTACACACTAAGATGGATCCAGGCGTTCTTGTCTGACTGGGTACAGCAGGTCAATGTAAATGGTACAAATTCTGAGTGGGTAAATATAACAAGTGGTATTCCACAAGGCTGTGTCTTAGGACCGATCCTATTTGTTTTATACATAAATGATCTTCGTGAGAATATAGTTTCGAATGTATATATGTTTGCGGATGATACAAAGGTTTTCAAAATGATTACTAGTCCACATGACCAGCGTACACTACAGAACGACTTAGATTATTTAACATCTTTGTCAAGTAAATGGTTATATTAAGGTTCCACCCAGATAAATGTAATTTAATGCACGCAGGGAAAACAATACAGCAAGAGTATGCATACAACCTGAAGATAGATAATACTGGCCATGAATTAGGAGGAACAGAAGAACAAAACGACATTGGGGTTATAATTGATTCAAACCCAGAATTTGATACACATCAACCAAAAAATAAAAAAGCAAGCAGTGTCATGGCAGCTATCAGAAGGTCCTTTACAACCCTAAATCAACATAATTTTGTGCAATTAAATAAAGCTTTAGTTAGGAGTCATCTAGATTATGCAATATCAATATGGTCCCCTTATAAACAGAAATACAAAGATGCCATCGAAAATGTGCAAAGATGCGTAACAAAGCAGCTTCCTGGTATGAAGAATATTCCTTATGAGGAAAGACTTTAGAGATTGAAACTTTCCACACTTGCATATAGATGAACTCTTGGTGATATGATTGAGGTATATAAACTGCTCCATGGGAAATATGACAGTGATGTATCTAACATTATTAAGCTGCACAAATTAAGACAGTGATACCACCGAGGCCACCGCCTACGGTCAGGAAGAACCTAAGTAAACCTAAGACTAAGTAAAGTAATCACGCATCGCCACAATTACTGGTCTACGATTACAGTACAGTCTCTACTCTACAGTCAGATCAAGAAGAGTACATTTCCATTTAATTTACATAGTGAACAAATCCACCAAATCCACTTCTGTGAATTCGAGATACTTCTCTCAATATTTACCTTCAGTGTTAATCCAGCATCGCATCAAAAGGTGAATTTATTCAGGTGTGCTAGTAATGTAAAAGCATGCAGAATCCAGTCTATAAATAGACAACACGGCGCACGCTAGCGGCATAGCCATAGGCATAGCAGAGTCGGTCTCGTAAAACGGAATGAAATGAATGTCATTAATAATATTTATTAAATGCACCGGTCTCATCACCATAACGTCCGCGGAAAGTTACACTTCTGCACTGCAATGTTAAATGCGTTTATCGAACTAACTGATTAATTAATTATTACGATGGTAATCTCCATAAACAAAAAAACAACAGCACGCATATGGTAAGTGTTACATGGAACTTGATTTTTTTATGGAATTACGGAAATGAGTGAAAATGACCAACACAATGGTCCAAAACAAACTCTGAATCAGGAAGCGATGTTAGAGAAGCTTGGAAATGTGAAGACTGCAAGAAAATCTTTAAAAGTGAGAAAGACAGAATGCTCGAGTGTGAGTGTGCGGAAATCGATACTGCGTTAAATGCTTGAAATTTAAACCTGGCGAATATGAGGCAATGGGGAAACCCGGATGCATATGGTTTTGCTTAAAATGCAAACCAAAAATAGAAAAAAATATTCTCAATGAGAAAGTTATCGAAGAGAGATGCCAGATGTATTTCAAAACTATGAACACGAGATTTGAGGCCATAGAGAAAAAACTGGATGCTAAATGCGATAGTAAAGAAGTAAAAGAAATCGTAAGGCAGGAAATGGATGCATGACTTACAGGCAGACCAAATGATGATGAAAGCAGGAACCTACTAACCACCCAAAATAGTGGAATTGTTGTGGAGGAAACAGTAAGAGAAATCAATGGAAAAAAAAATAGGGAATTTTTTTTCTTATATTCAATGCCCCAGAACCAAAAACAAACCTAAAGGAAGAGAGGGTGAGGATAGATATAGAGTTTGTTGAAGGGTTGTGTAATGAGGTGTGCAATCTGAACCTAGATGTAAAAAATAAGATAACCAAAGTTATCAGGCTAGGTAAAAAACAAAACATAATCCTGCTACCAACCAACTGCAAATGTTTTAATTTCATATTCTCCCGACTTATATATTATGAATGGAAGCTCTGAAGGGAAGGATTCATAGCAAACACTTTGCTGAAACGAACATATCTCGGTCAAGAATGATTTAAGCTCCAATGCCCTCGAACTTGTCCTCTCTACCTATATGGACATCAACAATGTATGGAACAATGTGTCAAAGACCATATTGTCAAGCATGTGATAAGAAATAAATTATTCAGTACGCAACAATTTGGTTTTGTTACAGGTCGTTCTACGGTACTCCAACTATTAAATGTCATTGACTCATGGACCAAAGCTTTAGATAAAGGAGAATCTATATACATAGTATATTTGGACTTCATGAAAGCATTTGACACCGTCCCTCACAAAAGATTGATAGGCAAACATAAATCGTATGGTATAGAGTATTACACACTAAGATGGATCCAGGCGTTCTTGTCTGACTGGGTACAGCAGGTCAATGTAAATGGTACAAATTCTGAGTGGGTAAATATAACAAGTGGTATTCCACAAGGCTGTGTCTTAGGACCGATCCTATTTGTTTTATACATAAATGATCTTCGTGAGAATATAGTTTCGAATGTATATATGTTTGCGGATGATACAAAGGTTTTCAAAACGATTACTAGTCCACATGACCAGCGTACACTACAGAACGACTTAGATTATTTAACATCTTTGTCAAGTAAATGGTTATATTAAGGTTCCACCCAGATAAATGTAATTTAATGCACGCAGGGAAAACAATACAGCAAGAGTATGCATACAACCTGAAGATAGATAATACTGGCCATGAATTAGGAGGAACAGAAGAACAAAACGACATTGGGGTTATAATTGATTCAAACCCAGAATTTGATACACATCAACCAAAAAATAAAAAAGCAAGCAGTGTCATGGCAGCTATCAGAAGGTCCTTTACAACCCTAAATCAACATAATTTTGTGCAATTAAATAAAGCTTTAGTTAGGAGTCATCTAGATTATGCAATATCAATATGGTCCCCTTATAAACAGAAATACAAAGATGCCATCGAAAATGTGCAAAGATGCGTAACAAAGCAGCTTCCTGGTATGAAGAATATTCCTTATGAGGAAAGACTTTAGAGATTGAAACTTTCCACACTTGCATATAGATGAACTCTTGGTGATATGATTGAGGTATATAAACTGCTCCATGGGAAATATGACAGTGATGTATCTAACATTATTAAGCTGCACAAATTAAGACAGTGATACCACCGAGGCCACCGCCTACGGTCAGGAAGAACCTAAGTAAACCTAAGACTAAGTAAAGTAATCACGCATCGCCACAATTACTGGTCTACGATTACAGTACAGTCTCTACTCTACAGTCAGATCAAGAAGAGTACATTTCCATTTAATTTACATAGTGAACAAATCCACCAAATCCACTTCTGTGAATTCGAGATACTTCTCTCAATATTTACCTTCAGCGTTAATCCAGCATCGCATCAAAAGGTGAATTTATTCAGGTGTGCTAGTAATGTAAAAGCATGCAGAATCCAGTCTATAAATAGACAACACGGCGCACGCTAGCGGCATAGCCATAGGCATAGCAGAGTCGGTCTCGTAAAACGGAATGAAATGAATGTCATTAATAATATTTATTAAATGCACCGGTCTCATCACCATAACGTCCGCGGAAAGTTACACTTCTGCACTGCAATGTTAAATGCGTTTATCGAACTAACTGATTAATTAATTATTACGATGGTAATCTCCATAAACAAAAACTTACCGCCGACATCTAACTCTAGCTCGCCATCACGCCGTCAACCCGGGTCACGTGATCAAACTTTGGTTGGCAAAACAAGGTGGCGCACTTGGAAAAAGGCGCTGCATCGAAGGAGGTAATCGAAATAACCGGTGTTGTTATTTACATTTACATTGAAATATAGCTGTAATTTACGTAGATATAATGACTATATGTCGTGTTCATTCCTTTCTGCAATCAGAGTTAACAATGAAACGGTGACATATTACATAAACGGTTACAGTAACACGAATAACTGTTTTTAGTTGGGCGATAATTGGGATTATCTGAAGTAAACGTATCTGAATCGTGATGAAGCCTTTCGGCTTTTCACATTACACACTTTTATTCGGTCTAACCCTAGATAATTGATTCCCCGCAGCCCCGGTCGAGGTTAGCATGTCATAGGTGTGTTTGTTTTTTAACCTAATTAAAACATTAAGTAAATAAGCTATTTTATATTACATTTATTGACTGTTCTATAATGTTCTTCCTTTTTTGGCAGTTAGACATTTTAGAATTCAGGCATACAGTAGTTGATAACATTTTAAAATAAAGTTTGTTCTGTAAAATCAGGTGTTTCGGTGGTTATTTCTTTATTACAATAGAGGAAGGTGGGGCTTGTTTGACATTACATTGGCAACCAACAAACTGGGTCGGGGATTTGATTTCATTGTAAGAAATTATTGATCAGATAAAATGGTTAAATGCAAAATTGTTTTGTGGTGAACACTTTATCACTAGTGGATACATTAAAGTGAACTTTTTGTTTATTTAGGAACAACAAAATGGAAGAATCGCAAAACGTGCCATGGTATGCAGACCGCAAGTTTGCAAAGTACTGGAGACACTATGAGTCGGTAAGCAGCTGGTTTAGATGTCACATGCAAGCTGCCAGTATGCGTGCACAGAGCAATCTCCACCAGGAGATGCGATGGCATGAACTGATGCACACATATCAAAGTCAGATGAGTTGGTGGCATACCTTTTACGCTGGCTGTCATGGGAGACCGCTTTATGATGGGGATGACTATTACAAGTGGAACACTCCAATGACACCAGATGGCAGCACTGATGATATGGTGTTTCCATCGACAGTCGAGAACACCTACTCTCATTCGTCCCATTCTTCACACCACAAGAGAGGAAAACGACATAAGAAGCTAAGTAAAAAGCGGAAGAGAGAATCATCTCATTCCAAGGACGATGCTTCTCCGCTGACATTTGAATTGCAATCAACAGACGATAATGAATATGTGGAGTATGAGATGGAAATCACTGAGGAGATGTTAGAATTCTTTGCACAGTCTGCAAAATACAAAGTTGAAAGAGGTAATTTAAAAAGCAAAATACTGTTCAAATAATTGTTATAATAAACATTGGTAAACACTATGCTAATTATTATAGGTTTTTGTTAAGTTTAGTAATACATAGCTAGCTAGTTACCGGTAGTTTCTATAAAAATAATTGTCACTCAAACAACTGACCACTTTCGTATCAAAATTAATTACTGTTGCACAGCATCTTTCTTGATTGAGGTGTCCACCTCTCAAGTACAAATAGAGTTAACATTTTTATTGGTGGGTTGAATAAAAAATAGCTTGTCGATTTACTGGACTACATAAAAAACCTTGACTTTTTCTGCAGATGCACAGAAGCCAAAGGAAGAATACATTGACCTTGCTCGTGGTAAGAATAATATGCGTTTTTTTTCACTTTCTTTGCTTAGACAACATTCATTATGATGCCCTTTATCACATAAATCCAACAGCAACAGCGGTACTGAGTCTTCTTTTTTGCCAATTTTTTCACATCTGCTTCTTCATTTTCAAATAATCTCCTTTTTGAAACAGTTCCACGTTTTCTTTTAAAAGTGGCTACAGTGTGTACAAATTGGCCCCTTGAGTCTTTCATTAAAAAACATTATTGTGGGAGGTGAGATATCCCTGTCCACACACTTCTTCCATTATTTAATTTCCCGCAGGAAAATCTCCTTCCTCCTACTTATTTATCTTTGCACCTGTGTGATAACTTTCTCAAACATATCTCTCAACATCAACAATTTTGATAAAAATGGCCTTCTGATTATGGTGTCATTACTTATGTGGCGTTCTTTTTACATATGGTTGAGTAGCATAGTGGTTGGAATGCTGAGCGACCAAAAGGACCAGGTTTAAATCCTCTTATTGTCAATTCAAAGCTTGGGGAATTTCATTACCTCAGTCCACTCAGCTATGTAAATGATATCTCTTATTGTCAATTCAAAGCTTGGGGAATATCATTCACTCTACATTACCTCAGTTCACTCAGCTATGTAAATGATACCTCTTATTGTCAATTCAAAGCTTGGGGAATTTAATTCCCTCTACATTACCTCAGTTCACTCAGCTATGCAAATGATATCTCTTATTGTCAATTCAAAGCTTGGGGAATATCATTCACTCTACATTACCTCAGTTCACTCAGCTATGTAAATGATACCTCTTATTGTCAATTCAAAGCTTGGGGAATTTCATTCACTCTACATTACCTCAGTTCACTCAGCTATGTAAATGATACCTCTTATTGTCAATTCAAAGCTTGGAGAATTTCATTCACTCTATGTTACCTCTGTTCACTCAGCTATATAAATGATACCTCTTATTGTCAATTCAAAGCTTGGGGAATTTCATTCACTCTACATTACCTCAGTTCACTCAGCTATGTAAATGATATCTCTTATTGTCAATTCAAAGCTTGGAGAATTTCATTCACTCTACGTTACCTCTGTTCACTCAGCTATATAAATGATACCTCTTATTGTCAATGGATATATTGACAGTGGTGGATATATGTGAACAAATACTTTTCATACAGTAATTGTGTTGGTGTTAGTGAAGTGTGAAGAAGTTGAGTTGGTGTTAGTGAAGTGTGAAGAACCTTGAGCAGTTCCAATAACCAGATACAATGCTAAATGAGAACTTCAAAATTCAAGAACTTTATTGTCTGTTTAGAAATATATTAGAAATGTCTTTTTTTGCACCATCTTACAACAGTGCAAAATTAACAAAACCATATTTGCAGTGTTTACACTAGATGCCATGAATATGTTTTTATTATTTATATAAGAAGTTTCTCATGGTGATACCATATTGAATGTCACCTAAAAATATTCTGTGTTAAATGCATCTAAATCAGGCATGGGGTAATGGTAACTGTAATAGGTAATAGACGTTTTTCTGTAATAGTAATAGATGAGATTTTTCAAAAGTAATAGTAATAGATGAGATTTTTCAAAAGTAATAGTAATAGATAATAGTCTATTTCTTTTCTATTACATCTCTTGCTGCTTACAAAAAGATCACATTTGTTTGCATGTTATTCCAAGTTCTAGTAATTGTAAACAATGTACTGGCCTGTGTAAACAATGGCTGAGCCTTATTCAAACAACATGAAAAGTAAGCTAATAATTTGATGCATTCAGAAATACCTGCTTAATGAAACAATGCAGGAGTAGCGAGCCAATTACTAACTGTTAAGATGCCCCATTGGTGTGGCTATGACTTCACACATTCATAGCACACACAAAGGGCGTGGTTTCAGATGTGTGCACTGTGCAGGCAGGCAACAAATGTTATCTTAGAGCAGGACCTGCAACCTGTATTGAATTCAAAGTAAGCTTTGATTTGAGAGGAACTTCTGAGTTATTTTTTCAAATTGCCAATTGCCACATGGTAACATTACCACACAGACCCTTTGTTCAAATTTGGACAATGTTCTCACCTCAGATCTTCAAATGGTATACAAATGTATGTTTAGCTGCTACAAAGACTTTGAGTTCATAGGCAATTCTTGGGCTCACAGACCCAGCAAAACTAGTTAATTGACATTCAGTGATAGTAATAATGACCCTGTAATGGTAATACATATCCTAGTAATAGATTCAAATTAATGTAATAGTAATATAAACAGTAAGAAGTAATAGTAATAGATTACCTGTAATAGAACCCATGGCTTGTCTAAATGCCTCTTTTCTTTGCAGTTTGTCCACAAAAACAAGTTGCGACCACAGAACCGCCTTCGGAGCAGCCTGGAGCAAGACGCACCGCCGAGATGAAGATACTATATGGAAAAGGTTCTGCTATGATACACGGCATGGAGACAGCAATGCAGCTGAACTTCAACCGCAATTGTGACCGCAAACAAGCAAAGATGTGGCCAGGGATACCACTGAAAATAAAATTTTAACTCGAGGTGGTGCCAGTCTAGTGTAGAACAGACATGTTTTTATTTGGAGCTGAGAGACATGATTATGATTTTGCAAGATGTATTTTTAGTTAACTAATTTTGAAATTATGATTTTAAATTTTAATGTGCTGCAAAGAAACAATGTGTAATCAATGGACTGCTACGTTGGAGTATTCTGACAGAACTGGTGCAAAACCAGACCTGATTTAGAGTCTGTTGTTTTCATAAAACTGCCATTTACAACATATTTTGTCTTCTAGTCTTATATGTCTGCAATATTTTATGTTGGTAAACTTGTGAAATCATACATGTTTTGTTACAATCTATTAGGTTATTCTCGATGAGACGGCTATGCTGGCTGTAAAGACGAGAGCTATTGATACATCAGTAAATATAACCAACAATCTTCTCTTTTAAAGAACTCTTGTTGGCACTATTTTTAGATGTTATCAGAAACTTATCACTACGTATCCTGCGTTGCTATGCATCACACATACTAGATTTTCTATTGCTCGATCCTCGCAATGGCAGATGTGAATTAAATTTTCTTCAGATATGGTTTTCTTGTACCAGTTAATCATATTTGCATTATATATGCATAGGATTTGGATGCGCTAACTCTAATTTATCTATTTCATGCAACAAAAAATAAAAAAACTGTTTTCTAAATACTTGCAATTAACAAAAGCCACCATTGAATGGAAAACAAATCGGAATCCATTAAAAATACAGCAAATATTTTATTAACACATCTAATGTTTGTGCATGAATTATGCACAAACACACTGACATATTCTGGACACAATTGATATTAAAGAGAGCTTTAGGAATATCATCAATGTCATTAAATAACTTTCTTTTATGACATGTTGATATTTTCAACTCTATTCGGTTTATTGACAATAATTACACAATTATTTTATGGCTCTATATTTGACGTTAACCTATTTTTCTTATACATTCTCATACTATACTGAAAGATCTTTCCTCAATTCGATTTTTGGTTGTTTCGTTTCAGATTCATTGACCAATAAAGTATCGACTATCACTATGTCTATGACATGCACTTACGCACCATTTTATAAAGCGAACGACGCATATTACTTATGCTGTTCACACACTACAGGTTTGAGCACCAACGAATCTTAATCGCAAGGGCTCAATCAATCGAGGCGGGACGTATTTGTGAATGTAAAAACGAATACTGATCTGTTCCCAGATATTTTAGCCGTTTCGAACGACAGACAGCTTGTGCAGCCATCTGGCGACTGTATAAACATTAAATCGTAAAGTTGACAGCCGGCATCTGCGACAAAAAGTATTCTATATCCAATTTGGCCAGATAGATACGATACTTTGAAATATACTGCACAGGACAAGCGAAATGTTCAAAAAGTATGTATGGTCTTCAACTTTTCGTGTATATGGTATTATTAAACACGGCGGTACACAGTTAAATTGAAACAAGCGTGTCGGTTTTCGGGCGATAATACAAGATTTAACAAGATTGCCATCTCGAACAACAAGTTCCAGATGGCAAGTGGACAAGGAAGCCATTGGCTTATCGAGAGTCCAACAATTTTCTCATCTATGTGTAGCCCGCCCTTATCAGATATCTGTCAATTCTATTTTTAAACATATTCACTCTACTAGCATTAACACAATCATTTGGCAGTTTGTTCCATTCATTTATCACCCTCTGGCTCTGTGAGAAAGAGTACTTTCTCATGTCCAACCTACACTGCTCCTTAACTAATGCTGCTTTGTGTCCTCTGGTTCTACTGCCTTCTTTAAGTTTGAAGAACATATTCCTATCAACATCCTCATAACCGTTCACTATTTTAAACACTTCTATTTGGTCTCCTCTTAGTCTCCTGGTCTCTAATGTTGTCAAACCACATTGTAATAAGCGACTTTCGTAACTAAGGTCTCTTAATCCTGGAATCATCTTAGTTGCTCTTCGTTGTATTCTTTCTAGCTTATCTATGTCTTTTTTACGATATGGCCTCCATGCTTGAATACAATATTCCAAATGTGGTCTAACTATTGCTTTGTACAGGGGTACAATTAGATGTTTCTCCTTATACGTGATAGTTCTCCTAATTAGCCCTAGAATTTGATTTCCTTTCGAAGCAGCAATCCCACATTGCTCTGAAACTTTCATGTCAGCATTAAATGTTACTCCTAAATCCTTTTCTTGTGTGGTTCTACCTAGTACAGCATCCCCCATTTTATATTCCTCGTCCATATTTCCATGTCCTATGTGTATACATTTACACTTCCCAAAATTGAATAACATTTGCCATTTTTCTGACCATTTAACAAATTTTTCTAGATCATCCTGTAAACTTTGTTTATGTGTATCATTAGTAATGTTTGCTTCTTTCCATTCTGAAGGAACTATTCCTTCTTCTAGTGACAAGTTAAATAAGTTTGCAAGTGGTGTACTAATTTGATCAACAATTTCCTTTAGCAGTTTTGGTGGTATCCCATCAACTCCAGGTGATTTATTATCTTTCATCTTCTTAATTTTCTTTGCTATCATTTCAGGAGTTACAAATAACTGCCCTAAATGTTCTGATTTATTGCCCTCAAATTTAGTCAATGGAACTGGAAGTGAGCTGATATCTTCTGTGGTCAAAACTGAGCTGAAATACTCATTCAGGACCTCTGCCATTTGGAACCCATCTGAAATTATGTTTTCACTGTTGTTTTCCAGTGGTCCGACCTTATCTCGAACTTTCAGTTTACTCCTTACATAAGCATAGAAACTCTTGCTGTCATTTTTTATATTACCTGCCAATTTTTGTTCAAAGGTTCTTTTAGATTTTCTAATTTCAGTTGTAGCTAGGTTAAGTGCCTCTTTGTAGTTTGTGTAGTCTTCTATATTTCCAGTGTGTTTATAGACCTTCCACAGCATCTGTTTGTGAGCAATTTTTCTAATAGCTTCTTTTGACAGGTGTTTTTTCCTGGATCTTTTCCCTTGTTTTCTTAATGGAATAAATTTCTCAATAATGCCCTCAATCTCATATTTTAAACAAGTCCAGCATTCTGTTGCTGTCTTGTTCTTCAGCAAGTTATTCCAATCTATATTCATCACTTTATATTTGCCTTTGTTAAAGTTCCTCCTCCATTGTTTTTTATATGTATTCCCTGTTTTTACTTTTATATTAAAATGGATTTGGTTATGGTCACTTGAACCCAAAGGTTCGTGTACTTTAACATTGTCAACTAATTCATTTTGAGAAGACAAAATTAAATCTAACACATTCCCACCTCTGGTTGGTTCCAAGACATGTTGAGTAAGGAAACAATCCTGTGTTAGAAGTAGAAACTGATGGTTGTCACCTCCAGCACTCTCTAATGATTCCCATTGTATATGGCCATGGTTAAAATCACCCATTATAACACATTCTCCCTTGCTCACCTCCCTTATCGCCTTTTGTAATTTTACATCTTCTTCTTGTCCTATGTTAGGACTACGATAAACTACTCCTATTGTTAATGTTGAGTTCCTGGTAACTATGTTACACCAAATTGCTTCCACACTATCTGCTTCACTTTTCAGTGTAATTTCATATGCTTGGATAGATTCTTTAATATACAAAATTACTCCACCTCCCCTTCTTTCTCGTCTATCCTTCCTAAACATTACATAGCCTGTCAGTGCTAACTCAGCATCTACTATATCTTCATTTGCCCATGATTCTGTGATGCCTATTACATGAGGATCAATATCTGCTACCATAATGTCTAACTCACTTTTTTTATTTACTATGCTCCTGGCATTTAAGCATACACATTTAAGTTCATTGTCTGAAATTATTGGTGAACATTTCTTTGGATGTGTATTTGTAGTAGTACTCCTTTGAGTTTTCTCTGTCAGTTCCCCCCTGCGCATCTAGTTTAAATAATCTATGGTACCTGTGCCCTCGTCGACAACTCTGACAAACTCACACGCAAGAACTGCAGCGCCCTTCCCTGTCAGATGAAGTCCATCTCTCATGAAAAAGTCACCTCTTCCCACAAAGTTTAACCACATGTCTACGAAGCCTACTCCCTCCTCCATACATACCTTCTGTACCTGTGTGTTGATCGCCATCCTTCTACAGTTCCTATATTCCTCACCCCTGCCTCCCATTATTGGTAATATCCCCGACAATACGATCTGCCCAACTCGTGCCTCTTTAAGTGTCTTGATCAACCTCCTGTAAGGCGACACTGCATGGCAAATAATTTCTATTGATTATTATAGAAAATTAATGTGCCACTTATGCGACAGTAGTTGGTTTTAGTTTGTTTATTATTTATCATACCGTAACTCAACTAGTAAACTCAACTAGTAAAACTACCACATACTAACCCTGCTACATATATTTTCCTTGACATAGATTTGTTCATATGCATACAGTACTATCATCAAGAAACAGAAGACAAAGAAATAATTTATCAGTAAGTTCATCTAATATTGGGCACTAATGAATAATGAAAAGCCTACACTACAGGATATAACTAGTATAAGAGGGATTTCTTATAAGGCTATAAAACCTATATAAAAATGCTCCTGGAGTCCTGTTCTAGCCTTCCATGCCAGTACTAACAATCAGACTTTTTTATTTGTGGATTATCGCACTGACCTCCTATTTACAGACAAACTAACTATAGCCATAATTCACTGATTGCAGGTTTGACGAGAAGGAGCATGTATCAGGTGTCAACAATATAAAATCGTCAATACAAAGAGGTATCCGTGCGAAGCTGTTGGAACAGTTCCCCTACCTGAGCGACTACCTCGATCAGATCATACACAAGAAGGACCCTCTTAGGATAGCCAAATGGTAAGAGGACGTCTCTTTGTAATCAGTATTTGAAACTTTAAAAAATCAACCAGAAAACAACAGTTGTTAGCACGTTGATCTGTGAGCTGAGAACCTGTTATATAATAAGTGTTTTTTTTCCAGTGTTTTATTTTTTTTAAATTTGCAGTCGTACTGATTACCATCATCTTGTTTACAGGCGTTTCTAATGAGGGACACTGGGGCAGATAGAATTGCCATTTGCCGAGTGTGTAGCTCTAACGAACATGGTTTAGATTTATTGTAACTTGCATAATTTGTAATTAATGTCCATTACCGTATATAATTGTAGTTGGATTTTTAGTATGCTGTAAGTGTGATTGAGTTTTTATGACGCTGGGTAATTTACAGTTGTAATTTTACCCAGTACTGGTAGTGATGGTACATGTAAATCATTACAAGTACCATGCAGATTACAATAGCAGACAATTGTATTGGTGGCAATGACTTTGTTGTACTGCTCCCATTTCACAGCCAACAGGGGTGTGGGGGTTTATATTTAATAGAACCGATTATGGCTAATGACTCTGTTTAATAGTAAGCAAGACCACCCAACAATTCCAATTTACACATCAATTTATTATAACAAATACAATCTCAACATCTGTTAAAATAGATGCCTTATAAAATAGTTGCAGCTAAGTAAAATTTAGAGAATCTTAAAGTGTATGATAACCAACCAAGAGAGTGCTATCTGAACACCTGCTACCCTAACATGTACCCTGCTGAAGAGCCTTCCTCGCAACCACCGACCTAAAACCCACCTGGAAGAAGACCTCGATCCTCCTGTGTCAACCCTTTTTATACCTGGTGACCCCCTTACATGTGATTACTTTTAATGATGTAATCCTCCATGCCCTCTACTGGGTAAATAAATTCTGTGTGGTGCCCTCTGGTGCATAAAATACATATATTCACCCTACAACAACATGATGCTTAAACTTATTTCTTTCTGGTAATCCTTTTTAGTATGGAAATTTTTTCTTTCTTATTAGTATGTTTTTTACTTTTTCAGCCATGAGCACATTGAGATACTGGTTGGCAAAGATGGAGAACTACTCTTCTACAAGCAGCGGGATGGACCGTACTTCCCAACACTGAGACTGCTGCACAAATGTAAGGACTCTAACAGTACTTCTCAAAACTGACTTTGATATACATGTTGAAATTATTATTTTGACATATCTAAAACTTGTTTTTATAATGTGTAGAAATTTACGCCATCTTTACTTGTCAAAGCGACTTCATCAGTACTAATGTCATCGGATGACGTCATCATACACGTGAGGAAGTTCGTAATTGTCCTTGTCTTGGTTGATCACTGCCTTGGTCTTGCATATTCATATGGCCTCTTTCACATGTCTTCTCCTGTGTGACTCCCTGTCTACCACTTTTACTCCATCCCAGTATATGAGGTGGTTTTTGGTGGTTGTGTGGTCTGTGAGGGCAGACTTGTTGGTGGTGGACTGCGACCAGTTCTTTTTGCACCTCGTATATTTTTCTTTTTGTGCATTCTCTACATCTTTTTTGTGTTCATTTAGTCTGGTCTTAAACAATCTCCATCTCTCCTATGTAGGCTGTGCCACAATTCGTACACATTATTTGGTAGACTAGTTTACCATTCTTCCGGTTCTACTTTGTCCTTTGGGTGTTCCAACAGACGTCTCAGTGTTTTATATAGTTTATGCTGCATGTTAAATTGTTAATTATTTGATCATGCCATTGAATGCAGCACATCACCTGGCTTTATTGAGAGTTCTTTTTTCAGATGTTCCACCTTTCACGCAAATGTTTCCTTATGCAATTGTTGCAATGTTTTGTGTCTTTAGAAAGGCATCCTTGTTTTGTTTGCCTAGATCCGTTCATGCTGCCCAAGATGCAAGTAGACAAGGGAGCAATCCGCTTCATCTTGAGTGGTGCAAATATCATGTGTCCTGGACTGACATCCCCTGGAGCAAAGATGACAAATGTGGCATCGGACACTGTGGTTGTATCCTTTCTGCAAGCTTTACTGCCGTTTTTCTTCGTCTCTTGATTCTACACCGTCGGCATAATCTTAATTTTCAGGATATAAGTGGGAGCAAATGCGTGTAGGAAGGTAGAGGGAAAATATGAGTAAAGTTTAATATTTACTTACTTAAGCTCTTTATCGGTTAAGTAAAACCACAATAAAGTTTAAAAGGAAAGTTTTAAGAACATGTTTGCCATGGAGATGTTTGCCATGGCACTGACTGAGCATTAAAAACATAGGCTGCAAGTTTGTGAGAACAATTGGGTGCAGAGAATTACAGGATCACAGAGGGTGGATAAGGTTGGGATGCAGTTGAGCTTAAGAGGAAGAATTGAAAGAAGCTGGATGATGTGGGTGGGTCACTTGTCATGGATGGAGGTGGGCCGACTACCAAGAGCGGAGGCAGTGAAACAGCCTGCAGGAAAGGGGATGGGCCACATTTACAATATGAAAAGTGTAAGAAATTTAGAGGGTGAGAAAAGTGGAGGAAAAAATTTGGAATAGAGATCAGTGGGAAAGACGCTAAAGCAGTGCAGGTATAGAAAAAACTAATTGACCATTTAAAGGGAACTTGAGGAAACAAGACCTACTGTATTGCTACTGTTGTGGACTGTACACATTCAGTACCAGTAATACTCAAATGTGAGTGATGGCCATAAGCCAACATCGAATGTGTATTTTCCTTAATTCAGTTTCCAGGCTGTAACGGCAGAAGGCAAGGAGAATGCACTCGCTGTGGGTGTCACCAAAATGTCAGCGGAAAAGATGTAAGTGCGCAGGCATCTCGTGAGAATCTGGACTACATCCTTCTAGTATGAAAATTTATATCTGTTGTGAAGTTTTGGCAATAGGTGTAGTTGACAAGTACATATATAATACAGTGTCATAGTTACTGATGTGTAATTGACCACCCTATTATTTGCCAGCTTCCGTATTCATTGCTAACACATCCTCAAATACTGTTAATCATTTATTGAACAGCACTATATTCATTTATTGAACAGCACTATATTTTTCTCTCAACCGTGGTTTCATTATTAGCAAACTCATGTCATACATTATAAATAATGTCTATTGTACGACATCAGAAAATAAAATGGATTACACACGCACTTACCTGTGTAAAACAACCTCTTTCGGAAATATAAAATATTTTATGATCAATTTCAAAATCTACCAGTTTCAGGCATTGCAGTGATGTCACAAACATATCGCAATGACGCACAAACACGACCTGCAACTGTTGTTTTATTCTTAGCCGATAGGTGTTGTACATGTTGTGAATATTGTCTTTTTTCTGTTATTTCAGTAACATGTCTTTATTGTGTTGTAGCCGTGATGTCAACAAAGGCATTGGCGTAGAGACGATACACTATCTAAACGACGGACTGTGGCATATGAAGTCTGTTGAATAACAGTGAACCGGTCCAACTGTCTGCATCATTGATGAAATATTGTTGTTTATCTGTGTTGTTAAAAGAATGCTAATTTGGGTTGCGTATGCACTTCTCAAACATTGCGTTCATGCACCTCCTGTATATCACAGGACCTGCATGAATCGTAATTACTCAATGTCAATAATATAGACATTTATTTTAACATACTGTCCATGAAGATCACTATTGATGAAATAATATTTTGATTTGTATACCAAGCAAGATAAATTGTACTTAGTCATTCTACAAGTAATAATACATTATTTAACATTTCTTTTTTTAATATCTGTATTTTGTCATTCATAAAATGTCACGTGTATGCTTAAAAAAATTACGCTCTTATAAATAGTAACTTGTTTTCAGATATACCCTACATTAAGCTTTTAATTATGAAATATTAATTATTTGTATGCAGTGATGAGTCATGTATACGGTCTTGCTCTGAATAAATCCTTGATTCAGGTTGTGAATGTGCCGTTATTTGTAGACTTTACGAATGTTCAACATAAATAATAAATAAAACAGTGCCTAAGAGTTGTGCCTAGTGTAATTGTTTATAGTGTTTCTATTGCAAGAGGTCACTCTGCATATTATGATCTTGGACAGTTTCAGAAGATAATATGTGAGTATACTTTTTAGCACATTGACAACATAGTCCAAGTGGATGTTGCGCAGTTTCAGAAGTTTTTTACACATAAAACGTTGATATTGACAGCAAATGGAAAATCAACTGTGGTCTGAACCTTTTTTCCGTTGTGCTCTAGTTCTAAGTTATGCTGCATTCGTGGAACCACTGTTCTTGGCGCGCGCAACGGCTCGTCGCTTGTGGTGGGAGCAGGCATTATTGTCAACTGAACAATTTAATGAAAATGGCTTGATGTAACAATAGTATCACTTCACTTGCATGATAGTGAATTTCGACGTTTTGGTTTTGCTAGAGTGTACTTATTTTATTTCATGTTATACAAGCATGAGAAAACTACATTCTTGTCGGAATACATTATATATAACTTAATTAATATAAGTTTCGAACGTTATTGCATATCACGCGTTACGTCAGCTGTGAACAAGACATGCTATCCCACCACGTTTCTCCGAACCCGTATTCTCGAAATACCTATTCACTATTGAGTACAGCTAGGCGACTGTTATTTCGAGAATACGAGTCCTAAAAAGTGAAGAGACGCAACGCGGCGCTCGAAGTCGTCTGCCGTTCCATTGCAAACTTCGTGGTAACCACTGTTGACGTCATCACTAACGTAGTAGCTGCGTGGCGGTTGTACGAATGTGTTAGACGTAATACTGGGACCATTAATGCCGGTTTTCCTACAGTCATCCTACTGACACGTAGTTGTCAAGTCTGATGTGTGCAGGTCATCGTAGTATTTTGTAGATACGTTCATTATTTTTGATCTTACAATGGCTCGTCGTGGCAGTAATACGAAGCCGAAGGTGAGATGACAGTTATTGTTGATGCCACTAACTCTAAGTTAGTGGCACCGGCTTAACCATTCCTAGTAGTACTGTACACTTCCACGAATTGTATAAGCGACATTGAAGTTTGATACGTGTGTGTTATAAATTGCAACGCCGACATCGAAACCTTAATTTGTTTGCACCGCCTTAATAAAGTGTGTGGAATAACTGGTATACTCGGACCAAATGTAATGTTATGTGAAATGTAGACATGATAACGAATGATAAAGCAGTTTAAGGTCTAAATTATTATGATGAAAAAATAATATTCAAGCCGCCAGACGTAATTTATGGACGTGAAACTGTATGGTCCCGTATCGCTCTTCAAATAAAGGGTAAAAACGTACTTCCTGTTTATTACCCGCAACGTTCAAACAAAAAGTTCTTGACCACCAGATGTAAACGTGTTAAAGTTCCGAAAAGTCTGAACTTTTCGGCATGATTGCTAAATAGCATATAAGCACGTTAGATGATCATTGTATACATGTAGTTTAATTTGGGGTATGTGTTTTTGTACGATAGTTTTAAAACAATCCTCTATTATCGCAGCATGATCCACGGCAGCGTCAAGTTTCAACTTGCTAAAGTCCACCTGTAATAGTTGTGTAAATTGTAATGGCAAAGTTACTTGCATTGTTTATTAACTTGCTATTTGTCAGGGGCCGTTTATTGTAATTTTACACAGGTAAACTGATGTATGACAGTTGTCACAAAGTTAGCAGCAATTGAGTATATGAATGCAGGTGACTAATTAATTTGAAACTGTAATACGCCCACCATACAAGTACAATATTCTGGTCACTTATCTAGTAGCCTAGAGCAATGGAAGTAATCACACAAATTTATTATGTATGCATTTACACATGCCTGTGAGAAAGTACATTAATTAATAGTTTCATATGGATATTACATAAATATTAAACTTGAGGTCCAGTTTTGTATTATTTATGTTTGGTTTACAAAGTTATAGACACATTTCTTCATGCAAAATATACAATACTCTATACATAAGTACTTCATTAATGACATGTAATAAGTAACATCACCTGCATTGGCTGCATGGCAAACGTACTTTTCCATTGAAATCCACAGCTATATATCATGTTACAGTTGTTCCAAAAGTTAGTGACCAATAATTAAACCTATACTAGAATGCAGCACTGTAACTGACATCAAAGCACCACTACAGGTAGACCATCCAATTGTTTTAATGCCATATGTCATTATGACAGACATTCTTTTCACAAGCAACATAATGAAAATATATTATCCCTGGA
This sequence comes from Lamellibrachia columna, assembly GCA_963662155.1. Taxonomy (NCBI): domain Eukaryota; kingdom Metazoa; phylum Annelida; class Polychaeta; order Sabellida; family Siboglinidae; genus Lamellibrachia; species Lamellibrachia columna. The sequence continues at coordinate 35,899,667 of OY759274.1, forward strand.
TGTTGCACAATCTGTGATTTTAAAAATGTCAAAAAAACTTCAGATTGTGCTGCACATATGTCAAATAAATATAAGATAAAGATTTTAATCAAATTCACTTAAAAAAAACACTTGTTAATTAATGCACTCTTGATAATTTGTTTAATTGAACAACGTTTCCAAGTTCTTTCAGCATGTTGAAGCTGTATCATAAAATTGTGTCTGGTGTTTATCAGCAACTAAATTGTAGTTTTTTAAACTTTATATTCAATCAGTCCAGCCAAATATCCAATCAAGACACAATTCAAGAGAGGCATGGTTGCATTTGGTCATACTTTTCCTGCAGTTTTTTGTTTATCGTTCATAATGGGGCTTCAACCTCATACTAGCCTAATCTAATAAGTTGGGTCATGACCTGTCATGCATTCCCAATTGTACCAATCATGATCATGAAATGCCAAAAGCATACAGTTGAATGATGACTATATTCATAACTGTATACTACTATTTGTATAATTTCTGATTGCTCTGTATTGCATTTGAGAGCAATAAAAAGATGGGCACTTCCATTGAGAAAGAAAGTTTTTGCAGTCCAGTACTGTTGTTCAGAAATATAAATGAGTGTATGTCTTGTGTTATCAGTACAATCTAGAAGAAACTCTCAAGATGAGCATCACCACAAAGGCCCAGGAGTCGTTCACAAACCTACGGAAGCGGCTGGACCAGCTGGGATATCAACAGGCGCTGGGGATCGAGTCTCTTCCCCTGGTGGAGCGGCTCTTTGCTGACCTGCTCCACACGACAGAGAGTCTCCGGAGCGTAAAGGTGTGTGTGCAGCCATATTTCTGTCCAGTGGTGCTTAAAACTAAAATGACTTTGAATATTAATGTTCATCTTAAATTTCTTAACTGCTACCAGACAAGTCTTCTCGTGTGGTTTGCCCATATTTATACATATTTGTTTAAAATGTAGGAAAAAACTGCCATGTTAAAGTATAATTTAAATTGTATTTTCTTGTGTTCATCACAAAAGTATAAAGTCAATTGACAAACTTATGTATCAAAGCACAAACATTTTTATGCTTGTATCGAAAGTAATCAAATAGCTAGGCAGATTTCTGGTGAAAATTAGCAGATTTTGTTTGACCGTAGTAGATATATTTTGAAACTTGATAGATAGCGACAATTGATTAGTATTGGAAGTAAGCAGATAGCTAGGCAGCTTTCCGACAAAATCTAGCTGATTTTGTTTGATGTAGGCATATTTTTGGCCTTATAGATGGTGACATGATCACATCTGGAATGCTATTGGCTGATTAAGTAATGAAACATTTAATTTGGATTTATATAGAATTTCTAAAACATGGACTTCAACCAAAAGACCCACAGGAAATGACAAGATTCACAGATTAATGACTATTGTAATCATGCAGCAAATTGGAGTAGTTATTGGTTGTATGTATTTGGTACCTGGTTCCTTTGTGTTTTCCAGGTCGAACATGGCAAGAAGAGAAAGGAGGATTCTGGGACATCGGACATCGCCATTGAGTCTTATCGCAGTGACAATGGCAAACTGGTGAAGGAGAACAATGAATTGCACCAGAAATTAATCCGACAAAAGGATGAATTTGAGTTGACACTAAAAGGTAAATTTCATTTCTCCTTTGTTCAGTTTTGGCTGTACCTTTTGATATTTAACAAGATTTAACAAGATTGCCATCCCAAACAACAAGTTCCAGATGGCAAGTGGACAAGGAAGCCATTGGCTTATTGAGAATCCAACAATTTTCTCATCTATGTGATGCCTGCCATTATCAGATATATGTCAATTCTATTTTTAAACATATTCACACTATTAGCATTAACACAATCATTTGGCAGTTTGTTCCATTCATTTATCACCCTCTGTGAGAAAGAGTACTTTCTCATGTCCAACCTACACTGCTCCTTAACTAATGCTGCTTTGTGTCCTCTGGTTCTACTGCCTTCTTTAAGTTTGAAGAACATATTCCTATCAACATCCACAACCATTCACTATTTTAAACACTTCTATTTGGTCTCCTCTTAGTCTCCTGGTCTCCAGTGTTGTCAAACCACATTGTAATAAGCGGCTTTCTTAACTAAGGTCTCTCAATTCTGGAATCATTTTAGTTGCTCTTCATTGTATTCTTTCTAGATTGTCTATGTCCTTTTTACGATAAGGCCTCCATGCTTGAATACAATATTGCAAGTGTGGCCTAACTACTGCTTTGTACAGGGGTACAATTAGCTGTTTCTCCTTACACGTGATAGTTCTCCTAATTAGCCCTAGAATTTGATTTCCCTTCGAAGAAGCAATCCGACATTGCTCTGAAACTTTCATGTCAGCACTAAACGTTACTCCTAAGTCCTTTTCTTGTGTGGTTCTACCTAGTACAGCATCCCCCATTTTATATTCTTCGTCCATGTTTCCATGTCCTACACTTCCCAAAACTAAAAAAAACTAATTTATCTAGATCATCCTGTAACATTAGTAACCTTTCTGAATACTTTTGTGTCATCTGCTAATTTCAGTACTTTGCTAGATATGTCGTCTTCCAAATCATCTATATATATATATGTATTAAAAAACAGTATAGGACCTAACACTGATCCCTGTGGTACCCCACTCAGAACAGATTTCCAGTTTGAAATCTCACCATCTACTGTTACTCCCTGTCTTCTGTGTGTAAGCCACTCTTCTATCCAATTGATTACATCATTACCTATACCATGGGCTTTTAGTTTAAGTAACAATCTTTGATGTGGCACTTTATCGAAAGCTTTCTGAAAATCTAAGTAGACAACATCCACTGGTGACCCGTCATCTACCCACTTTGTAATTTCTTCCAAAAAACATAAGAGATTGGTTAGACATGACCTTGCTTTTAGGAACCCATGTTGAGATGTATTTATTAATTTATGTTTTACAAGGAATTCCACCATGTGGTCTGTAATTTTCTGGCTTGTTCCTCGATCCCTTCTTAAATAGTGGCATAGTGTTTGCTTCTTTCCATTCTGAAGGAACTATTCCTTCTTCTATTGACAAGTTAAACACTTTTGCAAATGGTGTACTAATTTGCTCAACAATTTCCTTAAGCAGTTTTGGTGGTATCCCATCAACTCCCGGTGATTTATTATCTTTCATCTTCTTAATTTTCTTTGGTATCATTTCAGGTGTTACAAATAACTGCCCTGAATGTTCTGATTTAATGCCCTCAAATTTAGTAAATGGAACTGGAAGTGGAGGTGAGCTGATATCTTCTGTGGTAAAAACTGAGCTGAAATACTCATTCAGGACCTCTGCCATTTGAAACCCGTCTGAAATTATGTTTCCATTGTTGTTTTCCAGTGGTCTGACCTTATCTTCAACTTTCTGTTTACTCCTTACATAAGCGTAGGAACTGTTGCTGTAATTTTTTATATTACCTGCCAATTTTTTTTAAAGGTTCTTTTAGATTTTCTAATTTCAGTTGTAGCTAGGTTAAGTGCCTCTTTGTAAGTCTGTGTTGGCCAATGATTCGGCAATACCAATTATGTGAGGGTCAGTATCTTCTATCGTAATGTTTAATTCGTTTTTCTTATTTACTATACTCCTAGCATTTAAACACACGCATCTATTACCTGCTTCAGACCTGTTTTTAGGACACTTTGTTATTGGTTTGTCTGTACTGGTGGCCTCTTGTCCTGCTTGAGGCATCTCTAAGGAACCCCACTGCACTTCTAGTTTAAACACATATTACACGACTTGCAACTACATTTGGAAAATGACAGTGTCTTGTGCTCAGTGTGCTGGATTTGTCTGTGTATGCATCTTTTTATGAAGTTTTGTTTTATAAAATTATTTGCAGATATGCGCTGCACGCTGCGAAAATTGGAACACGAGAATGCTGACCTGAAGTTTCTCAACAACCAGTATGTGGCAAAGATTCGATGTCTCGAGAAAGACTCCAAGCAGAAGTCTGAATGCATTCTAAAATTGCAGGAGAAGAACCTACACGCTGTTGTTCAGACACCAGGTACTGTGCAGTTATTTTTAGGCAACTTACAGAAAGACGCTTTAGTGTAGTGGTTAGCACATCAGCTTTACATGACAGAGTTCTGAGTTCAAGGTAAAGGTTCCTCCTCAATTATCTTAAAGGTCCCTCCTCAATTCTCTTAAAGGTTCCTCCTCAATTATCTTAAAGGTCCCTCCTCAATTCTCTTAAAGGTCCCTCCTCAATTCTCTTAAATGTTCCTCCTCAATTATCTTAAAGGTTCCTTCTCAATTCTCTTAAAGTTTCCTCCTCAATTATTTTTAAGGTCCCTCCCCAATTCTTTTAAAGGTTCCTCCTCAATTTGATTTTTTCACTAGTCTCATTTCAAATTCATTTTGTGAAAAATCAAACCTACCTAGTATCCACTGCAATATACTAGCTCATTTGTGCAACTTTTATATGTAGTATTTGTGAAATCATCAGACAAACTATAAAATTACTTAATGTTTTGTCAAAAAATTATTTAAAATGGAAACTCATGAATTTTAACCCTTTATAGTGAAATTTTTTAACTTTGTCATGTTATCGACGAGAGGATGGAACTCACACTCAGGAATGGCCTTGACCCGCACAATGTTGAATCTTTTATATCCACTGTTTTAAACCTTACCAGATCTAATGACTGAAGTCAATTCTTTTGATGATTTGAACAAAAATAGGCAATTTTATCTAATCAACTGGATGTTACAGAAACTATTCAGGCACTACATATTTGGATGAACGACTAACTGGATTTGTGATAGGCTAAGTCAGTTGAGGATGGAGTTTTAAAAATTACTCATCAAAATTTACAGTGTGTTATGTTGATGTGAAAAGAAAGTCACTTATGACATAATAAGCAATTTGCATGACCATAACTTAATAATTTAATTCACCATATTCAACCTATTAAGCATACATGCCTTAATTAGCATACACCCCCTTATTTAATCAGCAGGATCTATGATTATTGTAATTTGGCTAGTGTGGAACAACTAAAAAGTGTCGCCATCTGGTTATTAACAGTTGGCACCACTTTTCAGTTGTTCTACGCTAGTCACCAAATGACACCACTAGTGCTAAACAGTTACCTTATAGTCTAGAGAAACAAATATTGGTGTACGCTTATAAGAACAGATTCCCTAAAAAATTTTCATAGCCCAATTTTTTTCAAGCGTACAGTATGCTTGTTGGGTCAAATATGGTTTATCCAAAAAATTATTTATTCTAACAAACAATGTCTTCAAATCATGGTTGAGAGCATAAAAATAACTTGTGTGCTCATTGGAAAAAACACATTGATAATATGAAGTGACAAAACAGTGACTCTGAATTCTGTTTTTTTTCTGCTGATATCCGATTTTCAGTTGTTTTGTGCGATTGCATAGCATAATAAACAATGAAATGGAGCCTTGAAGTGTTCTTCTAATAGCCTTAATAATCTTGAAATGGCCTTGAATTTGATACCTCCTTTAGTGCATGGACTTTGTTAATGTAAAAATAGAGAAAATATAATCAGCAGTCATCATCATTTCCTTGCATCCCCACAGGAGGCCGCAAGAAGTCGATCCCGTTCCGGCGTCAACGCATGGAGATAGACAGTACGGTGCCGCCATCAGAGTCGGGCTCTTGCATATGCCAGCAGTGTCGTTGCCAGGCCGAAGACCCATATGTGGCAGACATGTTGAAAGTCGCGGATGACAGCATTGCTTTGCTCTGTAAGCAGGTGCATGATCTGACAAATGAGAAGCAAGGCTCCGAGGGGAAGGTGAAGAGTCTACGTAAACAGGTATGTTGTGTGTTTGAATGGACTGATATTCTGGTTTCATGGATTGCGATATTTGACAAGGTGATTACCTCTCAAGAAAGTTTCGGTATTTGGCATCACAATGGACATGTCACATTACCAATGTCATGTGACACAAGTTGGAGAGAGACTGGTGGAAGCTCCTGGCTGACGTCTCGGTTCAGGGCAGGAATTGTTCGATGGATGTTTATTGCTTGCTTGATTTTCCTCCCTAAGTCGTTCGGTATACAGTGATACACCAGACTTTTGCATAATCGTGTTGTTGCCTCGCAGTACTTTCATGCAATATGTGTTCTCTTTTCCATCAAAGGGCACATGATACTAAAATCTTGTGTCCAGATAGTTATAAAAATTATGATTTGTTTCATCTGTTAACGTTATTTTGGGCACCTTTGTGGCTGAACAACACAACCGCTCACAAGCTGTGCATCATTCTATAGGAAATATAGCAACATTTCGCCATAAACTGAAAACCCACCTGTTTAAACTTGCTTATCCATAGCTCCCCAGCGTACCAATCCAACTGTTTACAACTAGAAGTCCTTATCGATTATGAACTGCTTAAACCCTTTTGTTTTGGTGCGCTGCTGAGCTTGGGTCTCTCGAGGATTTAGCACAATAAAATTATTTTATTTGTGTGTGTGTGTGTGTGTGTGTGTGTGTGTGTGTGTGTGTGTGTGTGTGTGTGTGTGTGTGTGTGTGTGTGTGTGTGTGTGTGTGTGTGTGTGTGTGTGTGTGTGTGTGTGTGTGTGTGTGTGTGTGTGTGTGTGTGTGTGTGTGTGTGTGTGTGTGTGTGTGTGTGTGTGTGTGTGTGTGTGTGTGTGTGTGTGTGTGTGTGTGTGTGTGTGTGTGTGTGTGTGTGTGTGTGTGTGTGTGTGTGTGTGTGTGTGTGTGTGTGTGTGTGTGTGTGTGTGTGTGTGTGTGTGTGTGTGTGTGTGTGTGTGTGTGTGTGTGTGTGTGTGTGTGTGTGTGTGTGTGTGTGTGTGTGTGTGTGTGTGTGTGTGTGTGTGTGTGTGTGTGTGTGTGTGTGTTCTATTTGATGCTACCATAGGGCTGATCATCAGTGCAGTTCACAGGGCAATTGGTTGATGGCAAATGTGTTGGATATCTGCTACATTTGGATGTATAATATCATCTGCTTCATACCTTAAACCTAGTAACAAAATTAATGGAGGCAGAGTTCAGTGGGTCGGACCAGAAATGGTCCAGGCAGTCAGAGTTGGGTTGATCAAGGAGTCAGACCAAAGAGAGTTCAGAGGGTTGTACGCCCCCTCTTCATTTGCTCTTTTTGAACACTCCAGCATTTAGTTTGGAGCTGTTTTTGTTGTGAGATGTGGCAATGTTCATAATAATAATAATAATTAACTTCCATGGCACTTGTATCCTCAGGAACCTGAGCTCAGAGGCACAACAAAACAGAAACATTAAACATAGTCATGAACAGGGACGTGCAAAAGTCATTATCAGAACGAGGGACAACCGAAGATTTATTGTGGAAATGCAATTTGGAATAAATGTCTTGAGTTTTTTTTCGGAAGGTAGCTAGCTATAGTTTCAAATGTTTTCAACGTGATGGGGAGTTCATTCCAGACCCTAGGCGCAGCGACAGAGAAAGCACATTTGCCCAAGTTTACTTTTATGAACAATAAGTTGTGAAATTGACGATCTGAGCTGCCTAAGGATATTTGAAAGACGCAGGAGACTAGCCAATTAGGCTGTTGTGTAGATAGAGCACGATATGTAAGAGTAGATGGTTTAAAATTGAATCGATGAGTAACAGGAAGCCATTGTAATTGTTTAAGTAGTGGTAGTGATGGTGAAAAATGAGGCACCAACACGACAATTTTGTACTCGTTGGAGTATAGCTAACTCTCTTTTAGCGATGTTGTTTAGTAGTGAATTACAGTTGTCAAGATGGCTACTAATTAGAGCTGTTGGCACTATTTTAGCAGTAGTTAAAGTAGAGTATACGTCCCCTGACAGCCCATAATATCCTTCACAGCTGTAGACAGTTCAGTTGATCATAATCCATCTAAATATTTAATCTACCTATTTTAATAACCCAAAATTTAAATTCCTGTGATTGTAAGCATGCTCGCTGTCCCAGGCTCATGTAGATACTTTACAATGACCCACTTTTTGTTATCATAGCTTTAGCCAGAAAGCTTTGCATTTCTCTGTTTTGTGTTCCATGGGTTAACACAAACTTTGGCAGTACAGTTTCTCTGTTGCTCTCTGGAACTCATTGCATTTTAGTGTTAAGTTAGCAGAACGTATAATGAATATCCATCATCAGCCGCAGATCTACCTTTTTCACCATAATTTTCTTAGCGTCACCAACCATCTGTTGACTATAGATTGTTGACTTTGTCTAACCATTGATGTTGATCAACCTCTGGGCCCCTCATTTCATTAGATGTCCTTGAATGGATTGACATTTTGGGTAAATTTTCACCTAGTTTTATCTGTCAAAAAACTGAAACTGTGGAATCTCCCAGCCTTCATTGAGGATTGGTCAAACTATTCAAAGAGACGAACAGTTTTGTGAGAGGTAAAACTAAATAAAATTCACTTTGAATACCATATTCGACATTAAGCGTACATGCCCTAATTAGCATACATCCCCTTTTTTAATCAGCAGGATCCATAATTATTATAATGTGACTAGTGTGGAACAACTGAATTACAATTGTCAAGATGGCTACTAATTAGTGCTGTTGGCACTGTTTTAGCAGTAGATAAAGTAGAGTATACATCCCCTGACAGCCCATAATATCCTTCACAGCTGTAGACAGTTCAGTTGATCATAATCCATCTAAATATTTAATCTACCTATAAGTGTAGCCATCTGGTGTTAAACAGTTGACACCACTTTTCAGTTCTATACTAGTCACCAAATGACACCACTAGTGTTAAACAGTTACCTTATTGTCTACAGAAGAAATTTTGGTGTACGCTTATAAGAACAGATTCTTTGAAATTTTTCCATGTCCCAATTTGTTTTCAAACGTACTGTGTGCTTGCTAGGTTGAGTAAGGTATGTTATGTATTGTGTTACATTTCTGCCATTAATACTCTGTTTCTCTGACTTGTCGACTCAGATAACAAAGCTAAAGGCCGCGGCCAGTAGAGATGACCCATGTTGCTGTGGGTGCCAGTGTCAATCCCAACCGGCCTCTCTATCCGCCGCCTGCGCGTGCGCCGTCGCCCTAAAACGACGAGACAAAGCCCCGTGGATTGACTATTACTGAGACTGGACTGGTCACTTGCTTCTGCTGGACAACACCTGGGACTTGACACACAGCCGACAGGTCACTAGACGGACAGATAGATGGACATGAATGCATGTTGCTTAGGGTGTTAAATTCCGGTTGATTTAGCACAATTTTTCATTGAATGCACCTTGTCTGATGGGTATGTTACAGTGAAAATTTCATGACAATGGGTTCGGTAGTTTTCGAAATATTGCATTATATGTACATACATTGGAATTTCGGGGATTAAACTTTGGGCCGTATGAGCGGTCATTTCCTCTCAATGGATTGCTGTGAAATTTTGACACATTTGTTTTCTCATCAAACCTCATATTTTTAGCATGGTTTTTTTAAGAAAACATATTTTTTTTAACTCTAGTGTTGCTGTAGGGAAATTAGAAAGTTTTGTATTTCTAGGTTATGTCAGAATAACATTTAACAGCATTAGGGAAAGGTTTCTCAGGGTAAGGGGACAAGTTTCCCTTGTTTGTGGAAAAATATCTCAGGGAAGGGAAAGTTTATCGGGGTCAGATAATTGTCTTCAGTTCTGGGAAAGGTATCTTAGTGTCAAGGAAGTTTCTTGATTTGTGTATGAGCCCATATGTAAGATATGTATCTAGATGTAATATGATGCAATTATGTTCTATATTTAAATGTGTATACTTTCGCCTGATAAACTTTTGACCTATTTCTTTATGCACAAAACAAAATTACCCCGATTATTAATTTTAAGATCAAGTAAATTCTAGCACTGTATATTAATTGACATAGGTTGCAAATAAAAATTGTAAACTGGGAAACGTTTCAATTCCTGTGTGTTTATTGCCTTCAAAATGGCATCGCTAGAAAAACATGGATAGATACGCAATGTGGCTGGTTTCAAGTCACATATCAAGTCTTATGAGGACAGTTAAAGCAAAACAAAAGTCGTTGTTTTTGGGCCTAAAGTGTTGTTGAAATATAAACATTTGCAACTACAATCAAGAATATCACATTTACTAAGAAAAGCTTTGAACACACAACATCTTAACTTTCATGGGCTGCGCCATACTGTTAGATAACTATACGTCACGGGTGTCGTAGTCTGGCGATAGTGGCTCACCAAAAATCTATTTGTAGACGCTTATTCCTCTACTTGCCAATAGCATATGGCCATGCTGTTTGTGTCTAAACTCAACTTATGCAACATTCTGTCTTAGCAACTTGCTTGATTGAGAGTTTGTGTTGCTTAATGTTATTAAGTATTAACACAATAACAACACATAGACAAATAGTGAATCTTGATACATTGTAAAATGGCATAACATTATAACCATTATCATCATTAACAATGGACAAATACACAAAACATGGAATTACTAGTTGACGTAGCGAGAACTAAGTATAATTCTGGTATGAAATTGTGCAGCATAACCTGTGAAGGATTGAATAAAAACTAACTGCATATATAAAACAATGCATATTGACATACTCACATGTTTATAGTTTGTTGTCTTTAAAAGTAGCTATCCAGTCATGTGTGCGGAGCACGGTGGCGTAGAGATTAGAACACTGGACTCTCAATCGAGAGAACCCCAGTTTGAATCCTCTTGCTGCCGTTTTGAAGCTTGAGCAATTTCTTTCACCCCACGTTACCTCAGTTCACTCAGCTGTATAAATGTGTACCTGGATTAGACAGTGATGGGATTCCAGTGATGGAATTATAAGAACGAACAGCTTTTGCACAGCAATTGCAGCATGGCTGGATGCTTCAATAGAAGTTGAAATTGTGTTTGTGTGAACAGGTCTACTGGGGGGGACATGTGATGCGCTCTGAGTGATGACTGTTAGAAGGGCACGGTATAAATTGAATGGTTTGCTTTATGTATGCGTTGGTGGATGGCAGTATTTTCAATTTGAAAAATTTATGTCAAATGTAATTGTGATTTATAAAAAATTAGATTTTAATATGGAATTTCTCCAATGTGCATGAATGACTGTTCAGTGTCAATTTGTTTAGATTTGTATTTACCATACATTTGATATAAAACATTTTTTTTAAATCATTTTCTTTTGTGTATTCTCTGAAATCACTGTTTTATGATGGATTGGTTTACCGATAAAGACTAAATTGTAATGTGGAGTCCTTTGTCTGCCACTCTCTAGGATAAATCACTCGTTACCTGATTACACAAACTTAATTATTCATTACCCAATTTGTCAAATTCTCACCACAGTGAGTATTTCATGGCTGTGAAACTGCTAATCATTTGTAATCCCCAGGGAATAGATAGCATGAAAGTAGTGGAACCACAAAGGACCAGCGGGACACTGGCCCAGGTGGATAGGGATATTAGAGATCTGGTCACTCTGGGAGTGACTAGAGGGGTCATGCCTCAGTTAGACTTCCTGGTGTGTTACACATGGATTTAGACATAGTAAGTTTGGATATAGGACGTTTTTAAAAATTCATACAATCTGACATAGATGCATTTGTGCAGGGACAGTGCCAGATTGCTGATGGAACCTGTTGAGAGTGAAATGGTGGACTTTTAGATGATTTTAATAGGCGGAAGGATATTTGTGATTTTTTTGGGCCACTAGACATGTGTGCGCCGTAATTTGTGCCAATATTGGTAAACATTGCAGGGTATCGCACATACAAGCATATTACAAGAGTTAGAAATGTCTAATTTTTACAAAACTCGACCAGCATGTCAGTGGGATGATGATGTTTTCTTATAATTATGCAAAACACTCATTACAGGCTCATTTACAGTAGTAAAACCTAGTTTGTATCTCCAGTTTTGTTGTAAAAAAAAAATTATTTATAACATTCTTACATTGTTATGTGACTATAATGCAAATCATGGAAATATAATGTTGTAGTGAGGGTTCCTTTACATTTTATTTTGTCTGCCAACATTTTACCCGCACATGTAGATTTTTTCAACATGTATTCGCTCTGCATGACCATACTTAGTGTGCCATTGTTCTAAAACATATTCTAAATGATATGATTTCTCACAAACAAGATTACTGTAGATAGAAGCAGTTATGTTTTAGAACAAAGACCTTTTATTTATTTAACTTACCTTAAGTTATCTTCCTTATTTTAACCTTTTTACATATATGAGCAGGTTTATGCTGGATACATAGCATAGATATATAATTTATATTATTATGGCAGAAATGACTAGGATCCTGAGTCAGGTGTAGTTGCATCAGCAAACATTACCTTGCATATATTGAGTCAAAGTAATCATTATTACCTTAGTAAAATATTATTGTGTATTGTGATAATAGCAGTACTGATATATGTGTTACAAACTTTATGATAGACATTAAACTGTATGTTGTAAATATTGCAAAGGTGTTTAATATAGTGCATTAATAATTACTTACTCTTATCAAGGATATGTATTTATTATGAGAGAGGATTACCAGTAGTACATTTGTCAGAGCAATCAAACTATTTGTGCAGTGGTTTGCCAGTGGATTTGGCTGATTGGAGGCGTGACTTGTTGAAACCAGTCAGGCGGCAAATCATAACGGACAAGTAGAGACCAGTCTTTGATCATTATGAACTGTGTGCGTTTCATTGGTGGTGCTGCAGTGTGCTCATGGGGGGGTCACTCTCCACTTGATCTGGCCCAGAGACATGAGGTGTTGAGTTTGCTTGTATTAGGTTCTCATTAAATAATTACCAACCTGTAATGCTAGAGGTGGTGTTTGTACTACAATAGGTTAGCCAGTGCCAGTGAGTGGTCATGTGTATTACTGCAGTGGTTCGTATGAAACACGTTTAACGAGCTGTGAGACATGTTCCAATCTTGTTTCCTCAATTATGCCAGTACCTGAGGCTTTATGTTGTCATTGTTACAGAAGTAGACCTGTCTTATTTTAACCAGTAACTAGATTTAACTTTGGCACATGTGCTCTCCACGGCCAAGCAGTATATGTGTTGCACCAGTGTAAGTTGGCACAAACTCAGCAATATTGTGACAGTGGTACCCACACAAACAGGGATTTACTCGCACCAAAGTGTTTGGACTGTTCACCTAAACAGGACTTGTATGGTGTCAGGCCTGAGGCAGGTTGCGTTGTCTGCTTGGGCAGTGGTGTATAGCTGAGCCGCCACCGCTGGCCATTGTATGGCAGTTGGAGACAGGACTCTTCTTGTCAGTCGATAGACAGAGCGAAGCAGTGGGAATAGGAGGAGTACAGCAAGATGTCACTAAGGAGTTCTGCCTATCGCAGAAGCAGAAAGAAGGTAGGATGTATATATTGTTGTGAATGGGGCATGTACCGGCAGTCAGGACCTTAGATATTATAAATGTGTTTAGAAGATTCTAGAAACAGAATGGATGTTTGCAAGAGGACAAATTACTAAAGGATGACCTCAGTTAAGACGGTGTCTCCATCTCTAAGTTGGATAAGCTAAATGTTACTGTTGCATAATAATTATTAATGGTAACAGTAGTACATGGTTGCTAATTGATTGATAACATTTTATGGAAGTACTGAATACTAAATTTTATTTGTCATCATGGCAAATACTTTTGATATCCGATGACACTGTTTTAAGTGAAGAAAGCATCATTAAGATATTTAGTAAGTTATACTAGTCTAACTAGATATAAGTGGCTGTAATCTATTGATAGAATTTTTTGTCAATCAGATGTAGTTTTTAGTAAAAGAAACAACTGCTTTTAATTCCTGGGCTGCTGCAAAATAATGTTATGCTTCTATTAAAGTCAAAATAAAGTCCTGAGGGGTTATGTCTGTGAGGGTGTTTGTCCAAGAAGAGTTATGTCCGTGAGGGTGTTTGCCCAAGAAGAGTTATGTCTGTGAGGGTGTTTGTCCAAGAAGAGTTATGTCCATGAGGGTTTCTGTCCAAGAAGAGTTATGTCTGTACGCCAAAATGTAATGAACATCTGACTTTTACTCTAAGAATTGTGTACATTGTACATAAGTTCCTGTGCAAGCATTAAGGCATTGACATTAATTGAGAAGTCTGCTGCAATCACTCTGGCTCTCTGCCCTGCAGTTGATCTGTTGACTTTCACATCTCCACCCGAAGGCCAGGCAGAGACATGTAGAAACTTGTCCACTTTCCATGCCTGGTATGCAAGGCTCCTGTCACACAGGTCACTTATCATTATAGACTGATAGACGTGTTTGCAGCGACAACATTACCTGTGAGTGCATGCATACCTGGTGTATATCTAGTATCAGTTGTGATATCACCAGGCTACTGGTGGCACGCTTGGTAGTTGTGAGTGACTAGCAATTAATTTCTGATCACAGCGGTTACTTATCTCTTTCCACATCTGAGCTAGTTTAAGTCTTCCTAATTTCCAGTAAATTTTTTTTATTCAACCATCAAAACTGACTAATCAGAGGTACCTTGTTATTTGTGAAATTTATAGATATGCTTGTAAGCAGAAGTGTTCTCTGTAAATCTGTACTTGTAAATCACAGTGGTTTATATGTCTGGTTAACCCAGACACCTAATCGACTTCTTGGAAAGAATTCAGTCACACTATATACAGGTTAACCCAGGCACCTACTCGACTTCTTGGAAAGAATTCAGCCACACTATATACAGGTTAACCCAGACACCTACTCGACTTCTTGGAAAGAATTCAGCCATACTATGTACAGGTTAACCCAGACACCTACTCGACTTCTTGGAAAGAATTCAGCCACACTATGTACAGGTTAACCCAGACACCTACTCGACTTCTTGGAAAGAATTCAGCCACACTATATACAGGTTAACCCAGACACCTACTCGACTTCTTGGAAAGAATTCAGCCACACTATATACAGGTTAACCCAGACACCTACTCGACTTCTTGGAAAGAATTCAGCCATACTATGTACAGGTTAACCCAGGCACCTACTCGACTTCTTGGAAAGAATTCAGCCACACTATGTACAGGTTAACCCAGACACCTACTCGACTTCTTGGAAAGAATTCAGCCACACTATATACAGGTTAACCCAGACACCTACTCGACTTCTTGGAATGAATTCAGCCATACTATGTACAGGTTAACCCAGACACCTACTCGACTTCTTGGAAAGAATTCAGCCACACTATGTACAGGTTAACCCAGACACCTACTCGACTTCTTGGAAAGAATTCAGCCACACTATATACTGCATTAAAGCTATTCATACAGATAATTCCATTGCTCTAATTGCAAGGTTCTCATTTATAGTTATACACCTGAGTGGTGGCTAGAAAAGTGGATTCAGACTCGGCTCAGTTCCAAGTGTGATGCTATAGCAAACTCCATATTGAACATACAAGACAACTCTGAATGCAGGCAGTGATCTCCAGTCCCTAGACGCTGTGTTTAGTACAGGAGACTGGGGAAGATCTCAAAACATTGATGTAAAATTAGATTTTATAGCAGGCTACCAGCAGTTTCATTTAGTTTTGTGCATTGATGTATCTTCCCCAAAACGTTGTTTATTTCCCTGTCACAGTTTACAAGGATGCTGACTTCGAGCTCATGTACGTCATTTTGCATTATGATGTCTGAAGTTTCACCGGGCAAATACAAAGTTTCTGAAGTTGCACACAGGTTGATGTTTTTTCAAAGTTTCATGTAGGGGGAGGGGGGGTCTAACATCTAATGCCACTAGTCCTGTGTAGTGTCACACGTTGATGTTTTGAGATGAACCCCAAGGGGCTGTTCACAGTTGTACACATTTACCTTTTCATACAAAACGTACTAATTTTGTTAGTCGGTCGCCTGCGAAATATGACCAACGTTCCAACATCTTGGAAATTCATAACTTTGTGAAAAACATTTATCAATATGACCTGATATGGTTGTTAGAAAAACACAAAGCTTTAACACAGTTATTGGAGGTAGATATTTGTATCCTGATGGTTATTATTGTGTCCTGTACACATGCACTGTATCATAACGTTGTTACCTCGATATTTGTTTCAGTGTTGGCAATTTTTTTAATTTTAAAGTACTAATTGTGGGAGGGGTGGGAATTTTATTGATAATTGTGACTGGCCCCTTAGTGCCGGGGCATGGTGGATGCATCTAATCCCGTTCTGTTCCCAGACTGCTAAATGGGATTGTCTGTTACATTGTTCAAGGAGTCTTTCCTCCACTAAGCTGATGATTTACTCCTCATTACTCAGCCGGTCATTGCATAATGATCTATACATGTTCACTGGAGTGTGGCCCTTGAACTGAAGCACAAGTTTCAAGCCTATGCGGGCAGTGCAGTTCCTTTTAGAGCTGCTTGAATTTTCCTATTATGGCTGAATATTTTATTAATTATTATTGCTATTGCAATTATTCCAACTTTGCGCCTCCGCCTTGCACAAACAATGGTTTGTGTAGATACTTATTAATTAAATATTGTTCACCTTTTATTTTATAGCAGCACATTCTAACTTATTGCTGTTTCGAAAAGCAACAAGTGGTTCCTATTTTTATGTACATCAAACATTTATGTTCCTGTTATTTGGGTTTGTTCCCACTCACTTCAGTCATTCACTTCAGTCATTCACTTCAGTCATTCACTTCAGTCATTCACTTCAGTCATTCACTTCAGTCATTCACTTCAGTCATTCACTTCAGTCATTCACTTCAGTCATTCACTTCAGTCATTCACTTCAGTCATTCACTTCAGTCATTCACTTCAGTCATTCACTTCAGTCATTCACTTCAGTCATTCACTTCAGTCATTCACTTCAGTCATTCACTTCAGTCATTCACTTCAGTCATTCACTTCAGTCATTCGCTTCAGTCATTCGCTTCAGTCATTCGCTTCAGTCATTCGCTTCAGTCATTCGCTTCAGTCATTCGCTTCAGTCATTCGCTTCAGTCATTCGCTTCAGTCATTCGCTTCAGTCATTCGCTTCAGTCATTCGCTTCAGTCATTCGCTTCAGTCATTGATTGCAGCTTCTTGTTTCACTCATACTAATCATCAGCCACATTTGTTTGTCGACAACTAACTACAGTTGAGTCGTATTGCAGGTCATTCAGCCACACTATGTACAGGTTAACCCAGACACCTACTCGACTTCTTGGAAAGAATTCAGCCACACTATGTACAGGTTAACCCAGACACCGACTTGACTTCTTGGAAATAATTCAGCCACACTATATACTGTATTAAAGCTATTCATACAGATAATTCCATCACTCTAATTGCAAGGTTCTCATTTATAGTTATACACCTGAGTGGTGGCTAGAAAAGTGGATTCAGACTCGGCTCAGTTCCAAGTGTGATGCTATAGCAAACTCCATATTGAACATACAAGACAACTCTGAATGCAGGCAGCGATCTCCCATCCCTAGACGCTGTGTTTAGTACAGCAGACTGGGGAAGGTCTCAAAACATGCACTCATGGTTGACTTTGTATGACAAGAATCACACTTAAATTAAGCTGTCGAAGCTGGGCTAAATTAGTACAACTTAATAGCCATTCATATGCACCCAATAACATGTGGAGCACATCAACTTAGAATCTGGTTGACAGTGATTGTTTGACACATTCCCTGGTAATGATTGTTTGACACATCCCCTGGCAATGATTGTTTGACACATCCCCTGGCAATGATTGTTTGACACATCCCCTGGCAATGATTGTTTGACACATTCCCTGGCAACGATTGTTTGACACATCCCCTGGCAACGATTGTTTGACACATCCCCTGGCAAGGATTGTTTGACACATCCCCTGGCAACGATTGTTTGACACATCCCCTGGCAACGATTGTTTGACACATCCCCTGGCAACGATTGTTTGACACATCCCCTGGCAATGATTGTTTGACACATTCCCTGGCAATGATTGTTTGACACATCCCCTGGCAACGATTGTTTGACACATCCCCTGGCAACGATTGTTTGACACATCCCCTGGCAATGATTGTTTGACACATTCCCTGGCAATGATTGTTTGACACATCCCCTGGCAACGATTATTTGACACATCCCCTGGCAACGATTGTTTGACACATCCCCTGGCAACGATTGTTTGATACATCCCCTGGCAACGATTGTTTGACACATCCCCTGGCAACGATTGTTTGACACATTCCCTGGCAATGATTGTTTGACACATCCCCTGGCAATGATTGTTTGACACATCCCCTGGCAACGATTGTTTGACACATCCCCTGGCAACGATTGTTTGACACATCCCCTGGCAATGATTGTTTGACACATCCCCTGCTGCAGCTACTGTACCTGAAGATACTGTAGATAAAACCAATACCACATTTTTATTAAGAAGTTGACAATATTATTTCTCGTACAGATTTGTTTATTTCTAATACTGTGACAGATGCACAAGGATATGTCAGACAATTAATATTGATTCGGAAGATTGTCTCTAGGCTGCTATTAATGCCATTGGTATTCTATGAAAGACCAGCTTATAAATTGACAATATCAATACGGTAGTGTCAGTCATATCAGTTCAAAGAGGATTGATGATCTGGCCATTAATTTCTGATTGGTCATGTGTGTCCAGAGCATACTCTCTGGGCCTAGTTGGTATCCAGGCAATGTGGTTGTGTATCACACAAATGTGACACAATAACTCATCCATTCTAAGGTGTCTGAATAAATGTTTTCGATATTTCCTACTGTTTTCCAAGCTGCCATTTAGTCGATGTCGTCAAAATGTTGATAGGCTGCTGGATATTGATTTAATCATAATGGCTTATAAGCTAGGTATTTTGTAATAATGCTTTGTTACTGAATACATAATGAATAAGGTAAGCACGTTACTGCTATATGCACGTGTGCATACTTGCGTTCGTATGTGCACACAAAAATGCATGCACTGACATGGGAAGATATTTTGACCAGCTGTGTATTGTTGATCTTTCCTAAAAAAAATTTGCTTGTGTTGTTTTAGAAGCATTTCTCAAAAATTCAAAACTGCTTAATATGCTCTGTGATATGCTAGCTTGTTTGTGCAATTTTATGCCATGAACCCGGTGATCTGTCCCCTTTTACTGTCAGCACTGTCACAAGTAATTCCTGTCACTAGGTGGAGGCACGTGATGCTGAAATCGAGCGGATGAATCGACTGTTGAGCGGAGGGCGGCCAGCCGATGTCGTCGCTCTCGAGGCAAGAAACCGCAGCAACGAACGTCTCATTTCACACCTCAATATCCAGGTGGGTCTCACATGAACACCTGTAATCCAGGTGGGTCTCGCATGAACACCTGTAATCCAGGTAGGTCTCGCATGAATACCTGTAATCCAGGTGGGTCTCACATGAACACCTGTAATCCAGGTAGGTCTCGCATGAATACCTGTAATCCAGGTGGGTCTCACATGAACACCTGTAATCCAGGTGGGTCTCGCATGAACACCTGTAATCCAGGTGGGTCTCGCAAGAACACCTGTAATCCAGGTAGGTCGCGTTTGAACACCTGTAATCCAGGTGGGTCACGTTTGAACACCTGTAATCCAGGTGGGTCTCGCATGAACACCTGTAATCCAGGTGGGTCTCGCATGAACACCTGTAATCCAGGTGGGTCTCGCATGAACACCTGTAATCCAGGTGGGTCACGTTTGAACACCTAACAGTAATCCAGGTAAAAATAATTTTTTTGTTGGTTGTTTGAATTCATATTTAATTAGGCGTTTTTATTCTGAATAGTCTTCCAAATTTGCGATCCATGTTCATGACGCAATCTGTGAAGTGAGGCTTATTTTATATGTTACATGAAATATTGTTTAGCTAAATAAAATGGTTCATGCATGGTATATTAAGAGAAAGCTGAGATACATTCTCAATATGAAATTTTAGTCACCTTGATTTTATTTTTGTAATAAAAACTGAAAATATCAAAAATAAAATAGAATCGTGTAAACAAAACATTGTTGCAATCTTCAATGTGTTTTACATAATTGTTCTGTTGGGTTAACATGTAAAGTACAAAAGTTTTTAATTTTGTTATATCCACATCTTACATCCAATATGAACGAGATCTCTATGACAATGAATGGAACTGCCACTTATACTAAAGTTACAAGCATATTTCAAAACATTGTTAAAAACTAGAATACCTGACACATTTTGAAGTTATTCACATTGTCATCATCGCCATCAAAGTGTAAGGCCTGCCAGGGGGTGGAGTGTAAGGTCTGCCAGGGGGTGAAGTGTAAGGCTGCCAGGGGGTGAAGTGTAAGGCCTGCCAGGGGGTGAAGTGTAAGATCTGCCAGGGGGTGAAGTGTAAGGTCTGCCAGGGGGTGAAGTGGAAGGTCTGCCAGGGGGTGAAGTGTAAGGTCTGCCAGGGGGTGAAGTGTAAGGTCTGCCAGGGGGTGACGTATAAGGCCTGCCAGGGGGTGGAGTGTAAGGTCTGCCAGGGGGGTGGGATGTAAGGTCTGCCAGGGGGTGGAGTATAAGGTCTGCCAGGGGGTGGAGTATAAGGTCTGCCAGGGGGTGGAGTGTAAGGTCTGCCAGGGGGTGAAGTTTAATAGTGTATTATTATTAAACCACTTTATGCAGTTCTACAGACAAATCTTCTTCTTTCGTATGGATAGAGCAGCAGCCAAGTTTAGTTGTATCTTTAGGTTGTCGATCCACACAGTTGCTTTGGGAAGCTGAGTTGACCTCAGTGATTCCTCCACTGAAGGTGAAGATGAGGCAGTGGTTGATGGTTGTGGCTGCATTCGAATCTTATTGAGATATGAGAAGTTGAGAACATGTTTTTTCCAGATTGACTTTCTGCAACAGAAGAATGAGGAGGCCTTGGCTGAGTTGGAGCACGCACGGAATCGCGCCAAGTCAGCCAAGGTTCAGAATCTGGACAGTGACGAGAAGAACATCCAGTTGGCGCGGGAACTGAAGGACGCGGACACCAAGGCCTACCAGATACAGCACGAGAAGGAGAGCGCCATCAGGGCTGCTGACCATGAGGTCGTGGAGACCAAGGTAGGCACAGGAGAATGAGGATAAATTGACAACTAAGGATAAATTGACAACTATCTCAGAAGGGCAGGTTACACGTTGATGAACAATCGGTGGACTCTCAATAAACCAATGGCTTCCTTGTCCACTTGCTTTTTCTGCTTTTCATGGCAATCTTCTTGATGAATCATACTGAGGTCATTCAGACTAAGATGTGCATTCATAGAGACTATTGTAAGTTGAAAGGAATATTTTCTTCAAACTTAAAGAAGGCAGTAGAACCAGAGGGCACAAAGCAGCATTAGTTAAGGAACTGTGTAGGTTGGACATTAGAAAGTAGTAATTCTCACAGAGGGTGATAAATTAATGGAATAAACTGTCAAATGATTGTGTTAATGCCAGTATGTAGTGTGAATATGTTTAAAAATAAAATTGACATATATCTGACAAGGGCGGGCTATACATATATGATAAAATTATTAGACTTTTGATAAGCCATTGGCTTCTTTGTCCACTTGCCATCTGGAACTTGTAGTTTTGGATGGCAATCTTGTTAAATGCGGACCATACTATTAAAGTATCCAGTGATATGTTGAATTGTGTTGAAACATTTGGGGATGATCTCAAAATCTTTCTGATCACTATTTATAAGAGTGCTGACTTGAAGCACTTGAAGACAGTTGTGCATTATGACAGCTGAAATGCCATATAGTGTCATGAATACAAACTTGCTAAAGTTGCACACATGTCGATGTAATTCAATGTTTCATATAGTGTGGGTGGAGGGGGGCATGAGGTTAAAATACATAGGTTTAGTGTAGTGTCGGACAACTTTGTTTTGAGGTCATCACTTACTCGTGTTCAGTTGAGATATTGCTGTAACTGTTGTAGATTCAACTGGAACGGTCAAGGAATGAACTGGAGAACTTGGACCTGGAGAATGCAGCGTTGCGACAGGTCAGTTTCAACTGTCCACATCAATTGTTTCATTCAGAAACATAATAATGTCAAGTTCAGTTGCCTGTGAGCTCAGGTTCCTGACCATATAAGCGCTCTCTATGTGAGAGAGTCTCAGGTGTTCTCTATGTGAGAGAGTCTCAGGCGCTCTCTATGTGAGAGAGTCTCAGGCGTTCTCTATGTGAGAGAGTCTCAGGCACTCTCTATGTGAGAGAGTCTCAGGTGTTCTCTATGTGAGAGAGTCTCAGGCGCTCTCTATGTGAGAGAGTCTCAGGCTCTCTATATGTGAGAGAGTCTCAGGCGCTCTCCATGTGAGAGAGTCTCAGGCACTCTCCATGTGAGAGAGTCTCAGGCGCTCTCTATGTGAGAGAGTCTCAGGCGCTCTCTATGTGAGAGAGTCTCAGGCACTCTCTATGTGAGAGAGTCAGGCGTTCTCTATGTGAGAGAGTCTCAGGTGCTCTCTATGTGAGAGAGTCTCAGGCGCTCTCTATGTGAGAGAGTCAGGCGCTCTCTATGTGAGAGAGTCTCAGGCGCTCTCTATGTGAGAGAGTCTCAGGCGCTCTCTATGTGAGAGTCTCAGGCGCTCTCTATGTGAGAGAGTCTCAGGCGCTCTCTATGTGAGAGAGTCTCAGGCGCTCTCTATGTGAGAGAGTCTCAGGCGTTCTCTATGTGAGAGAGTCTCAGGCTCTCTCTATGTGAGAGAGTCTCAGGCGCTCTCTGTGTGAGAGAGTCTCAGGCACTCTCTATGTGAGAGAGTCTCAGGCGTTCTCTATGTGAGAGAGTCTCAGGCACTCTCTATGTGAGAGAGTCTCAGGCGCTCTCTATGTAAGAGAGTCTCAGGCACTCTCTATGTGAGAGATTCTCAGGCGTTCTCTATGTGAGAGAGTCAGGCACTCTCTATGTGAGAGAGTCTCAGGCACTCTCTATGTGAAAGAGTCTCAGGCGTTCTCTATGTGAGAGAGTCTCAGGCGCTCTCTATGTGAGAGAGTCTCAGGTGTTCTCTATGTGAGAGAGTCTCAGGCGTTCTCTCAAGTTCATTAGTATTGTTATTTTTATTAAGAGAATTGTTGGTGTGAGAGAGTCTCATGAGGAAGCCGGTGAGGCTAAAGTGGGCTGGACATGTGGAAAGAATGGAAGGGGTATGGTTGATAAAGAGAGCGGATGCGCTTAGAATGGAGGGTAGAAGGAGAAGAGGAAGACCGAGACTGAGATGGAGGGACTGCATGAAGAGAGATTGGGCAGGAGTGGGAGGGGAGGGGAGAATGAGGGCGAGGGATGGGGGGGAGTGGAGGATGAGGGGAGGGGAGAATGAGGGCGAGGGATGGGGGGAGTGGAGAATGAGGATGAGGGGAGAATGAGGGCGAAGGATGAGGGGAGGGGAGAATGAGGGCGAGGGATGGGGGAGTGGAGAATGAGGATGAGGGGAGGGGAGAATGAGGGCAAAGGATGGGGGAGTGGAGAATGAGGGGAGGGGAGAATGAGGGCAAAGGATGAGGGGAGGGGAGAATGAGGGCGAGGGATGGGGAGTGGAGACGGCAGTGAAACTGGACTAGTGACAAAGAAGAAGAGAAAAAATCAACGACTGGTATCGATGCCAGCCCCACCCCGGACTACAGGGATAACGAGGAGAGCAACAACAACGCTACAGATTCCAACCATGAAGCTAAGAATCAGATATTCACAACTTAGTGTATTTTGTCACTGCGCTAATAAATTCTTTCATTTGCATATCATTTGATGTTGTGCTGGTGAAATCACAGGGTTGATCTCCTTATTTAGACTTTCGTGTATTGATAATGACAGTTGTGGATTTTGTTTTGCCTTTAGTGACTTTTTAACAAGTATCCAAATGAAGAGTAATTGACGTCTACCCTCAATAGGCATGTAATATTAGTTGTGATGTGTTGCTCTCCTCCTTTTCCCTGTAGTCTGGGGTGATTCTGGCACCGATACCAGTGGTCGATTTATGTTTATTATCAGTAATATAAGACAGTCTAAAGACTTTATTTATCTCAACTTGTAGATTTTTAATTGGTTATGATAACCAACACATAAAACCTGTTACACCTATCTTGGGCAATGACATATTTGTCATCCGATGTATATATGTATATGTGTGTGTGTTGTGATGTGTTGAATCTAGGAGAAGGGAGAGGTGTTGAGTGAGTGTGAGTGCCTCAAAGCTCAACTGAACTCAGAGCTGGCCGACAGACAGGAACTCGAGTGTCTGCTTGACAAGGCTCAGGACGAGAAGCGACGACTCAGTCACCGCGTCAACAAACTCACCTCCACAGGTATGGCGTGTCATTTGTAATTCGAACCATCAAAGCGAGCAAAATTTTCGGAATCAAATAATTGTGTAGCACTACAACTGATTGGTTTTTGAAGCATGTGAGACGAAGTTAAAATCCACATTTTGTAGGGGTGGACCTACCAGGGTTGATAACAATATTACCACTGGTTATTGAGGAGGCAGGAACGTTGTGGCTACATGTATTGGTGACTATTTGTTGGCTGTCTGTCTTGTATTAACACTGCTCTGTAGCTGCCTATTCAAATATATCATTTCGTCTGAATCACCCATTGACACTTGTATTCAATACATATTTTTTTTAGATTTTGGGAGGGATGCAGCATTACCCCATATTTATCCTGATGTGTTGTCAAATTTATGGAAAAATTACTAGCCGGATTTCCGGTGACACCTAGTGGGTTTTGTTTGATACAGGAATGTTTCATAGCCTGATAGATGGCGACACTCATTCAGAATTAGATTGCTGTAGGCTGATTAACCAAGAACAAATGTATACAGATTTATTCCGAATTTCAAGTCAAAAACACGGATTTCGACAAAGAAGCGACTTGTCTGTCTAATGTACATATGGTGGCTGCCTGACTGCTTGGAAGTAATAACGATATCTCTGTCATGTCTTGTCTTCAGAGCGTGAACTCGTGCTTGAGATTGACCGCCTAAAGCACCGGTGCAGTGGCGCAGCGACCAACAACAAGAAGCGTAACAAGTCACCGACCCGTGCCATGGAGTGCTACTTGAAGAGTGTCGAAGAGGAGCGCGACTTCTACAAGTGTGAGGTCGACCAACTCAACAAGGTACCTTCTCATCCCTTTGTGTATATAAGTGTGAGGTCGACCAACTCAACAAGGTACCGTCTCGTCCCTGTGTGTCTATAAGTGTGAGGTCGACCAACTCAACAAGGTACTGTCTTGTCCCTGTGTGTCTATAAGTGTGAGGTCGACCAACTCAACAAGGTACCTTCTCATCCCTTTGTGTATATAAGTGTGAGGTCGACCAACTCAACAAGGTACCATCTCGTCCCTGTGTGTCTATAAGTGGGAGGTCGACCACCTCAACAAGGTACCGTCTCGTCCCTGTGTGTCTATAAGTGTGATGTCGACCACCTCAACAAGGTACCGTCTCGTCCCTGTGTGTCTATAAGTGTGAGGTCGACCACCTCAACAAGGTACCGTCTCGTTCCTGTGTGTCTATAAGTGTGAGGTCGACCAACTCAACAAGGTACCGTCTCGTTCCTGTGTGTCTATAAGTGTGAGGTCGACCAACTCAACAAGGTACCGTCTCATCCCTGTGTGTCTATAAGTGGGAGGTCGACCAACTCAACAAGGTACCGTCTCGTCCCTGTGTGTCTATAAGTGTGATGTCGACCACCTCAACAAGGTACCGTCTCGTCCCTGTGTGTCTATAAGTGTGAGGTCGACCACCTCAACAAGGTACCGTCTCGTCCCTGTGTGTCTATAAGTGTGAGGTCAACCAACTCAACAAAGTACCGTCTCGTCCCTGTGTGTCTATAAGTGTGAGGTTGACCAACTCAACAAGGTACTGTCTCGTCCCTGTGTGTCTATAAGTGCGAGGTCGACCACCTCAACAAGGTACCGTCTTGTCCCTGTGTGTCTAGCATCATTTCATTAATAACTGGGGCAGTGCTGATACATGACGATTCACAGTTATAAAGAAACAATATATTTGTGCCGCATTACACAGCTTTAAGTGTCTTCTGAAGACACAATGTTTAGGAAACATTACACAGCTGTAAGTGTCTTCTGAAGACACAATGTTTAGGAAACATTACACAGCTGTAAGTGTCTTCTGAAGACACAATGTTTAGGAAACATTACACAGCTGTAAGTGTCTTCTGAAGACACAATGTTTAGGAAACATTACACAGCTGTAAGTGTCTTCTGAAGACACAATGTTTAGGAAACATTACACAGCTGTAAGTGTCTTCTGAAGACACAATGTTTAGGAAACAATCGTAATAACTAAAACTAGTCATGTCTCTAGCATGAGATCAAGTGAGATTTCGGCAGGTAGCAAGCAAATTTGACTTTGTTGGTGTTGACTGCATTACATATGGATAGACTCAAAATAATTTCCAAGGCTCACTATTCATGTAGTTTCAACTTTCAACATGATAAAACTTAGGAAAACACTGTATATAACGACCGAACAATGAGATCCACTGACCTGAGTTTGTTGACTATCCCCCGACACCACCTTAGTAAACTTTAACATCGCCATTCCTTCTCTGTGGCTGGACCGACACTGTGGAATGCCCTGCCTGCTGCTGTCACAGAAGCGAACTCTGTTGCTACTTTTAAAGTGGTTTAGAACAACATAATTTTTTTGTGCAGGCTTGGTAACATTATTATAGCCACCAGCCTTTTATTTATTTAACATATTTTTACTTATTTTAACATTGTTAGCAACTTTGAACTGTTTTTACTGGGATATACGATGCGTCATAAATGTCTAATTTATTTATATAAGGTACTGCGAGCCAAGACGAAAGCATCCCATCGGTCGCCCAGTCCGTGTCGCGGCACCCCTAGACAGAGCAGTCCATCGCGGTTGTCACGGCAACAACGGTCTCCGGGCAAGCAAAAGTTGAACACGTCATCAACAACAATTAGTTCGTCAGCATCACCAGCTGTGGCTGAAAGGAAGGTGAGGTGTCAATCGTGTTGTAGTGTGACCCGGTTGTTATGGTGATGGTAGATTAACCTGTGACATTAGCCATCGAAAAGCATTGCTATATTGACACCTGACAAAAGGGACCAACAGCTTTTAGTGTCTCATCCAAGGGACACATATTTTCAACTTCCTATATTCCTATACGCCTGGTGTTAGATGAGTCGGCAAATTTTACAAAATTGTTGTGAAACAACTGGGTAGGTCTGCCTATCAAGTGACAAGAACCAAACCAATTGAGCCATACTTTATGGGATGTTGTAGCTATGTAGCTAGAGCACTGGACTGTCAATTGAGAGGACTGCGGTTCAGATCCTCCTGCCGCTTCGAAACTTTAGCAGTTTCATTCACTCCATGTTGCTCTAGTTCACTCAGCTGTTTACATGAGTACTATAGACAGACATGTTTACATGAGTACTATAGACAGACATGTTTACATGAGTACTATAGACAGACATGTTGCTCTAGTTCACTCAGCTGTTTACATGAGTACTATAGACAGACATGTTTACATGAGTACTATAGACAGACATGTTTACATGAGTACTATAGACAGACATGTTTACATGAGTACTATAGACAGACATGTTTACATGAGTACTATAGACAGACATGTTTACATGAGTACTATAGACAGACATGTTTACATGAGTACTATAGACAGACATGTTTACATGAGTACTATAGACAGACATGTTTACATGAGTACTATAGACAGACATGTTTACATGAGTACTATAGACAGACATGTTTACATGAGTACTATAGACAGACATATGAATGAATGGTCTTTGTGAGGTAATTGTTTACATGAGTACTATAGACAGACATGTGAATGAATGGTCTTTGTGAGGTAATTGCAGCATGGCTGAGTTGGTGTTGGAATGAACAGGTCTGCCAGGGGGTGGAGTGTAAGGTCTGCCAGTGGGTGGAGTGTGAGGTCTTCCAGGGGGTGGAGTGTAAGGTCTTCCAGGAGGTGGAGTGTAAAGTAACAGGTGTGCCAGGGGATGGAGTGTAAAGGAACAGATATGTCAGGGGGTTGAGTGTAAATGAACAGGTCTACCAGGGGTGGAATGTAAAGGAACAAGTCTGCCAGCGGGTGGAATGTAAAGTACAGGTCTGCCAGGGTTGGAATGTAAAGGAACAGGTCTGAAAGGGGTGGAGTGTAAAGGAACAGGTCTGCCAGGGGGTTTAGTGTACATTACACATCTGCCAGGGGATGGAATGTAAAGTACATGTCTGCCAGGGGGCGGAGTGTAAAGGAACAGGTCTGCTGGGGTGGAGTGTAAAGTACATGGTCTGCCATGGGGTGGGGTGTAAAGGAACAGGTATGTTAGGGGGCGCAGTGTAAAGGAATAGGTCTGCCAGGGGGTCGCGTGTAAAGGAACACGTCTGATGGGGTGGAGTGTAAAGTAGAGGGTCTGCCATTGGGGTGGAGTGTAAAGGAACAGGTTTGTCAGGGGTGGGTGTAAATGAACATGTATGTCAGGGGGTGGAGTGTAAAGGAACATGTCTGCCAGGGGGTGGATTGCATAGTACATGTCTGCCAGGGGGTGGAGTGTAAAGGAACAGGTCTGCCAAGGGGTGTGTAAACAGAGTGTAAAGTGCTTTGAACAGTCCCATGCACCAAATACATAGTTAAGTTATGTTTACCTTACCTTCGTGCTTTTTACAGAGAATTATGACATTAATGCATGACCACAGTTAAGGGTATTGGTAGGCTTTGTACAATAAGAGGTGCCTTTGCTAAGACCTATCCCTGATGTTGTCTGCAGGCAGCAGCCCACTACGAAGGCATTGTACGGGTCCTGGAGGAGGAGAGAGATCTCTACAAGCAGGAACTAGAGGTCCTCAAGTCTCACTACTGTGCGCCCCAGTCATACTCCCCGGTCAGTCTATGTTAATGCACATATCAATGTTTGCACATACTATATTCACACAGTACACTCAAAAAAAAATTGGGCCATGGAAAAATGTCAAGGAATCTGTTCTTATAAGCACACACCAAAATGTTTTCTCTAGATAAAAAGGTAACTGTTTAACACTAGTGGTGTCATTTGGTTACTGGTGTAGAACAACTGAAAAGTAGTGCATACTATTAACACTAGATGGTGACACTTCAGTTGTTCTACACTAGTCAAATTACAATAATTATGGATCCTGCTGATTAAAAACGGGGGTGTATGCTAATTAGAGCATGTACGCTTAACATGTCGAATTTGGTATGTCATTTCATATGGATTACCCATATTCAGTACAGATTTATGGGAAGAATCCAGCCCTTATCCTGCATCTGTTTGTATTTGTTTATATTCACAGAAAATTGCTGGCATGTTTCCAGCAAAAGTTATTTTAGACAATGCTGGGTGGCGGACATTTTGGTGGACATTTTGGGGCCTTGGGCTAAGAAAGTGTGTGAACCCTTAGTTTGGCATACATGACGTGCACTGTGTGTCGTAGTCCTGCAGCAATGTGGAGGTCGAGAGGCTTCAGCGGGAGAGGGACGACCTGCAGAATCTGCTCGCTAAGTTTGAGAGACACGTCTGTGAGGTAGGAGGTTACGATACAGCATCAATACAAGCTGGTTTCACTTTCACTTTGCTCATTTAGTTTGTGTTTGTGATAGATGCATAGGATCCGGGTATACAATGGTTTAAATAGAGGGGGGTATTTTCTATGAGTAACGTGAAGTTGACTAAATCCAGTGACCATATAACGCTAAATAAATATAAGTGCATTAAATTAATTTTTCTTGTAAGAAGATCTTGGCAATTTATGAAGTTGTAAAATAATTGTCAATCCTACTGACATCAAATCATGCACAAATGTGTAAATTAGATGTTGCAAAAGTGGGTTATGTGCCTTTCCTACTGTTGTGTGTAATACGTGGCATACACAGTTACAGAAGTTGTAACTGTGGCAATCCATGATGCGTGTTTTCAGATCCAGGCCAATGTGAAGGCTCTGACTTCTGAACGAGATTCCCTGAGTGTGTTATATGAAGAGGTAGGCTCATTGATACACGTAGCAGAGACCAACGTTAAGCAGTGATTCTATCATCAAGTAGAATCTTTTGAGTGTAGTTAGAATTTAAAAATGTATTCCTTAATTATTAATTGATGTGTGTATTATTGCTCGAACACTGCAAAAGCAGCCAGCTTATATCGTCATCCAGTTATTGCTTGTATTGACCAACCTTGTATTGGCAGAGTTCATCAAGGTCAATATGGGAACCAAGCAAGCAACTGTAGAATGCAGAAATCGGTCAATCTGACATTTGAGTAATGTTTAACACTGTCATTACTGAGCATGTTTAGGCAAAGATAAGAATGTGATTGTTTCAGCACAAGACAAAACAATCATGGGGATTTTAGGTGTCTGTAATGGATCATTTTATTCAAATTATGTCAGTCATTCAGGTATGTAAATATACCACGACATGTAGTCTTAACTGTCGAACAGTATGTTGCATCACAGGTGAAAACCATTCTCAATTTGGCTTTAAAACCGCAAAAAAATACAACTCTCATCACACGTATTATTGACATCTTAATTGTTGTTCACGTTCAATCCCCTTAGGTTTCGCATTTATACACGCTTGCCAAATAGCGAATATAATTACACTAATTCGGATAGTCGCTATGGTCAATTAATAGAAGTATTTTTGTGTGGTGTCAGTGTGTATGTACGTTGTCACAGACGAAAGAGGAGCTTGGAATGACGAGGCAGGAGTTACTGCGGTCGCCGCGCCAGTCAAAGGCATCGCTTCAGGCGCAGGCCATGCTACGTAGGCTCGAGAACGAGCGTGAGGATGCTCTGACTGAACTCCGCCGTGTGACCACTGAGAGAGACACGCTTCGGGAACGGTTGCAGGTCGGGACCATCTCATGAGTGGTGATGTCAGAACAGAAGTTAAACTGTGTTAGAATGTTTTAAATGAGTAGGTTTATGCCACAAGCGTATATATGATTGGTGCTTTAAGGGGGGTCTTCTTCCATTGGTATTTTAGAGAGAGAGAGAGACCATCGCTTCATATGTTAGAGAGACAGAGACCATCACTTGGTGTGTTAGAGAGAGACCATCACTTGGTGTGTCAGAGAGAAAGACCATCATTTGGTGTGTTAGAGAGAGAGACCATCACTTGGTGTGTTAGAGAGAGAGACCATCACTTGGTGTGTCAGAGAGAGAGAGACCATCATTTGATGTGTTAGAGAGAGACCATCACTTGTTGAGTCCACGACAGGTTACACATTTACTCCCTGTGTTGAATCTTTTATTTCCCCTGACATAGAAACCTGGTCGAAGGGACCAATGACCTTGAACTTCCTTCCCATATGCCAGATGTGTTTAATTTAAACTGTTGATGTGAAATCCTGAGCCATTATGCAAAGAATTTTCTGTTGAAGTGTTGTGTCTATCGTGTGGTTCGTTTGTGTTTGTAGATCGCCACAGACACCCAACTGTCCGACCGAGCAAGGTTGGAACAACGCATCGAAGATCTGCAGAACACCGTCAAGAACGTGAGTGAATTCTTTGCAAAAGTTGCGTGACTAGAGGATCTTCAGTTCTGGTAAAGATGTAGAGAGATGACACAATTTAGTACTTCGTAGTCATCAACTGTAGTCATTGTTCGATGCATTACTGTCGTTCCTGAAAAATTACATTTACTCATTACGTCTTCATTTCCATATAGTGATTCCTGATGACATTTTGAGTGATAAAACTTATATTGAGCTAGTGACCCAAAATAGAATAAGTATACCTTATTTCCTGTTGTAAGAATCAAACAACAAGAAAGAACGATGACTGCTAGATTGTTTCCATGGTAACCTCAACATTAATTCAATACCAATAAAAACATTTAATTGTTGTACATGACAGAACAGAAACGTTTCCACGAAACAAACAAAACAATTGTAAAAGTATCTAGCATGGCAGTCATAGTGAATTGTTCACAGTTAATATCCACATGCGCTCACTGTTTTGTACATAGCTAATCCCATGCAGCTTATAGGATATGTTGCTATAATCACTGCTCCCTTGCTGTTCTCCACAGGTGGAGGTAGAGAAGTCGAGTAAGGAAGATCAGGTGAAGGTGCTAGAGAACATGCTTGATAACCTTGAGTCCAAGGTCAAGCGCCAGGCAACGGAGATGGTTGAGGCACATGATGCTATCAGCCAGCAGAAGAGCTCAGCCAATCAGATGAGGTGAGACAATGTCTCAAAACTGTTGTTGAACTGGTGGTATAAATATTTGTCCTGCAGAGTATACATGATGTTCACCAATCACATACATACCAATGCTTACGGTTGACACAAAACTCTTATGGATTTTTTTAAAGTCGTATGGGCGCCCGAGACATTTCTTATGGCTTTGTCTGATTTGAACAAGGCTTTTATCTATTATATGATATGACCATGTTTGTGAATTGGCAGCGAACAACAGATTGTCAGTTCAAAACACGTCCCAAGAGTGACTCTCGTATATTATAGCCAAAGTCTCCCGACATCCAGTCAATATGTCTCAGTTAAAGTCACTTGATTATTTACTCATTATCTACCACAGCTTGCATGTTCTGTGGCCACTATTAAAAAAACTTAAAAATTAACATTATCTAACGCTACAAAGAATTATTGCTGTTGGGTGCAGTAGCAGTGGTTAGAATGTAGGACTGTTGGGTGCAGTAGCAGTGGTTAGAATGTAGGACTGTTGGGTGCAGTAGCAGTGGTTAGAATGTAGGACTGTTGGGTGCAGTAGCAGTGGTTAGAACGTAGGACTGTTGGGTGCAGTAGCAGTTGTTAGAATGTAGGACTGTTGGGTGCAGTAGCAGTGGTTAGAATGTAGGACTGTTGGGTGCAGTAGCAGTGGTTAGAATGTAGGACTGTTGGGTGCAGTAGCAGTGGTTAGAACGTAGGACTGTTGGGTGCAGTAGCAGTGGTTAGAACGTAGGACTGTTGGGTGCAGTAGCAGTGGTTAGAACGTAGGACTGTTGGGTGCAGTAGCACTGGTTAGAACGTAGGACTATTTGGTGCAGTAGCACTGGTTAGAACGTAGGACTGTTGGGTGCAGTAGCAGTGGTTAGAACGTAGGACTGTTGGGTGCAGTAGCAGTGGTTAGAATGTACGACTGTTGGGTGCAGTAGCAGTGGTTAGAATGTAGGACTGTTGGGTGCAGTAGCAGTGGTTAGAACGTAGGACTGTTGGGTGCAGTAGCAGTGGTTAGAATGTAGGACTGTTGGGGGCAGTAGCAGTGGTTAGAATGTACGACTGTTGGGTGCATTAGCAGTGGTTAGAATGTAGGAATGTTGGGTGCAGTAGCAGTGGTTAGAATGTAGGACTGTTGGGTGCAGTAGCAGTGGTTAGAACGTAGGACTGTTGGGCGCAGTAGCAGTGGTTAGAACGTAGGACTGTTGGGTGCAGTTGCAGTGGTTAGAATGTAGGACTGTTGGGTGCAGTAGCAGTGGTTAGAATGTAGGACTGTTGAGTGCAGTAGCAGTGGTTAGAACATAGGACTGTTGGGTGCAGTAGCAGTGGTTAGAACGTAGGACTGTTGGGTGCAGTAGCAGTGGTTAGAACATAGGACTGTTGGGTGCAGTAGCAGTGGTTAGAATGTAGGACTGTTGGGTGCAGTAGCAGTGGTTAGAACATAGGACTGTTGGGTGCAGTAGCAGTGGTTAGAACGTAGGACTGTTGGGTGCAGTAGCAGTGGTTAGAACGTAGGACTGTTGGGTGCAGTAGCAGTGGTTAGAATGTAGGACTGTTGGGTGCAGTAGCAGTGGTTAGAATGTAGGACTGTTGGGTGCAGTAGCAGTGGTTAGAACGTAGGACTGTTGGGTGCAGTAGCAGTGGTTAGAATGTAGGACTGTTGGGTGCAGTTGCAATGGTTAGAATGTAGGACTGTTGGGTGCAGTAGCAGTGGTTAGAATGTAGGACTGTTGGGTGCAGTAGCAGTGGTTAGAATGTAGGACTGTTGGGAGCAGTAGCAGTGGTTAGAATGTAGGACTGTTGGGTGCAGTAGCAGTGGTTAGAATGTAGGACTGTTGGGTGCAGAAGCAGTGGTTAGAATGTAGGACTGTCAATCTAGAAACCCAAGTCCAAATCCTCCTGCTGCTGTTTAAAAGTTTGAGCAGTTTTGTTCGTTCCACATTGTCTCAGTTCACTTAGCTGTATAAATGAGGACTTCGCTATAAATAGTGGTGGATATGTTAACGAATAGGCATTGCTCAGTATTTGTAAAGTGGCTGAAAGCTTCCCAGAGAAGTCAAGTTGGCGTTGGAATGAACAGGTCTGCCAAGGGGGTGAAGTGTAAACTCTTTGAGCAATCCCAAGGACTGGATACCGCGCTATATAAAAATACTGGTTTTTTTTACCCAGAATCCTGCAGGAGCAAACCGAGCACGCACTAAAGGATGTCCAGCATAAGTTGAACCACAAAGAGGAGGAGCTGGACCATCGCCAAGACGACCTTGTCCAACTGGAGAAGGACATGATCACTGTGGAGAATGACAATCGATGCGCTCGCGATGAGATTATGCATCTACGACACACCATCGCTGCCATGGACAAGGAGAAGGACGTGCTGCAGATGTGCGTGGATGAAAAGACAGAACTCAACGTACAGCTTGAGAACGACATATCACTCAAGGTGACAGCCATGTTTGTTGTTAATTCAGAAACTAATTTTGTAACATAGTTTTTACCTCTAAAGAAAGTATGGTTCTGTATTCAAATATTTCAACTGAATCTTTCGGTCTTCATTGGTGGACTTACTTCAAAGACAGAACCACAGTTTCTTGTAAGGTAAAAAGTGTCAAAATTCACCTTTATAGAAACTGGAACGTCAGTGTATCCAAGTATAATATATAAGATCTGTCTCTTCGTGTTTCTAACCTGCGTTGTGATGTGCAAGCAGGCTTGCTCATTGAGTGGATGCCACAGGATTGTTTTTTATGGCAACTTCATCATTGCATCTAACACCGTACTCAACAAATCTCAGCTGTCTTTAATGTGTGGTAACAGCAAAATAAATGCATACTAACTAGCTAATAAAATGTATGGTACAATGGAAGCTGATAGAAAATATTGTTTCTGCTTGTGATAGTTTTACTGGTATTTTAATGATAACAGGTTTTCACGGCGTCATTTCAAGATCCAGTGTTGAAGCTACAGATATCACCTTGTTGTACACTAGATGTTTTTGTCCATTTGTGTTCACAGAATCGGTTAATAGGCAAACTACGGGCAAATGTGACGGAAGTCGAAGCATCACTGGGGTGAGTAGATCATTGTCCACAGCATCTTCTCTTTAGTTTTAACAGGAAGATTTTGTAATACATGTAAATGAGACTGTGTCAAGAATCTTCAAACTTCTTTCTGGCCCTGTACAACTGTTGTACGCTTCTTTAATCAAACAATGCTGCATCAGTTTATTTATGGCACATTGTTGCACTTATTAATTATTATTATTAATTATTACTTATTAATTGTTGCTCTTATCTTTACCTCTGTAGTACCGGTCATTGATTTGTTTCCCCTTCTTCTTTGTCACTAGTCCCGTTTCACTGCCATCTCCACCAACCGTCTCCACTCCCCCATCCCTCGCTCTCATTCTCCACTCCCCTACCATTCCCAAGTTCTCTTCACGTAGTCCTCACATATCAGTCTCGGTCTTCTTAATCTCCTCCACTCTAAGCGCATGCACTCTCTTCGTCAACCATTCCTCTTCCATTCTTTCCACTGCTCAGCCCACTTTTTTACAGTGTTTTTATATGTAATTAGATTATATGCAATTAGTTTTTATATGTATTAGTTTTTATATGTAATTTGATTATATTACATTGTATATGCAATTATATTCCTGTACAGCGCTTTGAGCATTTTCTTTTGGAAATTGTGCTTTATAAAAATAAATATAATTATTTTTTAGCTCCTCGCAAGCTTCCCCGTGAGACTCTCACACCAGCTTCCTCCTGACACTCTCTCACACCAGCTTCCTCCTGACACTCTCTCACACCAGCTTCCTCCTGACACTCTCTCACACCAGCTTCCTCCTGACACTCTCTCACACTAGCTTCCTCCTGACACTCTCACACCAGCTTCCTCCTGACACTCTCACACCAGCTTCCTCCTGACACTCTCTCACATCAGCTTCCTCCTGACACTCTCTCACACCAGCTTCCTCCTGACACTCTCTCACACCAGCTTCCTCCTGACACTCTCACACCAGCTTCCTCCTGACACTCTCTCATACCAGCTTCCTCCTGACACTCTCACACCAGCTTCCTCCTGACACTCTCACACCAGCTTCCTCCTGACACTCTCACACACCAGCTTCCTCCTGACACTCTCACACCAGCTTCCTCCTGACACTCTCTCACACCAGCTTCCTCCTGACACTCTCTCACACCAGCTTCCTCCTGACACTCTCACACCAGCTTCCTCCTGACACTCTCTCACACCAGCTTCCTCCTGACACTCTCTCACACTAGCTTCCTCCTGACACTCTCTCACACCAGCTTCCTCCTGACACTCTCACACCAGCTTCCTCCTGACACTCTCACACCAGCTTTCTCCTGACACTCTCTCACACCAGCTTCCTCCTGACACTCTCACACCAGCTTCCTCCTGACACTCTCACACCAGCTTCCTCCTGACACTCTCTCACACCAGCTTCCTCCTGACACTCTCACACCAGCTTCCTCCTGACACTCTCTCACACCAGCTTCCTCCTGACACTCTCACACCAGCTTCCTCCTGACACTCTCATACCAGCTTCCTCCTGACACTCTCTCACACCAGCTTCCTCCTGACACTCTCACACCAGCTTCCTCCTGACACTCTCACACCAGCTTCCTCCTGACACTCTCACACCAGCTTCCTCCTGACACTCTCTCACACCAGCTTCCTCCTGACACTCTCACACCAGCTTCCTCCTGACACTCTCTCACACCAGCTTCCTCCTGACACTCTCTCACACCAGCTTCCTCCTGACACTCTCACACCAGCTTCCTCCTGACACTCTCTCACACCAGCTTCCTCCTGACACTCACACCAGCTTCCTCCTGACACTCTCACACCAGCTTCCTCCTGACACTCTCACACCAGCTTCCTCCTGACACTCTCACACCAGCTTCCTCCTGACACTCTCACACCAGCTTCCTCCTGACACTCTCTCACACCAGCTTCCTCCTGACACTCTCACACCAGCTTCCTCCTGACACTCTCACACCAGCTTCCTCCTGACACTCTCTCACACCAGCTTCCTCCTGACACTCACACCAGCTTCCTCCTGACACTCTCACACCAGCTTCCTCCTGACACTCTCTCACACCAGCTTCCTCCTGACACTCTCACACCAGCTTCCTCCTGACACTCTCACACCAGCTTCCTCCTGACACTCTCTCACAC
Source organism: Lamellibrachia columna (assembly GCA_963662155.1). Classification (NCBI taxonomy): domain Eukaryota; kingdom Metazoa; phylum Annelida; class Polychaeta; order Sabellida; family Siboglinidae; genus Lamellibrachia; species Lamellibrachia columna. Next base: position 35,937,009 of record OY759274.1, read on the forward strand.
CAGCTTCCTCCTGACACTCTCACACCAGCTTCCTCCTGACACTCTCACACCAGCTTCCTCCTGACACTCTCTCACACCAGCTTCCTCCTGACACTCACACCAGCTTCCTCCTGACACTCTCTCACACCAGCTTCCTCCTGACACTCACACCAGCTTCCTCCTGACACTCTCTCACACCACTCTTCTACTGCACTGTAGAAGAGTGAACCATCACAGCAGAAATTTTAAAGTTTTTTCAGAATTATCATTTCATTTTTTAAATAGAATCTCAAAAATTATATATGTATATTTTGTTGGTGCATTCGCTTTTTTCGTTATACCGATATTCCCATGATGATATTGATCAACTCTGCTCAATTTCGTAAACTCTGCTCTTACACAGTGAAAGTTTTCATTGTTTCCATTGCAACCTTCGTAGTTTTTACCCGTTTATCCAGAGCTGTTAAGTGCCTGTTCCTGGCAGGAGACCCCCACTTTTGTACCCATCTGAAGATCTCACTGTCATAAAATGAAAGCTCCCGTCTTTCAGGGCTCCTCCCATGTTTAAAAAATTATTCCCCTTGGAGCTAACACAAAATTCTGCCCTTTCCTTTGAATTTGCTGGGCTAAATAACAACTTTCATTTTGATTGGTGAATAATCGTATCATTGACGTATCTTCAGGTTTCTTTACATTAGGTAAAATCCTACCCTTGATGCTCAAACAGCCACTGTAAATATAAATAAATTGTGCAATCATCACACTACCAGCACCACGTAAACACCACATAGGCACCATATAGGCACCACCAGCACCACATGAGCACCACCCACTGCTGTTGCAGGAGCACCAAGGAGAACCTGTCATTGAAGGAGCGAGAGATCATGTCCCTGCGCCGCCAGTCTGATAGCTCCAACGAGGAACTCATGGAGGTCAGTAGGGCCCGAGAGGTGGCGCTGCGAGAGAACCGTCGACTCCAAGATGACCTCTCAAGTATGATGAAGGAGAACCAGGCAAGTGGGAGACTATGTGACAGCGTGGAGATGGTCTTGTAGTATGGAATACTTTAGTCATGAAAAACACACAGGGCTATTCCAGGAATAAATACAAAGGGAACAGGAGGCACTTTTTCATGATCATGATGATTTCGATAATATTTTTAAAAATAATATAGACCACCCATTTATTATTAATAAAAGTGTGTCCCCCATAATGGTTATATGAAAATTATATATCTTTTTACACATAAGTGAGGTCGAAGAACTACCGTGCATAAAGCAGTACTAGTAATAGAACGGTATAGATTGAGTGTAAGAAAGTTTTCATTCACACAGAGGACAATAAATTAATGAGTCAGAATTGTTAATGCCATATTTTTGTGACTGACAAATTATATATTATTTAATAATAAAAAAGATGGACACTTTTTACAACACTGATTTTCAAATATACTGTGTGTAACCCATCACCTTTGTTCCCACAATTTAAGATGAGACACGGCAGGTTGACAAGATTTTGTTTTATTTGATTAGTGCATTTTTTGAGTAAACAATTGAATTTTGTTCTGCCAGACCCCATTTCCATGGTAACAAACAAAATGGCCACCATTTTGAACAAATATTGGCAAATTGAGGATCAACGCCATTCTTTATTGAACGAAGATATCATTATAATTCTTGCCAAACCATCTTCAGTAACTATTCTGTTTCACAACTAGCAGCAACAATTTTTTTAAAGTATTTTTTGTAATGTATTTGTAACTTCCAAAAACACATATTTTTGGCAACAACCTTAAGGACTGTACAACAGGATGTATAGGAAGCACACTTTTGTTGATTGATCTGTGTTGTGCACAGAGTGTAAACCAGGAGCTGCAGGACGCCCTGAACGAGAGAGAACAGCTCAAGAACCAGGTCCAGGACTACCTCCTGGAGATGAAGCGCATCGAGGAACTCCTCTCTAGCAAGGTAACACATTCCTGTCTTCAAAGGTAACACACTCCTGTCTTCCAAGGTAACACACTCCTCTCTTTCAAGGTAACACACTCCTGTCTTCCAAGGTAACACACTCCTTCCTCTCTTCCAAGGTAACACATTCCTCTCTTCCAAGGTAACACATTCCTCTCTTCCAAGGTAACAAATTCCTCTCTTCCAAGGTAACACACTCCTCTCTTCCAAGGTAACACATTCCTCTCTTCCAATGTAACACATTCCTCTCTTCCAAGGTAACATACTCCTCTCTTCCAAGGTAGCAACTCCTTTCTTCCAAGGTAACAAATTCCTCTCTTCCAAGGTAACACACTCCTCTCTTCCAAGGTAACACACTCCTCTCTTCCAAGGTAACACATTCCTCTCTTCCAAGGTAACAAATTCCTCTCTTCCAAGGTAACACACTCCTCTCTTCCAAGGTAACACATTCCTCTCTTCCAAGGTAACACACTCCTCTCTTCCAAGGTAGCACACTCCTCTCTTCCAAGGTAACAAATTCCTCTCTTCCAAGGTAACACATTCATCTCTTCCAAAGTAACACACTCCTCTCTTCCAACCAAGGTAGCACATTCCTCTCTTCCAAGGTAACACACTCCTCTCTTCCAAGGTAGCACATTCCTCTCTTCCAAGGTAACACACTCCTTCCTCTCTTCCAAGGTAACACATTCCTCTCTTCCAAGGTAACACATTCCTCTCTTCCAAGGTAACAAATTCCTCTCTTCCAAGGTAACACACTCCTCTCTTCCAAGGTAACACATTCCTCTCTTCCAATGTAACACATTCCTCTCTTCCAAGGTAACATACTCCTCTCTTCCAAGGTAGCAACTCCTTTCTTCCAAGGTAACAAATTCCTCTCTTCCAAGGTAACACACTCCTCTCTTCCAAGGTAACACACTCCTCTCTTCCAAGGTAACACATTCCTCTCTTCCAAGGTAACAAATTCCTCTCTTCCAAGGTAACACACTCCTCTCTTCCAAGGTAACACATTCCTCTCTTCCAAGGTAACACACTCCTCTCTTCCAAGGTAGCACACTCCTCTCTTCCAAGGTAACAAATTCCTCTCTTCCAAGGTAACACATTCATCTCTTCCAAAGTAACACACTCCTCTCTTCCAACCAAGGTAGCACATTCCTCTCTTCCAAGGTAACACACTCCTCTCTTCCAAGGTAGCACATTCCTCTCTTCCAAGGTAACACACTCCTTCCTCTCTTCCAAGGTAACACATTCCTCTCTTCCAAGGTAACACATTCCTCTCTTCCAAGGTAACAAATTCCTCTCTTCCAAGGTAACACACTCCTCTCTTCCAAGGTAACACATTCCTCTCTTCCAATGTAACACATTCCTCTCTTCCAAGGTAACATACTCCTCTCTTCCAAGGTAGCAACTCCTTTCTTCCAAGGTAACAAATTCCTCTCTTCCAAGGTAACACACTCCTCTCTTCCAAGGTAACACACTCCTCTCTTCCAAGGTAACACATTCCTCTCTTCCAAGGTAACAAATTCCTCTCTTCCAAGGTAACACACTCCTCTCTTCCAAGGTAACACATTCCTCTCTTCCAAGGTAACACACTCCTCTCTTCCAAGGTAGCACACTCCTCTCTTCCAAGGTAACAAATTCCTCTCTTCCAAGGTAACACATTCCTCTCTTCCAAGGTAACACATTCCTCTCTTCCAAGGTAACACATTCCTCTCTTCCAAGGTAACACACTCCTCTCTTCCAAGGTAACACATTCCTCTCTTCCAAGGTAACACATTCCTCTCTTCCAAGGTAACACACTCCTCTCTTCCAAGGTAGCACACTCCTCTCTTCCAAGGTAGTACATTCCTCTCTTCCAAGGTAACACACTCCTCTCTTCCTAGGTAGCACATTCCTCTCTTCCAAGGTAACACATTCCTCTCTTCCAAGGTAACACATTCCTCTCTTCCAAGGTAACACACTCCTCTCTTCCAAGGTAACAAATTCCTCTCTTCCAAGGTAACACACTCCTCTCTTCCAAGGTAGCGCACTTCTCTCTTCCAAGGTAACACACTCTCTTCCAAGGTAACACACTCCTCTCTTCCAAGGTAGCACACTCCTCTCTTCCAAGGTAACACATTCCTCTCTTCCAAGGTAACACACTCCTCTCTTCCAAGGTAACACACTCCTCTCTTCCAAGGTAGCGCACTTCTCTCTTCCAAGGTAACACACTCCTCTCTTCCAAGGTAACACACTCCTCTCTTCCTAGGTAGCACATTCCTCTCTTCCAAGGTAACACATTCCTCTCTTCCAAGGTAACACATTCCTCTCTTCCAAGGTAACACACTCCTCTCTTCCAAGGTAACACATTCCTCTCTTCCAAGGTAACACATTCCTCTCTTCCAAGGTAACAAATTCCTCTCTTCCAAGGTAACACACTCCTTCGTGCAGTTGTTGCAACACATATGTTTAAGGCTCAGGAGAGATACAGTAGACCGCGGTATATGCTAGGTTAGCAGATCTACTTCACATGCCTGCGTTCTGGCTTCAAGACCCGGTTCAGGCATGGGTATATTTGTTGTAAAAACCTGGCTCTCGACAATTGGGACTGTCATCTCGTGGGAATATTTGTACATCTGCTAATGGGAAAATGCTCAAGGAAAAGGGGCAAGCGTCCTCTTCCTCTTTATTTTCTTCATGTTTAACGGACTCACATATTTTACGGGTCGCCATTTTTTTTCTTATTATCGGTGAATGCAGAAGAAAACGAGAAAGCACTTGAAACTGTAAAATAACATGGGTCTAGAAATGCCTTGTGTACAATAAAATGTTGTTGAAAATTGCTGAAAAAACATTTCATCCAAAAAGCAGGATCAAGGTGAACATATTGGTGTATTTCTGCCCGAAGGCAGTAATGTTGACGCCCATGAGAGAGATTGCTGCTTGTTTGTGAATAAAATGGTAGTCATAGGTGACTTTTTGGACATATTCGCTGACTTGTGTCTGTCTGTGCATCCTCAGGAGCAGGAGCGCTCCGATCTGCTGGAGCAGTACCGTCATCTGAGTCTGGAGGCAGAGCGCTTCGAGACACAGGCCAATCAGCTGGAGAGTGAGGGGTCAAACCTGCGCCTCGAACTCATGACCCTTGACAGCGAGAACCACCACTTGAAGGAACGGGTGCAGGGGCTGGAGCGGGAGATTCAGGAGGTAGGAATACTACACTGACAGTTAGAGCACTACATCAGTATACCTGTATTATTACTTTTTGCCAACTTTTGTCAGTAACAGCACAACAGTGTTTTTCTGAGTTTGCAACATACCTTGACATATATAATAGTAGATCAACGACTACCTTTGGGAAGTTGCCACCAGTTGTGCATTGAGTGTAAATTCCATCATAGTCATGCAACTTCTACTATAGCCCTGCTTCTTCCATTGTAGCCCAACCCTTTAAGCCTAAGTCCCACCCCTTCCACCCATAGCCCAACCCTGGTATCCATTACCCCACTCATATCACAGCCCCACCTTCTACCCTAGACATGCCCCTATCTATTGTAGCCCCACTTCCAACAGTTGTGTCCTTTCCTACATAGCAACACACCCTTCCTTTGTGTCCAACCCCTTCTGTTACACACCCACTTCTTCCAGCCATACACTATGGTAAATACACAATGCACTCGTATTTACCATGAATACGAGTTCGCGACATGTAAATAGAGTTCATGACCCCATGCAAGTCGTAGCTATGAGTCGAGAACTCTAAAGTTAAATGGGAGCCCAAGTTTGGTGACTTGTAAATATGACTTGAATGGGGGTCGCGAACTCTATTTACATGTCATGAACTCGTATTCATGGTAAATACGAGTGCATTGGAGTGCAGCATTAGACCGTAGTGCCATCCCTTATATCCATTGCCTGTCTACTGTTATAGCACCGTCACATTGAGGAGCAGTATGAAGCACAGGTGTCGAACCAGATGAAGACGATAGCACACCTGGAGGATGCTCTCCAGCACGGGGATGAAGAAAAGCACGGCCTGATGCAGGACCTAGCCGCGTCGCGTGACCTGAGCGCCCAGTTGGAGGGGACCAACGAGTCGATGCAGCGTCAGATGACAGCCAAGATTCTGGAGCAGGAAACGGTAAGGAATGACACTGAGGGCTTCTTCCTGAAGAAGGCAACCGTGAAAATCTAAGTTTTTTTGCATCCATCATTTTGTCATTTCGGTCAGTCAGAATCAACACAAACATAGCTAGTAATTCTCTATTATAAAGAATTCTGCTCCTTATTCATTTCCAGCTGGCAAACCGCCTGGAGGACCTGAAACACGAGACAGACATGCTGCGCAACCAGGTGACGAGCGAACACGCCCTCGTCAAGAATCTTGAGGGCGTCCTCGCGAGCAACCGAGAGAAGGAGTTCCAGACGCAACTCGCCCTACAGGAGAAAGATGCAGAGATCCACCTGCTGAAAGACCGCCTCGCTCTCAGCGACAGCAAGCTGTGAGTCTGGAGTGTCACACCAGGTGGCAGCACTGTTGGAATCGGGGATTTGTTTGTTGTTATTTAAAGTGATCATCTTTAGTTTTACAGATATTGACATTGTTTTGTGTATGAATGGGTAGATAGATTAGTTTATTCTGTTTTGTATATGAATGGGTAGATAGATTAGTTTATTCTGTTTTGTATATGAATGGGTAGATAGATTAGTTTATTCTGTTTTGTATATGAATGGGTAGATAGATTAGTTTATTCTGTTTTGTGTATGAATGGGTAGATAGATTAGTTTATTCTGTTTTGTGTATGAATGGGTAGATAGATTAGTTTATTCTGTGTTGTATATGAATGGGTAGATAGATTAGTTTATTCTGTGTTGTATATGAATGGGTAGATAGATTAGTTTATTCTGTTTTGTGTATGAATTGGTAGATAGATTAGTTTATTCTGTGAATAGTGCATGTAACAAACAAAGTAATTAGTGTTCCAACGGTTTACAGCAGTGGTTCTCATATGTGAGGGTCACGCCCCTGAGGGGTCATTTCAAAATTTCAGGGGGTTGTCACCTGTTATTATCTCTGCAAAAATTATTATGAAGATAATTCAAGATAGTCTTGTAAAAAGGGGTAATTGTGCAACAAAAGATTAAGAACCATTGTTTTATGGAATGCTGGCATCGCGTCAGAATATCTGCAATTCGTTGAAAATTTTGAGTAGAAATGTTAATATATTATCCATTTGTCTACAATCTAAAACAAATTTTGATATCCATGTTTATTTGCACGAAAATAGGTTGTGTAGCTATCTGAATAAAAATGATAGTCAACTTTGTTATTAAAATAATAATATTGATTAGAACCAGTTTCCTGGATAATTGGCTGTCACACTTTGGTGTTATTTTCCCATGACAGAGACAGCCAAATGAGGGAGATTGCGACGATGCGGGCGCGAGTGGTTGAACTTGAGAGTGAGGCTGACCGACTACGTAGACAATTGACCAACGAGAAGTTTGAACGGTCAGTGACAACTGTTGCAGCAACATGAAATTCATTAAAATTCACTGCAAGATTTGTTGGTTGATTGGAATTTAAAGTTTTATTAAGGCAATGTATAAATACCATTTTAATGCAGCCTTTGTGGTGTAGTGTCAACGTTATTTCTTGTATTATAAATATTACTGAAATTGATTAATGTACTAAAACTATAACTGGACAATAAGACAATGTGTACAGATAGTGTTTGAAAAGTTACTGATCTTGGTAGCAATAACAAATACACTAATATATTGTGATAAATACAAATTCCATACTATTAAAATATAAAATTTTCAACTTTGCAGCATTTGTATCTGTTTTGTTTGTGATTGATAACGTTTTATTCCCGAGCTGTTTCTTACTGTGTTGTTTCCCTGTTAGGGAGAGGACTGTGCAGGAACTAAGGAAGCATGGGCTCACTCCCCCAGGGGAGGCAATGTCCAGTCGCAGCAAGTAAGTCAACTCATACTGGTTGGCTTTCACAATGACATTTAGGAAGATCATTCATTACCCAGTGGGCAAATTGTGCAAAGTGATTAAATAGTTATTAAAAAGAAGTCTTTTTCCATTTGTCGTTTTCGATATGGAATGTGAACGACAAAAGCAAAATATTTATTATATTGCTGTTAGTTAAGACGATTGATTTAACCCATCATGAATCAGGTTCATTGATGTTAAATGTGTAGTGTGGGACAAGTTTAACATAGATGCCATTGGTTTAATAAAAGACTGCATAGTTTGGCTGAGATCATTGAAGGAATTGACTTAGTCCAAACAAAAACTATTTTGACAGTTTGGGGGATGATTTCACCAAAATTAAATAAAAAATGTGTACACATAGGCTAACATGTCTAATAGATAACAGATAGGTTACATATTTTGCTAGATGAGCCTGAAATGAGATGATTGAAAATATTAATTGAGATGACAGCGTTAAAGAAGCCATTTGGTCCGGTAGCATAGCAACCACATCTTAATTTTACATTCTAGTTGATCATTTTGCTCTGGAATGCCATCACTAACAAATGGCATGTTTGCTATCAGGATACGTTCTTCGTCTCCGGACCGCCGATCACCATATGCCGGTCGCTCCCTGCTACAACTCGTAGATGACATGGATGCTCCCGCCGCATCCAACACGGTGGGTAACGATAAGTGCCCTTTTTCGAAGGAAAATACACAATGTATTTCCTCACTTCAAAGGGAACATTAGATCCTTTTATACTTTTTCTTTGGTTTTATCTGCTTGTTTTTTCTTTATCTTGGAGGATTTTTAGATGTCCCTTTTGTTGTTACTTACTTAGGTTTACTTAGGTTCTTCCTGACCGTAGGCGGTGGCCTCAGTGGTCAGATCTTCAACTTTCCCTTGGAATGCTCTATGACTTCCTGGCAAGGCAGCTTTGTAGTCGTAGAGAAACTCCTCAGTACTACAATGTCTATCTAGACGGTTTTTAAATGAGTTGACACTTGGGGCAGTTACAACTACTTCCGGTAGATCATTCCATTAATCTGGTGACTCTAAGTGAGAAGGTTTCTTTTCTAACATTTGTACAAGCACGTTCTATAAACAATTTCAAACTATGACCCCTTGTTCCTTCCCTTGTATCACTGTCTTTGTGCAGCTTGACAATGTTAGATACATCACTGTCATATTTCCCATGGAGCAGTTTATATACCTCAATAATTTCACCACGAGTTCGTCTATATGCAAATGTGGGAAGTTTCAATCGCTCAAGTCTTTCCTCGTAAGGAATATCCTTCATACCAGGAAGCTGCTTTGTTGCGCGTCTATGTACATTTTCGATGGCATCTTACTTGACCAAGTTGTTAAATAATCTAAATCATTCTGTAGTGTATGCTGGTCATTTGGACGTTTTGAAAATCTTTGTATCATCCGCAAACATATATACATTCGAAACTATATTTTCAGGAAGATCATTTATGTATAAAACAAATAGGATTGGTCCTAAGACACTGCCTTGTGGAATACCACATGTTATATTTGCCCACTCAGAATTTGTACCATTTACATTGACCTGCTGTACCCAGTCAGACAAGAACGCCTGGATCCATCTTAGTGTGTAATACTCTATGCCATACGATTTAAGTTTGTCTATCAATCTTTTATGAGAAGTGGTGTCGAAAGCTTTCGTGAAGTCCAAATGTACTACATCTATAGATTCTCCTTTATCTATAGCTTTGGTCCATGAGTCAATAACATTTAATAGTTGGAGTACCATAGAACGACCTGTAATAAAACCAAATTGTTGCATACTGAATAATTTATTTCTTATCATATGCTTGACAATATGGTCTTTGACACATTGTTCCATACATTGTTGATGTCCATATAGGTCGAGAGGACAAGTTTGAGGGCATTGGAGTTTGGATCATTCTTGACCGAGATATGTTCATTTCAGCAAAGTGTTTGCTATGAAAATCCTTCCCTTCGGAGCTTCTATTCATAATATATAAGTCGGGAGAATATGAAATTAAAATATTTGCAGTTGATTGGTAGCAGGATTATGTTTTGCCTGTCAGAAACTAAAATGCAGGTTAGCAACATTATTGAGTATGTGGTTGCATAGCGCATTGTTTTGTGGTTCAGTGCATAAACATATACACACATATAACATGACGAAATGTGTGAACATTTATTTAGACATGGACTCATGCACATACATACACATATGTACACATGTACACATATATTCAAACACATACCCACATGTATGCATAGTAACATACATGTTTCTATGCATACACACAAACATTGACACACTCTCATGTACAAACATATCCATGCACAAATACATGACATGTACATGACATGTACATGACGTGTACATGCTCACACTTACCTACAATGCAAATACTTCTGTTGCACAACAATCTTTCTGTTGCACGACAAACACATACACAAATGCATGCACACACACGCACACACGCACACGCACACACACACATTATGCCTTCATTTAATGTAGTTTTTTTAGATTCTCCAATTAAGGGTCACTATTAAATCCTTACAAAGAGATCTACTTATGCCCCACTCTGCCTACTTTCTTTACTCCACCAGCTGCCTTCTTCCCTTCCCATCCCCCCTCCCCCACCTTTGCCACAGTCTGTCAGACATCATTATTTAAGGCCATAGTTAAGTTACATCTCGCCTCATGGTTCACACAAGATGACCTTGTAGGGGAGCCCACGGCCACAGTCCACATCTCGACCACAACAATCCACAGCAGTCCCTCGGTCACAGCCGTCCACAACGGTCACTCGCCCACAGGGGTCATTGTCGCTCCCTGACCGTACCCGGAAACAGTCCACACCTCTCGCTGACCCGCCCTATGACGTGCGCAAGCTCGAGTATCACTTAGAGTACGAGGATTATTAGGCTGGTAGGTTCAGTCTAGGATAAGAATGGGTTGTGTATATAGATAAGGCTGGTTGTTTGGTTTCTGTGTCTCTCTGGTGGGTGCTGTGTAGGATAAGGATAGGTTGTCTACATAGATAAGGCTGGTTGTTTGGTTTCTTTGTCTCTAGTAGGTGCTGTGTAGGATACGAATGGGTTGTGTACATAGATAAGTTTGGTTGTTTGGTTTCTGTCTCTCTCTAGTGGGTGCTGTGTAGGGTAAGAATGGGTTATCTACATAGATAAGTTTGGTTGTTTGGTTTCTGTGTCTCTCTGGTGGGTGCTGTGTAGGATAAGGATAGGTTGTCTACATAGATAAGGCTGGTTGTTTGGTTTCTTTGTCTCTCTAGTGGGTGCTGTGTAGGATACGAATGGGTTGTGTACATAGATAAGTTTGGTTGTTTGGTTTCTGTCTCTCTCTAGTGGGTGCTGTGTAGGTTAAGAATGGGTTATCTACATAGATAAGTTTGGTTGTTTGGTTTCTGTGTCTCTCTGGTGGGTGCTGTGTAGGATAAGGATAGGTTGTCTACATAGATAAGGCTGGTTGTTTGGTTTCTTTGTCTCTCTAGTGGGTGCTGTGTAGGATACGAATGGGTTGTGTACATAGATAAGTTTGGTTGTTTGGTTTCTGTCTCTCTCTAGTGGGTGCTGTGTAGGGTAAGAATGGGTTATCTACATAGATAAGTTTGGTTGTTTGGTTTCTGTGTCTCTCTGGTGGGTGCTGTGTAGGATAAGGATAGGTTGTCTACATAGATAAGGCTGGTTGTTTGGTTTCTTTGTCTCTCTAGTAGGTGCTGTGTAGGATAAAAATGGGTTGTGTACATAGATAAGTTTGGTTGTTTGGTTTATGTGTCTCTCTAGTGGGTGCTGTGTAGGATGAGAATGGGTTATCTACATAGACAAGGCTGATTGTTTGGTTTCTGTCTCTCTCTCTCGTGGGTGCTGTGTAGGATAAGCATGTGTCGTCTACATAGAAAATTGGGCCATGGAAAAATGTCAAGGGATATGTTCTTATAAGCATACACCAATTTTTTTCTCTAGACAGTAAGGTAACTGTTTAACACTAGTGGTGTCATTTGGTGACTACTGTAGAACAACTGAAAAGTAGTGCCAACACAAGATGGCGACACTTTTCAGTTATTCCACACTAGTCAATTTACAATAATTATGGAACCTGCTGATTAAACAGGGGGTGTATGCTAATTAGGGCATATATTCTTAATATTCAGTATTTTGTTGAACACCAGTATTTTGCTTTTTCTGAAACCTTTGGTGTGTTTGTGTTTAACTATTGTGTGAATATATGTGTAATTAATTGTTTGTCTGGCAAGACAATAATATTATATTCAAAAAGATAGATAACAGCCAGTGCAGCTTGCAATAAAATTTTGCTTTCACGTCATGCCACAAACATATACCTGTTGGTGTTTTGTGGAAATTCAATGGTGGTTTTCGTTTATTGCAAGTTTTTAATTAAAAGACGTTTTCCAACAGTCTTTTACATTAATTCAATCGATAGCGTTAATTATTTGATATATTTCATTCTGTTTCATATGTATTCATTACCAGTGCTATTTTAACAAGTAAATGACACTGTCACTATGCTGTAGTATTAAAATTATTGTATAAATTAAATATTTCTGATAAAGTCTAACAATGAAGATGAATCCTGTGTTTGCAATATGTACATTCTCACATGCATGCGTTACTGTGCTTGCAATATGTACATTCTCACATGCTTGCGTTACTGTGCTTACAATATGTACATTCTCACATGCTTGCGTTACTGTGCTTGCAATATGCACATTCTCACATGCATGCGTTACTGTGCTTGCAATATGTACATTCTCACATGCTTGCGTTACTGTGCTTACAATATGTACATTCTCACATGCTTGCATTACTGTGCTTACAATATGCACATTCTCACATGCTTGCATTACTGTGCTTGCAATATGCACATTCTCACATGCTTGCGTTACTGTGCTTACAATATGTACATTCTCACATGCTTGCGTTACTGTGCTTGCAATATGTACATTCTCACATGTTTGTGTTACTGTGCTTGCAATATGTACATTCTCACATGCTTGCGTTACTGTGCTTGCAATATGTACATTCTCACATGCTTGCATTACTGTGCTTACAATATGTACATTCTCACATGCTTGCGTTACTGTGCTTGCAATATGTACATTCTCACATGTTTGTGTTACTGTGCTTGCAATATGTACATTCTCACATGCTTGCGTTACTGTGCTTACAATATGCACATTCTCACATGCTTGCATTACTGTGCTTGCAATATGCACATTCTCACATGCTTGCATTACTGTGCTTGCAATATGCACATTCTCACATGCTTGCGTTACTGTGCTTACAATATGTACATTCTCACATGCTTGCATTACTGTGCTTGCAATATGTACATTCTCACATGTTTGTGTTACTGTGCTTGCAATATGTACATTCTCACATGCTTGCATTACTGTGCTTGCAATATGTACATTCTCACATGCTTGCATTACTGTGCTTACAATATGTACATTCTCACATGCTTGCGTTACTGTGCTTGCAATATGTACATTCTCACATGTTTGTGTTACTGTGCTTGCAATATGTACATTCTCACATGCTTGCGTTACTGTGCTTACAATATGTACATTCTCACATGCTTGCATTACTGTGCTTGCAATATGCACATTCTCACATGCTTGCATTACTGTGCTTGCAATATGCACATTCTCACATGCTTGCGTTACTGTGCTTACAATATGTACATTCTCACATGCTTGCGTTACTGTGCTTGCAATATGTACATTCTCACATGTTTGTGTTACTGTGCTTGCAATATGTACATTCTCACATGCTTGCGTTACTGTGCTTGCAATATGTACATTCTCACATGCTTGCATTACTGTGCTTACAATATGTACATTCTCACATGCTTGCGTTACTGTGCTTCCAATATGTACATTCTCACATGTTTGTGTTACTGTGCTTGCAATATGTACATTCTCACATGTTTGTGTTACTGTGCTTGCAATATGTACATTCTCACATGCTTGCGTTACTGTGCTTGCAATATGTACATTCTCACATGCTTGCATTACTGTGCTTACAATATGTACATTCTCACATGCTTGCGTTACTGTGCTTCCAATATGTACATTCTCACATGTTTGTGTTACTGTGCTTGCAATATGTACATTCTCACATGCTTGCGTTACTGTGCTTGCAATATGTACATTCTCACATGCTTGCATTACTGTGCTTACAATATGTACATTCTCACATGCTTGCGTTACTGTGCTTCCAATATGTACATTCTCACATGTTTGTGTTACTGTGCTTGCAATATGTACATTCTCACATGCTTGCGTTACTGTGCTTACAATATGTACATTCTCACATGCTTGCATTACTGTGCTTGCAATATGCACATTCTCACATGCTTGCGTTACTGTGCTTACAATATGTACATTCTCACATGCTTGCGTTACTGTGCTTACAATATGTACATTCTTACATGCTTGCGTTACTGTGCTTGCAATATGTACATTCTCACATGCTTGTGTTACTGTGCTTGCAATATGTACATTCTCACATGCATGCGTTACTGTGCTTGCAATATGTACATTCTCACATGCTTGCGTTACTGTGCTTGCAATATGTACATTCTCACATGCATGCGTTACTGTGCTTGCAATATGTACATTCTCACATGCTTGCGTTACTGTGCTTGCAATATGTACATTCTCACATGCATGCGTTATTGTGCTTGCAATATGTACATTCTCACATGCATGCGTTACTGTGCTTGCAATATGTACATTCTCACATGCTTGCATTACTGTGCTTACAATATGTACATTCTCACATGCTTGCGTTACTGTGCTTGCAATATGTACATTCTCACATGTTTGTGTTACTGTGCTTGCAATATGTACATTCTCACATGCTTGCGTTACTGTGCTTACAATATGTACATTCTCACATGCTTGCATTACTGTGCTTGCAATATGCACATTCTCACATGCTTGCATTACTGTGCTTGCAATATGCACATTCTCACATGCTTGCGTTACTGTGCTTACAATATGTACATTCTCACATGCTTGCGTTACTGTGCTTGCAATATGTACATTCTCACATGTTTGTGTTACTGTGCTTGCAATATGTACATTCTCACATGCTTGCGTTACTGTGCTTGCAATATGTACATTCTCACATGCTTGCATTACTGTGCTTACAATATGTACATTCTCACATGCTTGCGTTACTGTGCTTGCAATATGTACATTCTCACATGTTTGTGTTACTGTGCTTGCAATATGTACATTCTCACATGCTTGCGTTACTGTGCTTGCAATATGTACATTCTCACATGCTTGCGTTACTGTGCTTGCAATATGTACATTCTCACATGCATGCGTTACTGTGCTTGCAATATGTACATTCTCACATGCTTGCGTTACTGTGCTTGCAATATGTACATTCTCACATGCATGCGTTATTGTGCTTGCAATATGTACATTCTCACATGCATGCGTTACTGTGCTTGCAATATGTACATTCTCACATGCTTGCGTTACTGTGCTTACAATATGCACATTCTCACATGCTTGTGTTACTGTGCTTGCAATATGTACATTCTCACATGCATGCGTTACTGTGCTTGCAATATGTACATTCTCACATGCTTGCGTTACTGTGCTTGCAATATGCACATTCTCACATGCTTGTGTTACTGTGCTTGCAATATGTACATTCTCACATGCTTGCATTACTGTGCTTGCAATATGTACATTCTCACATGCTTGCGTTACTGTGCTTACAATATGCACATTCTCACATGCTTGTGTTACTGTGCTTGCAATATGTACATTCTCACATGCTTGCGTTACTGTGCTTGCAATATGCACATTCTCACATGTTTGTGTTACTGTGCTTGCAATATGTACATTCTCACATGCATGCGTTACTGTGCTTACAATATGCACATTCTCACATGCTTGTGTTACTGTGCTTGCAATATGTACATTCTCACATGCTTGTGTTACTGTGCTTGCAATATGTACATTCTCACATGCTTGTGTTACTGTGCTTACAATATGCACATTCTCACATGCATGCGTTAATGTGCTTGCAATATGCACATTCTCACATGCATGCGTTAATGTGCTTGCAATATGTACATTCTCACATGCTTGCGTTACTGTGCTTGCAATATATACATTCTCACATGCATGCGTTAATGTGCTTGCAATATGTACATTCTCACATGCATGCGTTACTGTGCTTGCAATATGTACATTCTCACATGCTTGCGTTACTGTGCTTGCAATATGTACATTCTCACATGCTTGCGTTACTGTGCTTACAATATGCACATTCTCACATGCATGCGTTAATGTGCTTGCAATATGCACATTCTCACATGCATGCGTTAATGTGCTTGCAATATGTACATTCTCACATGCATGCGTTACTGTGCTTGCAATATGTACATTCTCACATGCTTGCGTTACTGTGCTTACAATATGTACATTCTCACATGCTTGTGTTACTGTGCTTACAATATGCACATTCTCACATGCATGCGTTAATGTGCTTGCAATATGCACATTCTCACATGCATGCGTTAATGTGCTTGCAATATGTACATTCTCACATGCATGCGTTACTGTGCTTGCAATATATACATTCTCACATGCATGCGTTAATGTGCTTGCAATATGCACATTCTCACATGCATGCGTTAATGTGCTTGCAATATGTACATTCTCACATGCATGTGTTACTGTGCTTACAATATGTACATTCTCACATGCATGCGTTAATGTGCTTACAATATGTACATTCTCACATGCTTGTGTTACTGTGCTTGCAATATGTACATTCTCACATGCTTGCATTACTGTGACCAGTCTCCCTTTGTCGGGGGGGGTACATGTAGTGATCATTTATTTATATTATTGTATGTAACAAATGCTGCTATTTTGACCCTTCTTTTCCTATTTCAGCTCTAATAAGTGTGCCGCTTGAATGTTCTCAGAGACACAGGTGAGTTCAACTTATACATGTGTATATACATATTCATATATAGACACACGTGCACACACATAAATACATATTCATGCATGTGCACATGCACACAGTTGGTATATTTGTTTTTAATTTATTTATTACACACGGTGGTTTAGTGCTGATTGTGATAGGACTGAGAAAGACATGGATTTCGCGTAAACATTTGGGCAGTGACATCCCTTACAGGGTATTCAAATCGAAGAAGTGTTCGCACTTCTGAACATATTTTTTCTGGATAAATTGAACTCTGCAAATGCAATGTGCAGTGACCCCCCCCATGTTAGTCTATTCTTCAGTAATCCGTCTTATCCAGAAATCCGCACACACTGTAAATTGCTTCATTGTTCTGTGTTCGCTAATCCAACCAAAACCCTTACAATCCAAAGTGTGTGGATCACTTAAGTCCATTGTATTGTTCTAAGTTAAGCCAACATATCTTTTCGTATACTATTGGGGTAATATATGCCTATAAGCTGCAGTCTGTATTGTTGTCCTAATGGTGATTCTTTAAAAAATTTCATACACAGACACTGTAATTGTTACTAAATCAAGTAAGTGTCGTGGGCAGACCTTCTATGATTTTCTTCACCTGTTTCAGATTTTCACGTTCCTGTCAACAGTGGATTCTCAATGAGACATTTGACACAGACAAGGCAAAGTACCAGTGACCTGGACACATGTCATCTGTGTTGACACTAGTACTGTGACAAATGTCACCAACTTTGAGCTGAACTTATAGTGAGATGAAATCCATTACTAGCGTGTTTTTGAAGAGCATCATTACCAACAAAATTGACTGTGATATTTTGTATCTATAGCAACGGTTTGTTTGTCACGGGAAACCAGATGACACATATTTTATATAGAAGTCTGTCAGCTTTTATAGGATTTATTTATTACTGAATTATTGGGAAGCGCAGGTGCTTTCACATTGCATATTCTCATACTAGTGGATGGACTTAACAAAGTTGAGACAAGCTTTCTACTGTTTAATGCAAAAATCCACATGGATTTTAACACCACATCGTTGGATCCTGTTTGCTGTTTTGTAGTTTTGATTAAAACTGAATGTTGTTTGTCATTGTGTGTGCTTATACTTGATACTTAATAATACTTTACAACTTTATGCAGCTGAGGAGGATAAATGAGGTGAGGCCAAGAAAAGAATCAAATTAGACATTATTCCAACCACATGTAGCACAGTTCAAATTCAAGGTAAATAATATAAAGATTCAATCAAGTAGCTATGTAAGTGCAAATGATAGGCTGCATTTGAACATAATTCTGATATGTAAAATGCATAGCTATTTGCATGGGTAACATGTTACTGGGTGACTGATATGTTTTCCATTGTTTTATGTGTGAAGACCTCATGCAGTCAGTTGTGTTTCTTTCTATTTATGTAGTTCATTCAACATCTGGTGAGAGAAGCTTGTGACAAATGTTTCTGCTGCTTAGGTTTAGACTATATACTATTGTGTGAGAATTATTAATGGTAGTAGAATCATTTCAAATTATTGGCCAGCATATTAGCCTGGTTGTAAGAATATTATTAGTTATGTTCTAGCGTATTTGATCACTTGTACACATGGCATCATTAACATACTTACTACAAACCAAAGGTTTGTTTTATAAAAAAATTGTAATTGACAATATATTTTATAGACACAAGTTGTGTGCTGAATTCTAGATATCAATAAACTGTTTTGTATATTATTATTATGTGTTTCTTCATTGTGCATCTGTAGGTATGCCATAAATTGGGGAATCTTTTATAAAATAAGGAACCATTATAATTTGTTGTCAGAAATTAGATCTGTAGAACACGCAAAATTGTTTTGTACTCGCTAGAAATGTTTTTATTATCCCTACATGAAAATAGCATTTTATTAAATTCCTCTTCAGAATATTAAAGGGATGTTGTATCGTAATCATCATTACTTCTCATATATTTTGCTAAGCTGTGATTGTTCGAGTTGGGTAGACATTTACACAATTCTACTTTTAAAGCGTTAACTAAAATGCCAAAAACATTTACTTTCCCATAACCTTAATAAATCAGGCAGCCTCCCTATTCCCCGAGCCGCCATGCTCAGGTAGTGGGTCTCTGCAATGATTGGTTCATTGTTAGAGTGTAAATGACGTCTTCTAAAAGCCCAAGCCCCAATTTGAATTATTTCAAATAGCAAAATTGTAGGATTTGACGAAAGCACCACTGCAGGTTTATAAAAAGCCAAAAATTAAAGTGCAACATTTTATTTTTAAAATAAAATGGTAGTCAGCTAGCTCTGGTCATACCCTAAATTAGTGTCGCCACGGTCCACAGACGGCGCTGCTTGTGTGTTAATTTCGTCGAAGCCCGTCAGGTGGATTAGCTTAGCACTTTGTTTTTCAAGAAAGGCGTCTTTATTTTGGTAGGCGCGAACACTTTGATAATGCCGGGTGGGGGCAGACCATTTAAAGATGACCCGACGTCATACCAACGAACGGGCATCCCATGGTAAGTAGGAGCGGCAGAGTTGTTAAAACTGCAAATCTTTTTTTGTGGGCGATAATATGCGTCACTAGTGGGATATATCGGTAATTTGGCTTTGGGAGTGTAAACGTCCTGCAAAGTTAATTGCTTTGAAGAATGGCAAGGCGGCTTCCTGTCTGTTTATGTATGAGCTCCGTTGTTTAGTTAATGTTTGGCTGTTTCTCATCGTAATCAAAACTAATCATATTATTCTAGCAGCATACTGATTACCACACTGTGTCTGGACTGTGGGCGAGTTTTTAGATGTAAATTCTGACCTGATGCGATATAAATGCAATCTTAAACTATAAATCAACCCATTCGAAATTTCACGCAAAAATTTTAATTCTTCCGGTTAGGTGCACAATGTAAACAACACAGATAATTAAGGCTAGAATTTTTTTTTTAATAACGTACATAGGGCTGCACTCTCAACCTGAGTCATCTGTATGCTAACAGACAAATTTCAACCAAGGCGTCTTTTACCCAGAGTATCCCTGGGACAGAATTACGTTTTTCTTGTCAAGCACCGCACTCGTTACAATGAAAAAAACTGGATGCTAAATGCGACAGTAAAGCAGTAAAAGAAATCGTAAGGCAGGAAGTGGATGTATTGCATACATGTAGGCCAAATGATGATGAAAGCAGGAACCTACAAACCACCCAAAATAGTGGAATTGTTGTGGAGGAAACAGTAAAAGAAATCAATGAAAGAAAAAATAGGGAAACAAATGTTCTTATATTCAATGCCCCAGAACCAAAAACAAACCTAAAGGAAGAGAGGGTGGGGATAGATATGGAGTTTGTTGGAGGGTTCTTTAATGAGGTGTGCAATCTGAACCTAGACGTAAAAGATGAGATAACCAAAGTTATCAGGCTAGGGAAAAAAACAAACAGACGGAGATACGGGTGATACTGAGCAAAAACCCACAGTAATAAAAGACACTAACAAAAAGATGGAATTGTTCAAATGACTGTCAAACTTAAGAGATGCAGAGGACAAATATAAATGTCTCAGCATCCAACACGACTTAACAAAAAAAAGAGAGGAAGTAGGAAACTCCTACAGGAGGCCATGACAAAAGAGGTAAATGATGACGGGAAATGGTTGTACAGGGTGAGAGGCCCACCATGGGTCAGACAAATTGTAAGATTCAAACCTCGAAGGGACGAGGAAAAAGACAAGAAAGATCATCTAACCATAAAAACATTGTAAATACAAATTATACACATAAACAGTGTTTCTACGCCAACGCTGATGAGTTCAAAGCTCGAGTCGAATCACATAAGTGTATGGTGATTGCAATCACTGAGGTTAAACCAAAAAACCAGAAATTTCTATTAAACACAGCTGAACTGGGTTTGAGTGACTATTATTTATACCATAACATTGATAAGCAAGGAAGAGGTGTTTGTATATATACCCACAAAACACTAAACGCAAAACCCTTCATACCTTTAGGAGCCAACTTTTAAGAATTGACATGGGTTGAGATAAAATTAAACACAAAAGACACTTTTCTGATAGGATGTGTATATAAAAGCCCGGGCAGCTCTGGCAGCAATAATGAACAATTAAATGAACTGATTAGTGAGGTAATGCACTATAAGCACTCACATTTTCTCTTGCTTGGAGATTTTAACTACCCCAACATAGACTGGCAAAACTGGTACACACTCTCAGAGAATACTAATAGCCCAGACACTAAATTTAAAGAAGGAATAAGAGATAATTTCCTCTTCCAACATGTCACACTCCCAACAAGGGGGCGATTAGGAAATAATAATAATAAACATTCTTAATTTAGTTTTCACTTAAAGAAGGCAGTAGAACCAGAGGACACAAAGCAGCATTAGTTAAGGAGCAGTGTAGGTTGGACATGAGAAAGTACACTTTCTCACATAGGGTGATAAATGGATGGAACAAACTGCCAAATGATCGTGTTAATGCTAGCAGTGTGAATATGTTTAAAAATAGAATTGACAGATATTTGATAAGGGCGGGCTACACATAGATGAGAAAATTGTTGGACTCTCGATAAGCCAATGGCTTCCTTGTCCACTTACCATCAGGAACTTGTTGTTTGGGATGGCAACCTTGTTAAACCTTGTTAAATTAATTATTCAGTACGCAACAATTTGGTTATATTAAAGATTGTTCTACGGTACTCCAATTGTTAAATGTTATGGACTCATGGACTAAAGCTTTAGATAGAGGAGAATCTATAGACGTAGTATATTTAGACTTCATGAAAGCATTCAACACTGTCCCTCATAAAAGATTGTTAGGCAAACTTAAATCATGTCATAGAGTATTACACACAAAGATGGATCCAGGCGTTCTTGTCTGACCATGTACAGCAGGCCAGTGTAAATGGTATAAACTCAGAGTGGCAAATATAACAATTGGAATTCCAAAGGGCAGTGTCTTTGGACCGATGCTATTTATTTTATACATAAATGATCTTCCTGAGAATATAGTTTCAAATGTATATATGTTTGAGGATGATACAAAGGTTTTCAAAACGATTAATAGTCCAAATGACCAGCATACACTACAGAACAATTATTTAACATCTTGGTCAAGTAGATGGTTATTAAGGTTCCACCCAGATAAATGTAATTTAATGCACGCAGGGAAAACAATACAGCAAGAGTATGCATACAACCTGAAGATAGATAATACTGCCCATGAATTAGGAGGAATAGAAGAACAAAAAGACATTTGGGTTATAATTGATTCAAACCTAGAATTTGATAAACACATCAACCAAAAAATAAACAAAGCAAACAGTATCATGGCAGTTATTAGAAGGTCCTTTACAACCCTAAATCAACATAATATATAAAGCTTTAGTTAGGAGTCATCTAGATTATGCAATATCAATATGGTCCCGTTATAAACAGAAATACAAAGATGCCATCGAAAATGTGCAGAGACGCGCAACAAAGCAGCTTCCTGGTATGAAGAATATTCCTTACGAGGAAAGACTTGAGAGATTGAAACTTCCCACACTTGCATAGAGACAAATTCATGGTGATATGATTGAGGTACATAAACTGCTTCAAGGGAAATATGACAGTGATGTATCTAACATTGTCAAACTGCACAAAGACAGTGATACAAGGGAAGGAACAAGGGGTCATAGTTTGAAATTGTTTATAGAACACGCTTGTACAAATGCTAGAAGAGAAAGTTTCTCACTTAGAGTCACCAGATTATGGAATGATCTACTGGAAGTAATTGTAACTGCCCCAAGTGTCAACTCATTTAAAAACTGTCTAGATAGACATTGGAGTACTGAGGAGTTTATCTACAACTACAAAGCTGCCTTGCCAGGAAGTCGTAGAGCATTCCAAGGGAAAGTTGAAGATCTGACCACCGAGGCCACCGCCTATGGACCGTTCTTCCTGACCGTAGGCTACGGTCAGGTAGAACCTAAGTAAACCTAAGTAAAATTTGAAGGAAAATGACGCAAACAGTTTTTTAGACATATTTTGGGATTTAAAAGACAATGATCGCGCCACGTTCGTGACCTTGATGTAAATACGCTATATTTCACTCTATCAGATAAAATATATGCAACCATTTGTAATAATCATCACAGGAAAGTTAACGAATGGACCCATGGTGTTTGTACACTTATTGCGTTGTGTCACCGCACAGTGGCGCTTTTTTGAACACACAAATTATTTAGCCTGAATTCAAGATGGGGTCTGGTTTCGCGAGACCTGTTGACAGCATTCAATTATTATACATTTCACTCAAAACAACTTTTCTAACTATTTGTTTGCATTGAATTGTTGAAATAACTGTTAGTGATTTGGTATATTGATCTCTGGCGCAGAAAGTTTCTTAAGATTTTTGTGAAAACAGCATATTCTATTAAGTAGCATGGTAATCTGTCAAGCTGTTATTTTCACAAATCTCACGCATCAAACAAATATGTTTTCATATTCATTGTTCGTTTTGTTTCTCAGAACTTTCTCGTAATTATCAACCCTGTTTCTGTGAGTATCATTAACTATTTCCAGTGGGAACCCTCAGAGGTACCAGAGTCGCGGTGTCATCAGAATGGCGCCGGATGGAACGCCCTTCCGTGACCAGCGCAATGAGACGCCCATTGAGGACATCGAGACAGAGGGAGAGAGACAGTTGAAGGAACTAGTCAAGAAACAACTTGAAACAAACGTCACATTGCAC
Source organism: Lamellibrachia columna (assembly GCA_963662155.1). Lineage (NCBI taxonomy): Eukaryota > Metazoa > Annelida > Polychaeta > Sabellida > Siboglinidae > Lamellibrachia > Lamellibrachia columna. The sequence goes on from OY759274.1 coordinate 35,960,685, forward strand.
GAGTAAGTAAACTGCATATTTTGGGGGCTGGGTCCAGTTATACAAAATCAACTATAAAGTTTTACTTATAATTAGTCATTACAATTGCACTTCTAACCTTTTCACATCAAATCTTACATCAAGTGTATCGAATCAGTCATCAGAAACAAAGGTTACATCTGCAAATGCTGAAGAGGCATCTCTACTGGTTACCACGTGTCTGTGTTTACTCATTAAAGTTTGTGAGACCCAGCAGAAAGGATACTGTTTTAAAAGCTTACTCATAATTTTTTCTTATTAAAACAGTGGTAGTCATACTTCAATGAGCAAAACAGTTGAACCTCGATATATTAAGGACTGGGTCAAAGTGACCTGAATAGCGAGGTGGCCGTATTAGTGAGATTAATGTCCTATACATTACTGTTATGGAAATAATTTGGGACTGTCCCAGTGTGATCATAATGGTGAGGTGGTTGTATTACCGAGGTGACTGTGAAATGAGGTTCAGCTGCACACCATTTCAATTACAGATGCGTTATGTGGGACCAGCTGTTTATTCTTGAACTTATGTTGTTGAATTTGGATATATATATATATTGTTTACGATTGATAAAAATTTATACATTACGATTTCATGATTGTGAGGTCTACAGCACTTAAATGAGTTTTTCTGGTAAAGTTTGTGCATGCATGGGGGGGGGCACATATATATTTTTATGCAACAGTTTTTGTCTGTAATAGCTTAATAGTGGTGTTATGTATCCCATATTTGGTTGACCTATTGACCTATTATTTTTAAATTATGTTATTACTAAAACATGTAGCAATACATTTGAATTTGTTGTTTGATAATTACAGACAGCTGAACAAGAAAAAAGAGTTCACCAGTGGAGCTGTGTTCAAACCTCTGCAGGCAGAGGTCGTAGGTCAGATGACCCTGGGCGACTATCAAGATGTGGTCAGTAATGACCGGCAGGTGGAGGAGTTGCGACTGGTCGGACTGACCGATGACGAGATTCAACTGAAGTTGTCCCATGGCAATGATTCCTCTAATACAACAGTAGGTGATGACTTTATTAACATACACTTATATACTTTGTACCATTTTTTGTTTTTGTTTGGTGTTTTTCACTTTCATTGCCACAATGGATGTTCCTATTGTATTACAGGCAACTACGATCCATTATCCAGTTTTTATTTTACACAAAGAACTGCATGTTTCAAGTTTTTGAAATGATTCTGGAAATCAGAAATTTCAAGATTTATAAATATTATAACTTATAAGACAAATAAATAAGTAAAACAATAACATAATAAAACTAAACATGGTGGTGTTTAAACATGACTCACTTTAAAATCATCTGAACTTTAACTGCCTTCCAAACAATTTCAAGATGTATATATCTTTTCAAAATTGCATTTCTACCCTCAATCCTCGACAGCCGCTCACTTTTATGATGACTCCCATGCACCTCGGTTCACGATGTGATGGTTAGCCGTAGTAGCTATTCTGGTTTGGATGTAGGCGCTATGGAAATTCTATTATTGTTACTACCAAAAATACCCATCCTTTGGGCGGGAGCCAGCCAGTCAATACCTTGATAGCTTTTGGGAATCCAACTCCCAAAATTGTGACGTAATACTGGCAGTTATAGTAACGCCTAACGATGCCTAGACCTTGTATTAAGTAACTATGGACAATCATAGAAAATATGCACAACTTTGTGAACAATTGTACATAATTGTTCGTATAGCATTTTGGACAATTGTTAATTTGATTGTTCCTAGAAACGGTAATAGAGGGGTGAATAAAAAAATTACTGAGACGACCCAACCATGGAGGTCATAGGTGAATGCCTGAAAGTTTGATGCCCGAGGTGCAGAACATCTAGGAGTGGCATAATATACAAACTATAGGTCGATAATAATAATACTATACACAGGAAAACAAATTATAAACTGTTATGCTGTTAAAACTGGGATTTACTGTAACTTTGGTGTTATTGGCAGTGAATTGAAGTAATACAGAAATGGTATCTTCTCTCCACAGTCAGCCAAACGGAAAAGATATGGGATCGACGAGACAGTTCACAAATCCAAACTGGAAGAAATTGACAGAAAAATCAATGCAAAATTAGCCCAGCTTGCAAAACCAGACACGTTTTCTGGCATGAAACAGTTAAGCCGCCAGGAAATGGACCTAGAGCGGGCGATATCTCGTGACCGCGATAAAGCCAAACTATTCGGATGTTTGTTAACCGAGCGGAGGCCGAACACCAGTATCGGTGACCCGAACCATCCCATAAACCACCTGGATGACATAGTACAGGAAGTGATGATGAGAAAGAGAAAAGGGGAAAATAGCACAGCCGTTCGACGTGAAGTTGGTGAAAATGACGACAGTTCTGCAGAGGAATGTGCGATGGTTGCAACTTGTGCTGAAAGGGAAGATTGTACTGTTGATCACACGGGGGATGTCTCAGAAACGTGTGAAGAAAAGAAAGGTGATGTTTTGGACTGCTACAAGTCCAACCCGTGGGTCACTGTCGAGTCTGTGTCCGACCGCATGAAAGCCATTTCATCTTTGTTAAACCCACAAGTTGTGTCATCAGAAAGTTCGCAGAAGAAGATTGTGTCCATTCCCGTGGAGGAGATCGAGAAAGCAAGACTGAATCCAGAAGAAATTAAGGCAATGCCAAAATTCAGCAACTATGAACCTGGTGAGCCAAGCAAGGTATGTTTGTTTAATTTTTTTACTATTGAACCGGGGCCCAGGTTCATGCAACATTCATGAAGGTAAAATATCATTAATATCTTCAATAATGGGTCATTTGTGTTCCAGATCACTCTTAAAAGATTCATTTGTCAGAGGAAGCAACAGTAGATATAAATTTGCATAAAGGGGCTGCAGTCAACCATCAGTCTTTATTATGTTTAGTGCCTCACATGAGGAACAAGAGCCGGAACAATTTCATTCACTCCACGTTGCCTCAATTGACTGAGCTGTATAAATGGGCAGACACTGTTGGAGTAATGTGAACAAAGTAATAATTGCAGCATGACAGAATGCTTCCTATGGAGGTGTTGGAACGAACAGGTCTGTCAGGAGGTGAAGTGTAAAGGAACAGGTCTGTCAGGAGGTGAAGTGTAAAGGAACAGGTCTGTCAGGTGGTGAAGTGTAAAGCACTTGAGTGATATTGGATTGATCTGGAAAATCAAAGGAGCAGTCAATATATTAAAACATCCGTATAATGAAACCTGCCCCGACCCCGAAACGTTGGCCAGGCACTCTCCCCAGTCATTCTCGAGCAGGCGTCACATGACACACACACACAGCGATGTCCACTAATGAAGATTGAGAGATTCGGCCAAAAGAAAAAAAAAATTGAGAGGCAAAATGGTGCTGGTCAACAAATAATACATTTTTGTTGTGCTTTCCCGATCTCTGCTGTGTTGTTTCTGTGTGCAAGAGTCTTTGTTCTGTCCTTCCAGATGCTCTATATAAAGAACCTGTCTGCGCGAGTCGGTGAGTCGGATCTGTTGTCTCTCTTCCTCCGCTTCCAGAAGCCCTCCAAGCCAAAGATTGTCTTCAAGTTGATGACCGGCAGAATGAAGGGACAGGCTTTCGTCACATTCCAGGGTATTGTAGACTTTGTATTGATCGGCGTCCTATTACACATTATTCTCCTTGAATCAGTGCACTTCATACATTGCAAATGCAAGGAGATATTTTATAAGTTTTTAGTTTTGTTTTTAAGATATACCAAACTACCGCCTACTTCGTCATATTATACTCCAGATCTATCTTAGAAGAATCCATCTTAAAATAATTGGATGAATAGAAAATCCTGGCCCCATGATGTGGACACAACAAAAAGTTATAGTATTGATTTGTTTTAATTTTATATATTATCTGAAAAATAAAAACCCTTTAATATTGGCAACGAGATCACATGCATTCTGAACAAAGCTTTTTTGTATTACAGGATACTGCTTGTGTTTGTCAAATGACATATGAAAAACAGATCATCGGTTTAAAACATGTCTAAAGAGTGGCTCTTGTGAATATTTTAGTAGTACGGTCTCTGCATCGAAGACTTGCAAGATCCAAAATCAGTATATCACAGCTTAGACATAGATAATATTATGGATTTTTGTTTTGTTATATCGCTATAGCATTCAGAATCATTTGAAGTGGAAAGTGTATATTTTGCAGATCCAGAGACAGCTGCCGATGCCCTGAGACTGATCCATGGCTACCAGTTGAAGGGGAGACCCGTAGTGGTACAGTTTGGGAGAAAACCTGCTGATAGAAGTGAAGCTGAAGATGGACCTGATAGCAACAGTACATCTATAAAGTCGTAGTTGTCATCATGTTATGTACAGTATTTATTTATTAAAACATAATCTACATGGAATCGGTGTTGGCATTGTTAAAAAAAGCTACACCCAGAAATTACGCAGTAATTTCCCCAAATTAACAATTAGCACACACACACATGCACACATACATAAAACATTCAGTTTGTACAGTGTCATTAAAGATGCAGACATACGTGGTATTTATATGTCCAACAGTGTCCAGCTGTACAACTAAATCATCTGTCAATGTAATGTCCAGTCTATGCATCAAGTCGTAATATGACATCAGTTATCAGTTGATGTAGTGTCCAGTCATATGACTTCTGTTATCTGCTGATGTGGTGTCCAGTTTCTGTGTCCAGTCATATGACTTCAGGATTCTGCCAATGTAGTGTCCAGTCATATGACTTCAGGCATCTGCCGAAGTAGTGTCCAGTCATATGATTTCTGTCATCTGCCGAAGTAGTGTACAGTTTCTGCGTCCAGTAATATTACTTCAGACATCTGCCAATGTAGTGTCCAGTTTCTGTGTCCTGTCATATGATTTCTGTCATCTGCCGAAGTAGTGTGCAGTTTCTGCATCCAGTAATATGACTTCAATCATCGGCCAATGTAGTGTCTAGTTCATGTGTCAAGTCATATGATTTCTCTCCTCTGCCGAAGTAGTGTACATTTTCTGTGTCCAGTAATATTACTTCAAGCATCTGCCGATGTGGTGGCCAGTTTCTGTGTCCAGTCATATGAATTCAGGCATCTGCAGATGTAGTGTCCAGTTTCTGCATCCAGTAATATGACTTCAATCATCAGCCAATGTAGTGTCCAGTTTCTGCATCCAGTAATATGACTTCAATCATCAGCCAATGTAGAGTCCAGTTCATGTGTCAAGTCATATGACTTCAGGCATCTGCTGATTGTAGTGTCTAGTTTCTGTGTCGTCATATGATTTCAGGCATATGCCGATGTAGTGTCCAGTTTCTGTGTCCAGTCATATGACTTCAGGCGTCTGCCGATGTAGTGTCCAGTTTCTGTGTCCAGTCATATGGCTTCCATTTCTCGGCAAATGCAAGAACTTTCTTTCTCTGGTCATCAAAGTTCTCGCGCTGATGTTTGCGCCACATCGTTGGTTCAAGATCCATCATTCCTCCCACAATCTCCTACAAATCAAGTCATGTTGTACGTTGCTTGAATCAAACAATAACGTTTTCCATATGTCATGGAAAGTCTTGGATTGTCTGAATAAATTTACAAATCCTGAAAATGATGTATTATATGAAAAATTTGCAGAGCTTAAAATTTTTTTTATTTATCTACAAGTTGCTGACATTTTGATGAATGCTAAATTACCATCCAGCAATTTTGTATGAAGATATAAATTTTTTTATTCTGTAACTGTGCAGACTATAATCTGAAACAAGGCATGAGGTGATTTGAATCCTGACTTGATCAGATGGTAATTTTGATACTTTTCTCTATGCAAACTATGTTGTCACACATAAGTCGTAAATCCACAAACTTGAATGTATATTGACACCGTAAAACAGTTGAGGTAGTGGTTGGTCTCTCGATGTTTTGTTATCACATGAAGAGGGAGGGTAGAAGTTTCTTTTTATGCAGTCTGGAGACTTAAGGCGATGACAGAGGAGCAACAAGAGACTGCCAATTTTTACAAATAACAAGAAGAATTTCAAGGAATTGAGGAGCTGAGGGAGGAGTAAGTTAAAATCGGTTGGGGAAGAAGAAGGGGAACTGTTCGCGAAGAGAGCCGATGTAATCGGAGAGGAGGAGGGCATCATCATGATGGAGATGGGAGGACTGTGGGAAGATTGATTGGCGAATGGAGAATCAGGAAGGAGACGGCAGGAAAACACAATCAGTGATAAAATAAAAATCAAGGACCAGTATCGATACCAGCCTCACAACGGACTTCCGGAATGATGACGAGAGGAACGACATGCACAGAATGATGACGAGAGGAACGACATGCACAGAATGATGACGAGAGGAAAGACATGCACAGAATGCATGACGAGAGGAAAGACATGCACAGAATGATGACGAGAGGAACGACATGCACAGAATGATGACGAGAGGAACGATATGCACAGAATGCATGACGAGAGGAAAGACATGCACAGAATGATGACGAGAGGAACGACATGCACAGAATGATGACGAGAGGAACGACATGCACAGAATGATGACGAGAGGAACGACATGCACAGAATGATGACGAGAGGAACGACATGCACAGAATGATGACGAGAGGAACGACATGCACAGAATGATGACGAGAGGAACGACATGCACAGAATGATGACGAGAGGAACGACATGCACAGAATGATGACGAGAGGAACGACATGCACAGTATGATGACGAGAGGAACGACATGCACAGAATGATGTAATGAAATATCAAAATGATTAACTGTTTGCACTCATATGATGTTTATTTGATACAAATCAAAATAGAATAATTTGTGTGAACCAGTTGATGACGGGTGCTGGGAAACATACCCGACCAAAGTAGTGAGGAAAGTGGGTCTCATCTTCAATGACGTGAGCAAATCCTCCTTGTAGGCCAAAGTCCACAGCGAAGTAAGGAAAGCCCTTGGGTACCTGTAATGTAGACAATCATAGTAACAGTCATGATGGCATGTACTTTAGAAGTATTTGCCAACTCCATGTGTGATACTTGAAGAATCTTATCTAAATTAGTAATGATCCAAGTTAAATTGTCACTACCTGTATCTTGTCCTAACCGTGACTAATTTTGTGCACATGACTGGACTAGTTTACAGTTATGGAATATAGCCAGATATTTGCACAAGTCAGAGATCATAAACTACTGAACTGCACTAGTAAGATTGTCAATGAATATGAATATACATACTGCACGCCGAATGTCTTTCTGGCTGAGATCGACTACTTTCTTGTTCTCCGTCCATTCCGTGTCCGATTCCAGCAGGGCTTTCTACAACACCAGCAGTAGCGCAAGGAAAACATTGTTCATTGTCCCAAAACTGTACAATATTTTGGATTAAGTTTGTCTACATGACTGAGGTGTCGATCGTATAATTGACCTGATGGACATACATAACCTGGGTAGTCACATCAACGTCATGATTAGGGATACAAACAATTTGTCGTCTATAATCTGCAAATACTCGAAATATCTTTCCCTTGTATTCCGATAGCTTTCTATGTTCACTACCAAAAACGTTCACTCTAATAACAATTACATATAACTTCTATTCATGGATAAAGCATACCTTTATCAAATAATAAATCCCATTATTCAATCTCTGATGGCCATTTACTGAAAATGCAACACAACACGTTTTCTTCTCATTTATTGTTAACAGAACTGTTTTGAAATAATGAACACTCACCTTGAAATAGATGGGTGCCATATCCCCGATCTCGCGAGGCATCGGCACACACTCGATCACCATGTGGGGCGACTTCTTCAGCTTCGTACACAACTCCATGAACACACAGTCCTCATTTTCTTCCTCAAACATCCTCATCAATGCCTTCCGGAAAACCTGCATCAAATGTGACATGGTAAAAACAACACATGATGATAAACTGGTTGAGACAGGATTATCTGTGTTTTGGGAAAACTCTAATGCACACTTTTGTCATGATGACATGGTTGGGGATCTTGAAAACTGCAAGAGAACTTTACCTACACAAAATTTACATAGCAATGTTCCACGTGCTGATTGGGAACAACTGTTCAAAGATTTTTAAAAGCATTCTTTTATATATTATCTACAATAAGAAAGCATACTTATTAGAGATCGTCATGTCGACCTGCTTTTTAATTTGCTGCTGCTGTCAATTGTTATACACAGTTATCATTTATTTGATCCTGAAATTACTATTTGAATGAAATAAAAAATTTTACATTCTTTATGAGGAAATTTGTCAACATACTGGATTAGACAATTTTCCAGACAATCTACTGGTGATTCTCAATTAGGTGAAACAGTTACGCCACCTAGCGGGCACCAGAGAGACAACAAGACACTTGTCATCATCACCTGAATCTCATCCCAGACGTCCTCATCCAGCGCTGTCGCCTGCGACACATGCATCATGGGTACTATGAGGCAGTGGCCTTCCGTCATCGATCGGTAGTTCGGTAAACACAAGTACACCTGGTGAGGAGGAGCAGAACTATCATTATTTAAAATGACAGTTTGATTTATAAGATGTAAACTTAACATAAAATTTCTCATAAGTAAAAGGACAATGTTAGGAACTTCAGACAACTGAAAATTAAGAGAAATGAAACAGCAGCATCTAAAACAATTGTTAGCATTACTGATAATTGACAATCCCTTCAGACTTAAACTAATGAGTAATTAAGAAATTGACGACAGTGTGATGAAATCATTTGTCAATCATGTTCATGTTTGTCATCATGAGGGACTGAATATATCTTAATTTAGACACAAAATATTCATTATGCATATAAATGACTTATTACAACACATGCAACATTAACATAAATATTTATAAATAAAAATAAATAATTTATCACCATAATACAAATACCTACCTTCTTTCCTATGCTGATGATCAGGTGTTTGGGGACTTTCTCAAAGCAGTAAGAACACTTCTCCAGGCTGGCTGCCATTTTCTTGTGCTCTTTAAAAATATTCACACTATGTCAAAACAGCTCGAATAAATAACATGCATAGATTTTGCATAAAAACATATTTTCCAAAACTTATTAATTGTATACAGACCAAAATTACCAACAACAATTTCTTATTATTTTAAATTAACATGGAATCTGCATCTTGATCTAATTTTAAATTGATAATTGGAGATATTTTCAATTACCAAGATTTTGTAGTAAGAAAATGTAGAATAGAAAATTTCTTCTTTACTATTTTGCTAATATTTTTAGGAATACAATTGTTAGCACTACTGCTAAGCACAATCACTTCAGACTTAAGCTAATGAGTATTTAAGAAATTGAAAGCAGTATGATGACTGGAATCATTTGTCAATCATGTTCATCATTGTAAGGGACGGAATATCTTAACTTAGCCACACAAATTATAATCTATCTGATTGGTCGATGTGGCAATTTTAACAAAGTTTAACTCCACATTTGTTCAGGTTGAACCACCAGGGGTTATAACAATACCACCACTGGCTTATAAGGATGCCAATCGCTAATGACCTGCCTAGCATTTGGAGACAAACCCACCATAGATGGCTAGTGCCCTCTCTCTGCTCTCTACGTGAGACTGCGACTGCTGTCTTGCGGCGCGATCAACAAGCATATCATCCAGTTGAAAGTCATCGTTAGTCACTTCAACGCTCTGTGGCAAACACAGGAAATTGCCTAAGATTAATTGCAGCCATTTGCAGGTGTGCGTGGAGATAATTAATAAAACTGTCTGAAATCATGTGTAAAGCTCTTCAATGGAAATGTCAGTGTATTGCATTTGGTGCTGAAAATAAGTATGCCTACGCAAGAAATACCAGTATGAGAGTAATCGTAAACATCAGCTCAAATGCCAAGTTACTAGAATTTCACAGAACAATCCAGGTGGAATTTTGCAATGTTTTAGATTAATGTGTGCATGCGTGGGTGCGTGCGTGCGTGTGACAGTAAAGTCATGCAAAAATTGTAATATTGACATTGAGTGCAAACAAACAGGTTTGTGAGAGAAGGTGTGGTTCTCCTGTACTGGCACATGTCAAAGTAATGATGCCAATTGAACATGCAGCAGCTCGTGCAATGATATCAATATCCTGATTAAAGGGGGTGGTCACATTACAGAGGCTGGTCAGATATACAGATGTGCAGATCTGGCAAATGGTTGGCAGGATACAGAAGTTTTATGATAGAAACTACAAACATAGATTACAACGCAAATCATTCACAGTTAACAGAATTTCACGGAATTAACTTTACAACTGGGAGAAGAGATATTACTGATGAGACTAATTCATTGTATTGGTTGAGGCAGAGCCAGGAGTGTAGTTTTATATAAACTGTTATGAATGCGCAGTATGTGAACCGCTAAATGTGTAACTGTCATAGTCCATCAGCTATAGACACAGGATTTAAAATACACTAGAGGGATATGTTTACTGCTGCTATTGCGTGTCTCAAAACACGTAATTAGTGATGAGACTGTACGCGGCAATGCATCAAAAATGGCAATTACCGGTGTATACTAAATGCTCCCTCTGATGCCGCCATATAAATAATTACATGGCACTGCTCCTTTAATTAAATGATACCTATGATACAACATAGTTGTTATAAAGGTAAAGGTAAGTTATTACATAGCACAGTATCCAGACATTAGGACCACTCAAAGCAATTCACACTTCACCCCCCCCAGCAGACTTGGTCCCTCACACTTCACCCCCGGCAGACCTGGTCCCTCACACTTCACCCCTCCAGCAGACCTGGTCCCTCACACTTCACACCCTGGCAGACCTGGTCCCTCACACTTCACCCCCAGCAGACTTGGTCCCTAACACTTCACCCCCAGCAGACCTGGTCCCTCAAAACTTCACCCCCACCAGACCTGGTCCCTCACACTTCACCCCTGGCAGACCTGGTCCCTCACACTTCACCCCCGGCAGATCTGGTCCTTTACACTTCACCACCCGGCAGATCTGGTCCATCACACTTCACCCCCCCAGCAGACCTGGTCCCTCAAACTTCACCCTGCAGCAGACCTGGTCCCTCACACTTTACCCCCCCCCCCCGGCAGCCGTGCTACAATTACTGTGTGACTTGGAGTGAACCAAACTGGCCAAGCTTCAAATCGGCAGCAAGAGCATCAAACCCCGCTGAATGGAGAGTCTGGTATATGCTAACCACAATGTAAAATGAGCTCCTTACCCTTCCTGCCAGCCGAGCAAACATTGTGTTCTGGTCTTCCGCCGTGCCCAGCTTTTCTCTCTCCACCTGTGAACAGGCAAGATTGTCAAAGTCTGAAAATCAGGCACAAAACCAGCAGGACAGCACATAAGAGACATGAGACAGGGCTTCCCAGTGGGATGAAGAACTAACTCAGTATTTATGCATCTATCATATTCGACCTATTAAGTATACATGCCCTAAGTGGGACAACTGAAATGTCCAAATGTGGTGTTATACGGTTGGCACCACTTTTCAGTTGTTCTATACTAGTCACTAAATGAAATCACTAGTGTTAAACAGTTACCTTATTGTCTAGAAAAATAAACGCTTATAGGAAGAGATTTGTTGAAATTTTTCCATGATCCAATTTTGTTTTCATGCATACTGTACGCTTAGTAGGTTGATTAAGGTCTAAGGTATTCCAACATCTTGACTGTGTGTTTTAATGTACCGCCATTTAAAAAAAAAGTACTGATACATTGATTCATTGATTCCTGAACAGTTGTGGATAATGTCCAATCGCTGTGGATAATGTTTATCAGGGCCATGGAATGGGCATATCTTTAAAGGGTGCTTCCACCATTAACAATTACGTTCCTCCGCACGCAATCTAAACATGACCTATGATAAACTAGCCGAGTTGCCCGATGTTACATGGGAGAAAACGCAGTCACTGTCCAGTCAAGTAGACCAACACCAATGGCAGTGTGGTATACAACTTATGACTCCTTCCACTGTCCAGTCAAGTAGACCAACACAAATGGCAGTGTGGTATACAAGTTATGACTCCTTCCACTGTCCAGTCAAGTAGACCAACACCAATGCCAGTGTGGTATACAACTTATGACTCCTTCCACTGCCCAGTCAAGTAGGCCAACACAAATGGCAGTGTGGTATACAAGTTATGACTCCTTCCACTGTCCAGTCAAGTAGACCAACACAAATGGCAGTGTGATATACAAGTTATGACTCCTTCCACTGTCCAGTCAAGTAGACCAACACCAATGGCAGTGTGGTATACAAGTTATGACTCCTTCCACTGTCCAGTCAAGTAGGCCAACACCAATGGCAGTGTGGTATACAAGTTATGACTCCTTCCACTGTCCAGTCAAGTAGGCCAACACCAATGGCAGTGTGGTATACAACTTATGACTCCTTCCACTGTCCAGTCAAGTAGGCCAACACCAATGGCAGTGTGGTATACAAGTTATGACTCCTTCCACTGCCCAGTCAAGTAGACCAACACCAATGGCAGTGTGATATACAAGTTATGACTCCTTCCACTGCCCAGTCAAGTAGGCCAACACCAATGCCAGTGTGGTATACAACTTATGACTCCTTCCACTGCCCAGTCAAGTAGGCCAACACCAATGCCAGTGTGGTATACAACTTATGACTCCTTCCACTGCCCAGTCAAGTAGACCAACACCAATGGCAGTGTGGTATACAACTTATGACTCCTTCCACTGCCCAGTCAAGTAGACCAACACCAATGGCAGTGTGGTATACAAGTTATGACTCCTTCCACTGCCCAGTCAAGTAGGCCAACACCAATGCCAGTGTGGTATACAACTTATGACTCCTTCCACTGCCCAGTCAAGTAGGCCAACACCAATGGCAGTGTGGTATACAACTTATGACTCCTTCCACTGTCCAGTCAAGTAGACCAACACCAATGGCAGTGTGGTATACAACTTATGACTCCTTCCACTGCCCAGTCAAGTAGGCCAACACCAATGGCAGTGTGGTATACAACTTATGACTCCTTCCACTGCCCAGTCAAGTAGGCCAACACCAATGCCAGTGTGGTATACAACTTTATGCCCTAAAACTGATGTGAACGTTTGACATAGATAACATAACTCGGAACAGTCATAGAAACATGCATTGTGTTACAAACCACTGCATGTATCTTTGAACCCATATTGTTCCAAGTTAAATAATTTACGTCAAATGTCTACATAAGCTCCAGCCCCGGGGTATTTCGATTTTTTTATGTGTAAACCATCCCCATGCCCCCCTCCCCCAGGCACACCTGCCAAATTTCAGCTCATTACATTAAAAACTTGTGGAGGTACGAGGGAACAGACCGACCGACCGACCGACCGACCGACCGACCGACCGACCGACCGACCGACCGACCGACCGACCGACCGACCGACCGACCGACCGACCGACCGACCGACCGACCGACCGACCGACCGACCGACCGACCGACCGACCGACCGACCGACCGACCGACCGACCGACCGACCGACCGACCGACCGACCGACCGACCGACCGACCGACCGACCGACCGACCGACCGACAGACAGACAGACAGACAGACAGACAGACAGACAGACAGACAGACAGACAGACAGACAGACAGACAGACAGACAGACAGACAGACAGACAGACAGACAGACAGACAGACAGACAGACAGACAGACAGACAGACAGACAGACAGACAGACAGACAGACAGACAGACAGACAGACAGACAGACAGACAGACAGACAGAGTCACAAATTACTTTATAGTCTGTACAGAAATAATCAGGATTTGAATCTTTAAGTTATCTAAGTTGCCAGCGAAACAGACGTGGAAGATGTCGTTAAGCTTTATTTCCCCTATAAACGTTGTCCCTTCAGACTTAAACTAATGAGTATTTGACGAAAATATGATGAAAGAAATCATTTGTCAATCATGTTCATGTTTGTCATCATTAGGGAACTCTTGCAACTGGATATGCCAATATTTAAGTACAACACCAACATTAAATTTTTTTCATAATTATTATTAAAGGTGCAATTGATTGCTACCCACAAATTTATACATACCGTATTCGACCTATTAAGCATACATGCCCTAATTAGCATACACCCCCTTTTTTAATCAGCAAGATCCATAATAATTATTGTCATTTGACTAGTGTGGAACAACTACTTTTCAGTTGTTCTACACTAGTCACCAAATGACACCACTAGTGTTAAACAGTGACCTTATTGTCTTGAGAAAAAAATGTTGGTGTACACTTATAAGAACAGATTCGAATACATTAATTATCAGGTGATCTTCATCAGTTAACTCATACGCAGCTGGTTGGCAGATGTGTATCTTTAAAATTCCCAATTCCTCTGAATATTTGATTCTCAAGGAACACCTTAGTTAACAGTGGTATACCTCGTGTTTTAATCTTCATTGCTGTTGTATATTTTCCATCACAGATTTTATAAAACAGGAACTTGACAGACCAATAAAGCACCAAGTATGTTCCACCTTCGAAACTGAAGATTTATTGGATGGTCTTTTATATGCCATAAAGCAGTATCTACGTATGTTGTGAAACTGGCATATTTTAATTCAACGCCAAAATATTAAGAGGTAAAAGTTGACGATAATAGCATGTTTTTATATTATCTTTAACCAACAGAGATGTTATAAATACTAATAAATTCAGTATTACAATCTCCCATAAACAGTTATTTGGTTAACCAATGATAATTGTCAAACATTCCCTTAAGCAGTTTCAAATTTCTAATCTGGTTCTGTGACCTTGACTTTAACTGAATCAATATTAGAGGATACCTGTGTTGATATTGGCACAAACACGTCCTTCACACAACTAATTAAAATGTTACATTAAATCATAAACACCCATTCCCGATGGTTCAATGGTGATGATTTAAGCAGTGCTTCCGGCAAAACAACACGTCACAAAGTCACCTAAGGATCGTCATTGCAGCTAATGATCTATTTCAGACCATCTGGTTTTTCCCTAATGGGTCCATAAATCTAGTGTATAGCTGCACCAATGTCAGAAGGTGGCATATATGGATCACTGTGGCCCGAAGCAAATTGCTTTCTTTCATTTGTATTATTGTGGCACAAGGAGAACATGTTTAAAAGACACACTGCACAAGTTGTGAACAGTACGAGGAAAAGACAGTGTCCATTGTATGACATTTTTCATTAAAATGACACAGAGGAACCTATCAAGTTGATGGAGAAACAAGTCAAAGGATAGCTAATTACAAAGCTGTTGTACCAGCCATAATGTCCAAATGTTCTTGCTTATTAATTAGTTTACATTTAAAAAGAAATACAACTGTTAGCACTACTGCTAATTACAGTTACCTAGACTTAAACTTATAACTAACTAAGAAACTGATGATAGAAATGATGAATGAAATCATCTGTCAATCATATTCATCATAACATGGGAACTGTGAATTTTACCTTAGTCAACAAAATTATAATTATACATTTACATTATTTGGCACTGCACAGACCATACCTGCTTTGTATCATCAACTTTTAAAAAGACAAACAAGTCATACCATTACTGCAAATTACAGTCCCTTCAGACTTAAACTAATGAGAATTATGAAATTGACGAGAGTATGACGATGGAAATCATTTGTCAATCATGGCCATTTGTGTCATCATTAGGGAACTGTAAATCTGGACAGATGCCATGAAAATGTAATATATATTTATATTCACAATTATGAATGATTGGTAACTAGAAAAATGCATAACAATAAAAAAAATTGGGGTTTATATAACACTGGTGTCCGCTTAGACAAGAACGACATAGATAAGCTAGAAAGAATACAACGAAGAGCAACTAAAATTAGTCCAGAATTGAGAGATCTTAGTTATGAAAGCCACTTATTAGAATGGTTTGACAACACTAGAGACCAGGAAAGACTAAGGGGAGACCAAATAGAAGTGTTTAAAATAGTGAATGGTTATGAGGATATTGATATGAATATGTTCTTCAAACTTAAAGAAGGCAGTAGAACCAGAGGACACAAAGCAGCATTAGTTAAAGAACAGTGTAGGTTGGACACGAGAAAGTAGTCATTCTCAAAGAGGGTGATAAATGACTGGAACAAACTGCCAAAGGATTGTGCTAGTCATGTGAATAATATGTTCAAAAATAATTGACAGATATCTGGCGGGTTATACGTCAAATTGTTGGACTCTCGATAAACCAATGGCTGCCTTGTCCACTTGCCATCTGGAACTTGTAGTTTTGGATGGCAATCTTGTTAAATCTAGTTAAACCTAGACAAGGCATTCATGGTGTTTACTCCATTAACAGAGCAGGCAACTTGGCAGCAGCTGATGCAGTGAGCGGACATAATATTTTACGGGTGTTTGTAGATCAAGACCACAACAGGTTTTCCATTTCTCTCGGATCTTTTATCTTCCCTGGCACGGACACAGCTAGAAGGCAGCCAAGTGAGGTGAATGAAATTGCCCAAGTTTTGAAATGGCATTAAGTGGTCTGGAACCTCGGTCCTCTCAATGTGCCCTATCACCGAGCTACCATGCACCGTATTATTGCAACTACCATTTCATCAGACAACAAAACAATAACAATATACATAATAAAAATCATAAAAGTGTTCAAGTCACTCCACATAAGTATAAGACATTTTTAAGAAGCAAAAATTATTAAAAGTTTCCTTTTAAATTAAAAAGTTTATTATAGGTTTCTAATATTATCAGTATGATTTTTGCTACTGATAAAGTGTAGCTTTACTGTAACCATCCAAGTGTTCTGACTTCAATGTGGCAGCCATTTCCTTAATAACTGCTATTCGGCTAGTAAAGAAATAAAATCATGATGATTTTTATTCATAATGATTTTTTTATTCACCAACTGTGTTCCATGTAACCCCATCAATTATTTACATACACAAATGAAATGCATAATAAGTAAGTAAAGCTTTAATCCATTACCGCATGCAAGCAGTAAAAGTGCCAAACATATTCTCAATTATACTGATTTAGACCAATTGATTATACATCAAAGGAAATTTCCTTGTAATGCCATCTAAGGTGTGACCATTTATTAAAATTGCATTACTGAATGAGCAGATGTTATTTTATTGGCAATTAAGATTAAAACATGTTTAGTTTAATTAGTGAATTTTTTATGACTAGATTTTGTCATTTCATGCATGTTTCACTTAACTGCACAATGACAACTTCAGGAAATTTTTATCTGGTTATTCAGAATTATACTAATTAAATGCATCCTTCTGTAAGAATCAAACAAGTTGACAATGTTATAACACTTTCCGAAATGGACGTACTAATAAGAAATACAATATCATCTGGTCAAATAAAATGTCAAACAAGGGTCTGTATAAAAACTAGGATTAGATGACCGGTAAGCCTTGTACTAAAGGTACTCAAAATGAAACCCATCTAGTATTTACTATGACACATTAACTCGTTTGTAAAAAAATTTTATTTAGTTACTGTGAAATAATAGGATAAACTGTGAAAATATTTCGACTGGGTCCAGCTAAAATTTCGGAGAAAAAAGTGGTTCAGCTCTCGATATATGTGATTCAGCTATTCACACCTCGTCAAGTTACCCGATCTAATGGTCAAAGTGCATGTTGAGTTTTTAGAAAGCCTCAAGACCACATGGCCTACCGGGTAAGCACATATTCAGATGAGTTTGATAACACGTAGCAAGAAAGTCAGAAGGGAAACTATTACATGGGGGAAAGTCAGAAGGGAAACTATTACATGGGGGAAAGTCAGAAGGGAAACTATTACATGGGGAGATGATACCAGAAGAAGATGAACGAAGGGATAGTTCCAATAATGTACTCACCAGCGCCTTGAGTGAATATACGTCGTCATCGTCAAAGTATTTCTCTCTCTCCCCACCTTTAGCGTGAGTCTGCACCTACAACATTATCCACTTTTAGTCGTCATCGTCAAAGTATTTGTCTCTCTCCCCACCTTTAGCTTGAGTCTGCACCTACAACATTATCCACTTTTAGTTGTGTATTTCTGTCTGGCATGTTGCACTGTTGAATATAATCTCTCTGGATGTCATACGACCAATGAATAGGGTAAGGGTTTTGAGTGTAAAAACAATAGCAATTTGTAATATCAATAAACCTCTTTCCAATAAAAGGTAAAATAATAAAATATCTGTTTTGCAGCAAGAAATGTTAATTTAACATTATTTTTTAATGTAATAATTTTGTTCTTTAAAATTTCTTTAAAATGTCCTTACATTTTTTTTCTTTTAAAATTCTCTTAAGGTAAGGTAATGTCTGAAAGCTACTAAATCACATGTCATAAAATACACATTTATATCTACCAGATAGTTTCTCAAACACACCAACATCACAAAAACAGTCACTCCCATGTCTGTACCTTTTGCTTCTTCCGTCTTTTCCCTCCCTGGGTCTCGTCGGGATACTCTCGGGCTGGGAGCGGTCGCACCATCCCGCTCCTGTCGGTCCTGGTCAGCACCACTTCCTCCGCCTCCTTCTTCCCTTCCCCAGTCCCTACCCGGGCAGCCACTCCTCCCTGGGGAAGCTCTCCCATGCTAGCTTTTGTCTTCCTGGCTTGATCCAGCTGTTGCTTCAGGTCGGCTGCCAGGGTCTGTGGGAGATGGCCAGATTTTGTGAGATTTATCTCGTTTTGCATTCCATTTTCTTATTTTCACATTCCATTTTCTCATTTTCACATTCCATTTTACTGATTCTACGAAAATTCCTAAATCTGCCTCCACAATTAGATTTTTTTCCCGTCTCATTTCATATTAATTTTGTAAAAATCGAACCTATCTAGTATTGACTAAGACATGCTAGCTCATTTGTACAAAACCGTTATTTAGTTTTTATGAAATCATTGGACAAACTACCCCAGTATTAAATTAACTTTGGTTTGACTCAACCAAAATGCAGTGCAAAAGGGCAAGTGTCTGTGTGGAGCCCACATATATATATATACGATAACATAAGGATATTCATACTTTTGCGAGTTACCCGATATAATAATTTAACCTAATCCTGTGACCGTCAAACATCTAAATCAGCCATCATAATGTAAACTGTCTGCGTGCGCTTGAAGACAGCATCTTTATTAATCGTGTTAAAAAAATAAACAATGTTTGGGGAAACTATTGACATACAACACTAAACAAAATAGAGCTTTGCTTAATCCCCCCCACCCAAACCACTCCTCCCCTCCCCCTGAAAGTAACTTTTTGTAGTGTTACTCATTTTGAGATCACCCCTTACCTCGTTCCCCATCATCTCTGCCCTCAAAACCTTTGCTCCCAGTCGGTTCATCTCCTCCTCCGAGAGGATCTTTGGTGGAGTTGGTGCAGGCTGGGAGGCTGAAGCAGCATGGGAAGATGTTCCCTCTTCTTCCTCTTCCTCAGAGCTACTTTCACTTTCGCTTTGTGAGCTTCCAGAGTCTGCTGTCAAACAACATTCACAAATGTCATGAACCAGTTATAATTCCAAAATTCAGATGATTTTATGAATCCTATTATCAAATATGCTCTAAATAGCATTATTGTTAAGAGTATATTAATGTTACTGACGTGAAGTCAAGCATGTATTTTTCGCATATGACATTCCAACATGAATCACATAATGAGTAAATTAGACATTTCAATGTAAAACATATCATCAACTCACTGAAAATTTAGAAAGTTAAATATGTTAATAATAAATAAATAATAAAATGTCCATGCCATTTTTATTACGATTATTATTAAAGTACATCAAAGAATGGACAGTTATGCAGCTCAGAGGTCTCCCTGAGGTAACCCAGGAGGTAACCCAGGTGGCGAGGGGTAGTTGATGAAGCCAACGATCGATTCCACTTTAATAGTTAACCAACATTTAATCAAATATCTTAGGTCAAATTGAAAATAAATTTACTATTAAAAGGGAACCATTTAAACAGGTGTCTACATAATCCAATTGTATGTATCTAACTTAAGAAAAGCCATTTTGACACAGTCCCCATGAACTATTGAACTTTTTCCAAACCTGAGTTTCCAGAGCTGCTCATCTTTCTCTCCCTTGTAGCCGTCTCCTTTTTCCACCTGGGTGGTGACCTTGACCTAGTTTTCAATTCCGCTCTCCTCCGCTCATACATTGCATCAATGTCACTGTCGTCATCATTGTTGTCAGCTGGACGCTTAAACATTTGCCGTTCACGTTTTTGTTCCCGACGAGATTCTGAGGTTTCGTGCTCCCGCCTTGTGTCTGTAGCTTCTCCGGGTTTTAGAAATCCTCTCTTCCGTCTCGGTGGGGAATGTTCTTCCCTCGTTCGAGGATGATAGGAAGTGGCAGGATTCCCTCCACTGTTGTCACTGCCCGGCTTCATGAACTGGCGTCTTCTGGGGTCACGCCGGTCTTCCTTGTATGTTTCCCAATCCCTATCCCTACCAGCCCTGTCTGTGTCCCTGCCCATATTCCTATCCCTCTGTCGGTCTCTACACCCAAACACATCCCTATGTCTTGGTGGTATTCTCTCCCTATCTCTCTCGTCTCTCTCCCTCCTCCTTCCCTCATCCCTAGTCCTATCTCCATGATCCCGCAGTCTCCCATGTTTGCTGTCTTCCTTCCTCCCAGATCTCTCCTTTTGTTCTTCCTCCTTCAGTCGATCCAATGTGTTCTCAGCTTCACGAAGCATCTTCTTTAGCTTCCCCAGTGACTACAAACAGACAATCATCATCAACATCATCATATTCATCATCAGCATATCATCACCATTGTCATATCATCATCATCACCTTTATCATCATCATCATCATCATCATCTTCTTTATCATCATCATCACCTTTATCATCATCTTCTTTATCATCATCATCATGTTTATCATCATTATTATCATCTTCTTTATCATCATCAGCGGTGGTGGCATTAATAAAACAGAATAAATTAACCGTTAATTAATGGGTTTTTCATTATGACCTTCATCATGAACAATACACCACCAGTTTCATTGTAATCCTGTATAACAACACACCACCAGTTTCATTGTAATCTTGTATAACAACACACCACCAGTTTCATTGTAATCCTGTATAACAACACACCACCAGTTTCATTGTAATCTTGTATAACAACACACCACCAGTTTCATTGTAATCCTGTATAACAACACACCACCAGTTTCATTGTAATCTTGTATAACAACACACCACCAGTTTCATTGTAATTCTGTATAACAACACACCACCAGTTTCATTGTAATCATGTATAACAACACACCACCAGTTTCATTGTAATCCTGTATAACAACACACCACCAGTTTCATTGTAATCCTGTATAACAACACACCACCAGTTTCTTTGTAATCCTGTATAACAACACACCACCAGTTTCATTGTAATCTTGTATAACAACACACCACCAGTTTCATTGTAATCCTGTATAACAACACACCACCAGTTTCATTGTAATCATGTATAACAACACACCACCAGTTTCATTGTAATCCTGTATAACAACACACCACTAGTTTCATTGTAATCCTGTATAACAACACACCACCAGTTTCTTTGTAATCCTGTATAACAACACACCACCAGTTTCATTGTAATCGTGTATATCAGCATACCACCACTTTCATTGTAATCCTGTATAACAACACACCACCAGTTTCATTGTAATCCTGTATAACAACACACCACCAGTTTCATTGTAATCCTGTATAACAACACACCATCAGTTTCATTGTAATCCTGTATAAGAACACACCACCAGTTTCATTGTAATCCTGTATAACTACACACCACCAGTTTCATTGTAATCCTGTATAACAACACACCACCAGTTTTATTGTAATCATGTATAACAACACACCACCAGTTTCATTGTAATCATGTATAACAACATACGGATATAAAAAGCACTGTTGTTCACATTACCCTATAAAATACATCTTTATAAGTGTAATGTTCTTTATATTACTGGTCTACATCCAGGCATTATATTGTGATTGACACTGCATCCTAGATCTTCACACTTTCATGAAAAGTGACTGGCTCATTTGCTGTCAGGTGCGCACAGGTGTTTACAAAACCTGTTCTTGTAGTACGTGATCATGCGGACACACATTTGACTCGACTGACTTGTTACTTGGTTATCGTCTCATCTGTTATGCATGTAGGACAAAATACCAACACAATCCTTCCTGGATAAAAGTCCCCCTGTGGACAAAATAACCTACCAAAGCCCCTCCACACACACACACATTGTTATATTCATACTTTTTATCATGGACGTCTAATGGGTTTACTCATACCAAAAATAATGCAACAAATTTATTTGGCATATTTGACCTGCGTGAACATGCAAATTTTAAGATCTTAAATACTAATAAATGCATATCTACTTAACCTAACCTAACCTAAACTAACCTAACCTAACCACTTCTTCACCCCTTAATGCAATAAATTATGTACATTCTCAACATTTTGTACACATTACCACTTTGCCCTTTCTTCACAAATTTCGGTGGAGCTGAACCAAAATTCATTTAAAGGTGAAGTAAAGGTACGTTCTTATATAGCTCAGTATCCAGTCCTAGGGACTGTTCAAAGCGCTTCACACTTCACCCCCTGGCAGACCTGTTCACTCCAACGCCATTTCGACTTCTCTGTGAAGCATTCAGCCATGCTGCAATTACTGCGCAAAGACTATTCATTCAGATATCCACCTCTGTCTCTAGCCAGGTACTCATTTATACAGATGAGTGAACTGTGGCAATGTGGGATGAACGAAATTGCCAAAGCTTCAACATGGCAGCAAGAGGATTCGAACCCGGGTTGTCTCGATTGAGAGCCCAACATTCTAACTGGTATGCAACCATGCCCCTTAAAATGTAATAGTTTATCTGATGATTTCATCAAAAATAAATAACATATTTGCATAAATGAGCTAGCATCTTGTAGTCGATAAGTAGATAAGTTAATTTTTTTGCGAAATGAGACTGAAACGATACCAACGAAAAATCTATGCACTGTTGTGTACTCTAGCAAGTAAAATCAAATTCTTCTTTTTTTTTAAATTTTTGTTACACCAAAAATGCAAACAACACTTCTAAACAGCACATCAATAAGGGTGAATTAAACAAAATGAAAGAATAAAATAGGTGTAATTTACATAATGTATTGCACATGTGTTACACAGGCACCTATTCTACGTTTGTCTCAAGGATCAACTAGCTTAACATCATGACTCTGGACCAATTAACTAGCTTAACATCATGACTCTGGACCAACTAGCCTAACATCATGACTCTGGATCAACTAGCTTAACATCATGACTCTCGACCAACTAGCTTAACATAATGACTCTGGAACAACTAGCCTAACATCATGACTCTGGACCTACTAGTCTAACATCATGACTCTAGACCAACTAGTCTAACATCATGACTCTGGACCAACTAGTCTAACATCATGACTCTGGACCAACTAGTCTAACATCATGACTCTGGACCTACTAGTCTAACATCATGACTCTGGACCAACTAGTCTAACATCATGACTCTGGACCAACTAGTCTAACATCATGACTCTGGACCTACTAGTCTAACATCATGACTCTGGACCAACTAGTCTAACATCATGACTCTGGACCAACTAGTCTAACATCATGACTCTGGACCAACTAGTCTAACATCATGACTCTGGACCAACTAGTCTAACATCATGACTCTGGACCAACTAGTCTAACATCATGACTCTGGACCTACTAGTCTCACATCATGACTCTGGACCAACTAGTCTAACATCATGACTCTGGACCTACTAGTCTAACATCATGACTCTGGACCTACTAGTCTAACATCATTACTCTGGACCAACTAGTCTAACATCATGACTCTGGACCTATTAGTCTAACATCATGACTCTGGACCTACTAGTCTAACATCATGACTCTGGACCAACTAGTCTAACATCATGACTCTGGACCTACTAGTCTAACATCATGACTCTGGACCTACTAGTCTAACATCATGACTCTGGACCAACTAGTCTAACATCATGACTCTGGACCTACTAGTCTAACATCATGACTCTGGACCTACTAGTCTAACATCATGACTCTGGACCAACTAGCCTAATATCATGACTCTGCAATAACATGCCTAACATCATGACTCTGGACCAACTATCCTAACATCATGACTCTGGACCAACTATCCTAACATCATGACTCTACCCCAGATTGAATCATGTCTCTACGGATGCACTGTCTCTAAACCTGCTTGCCACATGACTCAGCAGAAAATTCCCTTGTCCCATAATCAATGACCCAGAAGCAGGTGCTTGTTGTCCACTTGACAGTGCCTGATATCACTCACACACTATCACTAACCACAACATGTCTCCTATGGATTTACAGGCGAATTTCATGATTCAGCCATCAATCTTTCAAGAACTAATGTACTGGGTGACCATATATTAAGTTCCAGCTTGGTTTGACCCAGCTGGTTACATGTGATGGTTCACCTGTAAGTGCACACGGTTCAGAGCCTGGGACATGACACAAATGACTCAGGAAATCTTGCACCGGTAGGTTAAGTAAACTGATACCCATTAGGGTTTCTTCTGCTATCCTCTTGCGGGCAAAGGCAAAAACAATCAGAGACCACCTTCCTCTGTCCTGAGCCATAGTTTTGTTTATTGTTTCGGGTTCGTGACCTTTCCTTCTCGTAAAGGTTCTTTTTATAAATTGGCAAAATGATAAGTAAGGCAGGAAGATACTACAAGTGTATCGGTCTGAGACCACCTCCAACACCAGACTCCACCAAACAACAAAACATAGGAACATTTGTATCATCCTGAACAATG
Organism: Lamellibrachia columna; assembly: GCA_963662155.1. Classification (NCBI taxonomy): domain Eukaryota; kingdom Metazoa; phylum Annelida; class Polychaeta; order Sabellida; family Siboglinidae; genus Lamellibrachia; species Lamellibrachia columna. The sequence goes on from OY759274.1 coordinate 35,985,574, forward strand.
ATAAATAAGGCAGACCATAAGGTGACCAGTGCACATGGCTCAGAGCCAAGAGATGAACACAGATTGATTTAAAGCAGCCTCCACCTGTCACCTTAAGTGACCTAGCCCATCGTGACCTAGCCCACCGCCAATAAGGCTTGTTGCTGTTCAAACCTGTGGTGGGTTTAGACCATCATTTGATCATGCTCATATATGTTGTGTGTAAATAGGTTAAGCAATATGTGCAGTTGGTTTAATTAGAATGCACACTTTTGTTACAATCGTCGATTGAACTGACTTTGATCGTTAGATCGGGCAACTCGCAGAAGTATGAATAGCTTCATATCATAGTAAGTAGAGCCAGGCTACAGATAGCCACTTTTGCCCTTTTTTCGCAGAATTTCAGTTCAGCTGAACCAAATTAATTTAATAGTTTTTCCCATGATTTCATCAAAACTAAATAACACATCTGCATAAATGAGCTAGCATCGCGTTGTCGATAAGTAGATAAGTTATTTTTTTGCGAAATGAGACTGAAACGATACCAGCAAAAAATCTATGCACTATTGTGTTCTCTAGCAAGTTAAATAAAATTCTTCTTTCTTCACAAAATTTTTCTTTCTACGCAAACAAATTTACAGGTCTTATTTTTGTGAAAAAACACTAATTTTATTCAACCCTCATAGTTCTGATTTATCACTGGTGTTTTATGTTGTGGAAATAACACACATCTGATGAACTTACCCCATATCTCTCGGCCGCCACTTCATCCAGGGTTCTACCCTCTTCTGCTGCAGTTTCCTCACATCTCTTGTACGCTCTCCGTAACCAGCCCACCCCAGCATCCCCTGTCACCGCGGCAACCGTCTTCTTCCCAGCTTCCTTCTTCTCCTCCTCCGGCAGCCCTGTCCCTCCCTCCTTCCAGTAGGGATTAAGTTCCAGCTTGTGCCTGCCAATCTGGAAGAAACATATTGATAACAGGTCACTACAGTCGCAGTATACAATACAATACAATGCAATACAATATAAAATACTTCCATTGCGCTAAAACCCGCGGAAAACCCAAGCTCAGCAGTGCACCTAAACAAAAGAGGTTAGGCAGTTCCTAAGTGATAAGTAGTTTCAGTTGTAAACAGTTGGATTGGTATGCTGGGGAGCTATGGAGGATAATCAAGTTTAAACAGGTGGGTTTTTAGTTTACGGTGAAATGTTGTTATATTTCCTACAGACTTAACACTAACAGGGAGTGAGTTCCACAGAGTCGGTGCAGCAACTGAAAAAGGTTTAGTTCCGACATTTGTCTTAACACAAAAAGTAAATTAGAATTAGATGATCGAAGCTGTCTGGGCTGTCTTGCAGGAGTGAGCAGTGAATGTAAATATGCTGGTTGCTTGGATGAAAATGCTTGATAAGTACCTAGTACTTGTACAGATCTTAAAAATAATGCGATATCGGAGAGGGAGCTAACGCAAAGATTTAAGAAGTGGTACTGAGTAGTTCCTTCAATTATACCCAGTACATGTACCAACATTTTTTAAACTTGAAAAAAATCTGGATGTAACATATGCGATGAAGAAAAAACTCCTTGATTTTTTCTTTAGTGCTATATGGCCATGAGTCGTGGACAGTCGAACAGAGGGAAAGGAAATGAATCAACAGCTTCGAAATATGGTGCTGAAGGAGGATGCTACGAATACTGTGGGCAGCCAGGAGAATAATCAAGTATGGCCTTGAAGAAATCAATCAGGTCTTCCCATTACATTCACTAATCGGAAAGCAGAAGTTATCATACTTTGGGCCCATTATGCATGTAGAATACGACAGGTTGAAAAAGCCGATAATGATGAGAACTAGTGAAGACAAGCGGTAGAGAGGAAGACCACACATGAGATGGATCGTGGATGGATAAGATCAGGGATACGAGAAAACTGATGACAGATGAACTGAGAGAAGTAACCAGAGACAGGATTGGTTAATGACAGCTCATCGTGGATATCTCCAGAAGTCGTACAACATGACAGGACATCACATCATCGCAAACATTTTATTTTAAACATTGCCCAATATTGTATAGCCCAATATTTTTGTGTGGGAGAAATTTTAATGATTGTCACAAATTAATCCTTCTGCAAATATAAAATTGGTGTATGTAGAAATTGAAAATGTCAGTGCTCACAATAAATCAAATAAACAAGATGAACGATCAGGCACATTTGAACAAGCTTGGAAATGTGTCAAAAACTGTTGATGCTGACAAACAGTGAACCAGTTCCAAGATATGATTAATTTCAAATAATGACCACTCACGGCACACGTTCGGGGCAGACCAGAACTACTTGACATGTTTCCGGAACACTTTCTAGTTCACGGTGCGTGACAGAGATCTGCTAAAAATGACCCGACATTTGGATTGAACCTTCAGTAATAGCTAGCAATAACTGTGACAGTAATAAATTCTCAATAGAACATCCATGTATTATGACAACTATCACCAGTTTCTGTGTTCTTGCTTGGTGCGATGAAAGCTCTCTGAATGTCACCTGTTTTTTCCAATAATGTGTCAAGGTGTAATCATGTAATGATATAGCATGTCATAATATGCCATTTAATTTTTTGACAACCGGTTTACCTTTAATAAGATGGTGTCTAATTGTGCTTTATGTCACACAGTGTTTGAACTAATATGAGGATATTCCAACAACTGCTGAATTTTTTTATGAAATTATTAAAATAGGCTGTAGGAATTGCAGTGTTACAATTATTTAATTTTCAAATCATGAAGCAAACTTTAGGGAATATCGCCGAACAAATAAATGTCAACTTCATCATGCTATTAAAAAATTCCAATGTTGTTACCATCAGCCCAGAAAAGCAACTGTAGCCATGTTTGTTAGTTGTGTTCTAATAAGACAATTATCCAATTTTAATGGTTACTTTTTACTATTATGCAGATTTTTGTCACGGTGCAAGAATAAATTTAAATAATATTTCTCAAGATAGCTACCAATTGTGTTTTGTGAAGTGTGACTGGAATGTTTTTGCTTGAATTAAAAATTATAGAAAACCGACACCCGGAATATTACAAACTCTTTAACAAAAATGTGCTTAACAATATGATTGCACTAACTAAATACAAGTGAAATAAACAAAGAAATGGTCAAACTGACAACAGACGATGCCATGATCAACAACAGGGCGGAACAAAACAATTACTGTGTCAGAATGGCAACGGCCGTTGGTTGCCTCATTGTAGCATCTCGTTCTGCTCAAGATTTGAACCCAAGCGGGTTATAAATATAGCCAAATGACAGCATTTGAAAAGCAACGGTCGGCAGGCTGGCTGCTGTGCACAAATATGGGGTTGGGTGTTTTTGGCCCAGGAAAGTTTTTAAATTAATTATGGTTATTATTGGCAGATGTTCTTTTCTTAGTTTAATTTTACAATCATATAATAAAATTGAAGATTCATGAAAATCTCATACGGACAAAGCAGGCCTCTCATACGGGCAATTTGCATTATAAAGCTTCAATATTTTAATTTGTAACTGTAGATGACGTCATTAGTCGATGACATGAAATATATACAACATGACAGACAAGACATTAACTGTGCCAAATTTGGGTAATTTTCATCATAAATTCAAGTTATATAGTGAAATCAATATCACATTCTATTTGATGTGAATTGTTTTTCACTGCTTCTTTATGTTTGAAAAAGCTTAATCTAACAAATTAACTAATAAAATAAAACTGTGTTAAATATAACATTATCGCTTTCAAATGGTGCATTATTTTCTGTAACCTGGTCAGAAGAACTAGAAGGGTCATGCAAAAATAAACTTATAATAATTTATTTATTTATTTAATATCATGTGCACGTTACAAATGGTCCTGGTCAGAAGAACTAGAAGGGTCATGCAAAAATAAACTTATAATAATTAATTAATTTATTTATTTATTTAATATCATGTGCACGTTACAAATGTGAAGCAAAGCATGTGTTTTGCTTCATGCCATTCCGGCATGAATCACATAATGTACAATAAGCTCAGTTAAGGTTCAAAAGTTAAATATGTTAATAAAAATATATAAATAATAAAATGTCCTCATCATTAAAAAAGTGCTTAAAAGTAATTTTTGAAGTCACTTAAAAAATAATAGGTAAATAAATAAATTAAAATTATAAAAATATATAAAAATTGTAATAAAAAAACTTAAAATAAATATAATCAAATAAGTTTTCTTGTATACATTCAATACAAATGGTTAATCACCACAACACAACTGTCTTTGTACCTCTTCTTCCTCCTGTAACTTTGCCTTTTCTTCCTCTGTTTCCGCCATCTTTTTACGGCGGATATCATCTCGTGTCACACTGGGCAGTAAGTCAATTGGTGACGACATCCAACTGTCCCGCTGCAAAATATAATATATTCAAACATATGTTACCATGGCAACATGATTTATACACACTTGAAATCAGCAATGTTTTGAGCATACAAGAAGCCACCTGAAAGAATTGTCATCACAAATCACACATCTTATTTTTGACGTCTGTCGTTAAATATTCGACTATTTGCTACTTCAGTAATGAAAAACTTATCGAGCCCATCTTTTCTTTGAATGACTAAGACTCAGTTTATTTTGCCCAAGATTCAAATAATAAACATTGTGAAAATACAAAATACATGGTCAGGGAGACTCCCATTAAGACATAACATGGTCAGGTCCCATTAAGACATAACATGGTCAGGTCCCATTAAGACATAACATTTTGCTAGCATGGGAGCCACCATATACAAAAAATTAATATATTTATATTAAGAAAAAATACTAATACTACTAATAATAATCTGGGTCATTAACTCTTCATCGATGTGTACAATATATCATTAGCTATGTACAAGATATAAATGTATAAGTGTATACTATATAAATGACTATATATGATATTGGCAAATATAACAGGTGTGTCATTTATAATTACTAAGAAAGTGTTTTGTGTAGATGGAAAAGCCATATAAGCTATGAATATGAACTTCTTCAGTAATATTATCTGGACTACTGTTAACAGTTCTAGTTGTGCTGTATCTAATACATTTATTTGCAAACACATGATTATTTCTGGATATAAAAAGGTGATTTTGCTGTCGTGTGTCATACTAGTGTATTTCAGAAGTTTGGGTATAAGGCATATTATTAAAATATTCTGGTAGTTGTTTATTTATTAATTTATAATAAAATAAAGAAAATTAAATAAAAAATCTTGAAGAAAAAGTGTGCCTTCTCGAACAAAGCCTTGACGACAATGAACAATACGGAAGGCGTGCAAACCTGCAAGTCCAAGGACTGCCAGAGATGGCCAGCGGAAACACAGATGCCAAAGTCATTGAGATGATAAACATCAAAATGACAATGAACCCACCACTTCAGCTGCGAGACATCGTACGCAGCCACCGACTCAGTCGAAGGGAGGATGCAAATCGACCAAAACCTATGATCATCCGTTTTGCGACTGAACGGGTGCAAGACTCGGTAAACCGCGCCAGAGTCAACTTAAAAGAACACAACAGGAATGTCCAGCCACACCAATAGCTGTTCATCAACGAAGACTTGACGTCCAGACGTTCAACTCATTCGAAACAAGAAAGCTGAAGAAAACCAATCAAATCAATGACTGCCGGATGTTCCAAGGACAAGTAGTCATTAAAGACAGAAACAATGCCATAAAGAAAGTGACATCAATTTCCGATCTAAAGGCACACTGAATGTCATAACTAGGCGACATGTGAGTTACACGGTACACCTACACATCCTACTATTACATGTGAGTTACACGGTACACCTACACATCCTACTATTACATGTGAGTTACACGGTACACCTACACATCCTACTATTACATGTGAGTTACACGGTACACCTACACATCCTACTATTACATGTGAGTTACACGGTACACCTACACATCCTACTATTACATGTGAGTTACAAGGTACACCTACACATCCTACTATTACATGTGAGTTACAAGGTACACCTACACATCCTACTATTACATGTGAGTTACAAGGTACACCTACACATCCTACTATTACATGTGAGTTACACGGTACACCTACACATCCACCTATTACATGTGAGTTACACGGTACACCTACACATCCTACTATTACATGTGAGTTACAAGGTACACCTACACATCCTACTATTACATGTGAGTTACAAGGTACACCTACACATCCTACTATTACATGTGAGTTACAAGGTACACCTACACATCCTACTATTACATGTGAGTTACACGGTACACCTACACATCCTACTATTACATGTGAGTTACACGGTACACCTACATATCATACTATTACATGTGAGTTACACGGTACACCTACACATCCTACTATTACATGTGAGTTACACGGTACACCTACACATCCTACTATTACATGTGAGTTACACGGTACACCTACACATCCACCTATTACATGTGAGTTACACGGTACACCTACACATCCTACTATTACATGTGAGTTACAAGGTACACCTACACATCCTACTATTACATGTGAGTTACAAGGTACACCTACACATCCTACTATTACATGTGAGTTACAAGGTACACCTACACATCCTACTATTACATGTGAGTTACAAGGTACACCTACACATCCACCTATTACATGTGAGTTACACGGTACACCTACACATCCTACTATTACATGTGAGTTACAAGGTACACCTACACATCCTACTATTACATGTGAGTTACAAGGTACACCTACACATCCTACTATTACATGTGAGTTACAAGGTACACCTACACATCCTACTATTACATGTGAGTTACACGGTACACCTACACATCCACCTATTACATGTGAGTTACACGGTACACCTACACATCCTACTATTACATGTGAGTTACAAGGTACACCTACACATCCTACTATTACATGTGAGTTACAAGGTACACCTACACATCCTACTATTACAATTGAGTTACACGGTACACCTACACATCCACCTATTACATGTGAGTTACACAGTACACCTACATATCCTACTATTACATGTGAGTTACAAGGTACACCTACACATCCTACTATTACATGTGAGTTACAAGGTACACCTACACATCCTACTATTACATGTGAGTTACAAGGTACACCTACACATCCTACTATTACATGTGAGTTACAAGGTACACCTACACATCCTACTATTACATGTGAGTTACACGGTACACCTACACATCCTACTATTACATGTGAGTTACAAGGTACACCTACACATCCACCTATTACATGTGAGTTACAAGGTACACCTACATATCCTACTATTACATGTGAGTTACAAGGTACACCTACACATCCTACTATTACATGTGAGTTACAAGGTACACCTACACATCCTACTATTACATGTGAGTTACAAGGTACACCTACATATCCTACTATTACATGTGAGTTACAAGGTACACCTACATATCCTACTATTACATGTGAGTTACAAGGTACACCTACACATCCTACTATTACATGTGAGTTACACGGTACACCTAAACATCCTACTATTACATGTGAGTTACACGGTACACCTACATATCCTACTATTACATGTGAGTTACAAGGTACACCTACACATCCTACTATTACATGTGAGTTACAAGGTACACCTACATATCCTACTATTACATGTGAGTTACAAGGTACACCTACACATCCTACTATTACATGTGAGTTACATGGTACACCTAAACATCCTACTATTACATGTGAGTTACACGGTACACCTACATATCCTACTATTACATGTGAGTTACAAGGTACACCTACACATCCTACTATTACATGTGAGTTACAAGGTACACCTACACATCCTACTATTACATGTGAGTTACACGGTACACCTACATATCCTACTATTACATGTGAGTTACAAGGTACACCTAGACATCCTACTATTACATGTGAGTTACAAGGTACACTTACACATCCTACTATTACATGTGAGTTACAAGGTACACCTACATGTCCTACTATTACATGTGAGTTACAAGGTACACCTACACATCCTACTATTACTCATTTTAAATGCATACTTTCAAATGAAAAAATACCCAAATCTGATTAGTTTATTTGTGCAGTTTTTTAGATATTACGTTATTAAAAATATATTTGTCACAAGCTGTGTGTGCTGAAGTTACTGTTATATTTAAATTATAATGTGTGCTTCATTGTACATCTTTATATTTCATAACTAGTTAACACCACAAAAAGCAATTTGAATGTTTTCTCATTTTAAATGCTTACCTTTGAATAAAATAATATATTCATGTTATTAGTTCTAATAGGATAATGACGTGTTAAGATGTTTGTTATTTAATATTCTAAGAAGTATAATACTTGACAAAAATTTATCTTTTTATTCACCGCAAAGCAGTGTAGCTATTTGGCTATTGTTATATTTTAAAATACATTGTGTGCTTTAATGTACATCTCTACATTGATAAATGGTTCGTACATTATAAAGTAATTTTAACAATTTGTTTCTCATTTTAGATGCCTATTTTCGAAAAAAATGCATCTAATTTTATAAGATCTATTAGGACCAGGACATATTTCTATATATGTTTATGATAATACTCATTATGATGCTTGTAATTTTATGTTCACTGCCACACTATGCGTGTTTTTGGCTATTGTTATATTTAAATTACATTGCATGCCTTAATGTATATCTTCATATTTTATACATGACTAGTACCATATAAAGGAATCTATATACATTTTTAAAAATCATTCTTAAATTGGTCAAACACATGCGCTAACTAACACAGTTTCGTGTCTACAAACCAGCTACTTTGAATCTTCACAAATGTTTCTGCTGGTACAACGCATTATATATGAAAACTTGACAAGATACAGAATATCAAACATAGGTCAATGTTTAAACGCATGTTATCTAAACAATACTTAGATGAATACCCTCATTCAGTGCACTGTTCAAACCCTCGATGTACGGAATGCAATTAGAATTGTTTCAAACTTCCAACCATTCTAACCACATGGAATTGTGGAATTATCTTGTTTCGGCTGGTAAGCTTTAAGCTTGTCAATGTGTGCTTGGATTCAGACATTCACACTATAATATATTATTACTATTACAATAGAACAAACCTCCTCAGTTCGTTGCTACATGCCTTGAGTAATGATAATTAGTTTCAACGGGGTGTTAAATAAAACCACCACCACCACCATTTAGAGAAAGTTTGTTGACTTTAAGCCAGTCATTTATCTTCATTAGTTTTTCGTTTACATTACTATTTACGTTACCGGATCGTTTTAAATTATTTAATGTGCTGGTTCTGGTTGTATCATCAGCATAAGTTATGAAATTGAAAAGGTCACTGGTGATTGTTAGATCATTAATGTATATAATGAACAACAAAGCTCCTAATATTAATCCTTGTGGAACACCTGTGGTAATACCTAATTCTTCAGATTTAATGTTTCTAAATTGTACACATTGATTTGATACATATTTATTAATCAGATTAAGTGCTATGCCTTTTATGCCATAATACTTTATTTTATCTATGAGTATTTTATGGCCAACAGTATCATAAGCTTTTGACAAATCAAGATATATATTTGCTGGAGTGAATGATTTGTCCAGTGCCTGTTTGGTTCTGTCTATGATTTCAAGGGTGGCAAGTTCAGTTGAATGTTTCATTCTGAAACCATATTGACTATTGAAGTACAACTTCCTGGTGTGGAAGTACTTATGTAGCTGGTTAAACAAGTACTCATGTAGCTGGTTAAACAAGTACTCATGTAGCTGGTTAAACAAGTACTCATGTAGCTGGTTAAACAAGTACTCATGTAGCTGGTTAAACAAGTACTCATGTAGCTGGTTAAACAAGTACTCATGTAGCTGGTTAAACAAGTACTCATGTAGCTGGTTAAACAAGTACTCATGTAGCTGGTTAAACAAGTACTCATGTAGCTGGTTAAACAAGTACTCATGTAGCTGGTTAAACAAGTACTCATGTAGCTGGTTAAACAAGTACTCATGTAGCTGGTTAAACAAGTACTCATGTAGCTGGTTAAACAAGTACTCATGTAGCTGGTTAAACAAGTACTCATGTAGCTGGTTAAACAAGTACTCATGTAGCTGGTTAAACAAGTACTTATGTAGCTGGTTAAACAAGTACTCATGTAGCTGGTTAAACAAGTACTCATGTAGCTGGTTAAACAAGTACTCATGTAGCTGGTTAAACAAGTACTCATGTAGCTGGTTAAACAAGTACTCATGTAGCTGGTTAAACAAGTACTCATGTAGCTGGTTAAACAAGTACTCATGTAGCTGGTTAAACAAGTACTCATGTAGCTGGTTAAACAAGTACTCATGTAGCTGGTTAAACAAGTACTCATGTAGCTGGTTAAACAAGTACTCATGTAGCTGGTTAAAAAAGATTCTCTCCAAAATTTGTTTAAATACCTGGTAAGACTGAAATTGGACGGTAGTTATCAAGATGCTATTATCACCCTTTTTGAAAATTTTATTTATCAGCAAATATACCTGTCAACAATGATTGATTAATTATTGTAGTGTCTGGTTTGCAAATTTCACATTTTATTGTTTTTAATAATTTTTTTGATATGCCATCTTTACCACTGCTAGATTTGGGATGCAAACTGTCAATTATCTTGTTGGTTATATCTTTATCTGTAGGTTTGAATTGGAAACTATGTGTCATTGGGTTTTTCAAATAATCAGTATAACTTTTATCATTATTATTTATTTGTGAAGCAAATTTGGGACCAACATTTGTAAAGAATGAATTAAATTGCCTTAAAGAATGGGTTTTCTTAACTCAAATTCCACCTCACAATAGCACAGTTCAATACAGAAACTGATTAAAATTAATTTAACCTTGTCACGTTGCCACCTTACACATTAGTAAGTACTGCTTATCACTGGATACACAGAAATTAGCAAGCAACAAGCTGAATACAGTGTGGAAGTACCACATAGGAAGGTCCCACAGATTGTCTTTCTTCAGGGCCACCAATGAAAGTGTATTGCTTTATGGAGCTTATACGAGGACCATAACAAAAACGTGGAAAGGAAGCTCAACAGGAGATACCCTGGAGTGCTCAGGAAGTGTCTAAATGTCCACTGGAGCAATAGGCTGATAAATAAAGAACTTTATGAGTATGGGACATAGACAAGCTTTCAAACAAGATCCAAATCCATGAGTATGGGACATAGACAAGCTCTCAAACAAGATCCAAACCCATCATTATTATTATTATCATTATTATTATTATTTTCATCAACATTATTATTATTATTATTTTCATCAACATTATTATTATTTTCATCAACATTATTATTATTATTTTCATCAACATTATTATTATTATTTTCATCAACATTATTATTATTATTATTTTCATCAACATTATTATTATTATTATTATTTTCATCAACATTATTATGATTATTATTTTCATCAACATTATTATCATTATTATTCAATCTGGGGAAACCAGCACCAAAAGATCATAAACATGACAAAACTGATAATACTGGCCCATTTTCGCACTGGTTCGAGTTGGGTGCGCCCTCCCCCCTGAATTTGTTAATGCAGATGCACACAGCAGCACGAGTCTAACTGCCAACCCTATGACATGAACTAAAATGAAACTTAAATGTACAATTCTATATTATAACTTTCACGTTGATGTATTAGGTTGATTACCAGGAATTACACTTACAAAAATAGTTTCTATGAACATGATAAATTGTGCAGGTTTTATTACAGTTATTAACCACTTCATTTATGTTGGCTCCGAAGAATGGTTCTAAAACCATAGTCATTTTTTACATGAAGAGCTTAAAAGAACACAAGATAATTCCTATTACTGCACATAACAAAGATATTTATCTAGATATTAACTGAACATTTATGATCATTGCTTTCTTCATACACAACAAATAAACTCTTCCAATATCTCAGTTTGCTTCAACCTATCTCCCCCGGCAATAGTGGGACAATCCACGTAGGAGACCAAAATACGCCAGAGATGACCAGAGAAAGAAATATTGGTCATTACTATCTGTTTTATAAACAATGGGAGCAGACAGTAAATATGCTAATTAAGACATGATTTCTTAATTTTAGTAAATTAGTTTTAATCTTCTTTTTACAGCCTGCTCCTATTTTTACATCACGATCTCTTCTCTTAATTCGACATAAAACAAAACTTGTGATTGTGCATTATTGTTAATGCATTTGTTATTTCATTCTTTCGTTGGTTTGTTTCTTTTGTTTGTTCATTTGTTCATTCATTATCATAATTTTGTTCTGCCAGGACCGAAGCATTGATGAGCCCTTTATATAGTATACAGAGATAGATAAACATCTGGATAAAAATCTGGCATAGATGCTGATGAAATAAATTGTAAAAATGTTTACTTGGTGCTAACTATGAGATGACTATTCCATGTGACCCGGGGCCGGGTGATGAGGCTTCATTTTCCTGACATTTATATGGCTGCATGATGAATAATCGTGGGCGGGTAATGGACTTACATTGCAGTAATGAATGTCCAACTTGAAACTGTACATGCGCATGCATGTGCATGCATGTGAATGCATGTGTGTGCATGTGTATGTCCAGTGTATCATCATGTTTATGAACAACAAACTCAATCTAACACTGTCTCTGTCACTGACTCACTGAACTGAATGGTATTCAGCCACGTGATTAACCCTAAACCTAATATAATCCTTCCACACTAAACAGGTATATGAACATATTTTACCGTCTTACCACAATTTCATAACATTGTCACATCTCTGTGAAATAATTAACCTGTCTACGATCATTTCACTAATTACACTACTACCAATTCAAGTCACCAAGAACCTATGTCATGCTTTTTTATTCATATTAATATGTCATAACAAATACGGGAAATTACATGCGCCACGGAGCAATAAATTTCATAATTCCCTCCTCCATTTCTAGGTAATCACTGCAAGACTACATGCCCACTGATTGGCTAAAGCAATGTCTCTAAAAGAGTCCAGCGATATAATGCCACGGCACGAGCGGCCACAACTCATTTGGTAGAAGTTGTTCACAGTAATCATGTGTAACCATCTATGACCTTCTGGAGAAGTAGGAACAGAAATTGATCCTGAATCATCCATTACCTACTGGACGGGAAATGAGTAAAGACGGTAAAGGTAGGTGTTTTGATTTGTGGTTTGGCGAAACTTTGCAAAGTTCAGCAATGAATTTGTTGTTATTAGATGGACGAATTGTGTGGATTATGTGTGATTACGCAATCAGTAAGAATGTTTTATGTCATGAAGAGATTGCCTGACATACACCTAATAGTCACCTATGTAGTCTTTACTGTGGTAACAAGGCAATATACACTCTGAAAATGCCAATTACTTCTCCATGACATCAGACCTATCATATATCAGTGATTTACTGTGTATTCTAACAGTTTGACTGTTAGTGTTTGCAAATGGTTGGCCACTAGTGTTTACTTGTTTTAGTTATTTAGGTACTGCTGTTTAGCTATTAGTGATTGGCTACTACTACTTGGATACGAGCATTTAGCTGCAAGTTTTTAGCTACTTGTGTTTAGCTATTTGTGTTTGGCTATTAGTATTTAGCTGCTAGTGTTTAGCTGCTATTGTTAGCTACTTGTGCTTAGCTACTTGTCTTTGGCTATTAGCATTTGGCTACTAGTATTTGGTATTAGCATTTGGCTTGTGTTTGCCTACTGCCTGACTCGCTACTAGTGTTTGGCTACTAGTGACTGGCTACTAGAGTTTGGCTACTAGTGACTGGCTACTAGAGTTTGGCTACTAGTGACTGGTTACTAGAGTTGGCTACTAATGACTTGCTACTAGAGTTTGGCTACTGGTGACTGGCTACTAGAGTTTGGCTACTAGTGTATCGCTACAAGTGTCTGCCTACTACTGACTGGCAACTAGTGTTTGGCTACTAGCAACTGGTTACTAGTGACTGGCTACTAGTGACTGGTTGCTAGTGACTGGCTACTAGTGACTGGTTGCTAGTGACTGGTTACTAGTGACTGGCTACTAGTGACTGGCTACTAGTGACTGGACTGGCTACTAATGTTTGGCTACTAGCAACTAGTTACTAGTGACTGGCTACTAGTGACTGGCTACTAGTGACTGGCTACTAGTGACTGGCTACTAGTGACTGGCTACTAGTGACTGGCTACTAGTGACTGGACTGGCTACTAATGTTTGGCTACTAGCAACTAGTTACTAGTGACTGGCTACTAGTGACTGGTTACTAGTGACTGGCTACTAGTGACTGGCTACTAGTGACTGAACTGGCTACTAATGTTTGGCTACTAGCAACTAGTTACTAGTGACTGGCTACTTGTGACTGGCTACTAGTGTTTGGCTACTAGCAACTGGTTACTAGTGACTGGTTACTAGTGACTAGCTACTAGTGACTGGTTACTAGTGACTGGCTACTAGTGGCTGGCTACTAGTGTTTGGCTACTAGCAATTGGTTATTAGTGACTGGCTACTAGTGGCTGGCTACTAGTGTTTGGCTACTAGCAATTGGTTATTAGTGACTGGCTACTAGTGACTGGCTACTTGTGACTGGCTGCTAGTGACTGGCTACTAGTGTTTGGCTAATAGTGTTTGGCTACTAGCAATTGGTTACTAGTGACTGGCTACTAGCGTTTGGCTACTAGTGACTGGCTACTAGTGACTGACTGCTGGTGTTTGGCCAGTGATGTTTAGCTATTTATGCTTGGCAAGTGATGTTTAGCTTTAGCTATTATTGTTTGGCTGCTGATCTCAAAACACATTTAGTCACTACACCCTAGAGATGTGACTGATACCTCAAGGCAGAGCTGACGTGTAAACAAGTACCTCTACTTCATTACTTTACTTGAGTAGAACATTTTACTCTGCTTCGGTAACAAAGTACATTTTTTAGGTGTACTTTTACTTGTAATGAAGTACCTTTGTTTGTACTTGTGTTATTGTAATGAAGCATCTTTTTCTCAATGTTAAATGTTTCATATGCAAATCATCTTTGGCGTTCTGTGAGCTTGCTTTGCCAATTGATCATTGCGATCGAATTAAACGAGTTGATACGTATCCAACAAGTCTATTTAATCTATCCCATCTAATTAAAATGCTCCTGACATCCTTGTAGTTTCATTTGGGTGAATTAACACTTTTTTCATGTTGTATTTTTGTGTGATTGGTCATGTGACTTTTACCTTTACTCAAGTACAAACACATGTACTTGTACCAGCTCTGCCTCTAGGTTTACTCAAGTACATACACATGTACTTGTACCAGCTCTGCCTGTAGGTTTACTCAAGTACAAACACATGTACTTGTACCAGCTCTGCCTCTAGGTTTACTCAAGTACAAACACATGTACTTGTACCAGCTCTGCCTCTAGGTTTACTCAAGTACAAACACATGTACTTGTACCAGCTCTGCCTCCAGGTTTACTCAAGTACATACACATGTACTTGTACCAGCTCTGCCTCTAGGTTTACTCTAGTACATATACATGTACTTGTACCAGCTCTGCCTCTAGGTTTACTCAAGTACAAACACATGTACTTGTACCAGCTCTGCCTCTAGGTTTACTCAAGTACAAACACATGTACTTGTACCAGCTCTGCCTCTAGGTTTACTCAAGTACAAACACATGTACTTGTACCAGCTCTGCCTCCAGGTTTACTCAAGTACAAACACATGTACTTGTACAAGCTCTGCCTCTAGGTTTACTCAAGTACAAACACATGTACTTGTACCAGCTCTGCTTCCAGGTTTACTCAAGTACAAACACATGTACTTGTACCAGCTCTGCCTCCAGGTTTACTCAAGTACAAACACATGTACTTGTACCAGCTCTGCCTCTAGGTTTACTCAAGTACAAACACATGTACTTGTACCAGCTCTGCCTCCAGGTTTACTCAAGTACAAACACATGTACTTGTACCAGCTCTGCCTCTAGGTTTACTCAAGTACAAACACATGTACTTGTACCAGCTCTGCCTCTAGGTTTACTCAAGTACAAACACATGTACTTGTACCAGCTCTGCCTCCAGGTTTACTCAAGTACAAACACATGTACTTGTACCAGCTCTGCCTCCAGGTTTACTCAAGTACAAACACATGTACTTGTACCAGCTCTGCCTCCAGGTTTACTCAAGTACATACACATGTACTTGTACCAGCTCTGCCTCTAGGTTTACTCTAGTACATATACATGTACTTGTACCAGCTCTGCCTCTAGGTTTACTCAAGTACAAACACATGTACTTGTACCAGCTCTGCCTCTAGGTTTACTCAAGTACAAACACATGTACTTGTACCAATTCTGCCTCTAGGTAAAAGATTATGTCTCTAAATTACTTAACACCATATTTGTCATGATTATTGTTTCAGGATTTTAGCAACACAAACTAGCAGACTATCTCTCTGGAAGAAAGACAGCAAACAAAGGTGACCTTCAACAAAAGCATTCATTGCTATGCCAACAATTTACTTGTGAAGGAATATTATCTCAAAGAACGATATTTTGTAAGCATCTGAGCCCACCAGATGTCAACATTGAGCCACCATGTCGCTTGATCTACACATCAGTTCGGCCATTCTCTGTTCGATCATACTCAGCCTGACGATCGTGTTGGGCATCGCTGGCAACCTCACTGTATTCCTCGTCTTCAAGCACTCGTGGCGACTACGCACGTGGGAGAACGCGTTTCACCTCAACATCGCTGCGATCAACATCTTCATGTGCGCACTGCAGGCGCCCACAATTATCTTTCTGTTGTGGGACGACAACACAACGTCGACTGTGTACCAAGTGCTGTGCACATTCTCGCAGGCAGGACTACTCGGTCTACTCGGGATCCTCGTCAGCCATTCGCAGATCAGCATCCTGCGTTGTATCAAGGTCTACAACCCATGTCACATGCCCAAGAAGCGGCTCATCGTTGGCGCACTCATAATTCCCTGGATCGCTGGCTTCATCATCACAATACAGATGTATGCCACAGAAACCGGAATATTATTTGTCGACACATGTCGGTATAAACACCTCGTTAAAGACACCTCAGTGTTTTACACAATGATCATTGTGGTTCTAACGAGCTGTGTGGTGTTGATAATTTCATACGGAATGATCTTCATAAAACTGCGGAAGGAACGACGGGTGATCTCTTCGACAAAAGTGTTCACCATCTCCAAACCCGTGTTTCCCAACAATGGGAACAGCAACTGTCCCAACATGCAGGTGATTACGTTCGGCACGGCCACCATACGCCACCTGGTGGTGTCTAGTGCTACACTCATGGTGCTGTTCTTGGTTACCGCACTGCCACCTGTGGTAACGCTGATAATGTTCCAGCGGATGTCGCTGTCCTATTCCTTCACGGCCGTGGTCTACTGTAGCACGTACATTGCCTACTTCTTCAGTCCGCTTATTTACTCGTTCCGTAATCGAGAGTTCAAACGGACATTGGGGAACTTGCTGAGACGCTCAAACAAGGTGCATGTCTGGAATAGCTAGCTGTGTGTCAAGGTCACAGAGCAATGTCTAACCAAGCTAATGCGAGTCAAGGTCATCCAAAGTCAAGGTGTAATGCCTGGCTGAGATAGTGAGTCAAGATCAACCGGGTCATAGTACAATGCATGACAGATCTATTTGTGTCAAGGTCACCCGAGGTCAGGGGACATTGTCTGACAGACATGTGTGTCTAAGTCACCCAAAGTCATGGGACAAAGTCACAACATCAGAGGACTTGGTTTTAATACAGGGAGACGTGACCCTCACAAAAACAGTGTCTGAGAGTGCTAATATTTTTATATTATCAATCAATAATCAAACAGACAACGCTGACTTCTCTAGAGAATAGTAAGTAATCAATGTGTACTGAGTATTCAGGGACACATAGAAGTGCATGCTGCATTTCTCAGAGTTATGTGTGAAGAAGAAGGAAAAAATGGATGACCGGTATCAGTGCCAGCCTCACCCCAGACTACAGGGATAAAGAGGTGTCAGTGCCAGCCTCACCCCAGACTACAGGGATAAAGAGGTATCAGTGCCAGCCTCACCCCGGACTACAGGGATAAAGAGGCAACAACAACAACTATGGGTACAACAACAACAACTTGTGTAACAATGAACATACTGATTGTGGTGATAACTATGATGATTTCTGTTTGCTTATTTACAAAGATGCCCAGCATGGTGGCTACTCACGGCTGGACATCCAACTTTTGGGTTGTGGACCCTTTAAACGACTCAGTATGCCATGGATTTATCACAGCATTTGCTGTCACCTTCAACACCCTCAAGAATACATCTGACATGTAAATAATTTTGTAAATAAATTGTAATTGTAAATTGTAAATAACAGTGATGCGAAAACGATGCACTTGATTAATCTTGTGGGAGTTGTTTTGTATTAAAAACAGGAAGGAAAATACATGTCTGCACAACTTTGATTAAATAGCATTCGTGAAAAAAAATATGACAACATTGGTAGTCATAATAAAATTCAACCAAAGTTCTTGACATGATCAGGAATTTAAGTTACATGAAAATAAACCAAAATGTTATTTGTAGCTAAAGATATAAAGTTTTCATTGTAAAACCATGTAATACAGTATAAATCATGTTATGTAGTATAAATTATGTTATATAGTATAAACCATGTTATATACACCTTGTAGTACAAATCATGTTATGCAGTATAAATTATGTTATGTAGTATAAACCATGTTACATAGTATAAATCATGTTATATAGTATAAACTATATTTATTCCAACATGCTGACCATCGACGTGTGTTTTAATGAACCACAATTTGTTTTATATAATTTGACTGTTATAAACTTTGTCAAGAGGCATTACAAATTTCTACAGTTGTTCATGGAAGTACTGAATGCTCATAAACAACAATCAAATACCATTTTAAATGTGCTTCATTTAAACACACTTACGTACCTGGTAGTCATGATGTTTGAACAGATATAATTGATACTACATAACATGATGTTTGAATAGATATAATTGATACTGTATAACATGATGTTTTTAACAGATATAATTGATACTATATAATATGATTTTATGATAAAATCTACCAGACCTTGTAGCTATAACCAGAAGATACAGAGTCCTGTTTTTAATAGAATCACTTTGGGCAATTTGTTTTTAATAGAATCACTTTGGGCTAGAGCAATTTGATTATATTAAGCGGCTGAAAGTGTCAAATGAAGAGTTATGCAAACGTGCTTGTATGTCCAATATCAGAAGACCAGACATTGGAGATGGGTCAGCCACCACCTATGAGAGATGGGTCGGCCACCACCTAGGAGAGATGGGTGGGCCACCACCTATGAGAGATGGGTTGGCCACCACCTAGGAGAGATGGGTCGGCCACCACCTAGGAGAGATGGGTGGGCCACCACATATGAAATAGGTGAGTGGGCCACCACCTAGGAGAGATGGGTGGGCCACTGCCTAGGAGAGATGGGTCGGCTACTACCTAGGAGATGGGTGGGCCACCACCTAGGAGATGGGTCGGCCACCACCTAGGAGATGGGTCGGCCACCACCTAGGAGAGATGGGTGGGCCACCACCTAGGAGAGATGGGTGGGCCACCACCTAGGAGAGATGGGTGGGCCACCACCTAGGAGAGATGGGTGGGCCACCACCTAGGAAATATGGGTGGGCCACTGCCTAGAAGAGATGGGTGGGCCACCACCTAGGAGAGATGGGTCGGCTACCACCTAGGAGATGGGTGGGCCACCACCTACGAGAGATGGGTGGGCCACCACCTAGGAGAGATGGGTGGGCCACCACCTAGGAGAGATGGGTGGGCCACCACCTAGGAAATATGGGTGGGCCACTGCCTAGAAGAGATGGGTGGGCCACCACCTAGGAGAGATGGGTCGGCTACCACCTAGGAGATGGGTGGGCCACCACCTACGAGAGATGGGTGGGCCACCACCTATGAGAGATGGGTGGGCCACCACCTAGGAGATGGGTCGGCTACCACCTAGGAGATGGGTGGGCCACCACCTAGGAGAGATGGGTCGGCTACCACCTAGGAGATGGGTGGGCCACCACCTAGGAGAGATGGGTCGACCACCACATAGGAGAGACGGGTTGGCCACCACCTAGGAGAGATGGGAATAACAGCCCAAAAATAGCACTGGGCCCCTGAGGGTAAAAGGGAAAGAGAAAGGTAAAAATCAACACAGAGAAGGCAGTAGAGAGGAACTGACTGGGAGGGAGTTCTTGGAAGATGACAGAGAACACAGCTAACGATCGCATGAAATACTAAATGGCCCTATGCACCAACTAGGGTGCAGAGGATAAGTAAAAACGTAAGTGGCTGATTCACTAAAGCAACATATACAGCAGGAATATGGAATGGTTCCATCCCAGCCAATATATCTGATTCTGCTAAATGGATGATTCTGTTATATGCGATTCTATTAAGCATAATCCACTGCACATATAGTGAAATGTACGTCTGTTCACTGGCGTCATTGAATACATCTAGACCAGCCGTGAACTGGAAGAGACAAATGGCTTACTTGTGATAAACTATAGCCCTTACTTCCGTTTAGTGAGAGCTTTGACACACGGTCAGTGACATTAATCAGGATCTACGCAGGTGCAAGCTCAACATTTAACAAGGCTACTAATTAGCTGCTCTGTCTTGTAGATAATACAGCTGAGTGCAGCTCAACAAATCTGGTTAATATACAGAGATTGTTAATCTGCGTGACTGGCATACACGTTGATTTAATTATTGGCCCTGTGAACATCGCATGGCAAACATACCACTACTGGAGTCGCTTTTTATGTCCTATTTACGTTGTACTAGTGACGTGTGTGCAGTCTGCATGTGTGATATTATTATGAATGGAAATTTTAAAGTTGGACATCACAGAGGAATTAACATTAAAACTGCTTCCTCAACTGATTTAGCCTATCGCAAATCTGGTTCATTTCTTTCCAAATATGTAGTGTGTGAATAGTTTTTGTAACATCCGGAGTCAATTTAATAAAAAAAAATTCTATTTTTGTTGAAATCATTGAAAGAATTGACTTTAGTCGTTAGATCTGGTAAGGATCAAAATAGTGGATATAAAAAAATGGTAAACACAATGTGGGTCAATGTGGGCGTGACCTCCATCCTCTCGGCGATCACATGACAAAGTTACGAAATTTCACCAAGGAACAAAATCGTGATTTTCAGGATTTTTATTTCGATTTAAGAAAATGCTTGAACAAGCATTAACAAATTTAATAGTTTGTCTGATGATTTCACAAAATCTACATATAAAAGTTGCATAAACGAGCTAGCATGTTGCCGTGGATACTAGGTAGGTTTGGTTTTTCGCAAATTTAATTTGAAATGAGACTAGCAAAAAAATCGAATTGATTAAGCACCTTTGAGCTTTTCATGTAATTCTCATTACTTACAAAGTTTGTACTCTAACATACAAGTCTTCCTTCTCTAGAGTTAGTGAGTCCATGACGGTTTTTTCCATTTCCCTGTGGGGGATCTTTTACTTCCCCTGGCATAGACACCAGGTAGTTCGTTGTAGTATCACCTGAGATGTTTTACTTTATACAACTTATACTTTTTCATTCATATTAATATTATAGTTTTCTTTTATGCAAATTTGTTAAATTACATTTAGAACCCAGGAAAGTGTCAATGTTATATGGGACTGTTTCATTACATAACAAGTATTCTTGGAATTACTATTCAGTAGTTTTTCAGGTTATCATGACCAAAACAATGTTTATTAATATTCTTATCATTAACATATTAATTATAAAGAACATTTTATATGCAACAGAGCTGCAAATATCACAAACAAAATACATCCTGACATGCTGATACTTACTTCTAATTTTGGACCCTTCACAACGGCAGGCGCACTGGCACATGGCAGTTGTGTTTTACTGCCACCAGATGGCACCAGAGGTTTCTCAACCCACATCGCAGCATCTTCAGATTCCTAACAAACAAAAATGTGCTTTCTCAATTGTTTAATCTAAAGGTTTTACATTTTTATTCAAATAATCTTGTTAAAGTTATTTTTTATTGAAATAACTACTCAAGTACTGCTGACTTAATTTGTTGTATCAGATCTGGAACAGAATCTCTTGAAAACTCAGTACAGAAATATTAAAATGACAGATACAATTTATTCCAATAATCCAGTCATCCATGGCAAGGTTGCAACATTTTCTTTTATTCTTACATGAAGTTTGAGGTCTTGCAACAACATCATAGTCAAAATAAATGTACGCTACAAATATACCTATGACATTTTATGAAACATAAAAAGCTAGATGTATCGTTGCTGGCATCCTGCTTAGCAAATGAATAAAGTTAAAGTCCATTAAAAGTCACCATGATATGTCTTCAAGGTAAACCAATAAAACTTAAAATAAAGTACTTTTGAACAATGTTATGGACAAGTCATGTTATGGACAGGTTATAGACAAGGTATGGACAGGTTACAGACAGAGACATGGATAGGTTATGGACAGGTCATGGATAGTTTACGGACAGGATATGGATAGATTATGGACATGTTACTGACAGGTTATGGACAGGTTACGGACAGGATATGGACAGGTTATGGACAGGTTATGGACAGGATACGGACAAGATATGGAAAGTTATGGGCAGGTTATGGATAAGATATTGATAGATTATGGACAGGTTAAGGACAGGTTACGTACAGGCTAAGGACAGGTTACGGACAGATTATAAAGGTTAAGGACATGTTATGGACAGATTATGGACAAGGTATGGATAGGTTATGGACAGGTTATGGACAAGATACGGATAGATTATGAACAGGCTATGGACAGGCTAAAGACAGGTTACAGATACAAAGGTTAAGGACATGTTATGGATGGATTATGGACAAGATGTGGACATGTTATGGACAGGTCATGGACAGGTTATGGACAGGTTACTGACAAGATAAGGATAGGTTATGGACAGATCATGGATAGGTTATGAATAGGTTATGGACAGGTCATAGATAGGTTATGGACAAGTTATGGACAGGTTATGGATAGGTTATGGACAGGTTATGGACAGGTTATGGATAGGTTACAGACAGGTTATGGATAGGTTATGGACAGATCATGGATAGGTTATGGATAGGTCACGGACAGGTCATGGATAGGTTACAGACAGGTTATGGATAGGTCATAGATAGGTTACAGACAGGTTATGGATAGGTTATGGACAGGTTATGGATAGGTTATGGATAAGTTATGGACAGGCTATGGATAGGTTATGGACAGGTTATGGATAGGTTATGGACAGGTCATAGATAGGTTACAGACAGGTTATGGATAGGTTATGGACAGGTCATAGATAGGTTACAGATAGGTTACAGACAGGTTATGGATAGGTTATGGACAGGTTATGGATAGGTTATGGATAGGTTATGGACAGGCTATGGATAGGTTATGGATAGGTTATGGATAGGTTATGGACAGGTTATGGACAGGCTATGGATAGGTTATGGACAGGTTATGGACAGGTTATGGATAGGTTAATATACAAGTTAGGGACAAGATGTGAACACGTGTCCATGTTTATCTTCTCACCGAGTCTAAGCTGTCGTCTTTCCTCCTGTGACTGTGTTTTTTATGCTTCTTCTTCCCTTTCTTCTCCTTCCGATGTTTCTTCTCTTTATTTGGCTTCTTTTTCTTCACTTTGGCAAGTTCCTGAAGGTCGAAGATTCCAAACATATGGACATTTATAACAGTACCTCAAGTTCAGAATCCATCTAATCTTTGTGGAATAACTATGCAAAGATCTCAACAATTGTGCAAATTAATGGAATTAATATGTAACTCTACATTGTGTCAATTTATGGAATAATGTGAAGAGAGGTGTTGCTGAGGGCGCATTACACTTCACCCCTACAGACCTGTTCATGCAAACATCATTGGAAGCAACATGCTGCAACTAATGCATGAAAGCTGTTCATTCTAATAATTCCATGCAACCGTCAGGACAAAGAGAAAATGGGAAGGCCAATAACCTCCAGACAAAGAGAAGTAGAAGCAGATATGTCAGATATGTAGATGGAATGAACTGGAAATGCAAGCCCCAAACCATGTCTGGTTGATTGCCTACGAATCTTCACACGAGTCCAGATGGACGGGTGATAATTGAAGTGGTCAGCAACCTCAAGCCTCGTGCCAGTAATGTAATTAACCAGCCAGAGAGTGCACGGAAGGCAACACGACTGTTTAGATGAATTCAACTTTCTGGAAAACACATGTAACTTTTCATCACATTTTCTTTTTTGCTCCAGAATTTTTTTATGTAGTAATGAGATAGGGTGACATAGTAGTCTAACTGTCAAATTTCATTTCTCTATGTTCAGCATGTTTAGAGGAATCCTGATTTCCATTTTGGTCACATCAGGCATGTACATCCATAACACAACATCATTTTTTACTGTATTGTTTAATAATTGCTTAATAAAAAAAATTAATTATGCAAAAAAATGTCCTGAGTACAAGTACTTAACTTAATTTTAGTGATCATAGTTTATGGTTTATTTTCATTATGGATGTACACATTTTATGTACATCCATAATGCTGTACACCCATAACACAATTCTCACAGTGCAAAGTTGACAGGGCTACCACAGTTTGTCAAATATTAGAATTAAACTTGATACATACCACATATAACTAACTCACCATGTGGCCCTTGGTGACCATTATTTTCACTTAATGCTAGTTCTGTCACAGGGGAAAATTACTATGCCCAGCATTGAAACTATAGCTATCTTCCAAAAAAAACTCAAGACATGTTTATACCAAATAGTCTGGTTTGTTATAGCCAATTTTTGGCCGAATCGTTACTTGCCGGATAAAAGCATGAAAATTGGACCCTATATATAAAATTTTATGTAGAATCCGATTAAAACCGGTCCACGTCATATGTCGTGTCCTTGACCTTGAAATTCAAGGTCAACTGTCAATGATAATGAATTTTGTAGTTTTGAGTAGCACCGCTGTTTTTGTATGTATGTTGTATGTAAGCAATCATATTGGATCCAATTCAGACAGTGTGTTACTGACATTAAATGTCAAGATCAAATGTAATTAATTGTGAAGTTTCAAGGTCAAATGTGAACGATAACAAAACTCATATTGTTCAATAGCATCGCTGTTTTTGTACGCATGCATGCCGGATCCAAATGTCATGTTGTGTTCTTGACCATGAATGTCAAGGTCAAAGGTCAACAACCAGGAAATGTCAAGTTTCAAATGGCAGTGATAGGGAAATGTGTATTCTTCAGCAGGGCCACTGCTTTTGTGCATATATGTAAGTTAAGTTTAAGTGCAGGTATATTTTGTTTTACTTCAAGGCCTACTTCTATATAGGTCAAACAAATTAATGGGAATTAATAGCATCAAGATGATGCTGCCCCCTAGCAGATTCTAAACCAAGCTTGAGTGCAGCAGTCTGGTTGTGCTCCACAGCCAAGCATGCATTCTAGAGTTCGTGGTGGAGATCATCTCGAAGCTGGAGACTGTGGGCTGGGTACAGTACATGGCATTCTGATTGAATGTCTTACACGAAAGAAGCACACCATTCTGCACCACGATCAAGAGAAATGACTTTCCGATGCTAAAAAAACCGAAGCTGGAGAAAAAGAAAGGCACGCAGCTGTCGAACATCAAGTTGGATGCAACAGTTTGGCAAGTTGTACGTTACAAACCAAGTGCACAATGGTGACCCCGCGATGGTGACCCCGCGATGGTGACCCCGCGATGGTGACCCTGCGATGGTGACCCCGCGATGGTGACCCCGCTGTGTTTTTTTGCGCACGAGAACAAGCCTTTCCCACTCTCTGTCACAATTTGGGGAAGTGAGGTTTGGCACAAAGTCGGACCTGCTGTCTTGCCTTGATGTTCCTGACCATGCCAAGGCTCCACCATTTGTAGAACGCAAAGGTTCTATGTTGACCCCCCACAGGCTGTGCAAGGTTCCAGGAATACACCGAGCAAGAGTTCATACCATACATCAGGAGGGAACTTGAATTGAAGTTGAGGTTGGACACTGTGTGGGACAAATATGCTATACCAGCTTGAAACTAACATCCAGAGAGAAGCGCGGACACGGTGGAAGGGTGCGAGTGACAAGAAAAGCCAAGGTTCCAAAGAAATGGCCAGAGTTCCTGCGGGATTCGAAAAACAAGGAGGAGCTATTCAAGTTTCTTCGAGAAGCAATCCAGATGGGGCAGTGGCCAGAAAACAAGGTGGTGTACGTGACAACTAGTGACAATGTAGCTGCTCATGGAACAGTCATGGATGAGTTATGTTCCCATGAGGAGGCAGACATGCATGTAGTGTACCATTCACGTCACGCTCTTCAGCAAGGGATGAAGACAGTTGTGGTGCGCACTGTAGATACATATGTTGTTGTCATCTTCGCTGGGTTGTTCTTCTGTTTGAAAGTGACCGTCAGTATCTTCCAGCTGTGGGTCGCAATCGGAAGAGGGGAAGGCTTCAGAAACATACACGTCAACACCGTGTGTGACAGCCTTGGAAAGCGGAGTGCCAAGGGAATCCTGATGTTCCATGCCATGACGGGCTGTGATGTAGTTTCAGCGTTCCATGGCATGGGGAAAAGGTCGGCTTGGAAGGCTTGGTCTGAAGTTCCTGGGATGACAGAGGCATTTGCAACCATTGTGAGGCCACCATTTGCCAAGTTAGATGTCGCTAGTCCAGAACTAAAGTTAATGGAGAAGTTCTTCAACACAATGTATGACAAGTCAAGTGTAGCAACATCTGTTAACGAGGCAAGATGAGAACTCTTCACAAACAAATTGCACCTTCGATCGTCTGCCACCAACAGAGGCTGCATTGTTGCAACATTTCAAGCACAGCATCTGCCAAGCAAGCACATGGTCTTTGAGTTGTGTTGCTCAGCCGGATGTACTATCCCCAAAGGATTTTGGGTGGAAGTTCGAGGATGGGAGATGGTCTCCACTTTGGTCGACAGTTCCTGAAACTACAAAGGTGTGCCGAAAGCTTCTGCGGTGTCGATGCAAAAGTGGAAAGCCTTGTGCAGCGCGTTGCACGTGTTCTAAAGCTTGGTATTGTGGAGTTTTTAGAGCTGCTTTAGAGCTGACATGTTTATCTGTCTGCATTAAGAACATGTGTTTGTTTACCAAGAGCTGTTAGAGTATTGCTAAGAGACTACTTTTGCACATCACGGTTATTCAAAGATGCATGGGCGTTACTGAATATCACAATTGTTCAGTTAATTAATTCTAAGTTGCAATGATCTCTTGAGTCTATGTTTCTTTACTAGTTATGGTGCATGAACCTTGATGAAAGGGCTTCCTGAGAAAGCTAACAGATTCCGAGTTTAAAAAGAAAGAGAACAGTCCAAACATCAGGCTTTCAGTGGAACTGCTGAAAATTATGATTTTGTTCATAAAACATTAAATAAAATTATATAAATATTCTGATTCTTCATAATATTTCAATCAGTAATGTTTTGAAGTTGATATTATGTAATCTGTGTATTCTAAATAGTGAAATGTAAAGTGTACGTCCACAAAAGGAAAAGTGTACGTCCATAACAACAGACACACGAACCTGTGACCTAGTTACTAGCAGAAAATTTATTAATTTCTACTTTATTTGGAAGCTTAAAGTCTAGCATACAAACACAGGTTTTTTTTATTTTTATGTATTCATACTTCACAGAGTTTTTGAAATGTTTGAAGCAACATTAAAAAATAATTTTCTCTGAGTACGTCCATAACGGGGATATTTTTAGAACATTCCTCAAAATGTAAAGCTGGAGGGCTACGATTTGGCATGTTAATAGTACTAGGTAAGCTACACATGCTCATTTAAAAATTCACATATTCCAATTGTGCTGTATTGCATGTCTCGACAAAGTGTCCAAAATTAGTGGTGGTGGTGGTGGTGTGGTGGTGGTGGTGGTGGTGTAGTTGTGTGGTGTGGTGGTGGTGTAGTGGTGGTGTAGTGGTGGTGGTGGTGGTGGTGGTGGTAAGCTTTATTTCACAATCACATTTATAGTGTGATTTTCAATGGGCCATCGATCAGCACAGATATATAACTTGAGATAAATATACAAGTCAACACAATAGATAAACAAAATAAAACATAAATAAACATGTTCTCAACAACACCAAAAAGATTAAACTCTTCCCAATCTCCTGAATTAAAATTAGATCTCCTGCTTCTCTGTAAAATATGTTTAGTGTTATTAAACATAATTACCTCTCAAGAAACTTAGTGTTCGATCTGTATATTTCAACTGCATTCCGCAGTCTTCTTCAGCAGAGAGGTAATTATGTTTAATATTAATAACCAAGAAACCGGATCATCTATCCATTCAAGGATGTTCAGTGTTGCTCTTGGGTTGCCCAATAATGGAGAATTTTTATTGCTCTGTTTTTCCAACATTTCAAATAAAAAATGCCACACAAAGAAGAATGACTCAACCAGTTCCACCACTAATTTCTTTATAGCAACCTCCATATTTAATTTATCAAATGAAAAATGTCTACCCCTGAAATTTAACCTGCACAATTTGCATGTGCATCCCACGTCCAAATGCTGCTTCATGCTGTGTTGACAAAAGTTTGGCGAGCGTCTATTTCCTTGTTCTGTATATATATTGCCCTGCAATGTATAACTTACCTGGGAGATATTTCAGACCATTAATTTAACAAAGTAATCACGGTTACATATCTCTCAAGAGATCCAAGACACCGCTCATGATGGGTGTGCGTGTATGCACTGGCATAATATTACGACTAGTGATAATATTAAATTCTGGTGAAGCATGAAAGCCAATTAACTGCCTAACCAGATGGATATTTGATACCCAGCAAAAGGGAAGAAACTCATTTAAGGTACCTCCTCAATCCGATTTGTTCGCCTATCTCGTTTCAGAATCAATTCGCAAAAAATCAAATCTACGTAGCATCCACTGTGATGTTCTAACTCGTTTAAGTACAAATGTGCAAAGTGTTAGTTTTGATGAAATTTTCAACTGTGCACGGTTGAAATTTGGCAAAACAGCACAAAAGTGGCTGTGTCTCTATTATACTATGACATGAACCCGATTCCTGGTTGTCTAAATGAAATGAGAATGGAGCTTTAACAGTGAAAATGAAATATGACTGAAGAATGAAGGCTTACTTGCTGCTCATTGTCGATCCTGTCACTGACGCAAGGAAGCATCCAGGTCCCCTCCCCTCGCTGGGCGGCAGCCTCTCTCCTTCGCTCTTTCTTCTCATATTCATGTTTCGCCTTCAACCATCAAAGTCGGTGTTATAATTTTGTTTTCATTAACCTCCTTGTTTTCATTAATCTCCAAAACATGACGATACGCTTCTTTAAAAGAATTATTGTAACTATTGGTTTTTTGACTCAATGCCTGTCAAAATTACCCAAATGCAAAGAAACCGGAACATATATCAATGGCACGATTATTGTCCAATCAAAATGAAAGTTGTGATTCAGACCGACAAATTGAAAGACAATTTTTTTTTAAAGGAAGTATGTGGGGTAGGGATTTTTTAGGAATTTTGTTTAGGAAAATCCGGATTTTATCTCACGCTTATGAGAATGTGAGGTGGCCTCAGGTGGGGACAATATGTGGGAGTCTCCCTCCTGAGTTTCCCTCCTGAGTTTCCCTCTTGAAACGGGAGAATTAACAGGTCTGCAATTACCCATCTTACATATTTTGTTTTCAGGAAGCATTACATTGTAGAGCAAATTAGGAAAATGGGATGATTTCTACAAATAAATGTTCTATGTTCAGAACTGGTTCAAGAGCCTATTAGGTAATTAAATAATAGCAAATAAATATAAACAGCTTATCTCATATAATGCCTTGAATAAGCATTAACTAATTAGGAGATGACCCAGATGATATTGCCAGCAGCCACATTTGGATATATAAAGGCTATCTGGGAATAGGTACAGCAATGATTACAGACATACCAGAGAGAACTTAATCAGAGCCCAAGGCCCAACCACGAAGCAGGAATATGATGAAAAGACTGTAGCTAAATGTCTGTCATGATCTGATGAGGTAGGCCTTTGTTTGGCCAACATTGTGGACAAAAGAGGCTTTGAATTATGTGGCACAATATTCTAGAAGTCATGCCACATCAGATTGCCATCCAAGGCAAAACACCCAGCTGGCTAGTGGACGAGGAAGCCATTGGCGTATCAAAAGTCCAACTTTTTTATATAATATGCGTAACCCATTGTTTTGATATACACTGATTTTGTAATATTTGTTTTTACTTTTTAAACTCATTGACACTGCTAGCATTTAGACAATCGGTAGACAACTTATTCCATTCATTCATTGCCCTATCTGTATATGAATACTTTCTTGGGGCGCGATAGCATACCGGTTAAAAGGCCGGACTCTCAATCGAGAGAACCCGGTTTCAAATCCCACTGCGGTCGCTTCGAACCTTTGGCAAGTTTGATCACCCCACGTTGCCACAGTTCACTCAGCTGTATAAATGAGTACCTGGCAATACAGACAGTGGTGGATATGTGAACGAATAGCCTTCGCGCAGCAATTGCAGCGTGGCTGAATACTTCCCAAAGAAGTTGAGATGGCCTTGGAATGAACAGGTCTGCCAGGGGGTGAAGTGTAAAGCGCTTTGAGTAGTCCTATGGACCGGATACCGCGCTATATAAGAACATACCTTTACCTTTTTTTACCTTTATAGTCATACATGATTGTGCAGCACTATGAAAATCAGGTAACGTAGACTACATTTGACGGATTTAAGTGAGGCCAACATACACTGAGGACTTGTTTAATAAGCAAAGGCCAAAATATGTTCCATAACTTGAGTTTGGATGCCAACAGCATGGCCATATCCTATTAGCAAGTATAGGAATAGGTGTACACAAATTTATTTTCATTTGGCGAGCAACGTTTTCTAGACTACTCGCACTCGTGACATAGGGTTACCAGAAAAATTACCAGAATCTCCCACTTTTAGAACACATTCTGAGTAAACCATTGGCATGATTTTCTTGATTTTAGTTGCATATGCTTAGTTTTTATTATCTCTTTTAGGTGCATAGCCCCAAACCATGACTTGTTTCACTGTAGCCCTAGTCTGGCTTGCAGCCTTAGTCGCTGACTAGTTCTGACAGACCGTAGCAGGATAGCCTTAGAATTCTGATTAGTCCAGTGTAATAATTATTAACAAATAAAGAACAAGAGGTAGCAAAGAAATATACAGACAATCAGTATAATAAGGGGAGATTTTCAGGTGGGGGGGAAAGAAGTCCATTTATAATAATAATAATTAACTTCTATGGGCCTATCTCCTCAGGAACCTGAGCTCAGAGGCGCAACAGAACAGAATCATTAAGCATAATCATGAACAGGGACACACACAAGTCATCATGAGAATGAGAGACAACCGAAGAGTTATGGTGGAAATGCAATTTGGAATAAATATAAATGTGTTGAGTTGTTATTTTCAGAAGGTAGCTATAGTTTCAGTGATGTGATGATGTGAGAGAGTTCACTCCAGACTCGAGGCACACAACAGAGAAAGCATGTTTGCCCAAGTTAAGTTTAGTTCTAGGAACAATAAGTTGTTGTGAAATGGATGCAATACATGTGGACCTAGACATTTCATTTTGAGAGTCAACATTAAGATTAATGGGTATTCACTGTTACACACATAACACCTGCTCGCCAGTGTCATGAGCAGGAAACTGGCCCTACTTGGCTAACACGAGAGTTCATCACACAGAAGATGCAATGTGTAGTGTCACTGAATAGTGACCACTGCAGGTGTTAACAGGAAATTGTCTACTCTTGTGAGCAAATAATTAATTGGTTTGTCCCCGTTTAGCGCACTACCTCTGACCACTGTCCATTGTGGTCACTCATTTGTGCAACTGAGGTACAAGTGCTTATTGTCATCATCATTGGCAGCTGTCTATTTTGAAAGATAATGGAGCTGTGCTGCAGGTGACATCAGTGTTTTGCATCTGACGTGACTAAGTCTGATTTTTTAGTGGCAGTCTCGGCTACAGATGATACAAGTGATACAGATGATACAGGTGATACAGGTGATACAGGTGATACAGATGATACATGTGATACAGGTGATACAGGTGATACAGATGATACATGTGATACAGGTGATACAGGTGGTACAGATGATACATGTGATACAGGTGATACAGATGATACAGGTGGTACAGATGATACAGGTGATACAGGTGATACAGATGATACAGGTGATACAAGTGATACAGATGATATAGATGATACAGGTGCTCAACAGTATAAAAAATTATTGGTTACCAATTTGTGACAGATAAGTTCTACAGCTGTTGTCTGATCCTGCATGCAATCGTCCTATTCGCCTGAGTTGAGATAATTGTGTCAGGGGCCTCTTGACACAGCATTGCCCCACTGATTGATCTCAGAGATCATGTGACAGGGGTCACACTCCATCAAAGAAACCATTAACCTTGTCACTGTCTATAATCACTGTCCATGCATTTAATTAGTTCAATTTGAAACAGACCAGTAGACAATTATTGGTTTCATCATACATGACAATACACTTAACTTAATATACAAATGAAAGCACAATAAAGATACACTAAACATTATGATAAAGATACAATAAAAATCATGAAGTCTGATTGTTTTATCATAAAATAGTATATTATATATAGTATAAACTATGTCTGTTCTATTAGCTTGACCTCCCAAATGTGTTTTAATGAACTACAATTTTGTTTAATATAACTTATCGTTGTCTGCTGATGATTATCAATGTTACCATTAAGTATATTTGTAAACAGCCATCAACAATTTCTAATACATATGCATAAAATTTATCATAGTCCGCCATTCATAGGATCACATAAAATTACATGGGCCCATGGTTATTTATGCCAAATTTGTGAAACCAGAAGTTGTATATGATTTTTACGGCATGAACTTGCCGTTGCATTGGCATTGCCCTACCAAAATTTGACTGTGTAGTGCAAAGAGTCATATGCTCTTGTAGTGGTTGCCTGTTTGGAGTCTTCCCGTTGCGGCTACTTCCCGTTAATGCTACTTTAATTTCCCGTTACGGCTACTTTTTGGAGGAGTAATCAGACTAGTCCCAAACTAGTCCCGTTACGGCTACTTTTGAAATTAGCCAGTAATTAGCCAGCCGAGGAGGGGGAGCATTGATTTATTTGTATGTGGTTATTTGTATGTGGATAAAAGCATAAATGGTTTTACCAAGATGCATGTAACTGTCAGTGTTGTACATGGCTTCTTTGGAGCAGTGGTTGTATTATTTATAAGCTGAGACATTTTAACCCTGAATCATTCTATGTTTAGTATCACTGAGAACACTGTATCTGTATCTACGCAATATTATTGAACATGGATGTGGTCGAATTTGCAACAAGCAAATATGGGAAGCATTCTGCCATGTACAGAGGCTACAAATTCTGGTATAGGTGTATTGGGCCAAATGGCAACAAGTACTGGGTGTACCAGATATGACATTAAATGCAAGTCAACACTGACAACCAGTGAGGCTGGTGTCTTTACGAAGTAGGGTGGTGAGCATGACCACCCTCCTTGAAGTTCACAAAACTTGTGGGGAAACATCACCCCAACATCTTCTAGTCTGTGGAGGCGACAAGGAAGGAGCAGGCAGCAACAGAGCTGATGCTTGCTCAACATGATGCAGCCATACCACCACCACAGAAGAAGAGGAAGTACCGTATTGTGAACCAGCATCTGGCTATGTTCAAACAGGTGCATGTGATGGGGGAAAGATCTGTACTGAGTTTTCTGCTTGGAGATGTACACTTACTTGTGATTGATGACAGTTACTTGCTGATGTTAGAATGACATTCACTTGTGATACATTAATAAAACTGTAATGCAAACACATCATGTATTTTTATGTTGTATACCATCTGAAATAATTGATTCTCCCTTGGTTCAAGAATAGAATCAAGGAAGTAGCTATAGCAGGACTAGTTTCAATGTCTAATTAGTTGCTCCCACAAAGTAGCCATAACAGGAAAAAAGTAGCAGTAATGGGAAGTAGCCATAACGGGCCTAACTCGCCTGTTTGTCCTGTGCAACGCCGGGCAACTCGGTTAATTAATATATAATATTAAGAAGAAATACTAAGACAGAATAATGTCATCTACTAGAAATCATAATTACTTTTAATTATTTCCGGCCAGCTGGTCTTCAATGTTGTTATTCAAAGCTGTTTTTATTTATTTTACAATTAACTTTTACTAAGTTTACCAGCACTTGTCTAGAATTTGGGCCCACCTCAATTTTGCCGTTATTAACATGCAGTTTGTACAGTAACCAGGCACAATGCATACTGAACTACGGAACATGTAAATTATTAAACATGTCGTGCATAAAAACACATTTAATCACCTTTTTCGAAGCTGGAATACGCATATTTAAACTGTAACGAGTGCCATCTTGCCCCTTTTGTTCACAAGATGCGACACTGATAGCGAGTTATATGTGCGAATTCGAGCATCGAAAAAGGTGATTAAATGTGTTTTTCACACAACATGGTTAATAATTTACATGTTCCGTAGTTTAGTATACATTGTGCTTGGTTACTATACATATAATATTGCATGTTCTAATAGTGACATTGTCATTGAGGTGCGCCCAAATTGTAGATAAATGCCATGTTTACCTTACACTTATGGCGTAGATTGCATGCGCATCGTTTACTCGGTTCATTGCCACCTGTGGGTAAACATGAACTAGATTAGCTTAAATCATTAACGTCTCTTAAATACATTCCTACCTAAATTTTGTCGATGCTAATGTGTTCTTTGCAACATCCCACATCACTTCCGATACAAAAAGTGCATATAATCTCTTAAAATATTGTCTTTTAGGGTAATTTAAGTGATCGAAACATCGCTACACCTGTAATGAAGGTATGGCGATCTTTCGAAATGCGCACTAACAATACCCACGTAGCATCAGTAGCAGGCGATTTCACTCACACATATCTAGTAGAGCAATGTTTGTTAAAGAAACAATAAAAGAAAAATACAAATTATATATTTAAAAAATTATGTTATTGTGATATAATTAAAGTCATTAATCATGCAACTATCCCTAAATCTGACCCAAATCAACTGTTTTGGCTTGTCGAAATCACATAATCCAATGACATTTTCATACTTATTATGCTGATGTCGATATGACTAATAGCCAAGAGGGGGCGAGGGGTAAAGAGGGGCAGGGGGCATTTGGCCCCTGCCACTGATTTGGATTTTTTTTTAATAGGTGTGTTATAGTGAACAGATTGTTTAATAATCGTGTGAAATGTGTTCGCCAAATAAAATAATAAATTAGGCATTTGTGGAATTCCGTCTCAGATCAACTAAAGCATGCTGCAGTCATATTTTTTTAATTCAACCAATTTTTTTTTACCAATTAATCCACAGGTCAATATAACTACACATGTCAAACCATAGGGCTGTAGCTTAAACAGTTTCTGAATTATGATTGTTTCAAATTTGGCGGATTCTGTCCTAGTTGCCACTTTTCGGAAATTGTTAAAATTTCTTGTTCTACGTTAAATACCAATAACTAAAAATTATTTGTGCTACAACTCTGAGATTTGGCTTGCTTATTATCCACAATATGTAGATAGTAACATACATATTATAGTTCCACATCTATATATTAGTTCTCCCACAACCTGCCACTGAAGTTGTGTGTTTATAGTACATCTACATGTGTATGCATATGATAGGTTTGAAGTTTCTATCTTGATTAGTTCATGAGATATTGATCTCCAAAGTTGGTACATAGTGAAAAGTGGCCTATGTTTAGCAGCCAAAAATGCTATGTGGCCATGGAGCTAAAATTCTGAGTTATTTTGTATGTGAAAGGCAGGTACAATGCCTATGTAATGCACCATATTTTTGAGTTCCTGTTCAAACAGCTTCATGTTGAAAAAAATAAATTATTTTTGTGTTTTTATCTAATCAATATATCACAACACAATATCAAATCTTATAGCTGATTTCACTACCTATTCCATACCTACTAAGAAAATGATGTACATATTGTTGTCAAATGCAAAGAAAAACTTGTGAATGCATAGTTCTAGATTATATTTTTGCCTTCATAATGTACCTGGGTTATTCCATGTGCATTCAACCAATGGTCAAAAAGTTGATGTCTCAGACTTTATACTTGAGCACATGTGCAAAAGAACTAAACATTTGTAATATGAACAAATTGTCTCTGTAATGCCCTAGCTAGTATAATACAGGTATGAACAAATTGTCTCTGTAACGTCCTAGTTAGTATAATATGAACAAATTATCTCTGTAATGCCCTAGCTAGTATAATATGAACAAATTGTCTCTGTAATGCCCTAGCTAGTGTTATATGAACAAGGGGTAAGGGCCCAAAATCAATAATAAAAAATGGCAAAAATTTTGCATTGCCTTGTAACACATACCTAGACATAACTTTGGCCCTAATGGTCCTAAAGTGCTGGTTTTGTTCTTAAAATAAAACTAAAACATTGTTCTATCCAGACACAGGGTCAATTCCGTTTTGTCAATTCCAATTCCAGTCAATAAAAAAATCTATTTAGATTCCAATTCCGCCTTGCAAAAATTAATTCCAATTCCAATACATAAATTCCAGTTCCACTTTTAAAATCCTAGGCCAAGAAAAAATTCAAATCCAATTCGTTTTAACAGTTTTATTTTATTTTGTGTGCATGCATGCATGCGTGCGTGCGTGCGTGCGTGCGTGCGTGCGTGCGTGCGTGAGGTTTGCTATAAAAAAACTTCAAAAATGGCATTCATTGCATCAACGAGTTCCATTAAAAAAATTGTGGGTCCATGGTAAGTTCTTGAGATACAACTTGAAGTTAGGATGATGGCAATGTTCACGCAAATTTTGGTTCTGCAGTCTAATTTAACCAGATACCCTCAATGTTGTATGCATTATCTATAATTAGTCATATTTATTTTGATTTGGGTCTAATAACACAATGTACTTTGACCATCTGTTTTTGTCTGGTTTTTTTTTCAAATGCAGTGTTTCTTCCTGATTTTGGAGCATTTGCCCACTAAGTTAAGTAACAGGTGACCATTCCCACCAGAAGAGCTGGCATCATATTGCAGCCAGCCTAGGAGGGTTTCACATTACAGCCCACTCTGATGCATTCTGTTTGGCTTTGTGACAATGGAAGTGTCAGGGGCAATACACAGCACAGGTCCCAATGATCTGGTATTTGGCATCACATCAGCCCAATGGATCTGACAGGGGACTGATGCTCAGCTGTGTGTACTGCTACACTGACACTTTCAGTGCCATCATTACAGTAGGATTTACAATCCCACAGGGTTGATTGTATATAAAACCATGGGCTTAGGTGTTAGTCTCACAGTGTGGAGCACTTTACGTGATAGTGGTGATGGCTTAAAAGAAAAATCTGGGCCTAATCCTGAGTGTTGTAATCCGTCTAAGAATCATGGAAGAAGGGTTAAGGGTGTGCGACCGATATCTAGACAATTGTTGGAAAGGGATCCAAGCCTGGGGCTTCGAGTTGGAAACAAACTCTGTGTTCTGTGTAGAAAATGTGTGATGACTGGACCTACAACAAGCAGTTCATCTGAAACTCAGGGAGTGGCTGGTCCAAGTACAGTTGGTGTAATAGAGGCATTGGAAGATAACATCTCCACACTAAACACATCGATATCACCACTAGGAATCTCTCCATTCAAGAAACAGAGACTGCGATGGTCAAAAAGATATGCCATGGTAAAAGTGAAGTGGGTTGGAACTGCATCTAGCAGAGACTACAAGCCATGAATGTAGAAGTCAGTGACACTTCATCTGGTGAATCTGAAATTGCGCAGCAACTAAAAGATGCATTCCATGCCTCAACGAAGAAGAGTCTGAAGACACAGATCCTCACCATCTTGCCAAATAGTTGGACAAGACAAAAGATCATAGAAGAATTTGGTGCCACTGATTACATGGTGAGGTAAGCAAAGGCGTTGGCCAAAGAAAAGGGAATCCTAGCAACCCCAAACCTAAAGCTATCAGGGAGAACTCTGACTCAAAGAGCAGTTGAACATGTCAAAGAGAGGTACAGATCTGATGAAGTTAGTTGTGTGATACCAGGGATGAAAGATTCTGTGTCAGCAAAAATGGAGGAGAAGCGAATTCAAGTACAGAAGTGCCTTATTCTCTGTTACCTCAGAGAGGCATACAAATCATTCAAAACAAAGCACACAGAAGTACGAGTTGGACTTTCCAAGTTTGCAGACCTCCATCCAAAGGAATGTGTTCTTGCAGGGGCTAGTGGCACACATGCAGTCTGTCTGTACTGTGCCTCAGAATGTCAAGTTGATGTGGATAGGTGCCAAGCTATGACATTGGAGGATATCCCAGTGAAGTCCTACAAGCACAGCCTGGCTCAGATGTCGAGTAATAATTCTCTTCCTGAATGTTACATGGGAGAATGTGAACAGTGTCCCCAAAGATCCACCTTCAAAGAACAATTGAATGCACTGATGGAAAGAGAAATGGTAGATGAAGTGCAGTACAAACAGTGGGTATCGACAGATAGGTCAACCTTAGAAACGATGGTGAAAAAGACGATGACCTGTGTGACAAACTGAATATCTTCCTGCGACATGATTTCATTGCCAAAAAACAGAGCAATTTCCAAACATAGGTCAAGGAGAGACTTCAGATGGGTGAATTCCTTGTCCTCTTGGACTTTGCAGAGAATTATTCCTTTGTGCTGCAAGATGCGGCCCAAGGATTTCATTGGAACAATGCACAGGCCACTATTCATCCATTTGTGTGCTACTACCAGAGGGACAACACACTGCAGCACATCAGTTGTGTGCTACTACCAGAGGGACAACACACTGCAGCACATCAGTTGTGTGCTACTACCAGAGGGACAACACACTGCAGCACATCAGTTGTGTGCTACTACCAGAGGGACAACACACTGCAGCACATCAGTTGTGGGCTACTACCAGAGGGACAACACACTGCAGCACATCAGTTGTGTGCTACTACCAGAGGGACAACACACTGCAGCACATCAGTTGTGTGCTACTACCAGAGGGACAACACACTGCAGCACTTCAGTTGTGTGCTACTACCAGAGGGACAACACACTGCAGCACTTCAGTTGTGTGCTACTACCAGAGGGACAACACACTGCAGCACTTCAGTTGTGTGCTACTACCAGACAACACACTGCAGCACATCAGTTGTGGGCTACTACCAGAGGGACAACACACTGCAGCACATCAGTTGTGTGCTACTACCAGAGGGACAACACACTGCAGCACATCAGTTGTGGGCTACTACCAGAGGGACAACACACTGCAGCACATCAGTTGTGTGCTACTACCAGAGGGACAACACACTGCAGCACATCAGTTGTGTGCTACTACCAGAGGGACAACACACTGCAGCACATCAGTTGTGTGCTACTACCAGAGGGACAACACACTGCAGCACATCAGTTGTGTGCTACTACCAGAGGGACAACACACTGCAGCACATCAGTTGTGTGCTACTACCAGAGGGACAACACACTGCAGCACATCAGTTGTGTGCTACTACCAGAGGGACAACACACTGCAGCACATCAGTTGTGTGCTACTACCAGAGGGACAACACACTGCAGCACATCAGTTGTGTGCTACTACCAGAGGGACAACACACTGCAGCACATCAGTTGTGTGCTACTACCAGAGGGACAACACACTGCAGCACATCAGTTGTGTGCTACTACCAGAGGGACAACACACTGCAGCACTTCAGTTGTGTGCTACTACCAGAGGGACAACACACTGCAGCACTTCAGTTGTGTGCTACTACCAGAGGTACAACACACTGCAGCACATCAGTTGTGTGCTACTACCAGAGGGACAACACACTGCAGCACATCAGTTGTGTGCTACTACCAGAGGGACAACACACTGCAGCACATCAGTTGTGTGCTACTACCAGAGGGACAACACACTGCAGCACATCAGTTGTGTGCTACTACCAGAGGGACAACACACTGCAGCACTTCAGTTGTGTGCTACTACCAGAGGGACAACACACTGCAGCACATCAGTTGTGTGCTACTACCTGAGGGACAACACACTGCAGCACATCAGTTGTGTGCTACTACCAGAGGGACAACACACTGCAGCACATCAGTTGTGTGCTACTACCAGAGGGACAACACACTGCAGCACATCAGTTGTGTGCTACTACCAGAGGGACAACACACTGCAACACATCAGTTGTGTGCTACTACCAGAGGGACAACACACTGCAGCACATCAGTTGTGTGCTACTACCAGAGGGACAACACACTGCAGCACATCAGTTGTGTGCTACTACCAGAGGGACAACACACTGCAACACATCAGTTGTGTGCTACTACCAGAGGGACAACACACTGCAGCACATCAGTTGTGTGCTACTACCAGAGGGACAACACACTGCAGCACATCAGTTGTGTGCTACTACCAGAGGGACAACACACTGCAACACATCAGTTGTGTGCTACTACCAGACAACACACTGCAGCACATCAGTTGTGTGCTACTACCAGAGGGACAACACACTGCAGCACATCAGCTATGTCATCATCTCTGACTGCATGACACTGTTTCAGTGCACCTGTTCCAACGGTGCCTCCTCAACTTCCTCAAGGAACACATCCATGCTCTTCACAAACAAAGATCTATTTCTCTGATGGTGGCTGCTTCCCAAAACAAGAACAGGAAGAATTTCATAAATCTTTGTCATCATCGGGAAGATTTTTAGGTATGTTGTAGTGATACTTTTTTATATATTCCATAATA
This sequence comes from Lamellibrachia columna, assembly GCA_963662155.1. NCBI lineage: Eukaryota > Metazoa > Annelida > Polychaeta > Sabellida > Siboglinidae > Lamellibrachia > Lamellibrachia columna. The sequence goes on from OY759274.1 coordinate 36,026,621, forward strand.
TATTTTTTTTTAATCAATATTAAAAACAATAGGCAGTTTAACTTAAAACCAAATACCTTTAATAGTACACATCTAGTAAGCATGTCTTCATTTCAGTTGTTAATTTATTAATTTATTTAAATCAATTAAGTTCATATAATTTATTTACCCCAGAAATGTTTTTTTTTATTTAGTTGACAAAATTCCCATTTAAGTTTTGGCTCAACCTGATATTATAGGGTACTCCATTCATGCAGTGGTGATTTCAGCTGGCCATGAGTTAGTAGTGTTGAGATAGATCAGGTTCAAGGGGCACAAATGGAAGAGTAGATAGAAACAATAGATCTGTAAACTGGGCTGGACCAGCTAACCAGGGAATGAAAGACAGATCATGCAGGCAGGTGGGAATGGGAGAGAAGGCTTAGAGCCCTAGACAATCATTTGTCTATTGATTTAACAAGATTGACACCCAAAGGGTAAGCTCCATTTGACAAGTGGATAAGGAAGCCACTAGCTTATGAAGCCCATTTTTTATGTGCAGCCCCTCCCCCCCCCCATTATTAGATATACTACAAATGTCTGTCTAAAGGAAATATTTTGAGTTGTAAAACTAACTGCCATGTTAAACCATAGGGCCACACAAGACATGTGCATGCAGGTGTACATGTATGTATGTATTCACTGTCTAGTATACTGTGTTGTGTTTTATATCGTTTCTAAGCATAAATGACAGTTATATATCAATGTGAAAATGTAATGTAATGACAGTACATCATACATTTGTACTGATACATCAAATATTTTTATTTAATTCAAGTTAATTGAAGAATTTGTATGGTCAATTTAATTGGAACATTTCTGAGTAAGTTGTAAATTAATTAATTTGACTGCCCATGTCTGATATATAGCAAACTTTTGTTCGTATTTCCATAAGTCAATGTATGTATATAAATATAGTTTATTGTATGTCCTATATTGGGAAATATGAACTTCTGTTTTATTCTATTTAAATTTAACAAAATCCATATGTTCAGGTACCAGCTGAATGGCGTTTCTCAGCAACATGGCCTGGGGAGGGAGCCTGTGATGGAGTTGGAGGGACAGTAAAACGCCTCGCTGCATGAACCAGCCTTCAGAGGCCATACGACGAACAAATAATGACACCTCGGCATCTGTACGAGTGAGCACAGAAAGACATCCAAGCTGTGTATTTCCACTACTGCACACAAGAAGAGTACAATGCTGAAAAGTGTCACTTGGAAGACAGGTTTGCTGACTGTAGGCCAATTGTGGGAACTCAGTCTTCCCTCAGTCTTCCCTCAGTCTTCCCTCAGTCTTCCCTCAGTCTTCCCTCAGTCTTCCCTCAGTCTTCCCTCAGTCTTCACTCAGTCTTCCCTCAGTCTTCCCTCAGTCTTCACTCAGTCTTCCCTCAGTCTTCACTCAGTCTTCCCTCAGTCTTCCCTCAGTCTTCCCTCAGTCTTCCCTCAGTCTTCCCTCAGTCTTCACTCAGTCTTCACTCAGTCTTCCCGATGTCAAGAACACAACTGACTTTTCATTCCTACTCATCAGCCTTGTCAATGTCCAAAGCACAAGTCTCAATGCTCAAGGATGTCATCTGCTTTGATAACATCACAGGGTTTGTCACATGCAGATATGATAGCCAATGATGGCTGGGGTGTGTACTGGACACTAGTGCTGATACAGAGGAAGGAACAATCAGCTTCCTTCATCCATGGACACTGCACCGTCATTCGTTTATCCCAGGAACCCTGACATACTAGGGTACAAATGTCCTGATGAAGGCGGACCCAACAACTGCTACTAGTCGAACCTACCAACTTGGTGCCACACAGAATGCGACTGCCACTAGAAAACTTGCACAGTAGACATATGATCAGTTGTACTGTTGTACACACAATGTGGTTAAACCGGCTAACATTATTATGGATTAAATCACTGAGGATGTCACTAAAGACTGGAATATTCAAACATTGCAAACATGCACATCTCTGGGTGATTATTTGTATGTTGGTTCATACAAATACATCTATCATTGTTACAACATGGTGTAATAAATTTGCTTCAATTTGCTACATTTCAATTGGCCTACTCTTTTCTCACCTGCAGATGTAAAAGCATGAGTGTTACCAAGTACTGTCCAAACTTTAATTTGCTGTATCTCAAGAACTTATGATGGTCCCACTGTAAATTTTTTTATGAAACTTGTTGATATAATGACCTTGCTAAAGGTCATTATTGTTCAAAGCTCAAGATCAGTGACCTAACTGACCTTTGTAAAAACTTTTTAGACTGCCACGTTATGCATATATCTGGATAGAGCAATGTCTTAGCTTTATTTTAAGATAAAAACCAGGACTTTAGGGCCATTAGAGCCAAAGTTATGTCTACATACATGTTTAGATGTAATGCAAAATTGTCAAAAAACTCACTTTAAATTGCTGTATCTCAAGATCTCTTCAAGGTCCCTTTCTAATGTTTTATACAATACTTGTTGATACGATGACCTTGCTAAAGATAAAATTTGATCAAAATCGGGGTTTACTTTTTTGGGTCAAGGTCAAGGACCTTTATAAACAAAATTTCAAATTCCACATGATGCATATCAATTGATAGAACAATGTTTTAGTTTTATTTTAAGATCAAAACCAGCACTTTACGACCATTAGGGCCAAAGTTATGTCTAGATATGTGTTACTAGGTAACGCGAAATTTTTGCCATTTTTGCATCATTAAAATGCAATCACTTAAAAACTATTTCACTTACAAGTCTGAAATTTGGCACAGGTAAATTTCATAACAGGCCTAATTTCATTAAAATCGGAGGGGGTCAAGATCATGGCTGATTGATTTCATATGGAATGACCCTATTATATAACGATAACATTATATATATTTTTAAATATATAATTTGTATTTTTCTTTTATTGTTTTTTAACAAACTTTGAGCTACTAGATATGTCCGAGTGAAATCGCCTTGACAGTTCTGATGCTACTGGGGTATTTTTGTGTGAATTTCAAAAGATCGCCATACCATCATTACAGGCGTAGCGATGTTTCGATCACTTACATTACCCTAAAACACAATATTTTTTTAGAATATATGCACTTTTTGTACGGGAAATGGTGTGAGGTGCTGCAAAGAACACATTAACATTGAACAATTTAGGTAAAAATGTATTTAAGAGACGTTAACAATTTATGTCGACCCTAGCTGTGCTATGTCGACCCTGTGCTGTAGCTCGCTCGAAGTACCTCGATGAAGTAATACTACTAGGTGGCGGGTGTGTGTGGGTTCAGCCTACTGCTACATTTCCCGTTGGTGACCATGTCTTTGATTAAAAAAAAACACTTCTCCATGACTGTTAGATAGCTACCGCATTTCCGTTGCCAGGGTGCCTATTTGGGTTCAGCCTACTGGTGATCATGTTAACGTTTTGCACGATTATAAGAAAACAGGACCATAAAAAATTCTTAAACTTCTTTCCTGCCGTTGTCATCATCTCATTGACATGTTGGTCGAGTTTTGTCAAAATCACATATTTCTAACTCTTAAAACAGCTGAACGTGCCATACCCGTCAATATTTACCAATTTCTGTATAAATTACTACGAACACATGCCTTGTGGCGAAAAAATTGCCAAAAATCCTTACGCCTATTTAAATCATCTAAAAATCCACGGTTACACTGCTAACATGTTCTACCAGCAAACTTGCCAATGTGTCTGCTCAAATGCAGTTATTGTCAGATGATATGATTTTTTGAGAACTACACATATCTAAAATGACTGTGCACTACATTCGTAACACACCAGGAAGTCTAACTGAGGCATGATCCCTGCGTGTGCCTGTGTATATTCGCGCGCCAGTGGCAGGGAAGCCGTCGATAATACGGTTATTTTATATAAATTACGTCAAATAAACATTTAATCAACTGAAATTTAAATGAACACGTATATCACAATTTTGTAAAAGGCATAGCCACCACACCTTTGCTAAGACTATTTCTCTAGCTTCTCTCAGTTGTTGCCTTTCAACTGCTTTTTCCCGCGAGCTTTCGAACGCAATGGGCGCCGCCATTTTAACTTTTACCGCAACCACAAAATGGGTGTAAATTGCAATTTACAATATAACCTATAACATAGCATGTTGAAATATGTTCAACTGTCTTCTGGCACAGTAAAGGTGCTATTTTAATTATTTAAATTAAGCAACTTTTTTGAGTGTCTAGTCAATGACGTCACTGGTTGCCGTAAACTGGTTCGAATGCAAACAAGAAACGAAGGCCAACAAGAAAGCCGCGAACGTTTGCAAAACAAACATGGCAGAAAGAGGAGTAAAATTCCTTTTTCAACCAGGGGAACATGTACTGTGCTTCGAACCTGATCCGGCCAAGGCGCGTGTGCTGTATGAGGCCAAGGTGATTTAGTACATGCATTAGAAAAATAAATGTAACGCGTTTAGTGGTGGTGCAGAACATGGAAGTTAGATTGTCTGTCTATGTCTATGACTATGTGACTATATGGCTATGTCTATGACTATAATTATGAGTATGGCTGCGTACTGTGTTGCCGTTGATTAACACCATGCCCGCTTGCGTAGTGTGGCTCCACTGTTCTGGCTATGGCGCCCAGTCAGACTGCTGTGGGCAGATTTAAAGTCACTCTTGCTTCTGTACATTTTTTACAATAAAAATCGTAATCATTATGTCATTATGATTAGCTTGTAAACTTCAGAAACTTTGTCTTTGATAACAACACAATGTCTTTACTATTTCATAGTTATGTGACACATCTTTCCATACATGCAACAATCTGGCTCTGTGTTCTGCTGTCAGTGACAGTGGTTCAGTGTCTCAAATTAGCAAACAAATGAACTGGCCCAGATTTTTTTTAACTGGCCCCACAAACATGTATAAATTATAAGTATATTATTTTGTAGCTAATAAAAATGTTATAAAGCAAAACTACAAAGTTTTCATGCATAAAACATGCTAGAATAAGTTTTCATATATAAAACACAGACTAGAAAAAAGTAATAATAGAACACAATGTCAAATGTGCAAGTGGATAGATAATCTAGATACCAGATTATAATTATAAAATTTTTCATATGCAGTTCTATATTACATAGCAGCAAATGCAGCCTTAAACAGATGAGTTTTGATGGGATTTAAAAAACTTTGAATACATAAGACGCAATGACAGTTGAGCAACTCGTTCAACCGGGATGCCGCAGTCACAAGGTAAACACGCCAACCACACATACAGCTCTAAAACTGTGGCTGGGACAGTTACTGATTTCTATCAAATAATTATTAGAAATTAGTGGGAACTGTCAGAAGACAACTACTGGTGGAGGGAAGCTGACGGCCCGACATGTCACTGTGTGGTGAAAAATGTTGCCGATAAAAGCAGGTGCGACTTTGTGCATCGCGCGCAAACGAAATGTCTCCCAACCGAGCCATAACCAAACGCGACAGCCATTGGCCGTTGGAAGCCTATCAGTATTCATAACTGAACTCAGTTGGGAAATAATTCCGCATCCCCTCGCTTACTTAAAAGTTCTTTATATTGTTGCTAGGCCTATTATTATATTTGATTCCATGTAGTAGTATTATTATTATTATTACACAGGCATGACATACTAATTCGTAATGCAAGTGTAAATTTGGGCATGTTTACTCTTACGCCACAATGCCAAAGTGCTGTCCCACATGCTGCAATTGGGTATATCATTTGGTGGCATGTGGGGTGCTTATATCATCAACACAAATGCCACTACACCAGCTTCGTCTTTGGCAGCAACTAGTCACTGACAAGCACGAAGTAGTTTATACAATTGCATTTTATATCAAATAAGCATAGATTAGTAATTACTTTAATGTACATCACTAATACAGTCCGACCCCATTATGGCCGCCGGGATGAATCAGTGGGGTGGGGCCAATAACTTGTACGTTTTGGCAAACTAAGTTGGTCTGAAGCATTTTGAATTGGCAGCTGCCGATAAAAAGGCCTTAATTTCGAACACTGGTTGGTGCTGATCAATCCTGACCACCATTGCAAACATGTGCTAAGGACTATATCGAGTCCACACACCTTTAATTTTGGCCCAATACGTTTGCATTAAAATTAATTTTTCCTCAATATTTTATAGATATCATTAATGTACTGTCAACAAATTATTGGTATCTAGGTAATATATCTGCATAAGATACTGGGACGATGATCAAATAACTGTTCCCCAGGTGTTGGAGACATCCGTTGTGCGCGACAGACGTGGACGGAAGAAAGCGGGCTACCAGATACACTTTCAAGGGTGGAATAGCAGGTGATGCACTTTAAAAAGAAAACAATATATAACATTTACAGTAAAACACTGGTGAAAACTGCGCTTTTCGTCTTTTGTAGCAAATTACCTTTCTTGTTAAATTTGCTAGCTGTGGTTTTATCATCCTCCATTCAAAGCTATGTGTATTATGAGAAAGATAATAGAAAGACATCTGTTGATGTTTTCCTAAGACGTACCATGGGTGGCAGCAATTAAGGATCAGAGTTTTCAGAAACAAGCTGCGTATTGTGTGGGTGTACATCAGTCATGACGAAACCACACATTGTTGGCTACTTTAAGCACATCGTGCCTTCTGGTAAGTGAATGTGTCAATAACAGTTTTGAGCCTCTTAACAAATACTGTGATGGTGAATGTAGAGTTTGTTAGTCTATGAAGTTGACTGATTCTCTTCAATCTTTGATGTTTCAGCTGGGACCGAGTTGTGCCAGAGAATTTTGTATTGAAGAACTCGGATGACAATCGTCAGCTCATGAGACGACTCGTCCACACGGCTCGACACATGTAGGTGCTCCTCTGATACAAAATTTAGCAAACTGTCTTGTGTTTGAGTTTGTTTTCGTGCTACCTTTTTTACCTTTTCATTTCCCATGTCCACTGACGAACGTTTTGTTCTGGCAGTCATGCATTTTACGAATTGGATAATTGTATTTTAAAGACCTCCTGCAGTGAAATTACAATAATGATATTCAACTGGCCAGCAAGGCAGCTTATAGTATACCAAATTCATGTAACAAAATATTAGCAGCATCCATCAAGTTAATTAGTCACCACAGCCAGATTAATGGTAGTCATCTGGCATCGCTACAGTGCAGTCCGCGAAATCTAGGTCAGGCAGCCCTTGACGTCAAAACAGGTGGAAACTGTTGGGCCTACAGCGCGTGCAGCAATATTGTGTGCCATTGTTTACATTCTTTTAATCCATCCATTGATAACACAGCATCATATTTCTTGTTATAAAATTTGGATAGTTTGGGACTATTACGTATATTTAGCAAGTGCAAACATGGTAAATCATTGTGTAGAGTTTGGGTGCAGCAATACGCCAAGTGAAACAGTAAGCCTACACAAGTTTACAAGTGACAAACATCATTGACAGATATGGGCCAGATTCGTCCGCAGAACATGTGCACGTTAGCATTTAAAAGAATCTGTTTTCATATGCAGCAAGCTTTTTTTTTAAGTTTGACATGGGATACACCCAGAACTTGGTGTTGAAGGAAACTGCAATTCCAACCATCTACCCCACTGTTAATACGGACGCTAGTAGTGGAAAAAAGATAACCACACTCACAGCCAGTACCCGTGCCAGTGGTGTCGCAGCTACCAGTTCAACGTGCCAGCGGTCCACAGTGAGAAAAATCGTCCGGCTTATATTTATCATAAATGGTTTATAGTAAGCTTATAAAATGCTAGCACTGAAGATAATTTACAGAGTATTTAAATAGACAAATTATCACTGCGGGATGTGTGGGACGGCTTCTGCTTGTGCACAGTCGGTGTCAGACAGCATATTTATCCTCGACCCGCACTGACTCTGCCTCTGGCTCATGCATGTAGGGTTGTGGGCCGGCTAGGGGCTCGGGGTCTGCATAACACTACCCAATATACACATCTTCTAAATACGAAATAGTGTCATCACATGAAGAATCAGATGAATCCGACATTGTGTTGCGAGATTGGCCTTCCCGTCATGACGTCACGAATACCATCCGCAGTCGCTAGATGTCAAACTGGTACATTTTGAGTGCACAAACCATGATCAAATAAACTCTTTTACAGGGTGACCGAGGCAATTTAAAAATTATTTGAATAGCAGTAAATTATTTTTTGAGTATGGCAATTCATTTCGCATACCCTTTAAATGCAATTATACTTGCACGTTGCAAAACATGTTTCATACATCGTATATTAATATAGCACATGATGAGAAGTTGTAATGTGATGAAAACTATTAATCTTTGATTTATAAGCTTGGTTACGATCACAGTAACTAGAGTCTCACACATTTCAGGCAGTTTTACGAAGCTACTCTGCATTTTCAACCAGGCAGTTTAATGTTATTCAATATTTCTGTTCCAGACGTAAAAACAAGGCTCGTCGGCGGCGCATTGACGAGATCCTTCGCATTCATTTCAACAACACGCTGAGATTCGATGATGACAGGGACATCTCAGCACAGTCTCCTGACAGTGACATCGACGATGACGACAGTGAGGAGATGGACAGAAGGTGGCAGGATGGAGGAAGCGATGAGGCAACTGAGGACTATGACTGTGACACTACCGGTCGAGAAGACGAGGCCAGTGACAATGTATGTATGTATAGTGTAGCTCTGTTGTCCTCTATGTGTAGGACTAGAATTTGTGGTACCATTGTATCTACTAGGTGGCGTCCCATACAGATTGTTGCTCTTATTGTCTCCTAGGTGGCATCATGTGTATCACATTGCTCTCTTGGTGTGCATGCTACGATATAATATTTGTTATTGAGAAACAAAAACGTCATTGAAATTCAGGCAAAGAATAAAATACATCAAGAGTTTAAACCAATGACTTCACTGGCCTGGGTCTATTACATTGCAATGTAATATATTACTATTACATGCTGAAGGCAATGTAATATATTTGTAAGTGCTAATAATTGTATATACTGCTAGTGCAGTTGTGTGGTGGCGCCATCTGGCAGATGCATGTGTGCTAAAGAGAATGGGAAGAGAGATTCCGCTAGGGTATAGCCAGCATCGTGGTTTATGTGCGCGGCTCGCGTTATATGCGAGAAATACAAAGAATTAGGAGATGACAACTCTGGAATCAAGTTTTACGTGAATAAACAGCCACAGCTATGATTGATTTGGAATTAGTGTTCATAGTTGGTGTATGAACCGCTACAGTAAAACTTGACCAGTTGTCATCGAACTGAAACCTGGCTGCGAGAACAAAATGGCAACATCTGCACCTGGAAAATGGACTGAAGAACAAGAGACGTCCACCCAGGATGTTGGCTGCGTGTACGAGAAGCAAGGCAAGCTTCGCTTACCAGCACACGACAAGAATGGCATTGACAGCATCGACCCTGAAGACAGCGTGTCTCAGGTTAGCCATCTCTCCCGCACGTCACGTGGCAGTTCCGTGCGCTCCAGCGCCAGCCTCATAAGGCTTCAGGAGGAGCAGCGGCAAATGGAGCTGATGACCCGCGCGGATGCAGTGAAAGAGCAATACGAATTGGAGATGGCGAGGCGTCAAGTTGAAATGCAGTTTCGCAAAGCTGAGGAAGAGTACAAATTGACTTTATTTGAAATGAAAAATAAAGAGGAAAAACTTAGGCTGCATACGGAACTAAGTGTCAGTGCAGACAAACTACAGGCACTGGAGAGGTATGAGGAGGCAGAGGAGGTAAAATTGACGCCTAAGGTCAAGTTCATGGAAGCAACTCATGTTATCCGAGGCAAAATGGGCCTCAGTGTGCCCTCTCATGCTCATACATCTACTCCATATACAGCTGGACAACTGGCACCGTGCAGTGATGGCGATCTCTCTACGGCAAGTGGTCACATGATCACTCACGGCGAATCGACAAAGGACTCACGTGCGCACGTCACTTGGTTGGGGAATTGCTGGCATAGTGGACCCCACTCATTCTCAGCTGGTGAGTGTAGCCAATGACAAGCCTTGTCACTTGACATTTCGCACTCACGTTACGGAGATCAGCCCCTTGACTGTGTGCAATATGTTCGACCTTGACTTCAACGAGAGAAAGTCAGAAGAAATGATATCTGTTGAAGACCGTCGTTTTCTGAACAAACTCTCCAATGGAATACATAGGAGATCTGATGGACACTTTGAAACGCCATTGCCTTTCAAGGACAATGTCAAACTACCGAATAACAGAACAGTGACACTCAAGAGACTTTCCGGCCTGAAGAGTAAATTTCTACGCGACAGCCAGTACAGGGAGGACTACTCAAGGTTCATGACAGAGATAATCACCCATGGATATGCGGAACCTGTGCCGGCTGAGGAATTGACCATCGCTGAGGGAAGGACCTGGTACATTCCACACCACGGAGTGTACCACCCCAAGAAGCCAGGAAAGATACGAGTGGTTTTTGATTGCAGCGCGGAATATAGGGGTGAGGTACTGAACCGTCACCTACTTCAAGGCCCAGACTTAACTAATAATTTGACTGGCGTCTTGTGCAGGTTCCGTAAAGAGCCCGTGGCAGTAAGTTGTGACATTGAAAGCATGTATCGCCAGGTCGGAGTCAACACGGAGGACAGAAACTTCCTGCGTTTCTTATGGTGGGACAACTGCAATTTGGACAGTGAACCAAAGGAATATCGGATGACAGTGCATCTATTCGGTGCAACTTCATCGCCTGGATGTGCAAACTACGCACTCAAGGCGACGGCAGACATGTTCGAAAAGGACTGTGGAAAGCTTGCAGCAGACTTTGTCAGGAGCAATTTCTACGTAGATGACGGCCTCAAATCTGTGGCCACACCAGCAGAAGCCCTACAGCTGGTGGAAAGCAGCCGCGACATGTGCAAGAAAGGTGGTTTCAACTTGCACAAATACATGTGCAATAGCAAGGAAGTTCTAGTTGCCATCTCCCCTGAGCTACGAGCCAAGGATGCTCAGAATCTGGATTTGACTTGTGACTCTCTACCCATCGAACGGACTCTTGGCGTACAATGGTGCATCGAGTCGGACACGTTCCAGTTTCGTGTTGAAGTGAAGGACAGACCACTTACTCGGCGTGGGATTCTCTCGACGGTTAGCTCGGTGTTTGACCCACTTGGCCTGGTTTCTCCTTATGTGCTTAGGGGGAAACAGATCCTACACGAGCTGGTCCGTGATAGCGGTGAATGGGATGACCCCATTCCTGATGAAATGAAGGCCCGATGGGAGAGATGGCGTTGTGAACTGCCCTACCTGGCAGACATCCACATACCCAGATGCTACAAGGACAAAGATGTCAATACTCCAATCAATGTGGAGTTGCACAATTTCTCAGACGCCAGTCTGACAGGTTACGGACAGTGCAGTTATTTGCGGTTGATGGACAGTCACGACAATATATCCTGTGCCCTAGTAATGGGCAAATCCCGTGTTGGCCCTTTGTTTGTGACCATACCGCGTCTCGAGCTGACTGCAGCAGTGTTGTCAGTCAAGGTTGGCAACTTCTTGCAGAAAGAATTGGATTACGAGGCCATCATGCACTACTACTGGACGGACAGCAACGTTGTGCTGGGCTACATAAACAACGAGTCTAGGAGGTTCAACATCTTCGTTGCAAACCGGGTACAACAGATAAGAAGCAGCACTAAGGTGAGCGCATGGAAGTACGTCGGCACCAGGAAGAACCCAGCTGACATTGCTTCACGCGGCGCGACTGCCAAAGAGTTACTGGGAGCTACTGACTGGTGGAAGGGACCAGCCTTTCTCTGGTCTGCCACACCGCTGCCATTAACCCATGAGTGCATGCCAGTTAGCCCAGACGATCCCGAGGTCAAGAAGGTTGTTGCACACACCGCGCCAGGCCAAGTGTGCCGTGGCTGTATGTCTCAGATTCAGGGACATATTGAAAGCAAGAGTAGTGAAAGGATCAGTGAATATAGACTCTGACAAAACACTCGGTGCTAAAGGAAAGCGTGGTTACAGACCGGTGGATGTAACAGAATTGCAGCGAGCTGAAAAGGTCATCATCATGGCGGTCCAAGCAAAAGCTTTCCCAAGGGAATTCATCACTCTTCGTCAGCTAGGAGCATATGCTGCTGACCGGAAGCAGTGTGGAAAGCGAAACCTGTCACTCAAGAATGACAGTTGTCTCTACCGTCTAGATCCATACGTGGGTAGTGACAGCCTGATACGCGTTGGCGGCAGGATACGACGTGCCAATATACCCCGTGATTTGGCACACCCTGTTGTCTTACCTAAGGACAGTCATGTGACAAGGTTGGTGATTAGTCATCACCACCAGCATGTTTGCCATTCCGACCGAGGGATGACACTCAACGAGATACGAGCCTCTGGCTATTGGATCATAAAGGCAAGGGCTACTGTCACTTCCTACCTGTGGAATTGTGTCAAGTGTAGGAAGATGCGTGCGGGACTGTGACTCAAAAGATGGCCGACCTGCCAGAGGATAGGTTGGAGCCATCGGACCCTTTCACCTATAGTGTTGTGGATTTCTTCGGTCCCTTTTTTATCAAAGAAGGACGGAGTGAGAAGAAAAAATGGGGAGTTCTTTTCACATGCATGGCCAGCCGGGCTGTGCATATCGAGACGGCAAACTCCCTGTCAACGGATTCATTCATCAATGCCTATCGACGTTTCGTAGGCCGACGTGGACCCGTCAGACAGCTGCGCTCTGACCGCGGTACCAATTTCGTGGGAGCCCGCTCTGAACTTGAGGCAGCTTTGGCTGAAATGAATGATGGAAAGATCACCGCAGAACTATTGAAACAAAATTGTGACTGGGTGACCTTCAAGATGAATCCCCCTCACGCCAGCCATATGGGTGGTGTTTGGGAGCGGATGATCCGATCTGTCAGGAATGTGTAGTCAGCCTTACTCAACGCACATGGCGATCGATTGGATGACGAGCAACTGCGCACTCTGATGGTGGATCATGTGGTGATCATACTTATAAATAACATGTTGAAGTTTTGTGTGTGAGTTAAATTAGTTAATGGTTAACTAAATTTAGAGGAGCCATGTAAGTGCTAATAATTGTATATACTGCTAGTGCAGTTGTGTGGTGGCGCCATCTGGCAGATGCATGTGTGCTAAAGAGAATGGGAAGAGAGATTCCGCTAGGGTATAGCCAGCATCGTGGTTTATGTGCGCGGCTCGCGTTATATGCGAGAAATACAAAGAATTAGGAGATGACAACTCTGGAATCAAGTTTTACGTAAATAAACAGCCACAGCTATGATTGATTTGGAATTAGTGTTCATAGTTGGTGTATGAACCGCTACAATATTACTATTACATTTCAAGCTATTACTATTACATTTTTCATCGGAACTATTTTCTTTTGATTATACATTTTACATACTTAATCACTTACATAGCTTCAAATTAAATGATAGGTGTATAATTAATTAAATTACAATTAACTCATAAATTTCCCAATTAAATTAACCTCACACAATTCCAGTCAGATGTAGAAGTTTCATCTATTCATTGGAATGAAACCCAAAAAAAACAATGTCACATTATGCCATAATAGACCCATACTGCTCGGCTGCTGCTTGGTGGACAGTTAATTATTGGCTCAAGGATAGGATGTTTTTCACACTTTTGGTCAATAGTGTGCAAGTTAGCTACCAACTGAGAAAAAAATCAGAAAAGTTGGTATAAGCCCCTGGATTTTGTTCAAACATTACCCAGCATGGCAGGCTGGCAGCTAGGGTTGGGAGATGGCAATGATTGATTGATTGATTGATTGATTGAGATGTTAAAGACAGTCTGTTTAGTGCTGGAAGCCTAGAACCCTTATCTTGCTTCAATGAATAAATGAATAGGCTTGTGTGAAAAGGATAGATGGCTGGTGGACCTGACTTCAAATGACCAATTAGCCAGGCAGCAGTCACACTGTCACAGTGTCTCCTGCCAATAGTGCTAAAGTTCATTAACTGTCATGATTCAGATACTAAACCATTTTATCACCACTGTTCGAAAATAAATAAATAAATAAAACTGCATGTGAACGACTGAACATGATGCTTGTCCAAGTCCCAGTATGGCAAAATACAGAATTTTTGATCTGATTATTTTAAATGAAATTGGATTTTGGATTGAAATGTTCAGTTGTAATAGCAAAGTAATAGCTCAATTACTATTACTTTGCTTACTATTACATTGCGTTCTGTTCCATCTATTACCAGGGGTGATATTTAGCAAGTCATGGAAGGTAGCCAATCGGGCTACCAACCTTGCAAAGTGAAGTAACCTGAAAGCTTCGTAGGTAGCCCACTTGCTAATCAATACTTTGATGTTAGAAAGTAAATACTTTGAAGAGAAAATGTATGAACGACATCAACAACAAATAAAAACATCTAAAACAAACCGTTTTGAAACATTTATTTTCAAAGCAGGATCAATACAATGTAATACATAATACTGAATAAAATACAGTATACAATTGTACATATGTGACAGATTGTTTTGTTTTCATAATATGGTACACCAGCAGTCTACGCGAAAAGTCTCCAAGCGTCTGAGATGTTTATTAACATTCCGTTTATTTTTGCTGCATGTAAAATATTGCAGCTCCGTAAATATTTTGAGTCGCTATGCTGTCCACTGTAATAAAAAAAGTCACCCGAAGCCATTTTTCGGCACCATTGGCGACCGGGCGACCACTAAATCTCACCCCTATAATATATTACTATTACTATTACTTGAACAATTGTAATTGTTCATATTACATATTACTATTACCTCAGCCACTGACATCCAACTGCTCACAAATGCAAATGACAGAATTGACACGGCACCTGAAGAAAAAATACAGAAAGAAAATTAAATTAACTGCAAATTGTTTCTCTCTAGACTTCTCTCAAAGAATGTCACAAGGTGACCTAAGTTTTCAGCATATACATCCTGTGTAAGGGAACTATTTAGAAATTGAATTAAGGTAGCTGGGGCAGCTATATAACATGTCAGTAAAAGCCAGTAAAAAAAGTCACAGTTTTAAACATGATATGCATGATATTGACATTTCTGTTATCACTAACAACCAGGAAACATTACCTAATTCATTTTTTATTACTACAACACTTACGATGCTGAAATGTGGCATATGAAATGAACGTTTCCATGAGCAAAATCACATCACATGGTATCATGAAACGAATGGTAGAGCCTAGAGGGGTTGTCTAAAAAGTTTGTGTAACTTTTGGCTGTTATTTGAAATTCTGCTAAAATCTTCCTGGTCCTGCAGCTGCTGTATTTTGTTCATATTAACATGTTAACCAATATACAGTCGCGCCTCGTTATAACGCGGTAGTCGGGGTCCACGACTCCGGACCGCGTTGTAAGCGAGGCGCGTTAGGTGTTCTCATATCTGCCACCAGGGAGCTACTAAACAACAGCGACCGCCGCCCGCTGCACCAAGTTCATGAACCCTGTCGAAGCCCCGTGTGCTTACAGCATTGTCTTATACGGCAATATGCAGTTTATGGAACTTATTAAATGAGTATACTAGCATCAACGTGTATTATTTTTAAATGTCACACCCTCTTGACCTGAATAAAACACATGTACGTATACCGTTATGGAATAGATCTACTACGATGATGATGTACTGGACCAACAGGCCTACGAATCGAAAATAATAACCTGGACCTGAGCAGCCGAAAACGTATATGATTTGACAAACGTAGTATGCAAGCTGATAAAACACAGAAAAAGACAATAGGTAGAATTAATAATTGTTTCACTTCGTCTTTCAACCGATCTCGACCGAAGCATAAATTTATTATGCACCACTTAACATCGATTCATCATTTCATATGCGGATGACGAATTCATATTTTCGCCACCGGTAGAGCATTGAGTTAGGAATTTGGCGTGTTGGTTTCGCGTCGCGAAAACGATTAAATTTACGATGTAATGGAAGCATGTAATTTCACCCAAGTGTTATGTTGGTACCGCATATTAAATGCATTTAAAACGGTTGATCTGATTCTTACGCGAGGCATATTTGTGAATCTCGATTGCAATTTACAAACCGTCGAAGAGTAGGCAAAGTCAATCGCCCTACAATGTTTTTCTATCTGGCTGTTGCTACTATAGGGCGAAGAGCTCGCTCGGCCGAAACGTAAGTATTTTCATGAAACGTGAAACCTTACAAAAACGCCATAAACAGAGCAATAAACACGTCTTTCGTGTCTGTATGCATTCTTATATGTATATCACTAAAGTTACCTGACAATAACCATGTAAAAGTGTGAAATTATTACCTTTTTGTCAGAACGCATGTGCTTGTCAAGGTTTGTATATAACCGGATGTTGTTGTGAGCGAGAAAGGCATGCAGGATTTCCATAGATCTATATAAGGTCACGCTAAGAATTGCCGTCTGCTGGCCATAGAGTTACATCATTAATAATGCCCCTATAAACTATTAACTTACTAACGGGTGTTTTATTTATTTCTGTGCTGCTGGCCCATTCTGGCCTCATTCTACACGAAATCGCGTTTGATCATGTGACCCAAAGGCAACATCACGTGCAATGTTTTCTATGTCACCGATAAAAGTACTCATAAGTAATTATTTGGAGCACATTTCTTCAGTTTCTTGACGCCCAATTGTCGGTTGTATGTCACAGAATACACATGTGAAACGGTTAGTGCGTATCGGTTTTAAAACTTAAGTTATTAGTTCCGTAGCCATTTGGCTACGGAACTGCCAAATCGCCGAGTTAGCAAATGCCGCACGGGACTTTCGCCCCAGAGACGAAGAGTGGGGCGAATTTTTTTGCCTAGTCGAAGAGAAGCCAGCGTCAGCGACAGCGATTGATGGCGGCAGCAACGCAAAACAAACAACACGTTGATACTCGTTCATTGACATCGTTCACCTAATGTTTCTTGAGAATTGTCAAAGCAATTCTAAGTAGGTTTAAGCGGGCCCATTTGACATTTTCCCCTAGCGGCAGAAATTCGGGGTCCACGACCGACCGCGTTATATCCGAATCCGCGTAATAACGGGGCGCGTTATAACGAGGCGCGAGTCTGTAGTTCATGGGATCATCAGTGACACTGTCATGCCTATATATATTTATATATATATATACACACACACACACACATTAAGATAAGATAAGATAAGATAAGATACGTTTTATTACCAAGTAGCAAGTACAAGGAATTTGTAGTGTTGTGGCGTTAGCACAAACATACACTCATGCACCCAATCACACACGGAACTAAACATTACATATCACAATCGTAATACTAAAAACAGTTGAAAACAAGCGAGAGTAATATAATAGGTTGCAAGATTAAAAAATAAAAAAAATTAAAGATTAAAAAAAAAAAAAAAAAAAAATTAAAAAGGCGACATTGCATCTACCTACCAGAGGCAAGCCATTTATGATGGCTCTCCGTTTAAAAATCTCAGCGCTTGAGGATAGAAACTATTGTTAAATCGCGTCGTTTTAGTTTTTATGCTACGGTAGCGCTTACCGGAGGGAAGGAGTTCAAAGAGATGGTTGGCTGGATGATATTCGTCTTGTACAATGCGCTTGGATTTGCGCAAACTGCGAGATAGATAAAGAGATCTGATGGACGGCATATTTAACCCGATTAGTTTAGAGGCGTACTTGACGACTGATTCAATTTGATTAATTTCATCTTGGCTGGCGCGACCAAACCAGACAGTGATAGAAAATGACAAGACACTTTCAATAACTGCGCGGTAGAAACGTGTTAATATTGCTTGAGATAAGCCGAATCGTTTGAGGTGTCTAAGGAAGTACATGCGTTTTTGTGCTTTTTTAATGATGCCAATCGTGTTATTACACCAGGAAAGATCTTTAGAAATAGTCGAACCCAAAAATGTTACAGAGTCGGCTTGTAAAACTTCAGTACCGTCAATGACAAGGGGGTGGATGGGTGTTTTCTTTTTGCGAAAATCAATGATAATTTCCTTCGTTTTGGATATGTTTAGTACCAGGTTGTTGTTCTTACACCAGCTGTATAATGGCATGTATATAGGCATGAAATATATATGTCATTTATTAGTTTGGGGGTTTTCTCAAAATTATAAAATGGCATTTTATGGGTATTTTTTCATAAAAAATCATGAAACATCACCAAATAAATGAAAAACTCTTACGTTTTATTATTCTGGAGTATTATTTAGTATTTCAACTAAAACTTGTGAAGAAATGGTTTGTTTATCTTAAAAAACTTTACTGAAACTACTCGATTCAAAACAAGCATAGAATAGCCACCTCAGCTAACCTGTTGATCATGTTTTTTTAATCTGCTGGCAGGAAGAGGCAGATGCCACAGTTGATGTCGATGTCTCATTGCCTGAGAACCTGCGGAGACAGCTCGAGGATGACTGGATGTCTATCAAACAGAAGGAGAAGGTAAGACGTAGTTTCCGTCACGATGTTATGTGTATGGTGAAAAAATAAACTAAGACTGCTCAAGACGTGGTTTCAGGACTGGAGTCAGTCAGGTTTTATATATGGTATTTAAAGTAGCTGGGGCAGCTATTATATGCTTGTCTTGAATTGAGTAGTTTCATAGAAGTTTTTAAGATAAATTAACCATTTCTTCACAGAGTACTATATAATATTCCAGATTAATAACAAAATTAGTTTTTCATTTATTTGGTTATGCTACAAGATTTCTAAAAAAAAATTTGTAAATGTAAAAAATAGCCACAAAATGCAAAATTATATCGTTTTGAGAAAATCCCCAAAGAAATAAATGACATACATATAAGTATGACAGTGTCACTGATAATTTTGAGGGCAATGTATTTTTGATACAAACCTTCACCAATCGTAATTCTAATTCATGTAATGTTGCCTACATGTAAGATGCGTTCATACGTCAAATTGCAGCATTGTAAGTGTTGTAGTTTTTCTAAAATAGTAAATTAAGCATAATTTCCTAGTTGTTAGTGATAACAGAAATGTCAATAGATATGCATATCATGCTTGAAATGTGAAGTTTTCACTGGCATTTTACGTATTGTTGACAAAACATAACGACCATTTCTAATATTGACATGTCCCCTTAATTTGCTGTTAGGTTGATGTGTACTGGAATCACAGTAACCAGACGATAATATTATGTTCCACGTTCAAGGCAAACGAATAAAGCTGGTTCAAAGATCGAAGCACATACAGTCGTTACTATGGAAACATTATCAGTGTTTCTAAAAAGTCGGGATTTCCAAAAGGACTTTTTTTTTTAAGGATGGATTGGTGAAATACGACATTAGTGCCGGGTGATTATTTATGGTGTCGATGTTCAGTTTAATATTTCCATGTTGTGAGGGAAAAAATAAAAAATCAACTGATGCGTTAGCCACCCCAGCTACCTTAACCATTTCTATTTTAACCTGATGCATGTATGTGCTAATTCTTACAGTTTACCCATAACTGTTACAGATTTTCTTAAATTTGGCAGTCTTACTAGTGCATGAGACATTCCTTGTGCATTTTGAACAAGCCTTCTTTTTTTGTAGTTGGTTCGGCTCCCCGCGACACCATCCGTCATACAGATCCTTGAGGGCTACGTCCAACACATCGCTGTCAACTCTCTCTGCGCCACCGGACACAAGCTACATCGACATGCAGTGACACCTGGTGGCAGAGAGGAGCAGGATGCGAGTAAAACGTATGGTATTTACATTGCATTTGTAGGAAACGTAATTTTACAGGAGTTAAATATATGCCTATTACGTGGTCCCATGAACGCCATAGGTATTGCAGGGCTTCATATTTGAGGCGAGCGATCGCTCTCGCTCCCTATTGCTCCCGCAAATCAATAATCTAGGGAGCGATTTATCGCTCGCGTCAATTGTTAAAATCGCTCGCTGCCTGCAAGTGTTCGTCTTGACAAGTACTTTCTTGAGTATTAGATTCACTAGGAAAGTCTCTCCTCTTTATAACGCAGTGTTCGGGCTCCAATATTCGGAGTTCACATATTATCTGGCAATGGCGATCGTAGCCTGCTGCACCAAGATTGCAAGAACGCCATCGAAGCTATGCTGGCCGCGCGGCTTATAAAAATTATCAAATGAGTGGACTAACGTCGATTTGTATTATGTGTAAATGTCACATAATGTTGTATGTCGAACTGAATAAAATACATGTATAGTTGTGGACTAGTTATGGAATAGTTAAGGGATCAACAATATTTCGCTACGATCCGATTGGCCGACTACGCTGTAATGGGATAAAAAATAATAATATGGATCTGAAGTACCGAAAATTTATATGAGTTGACACGGAGTGTAAAAGTTGATCAGACATTGAAAACGATAATTTTAGTAATTGTTCCACTTCGTCTCTCAACCGCTCTGAACACATAAATTCACGACGTGCATCTCCAGTACCATTTAACATTGATTCACTGTGTCATGTGCGGATGACAAATTCATATTTTTTGTACACTGAGTTTGAGTTGTGCTTTTGGCAATGTGATGCAATTTCAACCCAGTTTATATTGGTGTTGCCTACTAAGCTGCATTTATGAGTTATGACTATACATGTCTTTCTTATACGTGGCGTATTTGTGAATTTCAATTGCAATTTTCAAACCGCCTAAACGAAGTCGCACACGAAACCAGTACCATGTCTTGGCCACGGCCCGGGCACAGTACCACGGCACAGCCACTGGCTTTGCCCAGGCTACGGCCTATGGTAATTGGTGACAAGTTGCAATTCAAAACTGTTTCACCAATTGCAATCAGAATGTATGGGCTTTACTAAAGTAAACATTTATTTCTTTGTACAAAAGTCACCGCCAACAAGCACCAATTAAAATTTCATGGCGACAACGACAGAATCCAAATGGGAAATGGTGGCACCACCACACGGTAAACAAAACAACTAACAAATCGCTCGCCTAAATTAATTTGGCATATTTAGGCGAGCGATTTATCGCTCGCCTGTTGTTTTCAAATATGAAGCCCTGGTATTGAGAATTGTCAGCAGCTATTTGCGAATGACAAGGTGTCAATATTCATAAAGAAACAACGATTAAATTAACTTTTAAAAATTGTTGTTCATCTGAGTAGTCGAGATATTAGTATAGTTTATATGATATGACATGAGAACAATCAAGTTTAAAGCTTGCTGTCAAATTGTTCGTTTTCATTTCAGCTGACAATGATGCATCTCTGTTTTAGATTCAAGAAAGCCAGTGTATAATAAACAGTTACTATCATTTATTAAAACATCTCTTAAATCGTAATTATATGCTGACTTTGCCACACTTACTGCTAAATTATATCGTTGCTTCTCCATGTACACATCTTTGGGAATGAAAAAGACCTTTGGATTATAATTTTCGTTTAAATGTTTAACATTCTAATACACAATAGATCAAGGGAACAATGTCCTGCTTCAGTATTGATTTGTGCAAGGAAGTCGCGGATGGCGTCCGAATCGCATTTGACTTCTGCCTTCCCAGCATTCTCCTATATGACTGTGAGCGTGCCCAGTTTGATACTCAGTCTACTTCCTGTCGACCATCGGCAACAAAACACAATGCTAGGTTAGTCCATGTTGGTGACATTTATGTGTGCTAACTATAATCTTATTCATTCATTAAAATTCATACTAATGGCTGCAGTAGCCATGGCATGATTTTGTATCAACATACAATGATGTTTGAAATGAATACATAAGAACTGAAAAACTTATTATTTTATTTAACGTAATGTCGGTATGGTATTGTGCAATTGTTAGCTTGATCAGATTCTATGTAAGCATGTAACGTTGTGTCGATGTTTTTCAATAGCTTCTATTTGGATCACATTATGACCAGTAACATTTGTCAAAACAAGAATGTAATCTCTATAAAATAAGACAACTTTTGTGATTCAATTGTTATGTAAAATTATAATGATTCTATTGTTATATTTAATAATTTTAATGTTGTGTACATACAGAACCCACATTTTAGAAGCAAACTGTTTCAGCGAAGGCAGTGCAAGTGCTGCGCCTGGTGGCTCGGTCCGCTCACCACGCCATCGGAACCCTTCGGGCGGCCACTCTCTGGCCGTGTCTACCCACAATGCACCTTCAGACGAACCACCCACGAAGCTGCTGCACATAAAACAGGAGATTAATCAGGAGGTTGACGAAACACCGTCTCGACGAATAACACGCCACTCGTTTGCTGTAAAGGCACGCAAGACGAAGATGTCAAAAAAGAGCAGCAAGTCTAGCGCAGGTAAGAGAGGGAGAGAGTTTATTTTGTAAATCACGTAGCAAGATTTATATTAGTCAAAAGTCAAAACAATGGATGTCCATGTTCATGTGTTAGAAGTTAGTGTACACGACACATATTCAACCAGCACGTGGTGCAGATCCATATAGACTTCCATTCTTTTGTCTCTTCAACAGCGATAAACAACAAATGGAAGAGTCGGTAAAATGAGACACAGTTCTATAAATAAGTCAGTATTGTTCATAAACGCAGCTTTATTAGAGTGCTTATCTTAGAGCTGAAATCGACACTACTACTACTAATAATTTAGTTCTTATATAGCACATACTCTTGTAGATAGATCAACGCGCTTTATAATGAAATAATACATACATAAAAATGCTGATAATCCAGATATAAAAATATATATAATGTAAATTATTAAATAAATACTCTTAAAAATAGTTAATATATATATATATATATGATAAGTAAATACATTGAAATACAGTATACTTGATGATGCAAATTAAAATAATATAATAACCTATAATAGTATAATATAATAAACTATATATTGAACATTAATAAAAATAAAAAAAATTTAAACTATCGTAGCAACCTATTTCAGTGTCACTGGTCATAAAAATATTTGAACATGTGGGTTTTTAGAGTTCGTTTAAATGTCTATAAATCCTTAGTGGTGCGCACAGCAAAAGGCAGCCGATTCCAGAGTGGAGGATCCAAAATCCCATTGGCGTGTCTCCCAATCACACGCTTTGACACCTGTACATTTAGTGTCAAGTGCTGCGCCTGTCATAATCTGCTATCACTGTGGTGCACATGTACCAGTTCAGCCAGGCCATGTATACATTTAAACATAATTACTAACACTTTAAATTCGATTCAGTGACGCACCGGTAGACCGGTAGCAGCACCCGCAACACAAGGATGATATGGTCACGTTGCCGTGTCCTAGTTACCAAGCGGGCAGCTTTGTTTTGGATCTGCTGTAGGCGTTCGATTTGTGCAAATGGTAGTCCTAGCAATAGCGAATTGCAATAATCCAGCCGTGATGTTACAAGGGCTTGAACCGCACATCTTGTAGCCTCAGGTTTTAGATAACGCCGAATTGACGATAGCCTGCGTAGATGGTAGTTGCAATTTAGTTGCAATTGGCACAGACAGCAGTAACCTGGTCGATCGTAGATAACTGTTGGTCCATAATTACACCCAGATTTCGAATACGCGACACAGGAATGATGTTGCTACTCCCGATTCTGAATGGGCAGGGAACAGCATTGCCAAATTTAGTGTTGTTGTGTTTGGAGAGGAAGTGTATTACTTCAGTCTTGTTGTCATTTGACTTCAGTCGATGCAGCAGCATCCACTGTCGTATTTCTCTTATGCATATGACCAGACGCTCGGTAGATTGTTCTTCGTCACTTTCAATGTTAGGGTTAAACGACACATAGATTTGTATGTCATCAACATATGTATGATAGCTCGCACCGTGCCTCTGAAGTGAATCGTGAATAGAATGGGTCCAATTACAGAACCCTGTGGCACTCCACACCACAGTGGAACACTTACAGAACCCTGTGTCACTCCACACCACAATGGAACACTTACAGAACCCTGTGTCACTCCACACCACAGTGGAACACTTACAGAACCCTGTGTCACTCCACACCACAGTGGAACACTTACATAACCCTGTGGCACTCCACACCACAGTGGAACACTTACAGAACCCTGTGTCACTCCACACCACAGTGGAACACTTACAGAACCCTGTGGCACTCCACACCACAGTGGAACACTTACAGAACCCTGTGTCACTCCACACCACAATGGAACACTTACAGAACCCTGTGTCACTCCACACCACAGTGGAACACTTACATAACCCTGTGGCACTCCACACCACAGTGGAACACTTACAGAACTCTGTGTCACTCCACACCACAGTGGAACACTTACAGAACCCTGTGGCACTCCACACCACAGTGGAACACTTACAGAACCCTGTGTCACTCCACACCACAATGGAACACTTACAGAACCCTGTGTCACTCCACACCACAGTGGAACACTTACATAACCCTGTGGCACTCCACACCACAGTGGAACACTTACAGAACCCTGTGTCACTCCACACCACAGTGGAACACTTACAGAACCCTGTGTCACTCCACACCACAGTGGAACACTTACATAACCCTGTGGCACTCCACACCACAGTGGAACACAGAACCCTGTGTCACTCCACACCACAGTGGAACACTTACAGAACCCTGTGTCACTCCACACCACAGTGGAACACTTACAGAACCCTGTGGCACTCCACACCACAGTGGAACACTTACAGAACCCTGTGTCACTCCACACCACAATGGAACACTTACAGAACCCTGTGTCACTCCACACCACAATGGAACACTTGCAGTCCTCAATGCCTTGGGGAATACACCTTGTTGGAAACTTGCATTCACCAAGGCCACAAGACAAGACAGATGTATAGCCGCAGATTGTTTTAGCAAACTAGCACAACTACTGTGCTGGTCGAGTGTTGCGGAGAGAGAGAAAGAGTCCCAAGTCGCACTAGCGCATCAGCTAAATACACTAGTTCCATTACTTGACAGTAGATATACAAGATAACAATATAGAATTAAGTACATATCAGTAAATGGTCACTCACTTTTTACCTATGTCCAGGAAAGAGTCTTTGGTTTATGTTGCTACCAGAATTCCAGGACATTTTCAGAACAGAAATTGTATATAAATATCGTTGTATTGCTGCAACCACTGTATAACAAAATTAATTGGAGATTGATGATTAGATACATTTATTTATGCTTAAGGCATACTGTTTTGCCACTTGCTGTTTGCCACTACAAAATGTGTCATCTGTTCATGATTTATCTAACTGGGGACATATGATGTGTCCTTGACATTATAAATACACTGTAAAGTCCTGGAATTATGTTGTGATGAAAGGGTAGGAACCCTACTTTAATAACAGGACAAAACTTCTTAAGTTGGGTTTATTTGGAATGTCAGGTGAAAACAAGAGTGCTGATGAGAATAAAGGCAGCAGCATTGACAACAAGGTTGTTATTGAGGAAGTAAACGAGGTTGAGATCAATGAGGAACAATCAACACCGCTACTGCGCCGAAACTCCCTACGATCTCGTATGCGCCACGGCAGTGGCACAACTCTCAAGTCACTGGCCGATTGTATCTCACCACCACCGGCACCCCCTGCTGTCACAAGTAGTAACTGTCCACCGGCGTCAGTAGAACACAAACCAAATGCTGCAGCGATATCGGACGGGTGTACTCCGAAAAAGGTACATTGAAAAACAAGAATGGAATCTG
Organism: Lamellibrachia columna; assembly: GCA_963662155.1. Classification (NCBI taxonomy): domain Eukaryota; kingdom Metazoa; phylum Annelida; class Polychaeta; order Sabellida; family Siboglinidae; genus Lamellibrachia; species Lamellibrachia columna. The sequence continues at coordinate 36,052,264 of OY759274.1, forward strand.
ATACTGATATTTAAAGGGATAAAGTATAACTGTTTTCATCGGAACATCATATGTTATATAGCATAAAGTGTATTCTAATATATTGATCACTCAATAACTGTTTTCATCGGAACATCATATGTTATATAGCATAAAGTGTATTCTAATATATTGATCACTCAAAGCTGTTTTAATGAAACGCGCATTTTTCATTATTTGGCCATTATCTGTACAAAATGTTTTTTGTAAACATTGTTTTATTAGTTTTTTTATATTTCTTTGTTGCTGTAGCCTGACCAGATTACGATACCGGAACACGATGCACTAGTCAATGAGGTGTTGTCATGGCAACTGATACCCCCAGAGGTGTACACCACGCTTCCCCCGCCCCCTTCCACCATATACGGTGCCCAGCATCTGCTGCGACTGTTTGGTAAGTACAAGTGACACGTTCTCTATTTTACATTCTGCTTTGTTTAGTCAAATTTCTGATACATTCAGACAAAGCCATTAATTTAAAAATAATTTCTTCGTTCAGAAATAATTTCGATGTCATGTTGAGCTGTGAATATTTTAGTAATTTTTAATGTGATCAAACAATAATATATGGTTTTAAAATGTTTATATACCAATCAACACAACACAAATATAGAGATATGAACAGGCCAAATCGATGATGTTTGTTTATTATGGGGGTTAAATGTAAGCCTTGTTTGGCACACTTTTTTTACGTTTAAAACAGGCCAGGCCTGTTGACTCCTTCACGCACGAGTCTCCTGTACATTAAAGGGAAACAAAAATCATGAATTTGGGCCTAGAGTTACTAAAACAACCATTTACAACTATAATTAAGAATATCATGCGAGTGGTCTACTGAGAGAACCCTGCTGAACACACAGCATCTTAATTTCATGGGCTGCACCTACTGTTAGGTAATCATAGGCTGGCAATATTCACTCTCCAAATGAAAATATATTTCTATACACCTATACTTGCCAGTAGGATATAGCCATGCTGTTTGCATCCAAATTCAACTTATGTAACATATTGTGGCCTTTGTTTACTAAACTAGTCCTCTTTCTGTCAGAACAGAACATTTGTTTCAAACTTTGTATTGGTTCTGTGTATGTCGCCATCCCTTAATACGTCACTTTAGTCTGGGTTACCCTGATTTCATACAACTGTGCATACTCTTATAGATCGCACTGGTTAACATGTCAGCCTTCGATCAGCTGGAGAAATAATTGGAATCTCAAACTTTTAGAACACATTCTGAGTAAACCACTGGTGTGATATTCTTGATTTTAGTTGCACATGGTTAGTTTTTATTATGTCACTTAGGTGCAGAGTTTGAACAGGCGTCACCCAACAGATTAGTAGTCGTAATATCTTTAATGTCATTTTATGTGGAAGTTGACCAGTAATGAACATCCGCAATCCTTTTCTCTAACAGTGAAGTTGCCCGATCTGCTGCAGCAGATGACAATTCCCAGAATGCACCTGCAGCACTTGACGCAGCACCTTGAAATGTTTCTCGGGTGAGCAGCCGCATGTCTCTGTGATATAACACTCTGTATAACACTGGTACTTGGCAGCAGGCTTGGGTTCATATGCAAATGCATTTGAAAATGTCGCATTTGCAGTGTCATCTCCTGCTCCACATTTGCATCAAAACATTTGCATTTTAATCAAAAACATTTGCATTTTAATCAAAACCATTTGCATTTGATTAAAAAAATCATTTGCATTTGATTAACACCATTTGCATTTGCGTTTGATTAAAAAACATTTGACTTGACTGCAAGTTGCCAGCCCCAAATGTTTACCTTAGACAGATTTGCAGAAGCCATGATTAGCAGTCAAGTTATCTCCCTACCAATGGGCATGTTACTGTAGAAGGCCCTTCAATTCCTGCCCGAGTGACCAGCCCACCCCAGTTGGTAGTGTTTGTGTGCTCACCTATGCTAAGTTTATCTGTGAAATGCAGTCAGTGAAGTTCAGGCAGCCTTTTGAAATCCATGGCCACAATTATCACAAATAGTTTTGGTATTCACAATCTATCTCGATTTAAAGCAATATTTATCAATATTTTAGCAATGATGCATTACGTTTAATAATTTTGATTGCTCTGCTTGGATTACTCTCACCCAGAGACTGATCATTCTCAAGCAGACAGTAACGCTAAAACTAAGGCTGCCAAATGTTACCATAGTGACCATAATCACTATATACCATACGACACCATACACTTAACACAGTTTTGTCAATGAATGACATTATATGTTAACTATTGTTTGTATTTCATTTGAGTAATTCTGCCACTATTCTCTTTCTTCCCACCAAGCCCTATGTTTCTGCTTCAGACAGTAAAGCCCAAGTATTTCTTACTAAGCAAATATGCCAGACCATTTAGGCCTTATCTCATTGTCCTTCTGAATGGACAAGGTTTATTTACAGAGATTGGACAATTAAGGGCAGCAGCCTGCTTATTCCCTTTATGGGGCAAAGAAGCCTCCCCACTTGAATAAATGCACTGTTTATCCTAGGCTATTCTTCAACCCAAAACTTTCCCTAATTAAATGTCACTCTTACATGTCCTTCGAATATAATATTTTTTTATTGGTTACTGAAACATTATTTAGTGATAAAGCATGTTTTATGTAACCATATTTAATCAAGTTGATGTAAACTGGTATTTACTTTATTGCATTTTTCAGTCATAAAAACACTTTTATTTGGATTTGAATCATCTTATACATTTGCATTTGAATCATCTCAAACATTTGCATTTGAATCATTTCAGACACTTGCATTTGCATCATTTCAAACACTTGCATTTGTATTTGAATCATTTCAAACATTTGCATTTAAATGTGCCGACTTTCATTTGAACCTAGGCCTGCTTGGCAGTGGATGGTTTACTGCTGGTTTGGGTATGTTTTAGTTAGAAATGTTGCATTTACATAGTTTAGCAGGTTAATATAAATTGGTGCATCTATGAAGACATATATTGACATTCAATGCTGACATACACCAAATACTCTGATGTTTATTATGCAGGTACCTCTCAGAGCGAATTGAGGAGCTCTTCCCTGTCTCAGCCTACGTTGAGCACCAGGAGTACAGCATTCATGGCAGCATTAAGGGGCAGTCTACAAAACATGTGGGCAGGACAATCTAGGTGGTGCCTCCTGCATACGAAGGGATGATCTCAAAACGCTGATTTATGACACTACGCAAAACCAACGTCTTTTAACATCAGGCTCCCATGTTAGGCTACTACCAATTAAAGTTAAGTTCCCGTGTGCGAGCCTCCAAAATCCCAGGGACGGCTGCTATTGGTTAACTCAGCAACAGAAAGTTCCACGTTTCAGGGGGTTATCTGCCAGGGGTAGTGAGGTAGCCACAGTGAGGTAGTCACAACCCCTGGTGGCGAGGATGAGTAACATAAAATGTCCCATGTTTTTGTACGTTTAAAAGGTGTAAAGATACATCTAGTGAAACCCTTCGGAGTTCTTCTCTACATCGATACCCTTGTGCCAGTGTTTTCTTTTTTAACCCCCACGAACCCCAGGTAATGGATGGCCCATAACCATTATGTACTGTTCATATTGTACCCTCCCCCATACCCCCGTGAAACCAGTTTTGCATAATGTCAAACACTGATGTTTTGAGATCATTTGTAAGACTGCTATTCGCGCCACACCTTTAAATAGGCCGGTCTTGTGTCAGCAGTTAAACTACTCTTTTAGGGTAGCATAAAATATTTTGTACATTTAGTGATTGTGTGCATCCTCGTTAGCCAAGATGGTAGTAGTACTACGGTACCATTGGCGGAATGACCTGTTCAAATGTGGATTTGTCAGTATCCCACACCATGTGTGGATGTACGCTGAATTATTTGTACTTCGTCCCACTTGCAAAAATCTGCATCTTAACAGATCGATCTGCCAGGTGTACTGATGTAGTCGGAAGCCCCGGACAGTGAGGATGATTTTGTCCAGTGTACAAACTGTTCAGTGTAACTTGGTCATAATTGAGTTTTGAGAAAATAATCAGTATTAACACATTATTTCAGACTCCTACTGGCAAAGCAGTTTGGTGTAAAATTAAAATCCAGTTGCATCGCTCTCAGCCGTGTCGGCTCTCAGCGATTTAACGTGCATTATAACGTCTTGTTCTGGGTATTCACAAAAGGTTTGTGCGTACAAAAAACACTGGCAGTAAACAGTTCAGGTACTGCATTAATTTTGAAGTGTAACTGTTATGCAATTAATGCAGTGTACAATACCAGTTAACATGACAATGTTTCTTATGCGCTATTGTCGATAAATTAAGATAATCATGTCATACAATAATTTCCAACAAGGCTTACAAAAAACGATTGTTACATTTCTCTACAATGACTGTTGTATGTTGATGTTTTAAAATGCATGCTAGTAAGTTCAATACATTCTACTATCGTAGAATGTTGACACTTGCTACCAATGTAAGTGTTGTCACAGTATGTTGATCTCTTTCATGTCATGTCTGTTGTATTTTTAGTAAATATAAACAAATGTTCAACATCAATCTGCAATTCTGTTACATTTTAATCCACATTTTCATGAAAAACAATACATATTAATAATCAAACCTGCAATCACCCACAATGCCACAGCAATCTTTTCAAGTGTTGAAATTCCCTAACTTTCTCCAACATTGGAAAAGTTAGTATATCCCCGACTTTTTCCACAGATTCTCTTGACATAACAGTGTGTATTATACAACTGTTATGTAACGCCATACAAATAATAATATGTACTGGATTCACCATCAGATAACAACTGAAAACTTTACCAGAAAACATTGCAACTAATACCGCATGACTATTTTGACCAACTTGTATTTTGTTCAGCCAGAAGAAATAAGATTAATCATGCGACCATTTTAATGTCCTTTTTCTTTGACAAATAAAGACAACTGTCAGCAAGGCTAGGTGACTAGTAACATACATATTAAATGAAACTGGTGTCGTTTAACCCCCTCCTCCGCTACATGAAACTTGAATTACATTGTATGCAATTCCGTATTCACTGGGTGAAACTACCAACATGCACTAGAAGTCGGTGCTGTTGTGAATTGTAATCGCAAATAAACAATGTTTTTTTAAAATACATCGATGTACAATGCTAAACTTGATCTGACCCCCTTCCCACACTTTCTCCAACATTGGAAAAGTTAGTATATCCCCGACTTTTTCCACAGATTCTCTTGACATAACAGTGTGTATTATACAACTGTTATGTAACGCCATACAAATAATAATATGTACTGGATTCACCATCAGATAACTGAAAACTTTACCAGAAAACATTGCAACTCATACCGCATGACTATTTTGACCAACTTGTATTTTGTTCAGCCAGAAGAAATAAGATTAATCATGCGACCATTTTAATGTCCTTTTTCTTTGACAAATAAAGACAACTGTCAGCAAGGCTAGGTGACTAGTAACATACATATTAAATGAAACTGGTGTCGTTTAACCCCCTCCTCCGCTACATGAAACTTGAATTACGTTGTATGCAATTCCGTATTCACCGGGTGAAACTACCAACATGCACTAGAAGTCGGTGCTGTTGTGAATTGTAATCGCAAATAAACAATGTTTTTTTAAAATACATCGATGTACAATGCTAAACTTGATCTGACCCCCTTCCCACACATGAAACCAATTTTGTGCAGTGTCAAACATCAACATTTTGGGATCATCCCTAACATGCCAAGACATGTTGACAGTAAATCATAGTAAACAACAAGAGACTTTTGCGTCTTTTTAACCATCAACAATTTGTACACATCTACCCTCTGATTACCTTTTGTCATCAGAAACAAAAATTAATACAAAACAATGTCTATGCAGCCCAACTATGAACAACATCCAGTAATACTGAAGTGTAAAACGCTATTTACATACTGAGATAGGCAAATGACCGTAGCCAAGACAATCCAACACATGAACATTGCCAAGACAATCCAACAAACAAAAACTAAAGGCCAATGTAATCTGAGAATGTTGTACAATTTTAGAGAAACTGTTATTTTATAACAAATTAATATCACAAAACGGAGGTCAATACAATATTTCCCATCACATCTTTCAAACTTTAAGACAAATGTCAAATAGTTACCTAGACATGGTTATCAATGATTTGGGTTTTTCTTTTCAATTTTGCAACCCCAAAATCTAGCAAAATAGGATCCTTCAGACGATAGAAAATTCTCATGTATATTTATGATGTGCAGCTTTGGGTTTAATTGTAATCATGTAATTAATTACAATTATAGTGTAACTGATAACACACTATCGACTACGACATGCTAGGTCATTTGTGCAAATGTGCTACTTAGGTTTGATGAAATCATTGGACAAGCTAATTAAATTAATTTCAGTTTGGCAGAAAAAAATTAGGCAGAAAAGTGGCAATACATATGTATATATATATCACTTTCGTAAGTTACCCGATGATTTTAACAAAAGTATGCACTCTTAAGTTTTATTAAACCAACTGTGCATATTACTTCACACATTACAGATATGAATATCAACAAACCTAATTCACCATGGGTTTTAAAAAATTTATTGTGGTCGTGGAGTTGGCTTTAATTACGCATTTTTAAATGCACACACGCACTCACACAATGGTAAAGAATACAATGATGACCTCTGTTGTATGTTATGGAAAAACATAATATGACCTGTTTAATGCTTTATCTGTAAAACTGTCTGGGAATGCAATAATTACATCCTATAACAAACACCTGTTTGACCTATGTTGTATATTATGGAAAAACATAATATGACCTGTTTAATGCTTTATCTGTAAAACTGTCTGGCAATGCAATAATTACATCCTATAACAAACACCTTCACACCATGTCTGCAACAGTCATTACCACGACAATCAGACGACCATTACTGTTTTGTTATCACAAGAACTCTATACTTGAACACCGTCCCCCGTCTTCACTGTCTCTGCAGTAGTCATCCCTACCTTGTTAATGTGGACATGTAACTAGCAATGTCACTAGTTTATATATATATATATATATATATATATATATATATATATATATATATATATATATATATAATCCCTTCAATGCTGAAGGCTCATCACCAGCAAGCAAGATTGTCAGCACACAACACCGATCAGGCCATCTTGAATTCCAGCAGTTGGTTACTGAGACACTGTGGGCAGAACTCGCAGTCCATCAGGTGGATGATTCCTGGGTGTTGTGGACAACGCATGCGCACGCGGCCTTGGAACGAGTGGCTACACGTCTGACACACGAGCTGTCCAGCCGGCCGATTGCAGAAGTTGCACTCGCACGGCTCCTGTGGTGGAGATACCGACCCTGTTGACCCTGGCGACGATGGCAACACCCTCGGGGTCTTGGGTGACAGTGTCAACCCCTTTGTGGGGGTTGATGTCGGCAATACCTGTGTTGTATTCCTGCCTCTGATCGGTGATAAGTACTTGAGTTTCTGATGGGGTGCAGAGGGAGTCTGGAAGCACAGCAAATACCAGAATAAGACAATAACAACAACAGCGTAATTGGTTGTAATATTACATGGATGATGCGGTAGTTGTCAGGGCAGATTTTAAACCTTTCCAGGTTAAATTTGACTACTGGAAGACTTTTCTCAGCCTAGTCCTGCCAGGGTCCAGAGGAAGAGCATGGCTAATACATATGAAGGTTGCAGGAGGTTATGGAGATGTCCACAAGGCTGACTGCCTAACGCCCAAGAGGTCCCATACCTAAGGTTTCTGTCAGGACCTTACCCTTAGTCATTTGCTAAAAAACCTCAAACCACAACTGCCACAAGACCGGTTGCAAGCTGCCCATTATAATATCTGATCCATTTATAACAGAAAAATCTGATTTGATGCTGAAACACTTCATATGACAGCAATGTTAATACAATCTATAATATGTTATAGTTCTAAATCTAGCAGCAGGATATTTACAGACTGGATAAGAGTCAGTTACTGCTCACCACGTTCAGGCAACAAGGCAGATGATGTCATGGCTGCACTGCATGGACAATGAAAGCAGTGTGAAAACCTTGTTTAGTTGAAAGGGTTTGCCACCAGTAGTGAATATCACAGATTCCATAATGTATATTTCAATTAGCAATTTATTATGCACTATGTTGCATTATGGATGAGTAGATGGAGTCAATATTTACAAATTATATTACTTCATTGTAAAAAGAATGTTTTAACTTGACTGCTATTTAAAGATTTGTGAACTTGTGCAAATGCATTTCAATTTTACAAGATTGTTTAAATGATATACAAAGTATAAAATGCATCTTTTCATGTTTCAATCAAATATCTTTGTATGAAACATATATTTGAAATTACACACTTTTAAAATAGTGCAGAATAACTCAAAAGTAATGTTCAAATGAAAGAAACCTCACATGAAGTTTTAACTTCAATAAAATTACAATCAATTATCACCTTTAAATTTTAATTATTACATACCGTAAATAAGTTCTATCACAAACACTGATAAGGCCTAGTAAAAAAAGAAACTAGTTTCCGTCCTGCTCCCTTTTTCGCCACCGCCTCCTTTTTTATTATGTACTATTGAAAAAAAAGATTATTTAAAACATTTTTCACTCTCTATGCAACGTGTATTCTACAGAGTCTAAAATAAGAACGATGACCCCTTGCTTTATGCAGACTTGTTTACATAATACTAGCTTCAATCAATATAAATACCATTCAGCTGTATGCCTGTGATACAAACTAATGAACCATGGCCAAACGTATACATGACATTCATCAATACATTTAACATTGTGTTTGTTTTTAGTCAATTTAAGTAGTTTTCAGGTGTAGCACATATGTGCCATATTACATTGGCATAAATGTTTCTATTCACCTGCCATTCTGCTGAAAGTATTGTATTTGCTAATTTAGGCTTTATGGTACTATACATAACTGGCATGTTCGATTTTGCATAAAAAAATTACACTCGTCTTTAAATAATAAAGGCCAGCCTCTTCTTTTCCTTCCTGTCAAACATTTTGAGTCCTGCGGTGTGTGTGTCCACTGGTAGTTCCTGTTTGAGCCTGGGCTGGGGTTCAATTTAAAAGATGTTGCACCACTATCAGGGCAAAGTCCAGAAATGAAACTGTTTTCTTTTTTTACAAGATCTAACTCAGCTATTTAATCAATACGTTTCGTTATTTGCTTGGACATTTGATTTAATTCAGTTACAAATGCAATAACGTAATCATTCGGTTGGCCATTATATTTATGCAGGCCCAAATGGCATTAATTGATTGCCAATATTTGGCAATGATAATAATAATTATTGTGATAGAAAAAATGAGGGAAGATTCTAAGAATAACTCGATAAGTCTAAGAATGGCTGGCTATAATTATAAAGCCGTAATAATGTTTGTCAAGTTTGTAAAGGATTACCGCATTTAGTTTAGATGTTGTTACATTTTGTTGGCTAGTTTTAAAGCATGACATTCTGGCATGTAGTAGGGCGAAACTTGCAAAGCGGCATGTCACAAGTCCAAGCCCACGACACTGGAGTCAATCTCAATGCAATGGCGTCCATCCCACTTTTACTCTCCCACGTCAGTTTTGATGCCGTCAAAATTACGACTTGTCACAAGAAAGATGTAATGTACGTAATAAAACTCGTGCAACTGACCTAAGAACAACACATATCAGCAACTGAAATTGGTTGTTAACGTTGACTCACGCTGATATATGACGAATTGTTCGACGAACAACCTCCCGGCGACGTCCAATTCTCGGAAGGCTGAAGCAGCCTGACTCCACGCCCGCACGACTTCACCTCGGTCCCCAGATCAGATGCACGATCACCCACTCCTTTGCTATCGGAAAACTTTGGACCAACCTTTCTAATCCCTCGTCCGTATCCCTGAAAACCCGATGTCTGCATGTTACCTCTAAAGAAATAACAAACTGAGTGAAAGTCGACAGAACTCCAGAGGTTGAAATCCAAATATTGTTCAACTATATGACGTAACGGACGAACACGCGCCTTCCAGATTAAATAGCTTTCGGCAGCAAAATGACGGACCAATCGTAAATCACCGTCACGGTCGACCGCATTAATTCACTGGGGTTCTAACCTGTTTATATCTGCCAATTTTAGTAGGTCTTGGTGGAAATATAGACCCGCATAAATCATTCCATTTAAACGTTTGTTGTTCCAAGGCGTTTACAGAAAGTTCATGACATGTAAAATGTCATAGCTATAGCATAGGTACATTTGTTGCAAAATGTTTAGCGATTTCTGAGACAAAAAGTTATATTATATTAATTACACCTTAAGCTTATGATTGGCGTATTCGGGTGTTTCTGTGAATTGTCGTCGAAAGTTTATTATAGTTGAAGCTATATATGTTGAGACGTTAAAACAAAGTTATTTAAAATTCAATTCGATATGGCGGAAAAGTTAATTAATGGTAGCTAGTGGTGTATTTTAGGGGTTCGGAGGGGTATTGGGCCACGATGCAATTTGACTTATTTTTTATTTTGTTTGTATTTAAATATGCTGCACCACTACATGATAGCATGATAAATGAATGGGTGACTCAATTTGCCCCCATTTGACATCCTTCTTTGCGAAATCCTAGATATACCACTGATAAGTGGTAACGAAATATGGTATAATTAGGCCTACATGTTTTAATAACAACGTTGTGTCTATTTTAGACATTTGCCCCCATTTGACATCCGAAATATGGTATAATTAGGCCTCCGTGTTTTTAATAACAACGTTGTGTCTATTTAAGACATGTATTAACCACCAGTGACAGTTGCAATATAGGTGCCGAAAATGGCCCAGACATTGATTTTCACATTGTCTTAATTTAAAGGATGTTTTACAACAGACGTACGTGGAACACATTATACAGAAGAAAAATAGCAAAGCAGTAGTGCCAGTGGGCAACACAAGCTTATCCGTGTGTTCCGATTGCCATAAAGGCTATTGTTCATTGGGAATGTGTTTACCAGATACATGCCCATTTCGCCTACCTTTACTGATGTCGTGCTCTGGTTTATTGGCTACTTCTGAGAAGGCATGGGGTAATAGTAATATGTAATAGTAACTGTAATAGGTAATAGACGTTTTTCTGTAATGGTAATAGTAATTGATGAGTAATAGTAATATATCCTAAAGTAATATATAATAGTATATTATTTCCTATTACATATATTGCCACGAACTTACAAAAAGATCAGGTTTGTTTGCATGTTATTCCAACTGCGAGTAATTGTGAACAATGCATAGACTATGGCTGAGCAGTTATTCGAACAACATGAAAAGACCAGTATAGGCTGATCATTTGATGCATTCAGAAATGCCTGCTCAATGAAACAATGCAGGAGTAGCATGCCAATTACTAATTGTTAAGATGCCCCACTGGGGTGGCTATATGGCTTCACACATTCCTGGCACACACACACAAAGGGCATGGTTTCAGATATGTGCAGGCAGGCGACAAATGTTATCTTAGAGCAGGAGCTGCAATCTGTATTGAATTCAAAGTAAGCATTGATTTGAGCCAAACTTCTGAGGTTTTTGTCAAATTGCCAATTGCCACATGGTAACATTGCCACAGACCTTTTGTTCAAATTTGGACAAATGTTCTCACCTCAGATCTTCAAATGGTGTACAAATGTATGTTTAGCTAGTACTGCAAAGACTGAGTTCATAGGCAAATCTAGGGTTCACAGACCCATCAAAAAAGATAGTTAATTGACATTCAGCGATAGTAATAGTTAACGACCCAGTAATAGTAATAGATATCCTGGTAATAGTAATATATATCTTGGTAATAGTAATATATATCCTGGTAATAGTAATAGATTAGGATTAATGTAATAGTAATAGAAAAAGTAGTAGTAATAGAACCCATGACTGCTTCTGAGGCAGATTCCCAGTTCGCCTACTGCCCAGTCACTATAAGACCTATACTCCTATTACTACTTTGCCTACTCTTAGATCGCATGATCTGCATGGGTGGGCTTGGTGTCATCCCAGTAGCCCCCGTGTCTCTAGCCCCCGTCCCAGTAGCCCCCCGAGGTGTGAGAATTGAGGGCCAGTAGCCCCCCAGTCAGTATGCTGTTGATTTAACACACCCCTTCTTTCTAGATATTTCTAATTGTAGGTAGAGTTAATCATTTGAAGGGTCGACCATTTGAAGCTCCATGTAACTTTCACACATCAATTGTGTGGTATGAAAAGCTCACTATCCTAAGAGTTAAAGTATATCCTCTACATAAAACTTGTTTCAGGTGAACAAAATCCAACTTAACTCACACATAAAAGCTAATTGCCCTGACCCAGGTATAAGCTATTGAAAGTCAATTGCCCTGACTTTTAACTTAATAAACTCTTGATTGTGGATTTGTGGTGTTCTGTGCCTGCCAGTTCACACATTTCTAGCCAATAAGGAAAGGATATGTTGAGCTGCTCTGCTCTAGCTGGCCTGAGTTTCATGTTGAATTTTATATTTGAGTTCGGAATGACACGTGAAACATGGCTGCTAGTGTTGAGTTCATCGAAGGTGCTAGGGGACTTCCTGTTGCTGTTTTGAACAGTTATACCTATCACAAATCGAAAGCGTTGACAAATGGCATGGAGTTCACATGTAGCAAGAGGAAAAGTGTGAAGTGTAAGGCATTTGTGGTGGTCAGCGATGATGGAACTGTGGTGAAAGCTGAAGATAGCCACAATCACCAACCCAACCTTGGTGACGTACAAGCGCGACAGTTGAGACGAAACATGAGGAAGCGAGCCAGGGATGAAACGACTTCAATGCAGGCGATTTACGATCAGGAAAAGGTGAAACTGCTTCAAAAAAGTTCGACTGCGATGGCTTCACCAGGTGAGACAGCATCTGCTCTGCCTCAATACCAGCGTGTCAAGTCATCACTGTACCGTGAACGGAGGAAACGCTTTCCCCTAATGCCATCCACAAGAGGTGACATTGACCTGGATGGCCAGTGGACAACTACTGTTCAAGGAGATCGGTTCCTGCTTGGCGAGGATGGCGATGTAGCTGACAAGATAATAGCGTTTGCATCCAACTCTGCTCTGCATGCGCTAGCGAACGCTGATACCTTTCACATGGATGGGACGTTTGCAACAGCACCAAGGCTGTTTTATCAAATAGTCACATTGCATGCATTCGTTCTTGGAGTGATGCTGCCACTTGTGTTTGGTCTGCTCCCAACAAAGATGGGAACACCTACATTCGTTTCCTCAGTTTGGTGAAGGAAAAGTCTGAATCAATCGGATTCACCATCAGCCCCCAACGTATCATGCAGGATTTCGAGAAAGGTCTGATGAATGCCTGCCTACACGTGTTCCCCGGAGTGATTGTCAAGGGGTGCTACTTCCACTACGCCCAGTGTCTGTGGCGGAGAATCCAAGGTATAGGACTATCCGTGAGCTACAGAGAGAACGCTGACCACAGGAATTGGTTTCGTATGCTACTAGCGATGCCATTCGTCCCGGTGCCACATGTGAAAGACGCATTTAAATTTGTCAAGAACACAGCACCGGATGTGCCCCGTGTACGAGACTTCAGTGACTACTTCGACAGGACATGGATGAACGGGCAGTATCCAATCGAAATGTGGAATTTCTTTAAATATGATGGCCCTCGCACCAACAATCACGTTGAAGGGTTTCATACACGACTCATGCGGAAGGCAGGCAAGATACACCCCAATACCTTTGAGGTGGTTGAGCTGTTCAGCCAAGAGGAAGCTGCATCACTCGTCTCCATCCTCCAGCTACAGTCGGGTCAGCCCGCTCCCAAGCGCAGGAAGAAGTACATCAACCTCGATGCTCGTTTTGACGAACTTGGACTGGAATACATGCTGTGTGACCGGGGAATTGAGTCGTATCTCAGTGCCATTGGACACATGATGGACAATTTCACTTAATTTCATTGACTAGTCATGCTTGCATATGGATATGGTATTATATGTGCAAACAACTTATCAACTTTGATAAGACATTGTAATGTTTTCTCACAACAATGTTTTGATCACTGCTATGAACACATTATTGTTTTATGTTACATTTCCATTTACTGTCCATTTCTCTTAATGGTTGGTTACCTGTATCTGTGTATGACAAATAAAAGAGGGTTTTTACGGTTTCCCTCCAATCAAAAAAGTCCGACATTCCTTGAATATGCACCAGATATATGACTATTTTCTTATCTCACACCTGGCTGGGGGTACTGGGACAGGGGGCTACTGGCACTCAATTCTCACACATCAGGGGGGCTACTGGGATGATACCACATGTACATGGATTGGCTTCAGCACGATCAAACGTTAACTGGATTTGGCTTCTTTTAGCAATTCAGTACAAACAGTTTTCTTGAGTGAAATCTAGGTTCGTTTTTGATTTAGTAAATGTTGTTTATATCAATACAAAATACTTAAGAGGACTAAGATTTAAGTCAAGAAATTTCTGCAAAGCATATTTTACTTTTAGCAATCTTGTTTACATGTACTAAATTCTAATGTTAATTTTGGTGGGAGAGGAGCTATCACAACGCAGAGTAGGTGAAGTGGGAAAATAATATCAGTATGGGCATACTGAGAAGTAGTTAATTATTACTATTTCAGATACTTCAACGATTTGCAAGGGACCCCAACTGTTTTGCTTTTTGGGGACTATAATGGATTTCAAACAACCATTTAAACTTTAATTATTTTAATTGAATTAACTTAAAAGTTTAATTAGCTTTATTTCAGGGTAATCGGTCACTTACCCCCACCCCCTCCCCCTTGCGAGATCCTAGTTGTGCTTACAGTGTTCACGCAACGGTCCGAGTTTACAGCTGGGTACAAATGAAAGTATGTTTTCAATGACTGATTAGTGATAGAAAGTTGAAAGGTCCCTTTGTAGGCTTATAAAATGTGTGACTGTTTCAATTGCGTTCTGCGTGCTTTGTAATCAATTAATTAAAGAAGCCTAACACCTCGGCATCTTTGTTTGGGAACATAGCTGTTAGCTTTGTACATTTTTTAAGTTGCATCGTACGTTGGGTATTAACCAAGACAAGTGGAATACAGGTAGAACTGATGAAAGTGTTTATCTCGCTTAAATTAACAGTCATGTGATGGTGTTTTATTAATTAATGTTTTGTAATGATACAGAGAAACACCATGTGATTTATTATATTACGATTGTACGATTTTTTTAATGTTTCCATTGTGTGCTACTTATTTTGATAATAAAGTTGCCACCTTACGAACCAAGTATCCACGTATATTGTACATTTGGCAGTATGGTCAAGCACAACAGTAAATAATTATGCATAATTTATGTCCCACAAACGGATCTATAGGTTATGACAGTGTACAGCGATGGTGAAAACGGCGACAATATGCAATATATAGTTATAAAAACCAATGATGTCAATTATATTAAATGACACAGAGCATGCATCTATAATTTTCACGTATTCAAATATTGTAGACTGTGCAGTGTCGATGCTAAATTTTAAAGTCAGTGCCTCAGCAGTTTCGCGCTATGGTGTGGACAATGAAATAAGATAAAGTATTCAGTAAAAAGTATTCAGTAAAAATCTTAGCAAGACAGCATGACAAGGTAATTAGACTCGTTCTACATTGCGCCGGAAGTTGTTTACGTGTAAGAAGACACAGTGGCCAGTGCAACGACAATTCATTGACACGAGGGTGTATAAATAACTAAGCCTTAGCCTAGGCCTAGGGACCGCTTGAACCCCGACACAGGCGAACGGTCTGGACATAATGCAGATCCACATACTTAAATAGAACACCCATTAATAAAACGATAGGGGAATGATTAATGATGTAACTCTATGGGCAGATCACCCTACTGGTAGAAATCTGCCTGACCCACCGACATAAATAGAACACCCGTTAGTAAAACAAGACCGCTGAGTCCTTATCAGTTGACACAAGATAAAGTGATGCAGGCATGGACCAGTGACATTCATACTACTGCACGGCAAGAACCCACTGGAGGCCCAGTGTTTATACTGTAATCACCCAGTCTTCATCATATATCTATAAATATACAGTACTAATAAGAGATTATTACTATATAGCTATATATACCTAATACCTTATTACGTGCACAATCTATCCATGCACCTTGTATATCAAATATCATAACATATCAACTATAACAGTAGCACCACTAAACATGATCGAAACTGAACTTTCTGAAGTGCTCTATACATGTATTAGCTAATGACTGCAAGTGGTCAAAATCTCATTTAGCCCTGTTGGACATTCTTCTGTAAGGTCCCAAAAATATTCTTTTCCCATCTTCCAACACATTCCCTAGCTGCTCCATCACAGCCATTTCCAAGGACCCGCCTCCTGTAAAGAAATGTGCTCTCTCACTTAAGCTGTCAATTGTTTTAGTAGGCAACCTTTCACATGGTTTGTCAAACAAATGCATAGAATGCAATGAATGTTGCAATGTGTACAGAATGAGTTACATGATAGTGGTTCATACAACGATGAAAAGGCAAATGAAGACCAAAAAGGGAGAGCCTCATTAAATGCAGATGACTTACTAAAGAACAAAAATCTTATTAATGAGCTGACATCTAGTAGAATAAAAAAAGAGTTACAAATATGCATACACGCACGCATACATTATTTATAAAACTGTTATGTTAGACAACTATTTGTAACATGCTATGTTCACACTATAAACAGTACTACCCTATGTGTCATGCAGTGGATGCAAATGTTTCTGCCGTGCAATGAAATGCCGGCCAGTGGTCCACGCCCGCTTCACTGCAGTGAGCTGGCTTATCGCTCTTGTTTATAGGGTGTGATTAATTATGTAACTCTATGACAATTACACAAACTGTTCGATGTCGCCAGTGTGTATGTAGCGCCCTCTGGCACATAACTGTCATGCATTATCCAGTGGCGTTGTCTGCATGCGGTGCTGCCGCCTCGGGACCATGGAGAGAGGGAGGGAGGGAGGGAGGGAGGGAGGGAGGGAGGGAGGGAGGGAGGGAGGGAGGGAGGGAGGGAGGGAGGGAATTAACATAACCGACAAAATTATAGTTTCAATTGTGTATTTTATTAGCATTCGCAATCAACCTTCCCGTACCGAGACTAACATGAACAATACGACTGTCGTTGTCACAAATGGTTAGTTTCAGCGACTAACAGATAAGCCGATTAATCACAGAATAAACTGCTCCAGCAATAAAAAATAGACTAATAAAACAATGAGTTGATAATTTTAATCATTGCGCGATTTAATCGAGCAGCTTAAAAGTCATTTCCAGACATACCGTACACGTGTTTTGCCTTTGCGTATCTTATCACTGTAACCCGATGTGTGCCTTTATCTGACGCAGTCTGTGTGTTGACCCGCTTGTCTGTGCGAGTAAGATTCATCACTGGTTAACCGGTGTGGAATTAAATGAATCCCAACGTTACATATTCGCCGCTTCTGCGCATAATCAGCAATGCTTATTTACACGACCATTTCTGAAATCAGGTCAAATGTACAATACGTTTACTTAATGTTGACAACGTGTCTGCGTTTATATAAAACAAAATTAGCACCCTATGGCGGTTGTAGAACTAGCTATAACCGACAACGTAATTATTTTTGAGGTTTGTCTTTCGGGGACGTGATTGACAGGCGCATAAAGATGTGACGCGTAACTGCCGTAGTGTCGAATTGCGATTGAAAACGAATCGAGATCTCGATGTGTTTGTACAACACATATCATTGTTATAAAGTATTTTGTTATTAAATGTATCTCATATCTCAACATTGGCAGGAACATAAATTCAAAAAGCTTATGTCAGCGAGTTTGGACATCCTTTCATTGCGCGAACGCACATTCACACAATTAATTATGTATCAATATATTAATGGATTTGGTAAATACTGAGACTAATATAGCAAGTCTGTTAACACGACAGATGCTACTTAGTTTTGGGTTAAACGTGCTTGTTAATTCCTATTTATTGTGTTTGCATTTGTTGTCTCATTTGTTTGCAGATTTAACTTATGACATGCTGGTACGCAACGTATGGACATAATAACAACAATAAATTCATCAACAAATACACAGTTATTATTGTGTTACAAGTTATGATGCGTGTGTGTGTGCGTGCGTGCGTGCGTGCGTGCGTGCGTGCGTGCGTGCGTGCGTGCGTGCGTGCGTGCGTGCGTGTATGCATTAAGAGTTATTACGAAAATCAGAAGACCTTCTTATGTACATATCAGTAGAATACTTTCACAGTCCATTAGCCTTGCGACGCCATGGAATGACGCCTTCTGTGGGCTGCCAGGCGCTTTCTCCCACCCAAACAAAGCAAGTCGATAAATATCCGCCCACTTACGTTAATTTCCTGGCGCTAGAGTAGGACAAAATACGCTGTCCGACATGCGCAGAAGCGACAGGTTAGCCATTTTTCACGACACCGGTGACATTTGGAATCATGGACCGCGCGGCAGTGACAGGCTCCGTTGAGATGCG
The DNA here is from genome assembly GCA_963662155.1 of Lamellibrachia columna. Taxonomy (NCBI): domain Eukaryota; kingdom Metazoa; phylum Annelida; class Polychaeta; order Sabellida; family Siboglinidae; genus Lamellibrachia; species Lamellibrachia columna. The sequence goes on from OY759274.1 coordinate 36,070,835, forward strand.
TCAATGCCACTCTAATTAGCCAGCGTGCTGAGTTGTTGCACTAATCTAATAGGGGTTACACATAGTTTTGTGAAGAGAAGACGACGTATTGAACTACGGCTTGTCAGCAGTTGCTGGATGCTAAGCTCTTCATATCTTCGTCAAGAACATTGGCTCGCCATTCCATGCGTACGAGCCAAGGACACCCTTCTGATAGTTTGCAGACATCTGCATCCGTCTGTCGGCGTCCGGCACCGGTCGCTGGGGCTTGGAAAGTCGAGCCACCTGACGGACAAATCTAAAATGCATTATTCTGCCACAGATTTCGAAGAAGTTCACTGTTATCCAGATTTGTTAAAGTATACTGCGTGACAACGTAGCTCTAAATGAAGGCAAGAAAATCAGAGAGAAACGATGAACAAATACACCAAAACTGATCTGTGAAAACCTTCATGTTGAAGTGACAGACCTTCCACCCTTAATGAACAACCGACCTTTACGGAAGCGACTCGTCCAATGATTATGATGAACTCTGACTTTGTTTCTGCGGTAACTGTTACATGAGACGTCATAACAGTAACTGTGTTCTGTAATGAAATCAAACCGTATTGATGTACGATGCCTACTAGTTCGTCAATAGTGTCCTTGTCGAGATCGCTGTGCCGCCTCTGCGCCTCCAACCCGAGAAGCGGTTTCGGCTTTGGGACGTAGTAGAGTCGACTTACGACGTTGTCTATCTTCTTCAGCGGCAGTTTCTGGTGGCCGAGCTGGAAGGTAGGCGGTACGATGGTACCCCATGGCTGACGCGTCAAACGCAGCATCTTACTGGTCGAGGTCAATGTTGTGGTCCGGCTTTCTTCGCTCTGCCGTCGTTGGTACTCCCGCGGACATCGCCATGAGCCCTCTCGTTTCAACCACACCGTCCCGGCAGGCCTCAGTTTACCGGGTTCGCTACTGATGCCTACGAGTGAATGACAAACATCATATTTATGGTGATTTCTATCAATATAACGCTCCTCAAGTTATTGATTTTGTTTTATGTATATATGACTATAGCCAGTATGGCAGTTTATACCACTTGCACGCACGCACGCACGCACGCACGCACGCACGCACGCACGCACGCACGCACGCACGCACGCACGCACGCACGCACGCACGCACGCACCCACGCACCCACGCTCGCACGCACGCACGCACGCACGCACGCACACACACATACACACAAACATGCACGCACGCCGGTCCAGTAAGATATACCACCGTCCTACCTGCGCTCTGATGCGACGTCTTCTTTTGTATTGTGGCGTCATCCGCGCTGCGAATCGACTGAAACGGCTGCTGCGGCTGCCTCTCCGTCGCCGTCACCGTCTCCGCGCGGATGTGCTCTGTATCGGCATCCTGCTGGGGCACATCCGCTCCTGCTCCCAGCGTCTCTGCCTCTGTCTCTTCCACAAACTGCGTAACGAGGAGAACATTGTTGTCGTGTCATGTCACGGCTTGCGAAGAACACGTTTGAAGGCCGCAGAGGTAAAGCGATCATAGTCCTCAGAGTACAAGTTTGCGAGAACAGCTGGGTCCAGAGAATTGCAGGATCGAAGAGGATGGATTGATGGAGGATAAATACCCCGAGGGAAGAGATCGGGATGCAGTAAGAGTCAGGATGATGTGGGCAGATCAGTTGGTGCGGATGGAGGCCAACTATCAAAGAAAGAAGAGGAGGAGAAACAGCGAGACCCCAGGAAAAGGAACGGACCACAGTTAAGATGGGAAGACACCGCTGAGGGGTGGAAGAAAGGCGGGGAGGACGACAGGTGTAGAGAGAGTGCAGTCGATATGGAGCAGTGGAAAGGACAATAACTGAAGCAGTGCAGCAGTATAACAAATAGTCAGTATCACCCATTTAAAGGGAACTACGAGGAAAACACATAGACGATTAAGTAGACTAAACGGGAGACTTACCCCCGAGGCTTCTCCTTCCGCCGGTACTGACGTGCGCAATCGCGCAGGGTTGACGTCTTCGATGGCGCCGATGCTCATTTGTCGACTTTCAGAGGAACCGTATTCTCCTTCAAAGAAGATCTCAACGTTAGTGTAGGAATTCAAATAATATGATGGCCAGAAAAGGTGTAATGGGAAAGAACTAATCAAGAACCAATTGAATATTAAATTAGGAGTCAGGGTGCCATATTCCCAAGAAGCCAACACAACACATCAAAAGACATGGAACGATCGGGGCAAAAAGAAAAGGCGATGAAACACCTGGAGCAGACTGAGAGAAGTGGAAGCAGAGATAACAAAAGCAGGCTATAAACGAGTCGTTTATAGCCTATGCTCTGTCAATGAGTGAAAGTAGGGTGAAGTAATATTCACCTTCTGCTGGTGCGCCCTCGTGGCCGTCCGCGGAACCAGCAAACACGACGGGCGAAACTTCCGAGTTGACATTCCATTGTCCCAGCATCTCCATTCCGACGGCTGTTTCGATGTCTTCATTTCGTTCCTGATCCTCCCTGAAATCAACTGTTCCAATTCGTGAATTTGATCTTTCTGCAAATCCTGCTTCAATTACAGAAGGGGCCACGTCGGTGGAGTTTTTTCTGAAGGAACCCGTGTTTCTTCTCGAAGTCGACGTTATTGGTTGCTTCCTTTCCTCGGCTGTTTCGATATCTTCATCTTGCTCCTGATCCTCCCTGAAATTAACTGTTCCAATTCGTGAATTTGATCTTTCTGCAAATCCTGCTTCAATTACAGAAGGGGCCACGTCGGTGGAGTTTTTTCTGAAGGAACCCGTGTTTCTTCTCGAAGTCGACGTTATCGATTGCTTCCTTTCCCCAAAGCCCGATTGTTTGCGTTCCTTTTCAGCAACGTCTTTGGAATTTATCCTCGAACTCCTAGAGATGGACTTTAAGTTCGACCTTCCAGAAGTCGTAGATATTGACGGTATGGTAGACCTTCGCAATTGTTTCCGTTCCTCGTACCCTGATCCATTGCGATCGTGTTCTACCAAAGCGTCGTTTGACTGTACCATGGAGCTTCGTTGTTCATTCCCCGAACCACCCGGTTCCTGTTCATTTAAAACAGTTTCGTCCATTGAATTTGATCTTCGATCCACATAACCCAATTCCTTGCGTTCTTGTTCGACTATTCCCGGGGCAACATCGTTTGAATTTTTCCTCGAGCCTCGTTTTTTAGACACCGAACCTTTCCGTCCTTGTTCGTTTGAATCAGGAGTTGCGTCCATTGAATTTACCGTCGAGTTTCGTTGTTCACTTCCCGAACCCTTCCGTTCCTGTTCGTTTAAAGCGGGAGTTGCATGCGATGAATTTTGCATCGAGCCTCTAGAGCGAGACCTTGAAAGCGACCTTCCAGATTGTTTACGGTCTTCGTTGTCTGAGCTCTTGCGTTCGTTTAAATCAGACGCAATGTCCTTGGAATATTTCCTAGAGCTCCTAGATGTTGATGATATAGTCGACCTTCGTGATTGCTTCCGTTCCGCATACCCCGATTCCTTGCGATCCTGTTCTTTCAAATCTACCAAAACGTCTTGAGATTGAGGCCTAGACTTTCGTTGTTCACTTCCCGAAAACTTCCGTTCTTGTTTAAAGCCTTTTATAGCTGTCGTTACGTCCGATGAATTTATCCTCGAGCTACGATCCCCGTGACCCGATTCCTTGCGTTTTTGTTCGTTTAGTACGTCCTTATAATGTATCACCGAGCTGCGGTCCTCTTGTTGCGATTCCTTGCGTTCGTCTTCGTATGAATCAGGTGCTTCGTTCGTTGAGTTCACACCGGGGCTCGTCGTACCCGCCATCATTGGGCTGAAACCTCCAGGTCGCTCGTCGTCAGCTCGGTCCTGTCGATTTATATCAGGCGTCGGTTCACGTGAGTCTTTCTTTGAGCTCCCGGAGTTCGGCCGCGGGCTCAAGCTTTCCGACGGTGGCCCTCCGTTCGGTTCCGCTGGTTCAACCGGGTCTAGTTCGGTCGCTTCCTCGAAATCGTCAGCGTAAGTATTGTCCTCGGCGTTCTCCGCCATCGCATTACTGTCGTCCAGTCTGCGTTCCGGTTCGGCAGCGATGTCGCCCGTCGACTTACGAGAGGCCTGCGGCGGCGTCGGCGGTGGCGGTGATGTTGGACGGGCAGACAAGGACGACGACAACGAGTCGTCCGGTCGAGGCTCGCGACTCGGGTCTTCCGACTGCAGCTCGGTAGACGATGTCTCCGTAGACGGCGGAACGGCAAACTCCTCCTGTCGGGGGGTAAAGATAATGTTGTAGACTCACACATACGTGTCCACTACCGATGTTTCTATTGATAAATTCCACGTATTTATGGGCCATAATACGACACGTGTGACATCCGGTCAGAACAACAACACATAATAAAATCCGTCGACTGATTCTAGAAATTAGCGGTTTGTTCGCAGCGAACAATCTTTTATACCAGGTTCTACCATGTTAGTTCAAAGACCATTAATTTGTGGGAGTGCTGTAGGCTAATTGGAATAAATATGAAATATGGTAGTATTGCAAACATTAATCAATGCGAGACATTTACTTTCTATCGCAGGAAGCGAGGCATCTGGTCAAAGAGCTCACACCAGAACAAGCCATAACGAACACATTGCCGTCCATTCCACTCTTTCGAAAGGATCTAAATACCCTGCGACCAGACATAAAAAACCTCCAGTATTATCCCTCATTTTCGTTAATAATAACATAAAACGTTACGCGCAGCGATTTACGCTTTTGTGTCCAAATTAATTATTTCATACAAATACGTATAACATTAAAGCCACAACATGAGCCAACAGTAGGTGAAACACGAACGACACAAAGGGACTCTAAACTCAAAAAACAACTTCTATTCTGGACTGGTTATACCAGTTTCATATATGGATATTTGCTATGACTGTTGGTTGACAGAAGTGCATCTCCTCACCAACTGTCACAACCTCTCTGCGAACTAGTAGCCAATCAAACGCCCTCAAACATGTCAGCAGCCAATGGAAACGCACCTTGTTGAAGGCCAATTTAACGAATGACGACACGGACCCGGCCGAGATGGCTTGTGACAGAGCCGCATCTATGGCGGCTTCGCTGAGTGTGCTGTCGCTCGGTCGCCGAACTACAACCAACCGTAGCCATGCATATATATATATATATATATATATATATATATATATATATATATATATATATATATATATATATATATATATATATATATATATATATATATATATGGTCTCAACTGTTTTCACAGTTTCTCGCGCGTGTTTTCGCCATGAGCAAAAACAACACGTTATGAAACGAGGAAAACCGCAAAAAACGACAAAAAAACGGGGCGGGGGGGGGGACGGGACGGGACGGAGCGGGACGACACATGTGTCGTTCTACTTACAGAAGGGTTACTATTAACCGGCTGCTAATACTTCAGTCTTTACATTGACACTAATTCCGATGTAGGCCTATATACGTTGTCCTTTACCGTACAATATTTGCCACGTACACATATGGGTCTAATACCACCCTCCACGGCCTAAGACCTGAATGCTGCTGCTGAGCGCAGTGTATACCTTGGGTATTCCATTTACTAGATTTTGATATATTAAAATACATATCAACATAATTTTTATCTTCGAGAGAACCGTTTCCGATAACGGATATCGGGACGTCTTTGACCGTGTCGTTCTGTGAAATTCTTGGCAGTGTGGTTCATAGTGTGCATTTATTCTTACAATTTACTGTCACTGGTCGTTTAACCAAAAATGCACAACAGATATATCTACAAACGCATTTATGACTTTCTGAGACATTTTGTTAAGGACATAATGATCAGTTGATGTAGGTGTTCGCTCTACGCAATGCTTAATGTATGTACCCGCGACGTGTAATAAAACACATAGGCCATAGGTAAATCGTATCTTGAAGCAGTGCGTTTCAAAACATTGCCAAGCAAAGAACTGGAGGTGCATTTAGTGGTATTTGTACGAGGCGCCACGAGGCGAATGTTTCGTTGGAGAAAGTCGAGGCGACATCGCATCGCACGCGTCGCCGCTTCAAAACAGGATCAGTTCTATCAAAGCAAGTGATGTGTCGCGGCGATAGGGCAGTTTACACGGGAAGATCAAGCTGCAAACAGGTCATAAGCGACGGCACCGTCTCGTTGCGATATCACCTCATGTAAACCCATCTTTATTTACCGGGTTCTAAGCCTTCGTCTGCAACCGGTATAAAGTAACCGCCGTCACTGTGTCCTTTGGCGTCACTACTGAGCGCATCTGACGTGCCTTCCTGACTCGAGCTGTCCATATTCAGTTGTTCATGTTCCCGCCGTCAGGTCCTGTCTCCTCCCACTCATAGGCCGCTAGTCCCGTTCACGCAGTTCAGCAACACCAGGGTTGCACGCAATCCGTCCGACAAAACATATTACGCATCACATGACGTGTACATGAGTTTTCATTGGCTTTCCGGATTATTGTTTAGACACGTGATACGTAATAACGTGGCGTGCAGCGCGTCTGACTAAGGCCACAAAATGAGCCAAGTGTTTAACGTTAACAATGAGCGGACATTGGCTCAATGTGAAATAATTATAGAAACTTGCCAAAGTTTACATGTATTGTCGTCGTTGTTTCGTAAATATTAGTTGTTTTGTTAAATCAATTTTAATATTTATGAAATATGGAGCTAGCACAAAGGGTCTACATTGTGTTAATACTACTGTTTCGTGTTATGTTAATTATAGTTCTGTGTATTTTTATTACCATTGCACGCAGAGTGCTAAATTAAAACTCGGTTTCCTGTGTATTAATGCCCAATTCCCGTTGCAACTAAAATGAGGCATCTAATTAGTCAAAAACAGTTGTAGGCCCTATACGCATTGTTATCGAATTATTTATGTGGCTTCAACTGTAATTTCAACGTAACATACACAGGGAATCCACTTACCGTCAGACAGGTGATTCCCTAACCGACCAACGTGGCTCCGATCGCATAAACCCAAGAAGCGATGACGTAGCACACGTAGCGAGATCGGGAATGGAGTCGAGATCGAGGCGCTTGCAAATAGGCTCTATTACTTTGACAATACGTCACTTAACGGCAATTAACACGACTGCCACTCAAAGTTCCATATTATGGTAAGTGGACAAGAAAAAGTTCAAATATGTTTCATCTACATATAGCCAACCGTTAGAACACGAGCGATTAACTGCCCAATTCGTCGACCGATACCATGTCATATCACGGTGCAAAAATCGGTCGTGTAAACATACATGGAGACCGACTAGTGAGGCAAATTTATGGATTGTGTCGGTGTGTAGAATTGGGACTGCTCCCAATTTGGCAGCCATTTTGAAGCAGTGGCCAATCAGCAACCGACAGCAGGTCATCCGTCCTGACCTTTCATATCAGGAGTGGTTGGAGTCAATATCTAGGAGTCGACATGTCGCGCGTCTAAACGCTAACATACTTTAGCTGCCCATTATCATGCAACAACGTGTCGCTCGACCATTTGGGGTACACAATTGCCCGTGTAAAGCGTCCTTTAACACATGTCAATTAATAAGACATTCATACTTCTAGCACTATTTACATAATCATTAGATACTTTGTTCCATTAATTTGTCGTCACCTGTGTACTTCCTCATATTCAATCCATTTTGTTCATTTATTAACTTGTACTAAATGTGCACTCCGTTTCTCTTGCAATTTTGTGAAGGCTTGATCTAGTCAGTACATCCCTACAATAGTGTAATTAGTTTTTTTAATTTATATAATCAGCATTTTTTTTATTAACCTGTACTGATTCTGTAGTCGATCACGTCTTGCATAATTACTTTGTGTGACCAATACAGTACAGTAAAGCAGGCGATGAAAAGTGATGTATCATTAATTTGGTTTCTTCGGCATCATTCTGTTTCGCAAGACAGTTGTTTGCGCCGTGGTCGTCAAATCCGTGTTGCGCGTCGCCTGGTGCGACTGAAGAGCCCCATTCCACGAAGGCAGTGCACGATTTGCATACCTTTGTTTTCTGTTCTACCGGACAGTTTGATTAACTGAATTATATTACGTGCGCGTGATAATATGCCAACCCTAGACCAATATAGCAGCATGCATTGGGCCAACATTGGTCCAAGTTGGAAATGCTGTGTGGGAGGCCCCTAACGTCAGACGAATACTTCCGAATTCACAACCAACGTTTTATTAACAAAAGATGCACATCTTTTCTGTGTACCACATATAATTAGTATGCTGCTACGAACATATAAAATATTTACATTCGCCAGAGGGCGCCACGAACAAATTGTGGGCCAAACATTGACTGAACGACGTCGCCGGTGGTACATCGGTTTCAATAACACTCAATTTCTTCTTCCATTTAAGCTCAGGACTCTATGTTAGCCACATATAAATGTGGCTAGAGTATTTTCGAGCTGTGAATTTATGCGACTTATATTCTGATTGGAGATAAAAAGAGCACTACAGAGTAATCCAACGAGGTTCACATGGAAACATAACTTAATATATTACATACCTTATCTGCCTTACATATTCTTCTGGTGTAGTAGTTATTATTGTGCGATCACATCACACACGCACATATTGTTATACTTATTATTGAGGTAGACAACTGGAGCCGGCAGGATAACCTACATAATATTATGTTAGTCACAACAACATAGTGTACAACATTTGGGGAGTATGACGTCACAGTGCAATAGAGAGGTCCTATAAGTGAACGTGTACAAATGCCTATACCACGTCACCGAGACGTGCGGTGTTCCTCCGCGGATCTTTCCCGTTTTTATTTTACCCGTTCACAAAGAGCAATACCGATTCCACACATTCACTACAAGTTCGTTGTCATTTGTTGACGATTCTATGCCTAGTATATATGAATGAAAAACATTGCCATATAATTCAACATTTCTAGTGAGACATTAGGAGTTGATGATTGGACAATGCCTAATATACGATCTCAAACTAATCGATACAAAATGTTTCGCTGCCGAGTCGACACATTGCTAGTGGTTAACGTTTGGGTCCGCGCTATAATGTTAGATTTAGAAGAGAATCATTTTGTATTTCGCTCCTTACGCCGGCAAGACATGCAAAATATATTTGTGACAGCTTTTATGCAAACACGTTAAACTGTTAACGTTTGGTCATGCATAGGAACTAATGTGAGAGGCTCTATTCCCGGTATAGCAAAACACAAAACGTTAATTACCAATAATGTCCAACGTAGCAACGACGTCAAAACTTGTCAGTTTACTTATAAAGCTCAGTTGTCGCATGCCACTTGAAACAGGACAGACGTAATTATGCAACTGCAAGTTTTCAACCAACATGTACGTCAAAGTTCCGATATTATTTTGGCGGTCGTTCGCTTTACAATGTATAACCTACCAATATCGAGTTGTTGAAACTCAACGTATAGACATTGGAACGTGTACCTGCAGCTCGGGCAGCTACCAGTACACGACGGGTACGCTTCACTGGATGAACCTCTCTAGCAACACGTCATAACTAATGGACGTCACGCTTAATGAAAAGCAGCGTAGCAGCGAACCACGTTAACACTGCAGGTCTATAGTTTTGATACATCTCACCCCGTAATAGTTTATATTATATATGAACTTTAAAGGTAATACGTAATTTAAATCTGTATTCACATGTACAACCATTGTTAACATAAGGCTAGGTAGAATATTGGAAGAAAATAGTATGTATACAGAAGCTATTAAGTTACAGCTGCTACTAGATGTCCTTGTCAGAAACCGACCAATTCTGTTTTTAAATATACTGACGCAATCACTTGATTTGTTTGTATTATTTTTCGCCATAAACCTTTATAAAAACAAAATGTACGTTTTTACAATCAATCAAACCAAACCACTGGCCGCATCACTAGTTCACATATTGTCCACTAATGCTACCGTTCTCCGATCTACATGGTGGCAGGCTTGGTAATATCTAATTGACAAGAGCGAACCTGTTGGAACGTTTAATACTATTTCATGATAATTGCATGCTAATTAACTGGTTGAATAAATTTCAACTCGTACCTTGGGATGATCTCGTCCCATATAGTGACATTCTTTGAAAGAGTGCAATCTTATTAAACACACATTATAAAACAAGAACACTTGCAACAGTTTAATACTTTGATAATGCAATTTTGTACTACCATATTTTAATAGTCAACCAACCTTTTACTTAGATTTATACCTACGTACATCAAATATGTACAATATACATGTTGATACAAAAAACAAATTAAAGCTATAATTACTTTTCTACATAAAACACAACCAAATCTTACCAACATATATTCATACATATTTACATACTTCTCTACTTGGCTTTCTACGATACGACAAACTAGCGCCCATTTTATTCACAACAGCTGAATATGCAAAACAAAATAAACTCTCACAAAATCTGAACAACGAAAACACAAATCTTAATACACATCATCAGCACTGCTCATTTTATATTTCGCATAAAAGAATAGATATCGTTCAACCCTCACCGGGCATGGCACAGGTACGACATCCACCACACTGACAGTACACTGAAGACAAGCACCTTCAGGAAAGCTGCCAACACTGCTTTGGCACAAGTAGGTTTCAACACACAAACATTCAAAACCTAATGGCTACATCCACACATTTGTATAACACTAAAGAACCCTTCATCAAGTAAGGGGCTTTTGAAAAAAAAAATTTTTTTGGGGGGATATGATGGACCTCAGCCACACCCTTATAAAAAGTGATAATTGGAGGAAGTGTGCACACATTGCCAATTCAGTGAATAGAAAGTGGATTATTGCAAAATTTCAGTAGGAAAACAACTCTAAAAAATATACCTTTCCATTAATTTTTTTATGATAATCCAAGTGTACTCTTGACCCACCCGCTCAACCACATCCAATCTTTGGGGATTATTGGTTTTTATTTTATTTACAAAGGCCCTAAATCGGATGTTAAGTATCCCAACCATAGACTTACAACAAAAGTATGACACGTTCCTGAACACGTGGCCAAGACACCATAGGTGTACTTTAAAAAAAAAAGCGTTTATTTTGTTTATTATATTTGTGTACATGAACTATTACACTATTTTTTCATTTACATATGACGGACGGTAGAAATGGCTTTGGGTTAGATGCTGTTATCCACGGCATCGTACTCTACATAACGTCCAGTTGCCAGCATTGTCGAGTCAACATGCACACCCCGACTCTTGGTTTTCCTGGCAACTTGAGGCCGCGTCAGTGACATCGCCGCTGAGCACTCTCCACCGCATTCAAGTGGCTTCTCTGGCAGAGGTTTTATGAACCTTGGTGACGAGTCAACACTCCGATATTTAGATGCATCATGATGTTGTCTCCTTCCACGAGGACATACAGGTTCTGTCCTTGATGACATTGCACTGTGGTCAGGGCTGACAGGTGACCCAGATGAGGTGACAGGTGTTAACTCAGTCATGCGAAAGTAGTCAGCACTTTTTGATTCCGGGGCATCTGAAAATAACAAGGGACAGTATAGGGAATCATCAACTACCTGCAGAAATAGCAATGAAAACAAAACTGGCAATTGACACCTCCTGGATTGAAATAAGTGAACAAATGTGTCGCTTATTTACAAAATGGTGGCCACGACAACAACAGCAGCAGGAAGTGAATAAAATAACAAAGTTATGAGAAATCCCAAACACGAAGCTTTCAATTACTGTGCCTAGTTTAAAATCTTATTACTTTTAGATGTTATGTTGACAGTATTGCTTAACATTGATGAAATACTTATAATACTGGAATTCATTATCTTATTTTGTGTACACTATTACCTTAAGAGCTTTAATGTTGACAGACAAAATAACGTAACACAAAAGTCCTTTATTCCATTTAAAAAGTCCTTAATAAATTAGTTTAGGTAGTTTTTGTTAAGTGTTTTCGAAAATAATAACATCTAATTTGCAGGAGAACCTAAAATAGTGAGTTTCTTAAGCAGAACTTCACACCAAACTAAGTAAGTGATACATCATTATACAAGAAAATAATTTTTTTATAAAGAACATAACATAACAATTCTGCTTTACTGTATTTGTTGACATAATCTAGTTTCTAACAAAGAATTTACCAACAAGAACATTTTATTTTGTGGCTCGTTATTAATATTAATGACTGATTGAAATTAACTGCATCAAATACTTGATTAACATGGTAACTGTAATTGATGTGTTTAATAAAACAGTGGCAGTGCATGAAATGAGTTTGCCATTCTGTTTATTTTGCATGCAACCAGAATGTAGTTTAGACTGGCAACGACAGTAACTCTGCAATCAGAGCAATTCAACCAAATGCAAATAGCATGCATTTGACTTCCTGATTAGTCATAATAAAGCACAAATCTTCATTTACTTTGGTTAATTCAACCATCCCACATGTTTCTTTTTAATTCAAATTTGGTAATGTGATTACTTTAAGCTGACATTTATGTAGCAGAAACCTGAAATTGAATTTGTACTAGTTATAATAATTTTAAGTAAACTTCCATTTTTTCACTTGGAATTTGCCCCAGTGAAGTGGAATTTTTCCGCTGCTTATATGGAATTTTCCATTATTTGAAACAGAATACAACAGTTGATGCAACTCAAACTTCTCATTGGGAAAGAAACAGAAAAGTTCCAAATAAATCCAAATAGTTTGATTTATGCTAGAATAGAAAACTACTAAAGAGTAGGCCTATTCTAGAATGGATTGATTTTCCAGTTTCCTGGAATGTGAATTTTGACATGGTTTTACCTCTCAAGAAATTAATTAAAGTTATCTTCTTAGCCAAAACATTTGATAGAATTCTATAGAGTATTGGGTAAAGTTACTACAGATTCTACAGAATGTGTTTACATCTACCAATTTTCAATAGATTTGTATTGAATTTTATTGAATTCTACAGAGCATAGTAGAATATTATATAGAAAACAATAGAATACTACAAATTTTATGGAATATTTTCTGAAAGCTATTGAATTGTCTGTGCAAAAATCCTACAGAATATTCTATAAAAATTCCGTAGGTTTTTTGCTCAGGGTCTCTTCTGATATTTCGGACAAATTATGAAGACCAAGAGATTCTGCCAATATGTCACAACAGAAAATCAGTTTCTTGTCAGGTAAAGCAGTGTAAAAATAATACAGAGTACTTATCAAGCAAACGGAATGCCAGTTTGCGTTTAACTGAATTAAATTTGAATAACAAATTTAAAAGTTAGTCTAACAATTTTTTTTGTGAAAAGTAAAATCAAACTTTGCTTTTGCTTACATATTCAGTCAGTGTTATTGCCAGTGTCATAACACTGCTTAATTAGAAATTGTGTTTTGCTAAAAAAAAGTAGCACTTAGCATGACATTTACATGGCACATATTGGCAACAGGTAAACAACTTTTAAAAGTGCAAAGTCTGATCGCGTTTAGTGTAAAATCATATTATATAGTACACACTATAATTATCTGTTGTAACATATAGACCACCTAAATGTTTTATTTTAAAATGTAATTTGGCTGTTTTCTGTTCAGTTTGTACATTTCAGGGTAAATATCATGTTGATTGTTTACAGAGGAACATGATTTGACAGGTGTTAATGATGTGCCCACCATGCCATTTTGTGAATACCTGACCCCAATAAATGTTGTCAATCGTAAATGGAAACAGTTGACAGTTATTCGCAAATGTACTTAATGCATGGTGAGGTAGATGATAAAATGATAAGTCAAATTATATTAAAAAAATTGTGGTTTATTAAAACACATTTGCGTGGTAAAGATGTTCGAATAGATATAATTCATGCTACTGGTATATGACACGATTTTATGAAGAAGAAAAAACGATCAGACTTTATACCTTTAAACAACAAAGCAAAATACAAAAGAAAGAAACCGGGTGCAGGAAAAGGACCAGAACATGCAGGATTCAGTTGGTGAGTCGACATTAAGAAGTGCAGTGAAAAGTGCCCCCCAAAGATAGTGCCTGGCCCTATGGTGCCACATACGTTTCTCTGGGTAGGCCCTAACATATTCTGTAGCAATGAATGCTACAACAGCTACGTTGGTTTCCCCTTCCTCGCTGCTGTTGCCACGGCCACTGTCGCTATTGGAAACACTGCCAACTGACAGACTTTCGTTGTCTTCCCTGGGAGTCAGCAGTGGGTTTTGGGTGGGAAAATTTACCTGAAAACAACACACATTCTTTGATTCCAATAACTGTGAACGGAATTTTTTTTTTAGCCTAGTCTGATTTCAAAAGACACTTTAATGGCACCAATCGTTAATAAAGTGATCAGATTAACACCTCTACATAAACAGCTTGTTAACAGCTTGCTTTCAAAAAGTGTGCACACATGTGCAATTGCAAACAGGTACTCTCTAACATATAATAATGCAGTTTAGTCAATGTCTTAATGAGAGTCTCCTCAACTATGTGCAGTGTTTGAAATTAAGGCCTTTTTATTGATGGCGACCGATTAAAAATCCTTCCCGCTGAATCAGCCAAAATGCGCAAATTATCTGCCCCCACCCCGCCGATTCATCCCAGGGGTCATTGCTGGGTCAGACTGTACTAGTGATGCATGTTACAGTACTTGATAATATATGCTAATTCCATATAAAATACAATTGTGACAAATTACTTCTTCCTTGCCAGCGACAGATCACTGCCAATGCAAAGTCTGCACACATAAGGGAAACCCCTGGCATTTGTAACATGGATGCCTATTGGATAATTCACATTTAATTACATCAGTATCTTGGGGAATACTAGGGAAACACCAAATCAAAGATGGTGGACAAAGTTACGAGAATTTGTGAAGGATATTGCACCAATTTACTTCATACTGGTGATACTAAGGAGGCAGACAATCCAAGTTACAATAATAATCTGCCAAAGCGTTCTGATTAATGGCAGTGTAGCTGTTTCGCAAATAAAATTCACACTGACAAGTCTATTAAATTCATTACTTTTTATTATTTTATTGGCCTTCTAGTTATAAGAAATGAATGACAATATTTGGTATGGTTTATTAAATTATTATTTATTCTAATTTAAAGCAGTGTTTTAGTTTTATGCATGAAAATTTTGCTTTATTATGTATACTTACTTTTTATACATTTTTGTGGGGCCTCTTCAAAATAGAACTGGACTAGTAAAAAAAAATCTGGGCCAGTTAATTTTTTTTCGGCAAATTTCAGACTGATATGCTAATAATACTTTTTACATGAGTGCACTTTTCTTTTTTATTAGTCAAAAATAAATTCTTTTTTGTCTTTTCTGTTTTGTCTTAGGATCTTGAATATTGGTAAATACATAACCTAGCGTTCTTCTTCTTCAACATTTAATGCAATAATTGGTCTTATCTTATCTCACCAAAGAAACTAAGATTAAGGATCGGGCCCAAATATAGAAATTCATTTATAACCCAGCATATGATTAAAAACAAAATTGACAAATATCTCAGGAGGGCAAGTTACACAAAAACCTCCTCTCGCCAATAGATTCCTTGCCATCTGATTTTATTATTGGATGGAAATGTTATAAAATCTTCGTGAAAATGTTCATCAAGTTAATGGTAGAGAATAATGAAGTAACGATTTTCTTCTATTGTGATTTACGTACTCAACGTTTCGGCTACCACTGGTAGCCTTCATAAGGAATTCTTGGACGACTAGTCCGAAACGAGGGGGATACTGAATCAGCCACATATGGGACGGCCTGAAGAAGGAGAACCAGTCGTCCCAGAACTCAGTTCCTGATCTCAATAGTTGTGATTAGAGGAACGCTGTTCATTCATTGTGACACTGCGTTGTTATAAACCCACAAAGACCCAATCATTAGGGAACAAACCTCGAGGGAACCGGAGCGTGTCTTCCCAGGTGATTTGAGGGGGGACAGAGGATGGTTGACATGTCCAGATATGTGCTTGGGTAGGGTAGAACTCTGCTTCATCTGCTGGTTGTAGTCTGGAGATAGTGGACGCCGGCTGTCTGGGGGCGACGGGTACCAATGGGGCAGAGCCGGCAATACCTGAAATTGTAATAAGACAATGTAACAATAAATAATCACAGAAATCATGACAGTTCATAGAATATAAAACTTGGGGTTGTAGTTTTGATTGACAGCCTGGAGAAGGATTTGGTGGTTGGGAAATGAGTGGAAGTAGGGGCTGACCGAAATCAAGAGTGACTGACTTAACAACAAAATTGGGACTCACAACAGAGGCGGCAGTATATGTGGCTGGAGCCTGAACAAAGTGGAAAAGGATTGTGTGAAAGACCCTGGCTGCTGCTTGGCCAGACTCAGCGATATGCATAAGGAAGAGTTTTGATTACTGGCATATTTTAAACATGAGACGAGTCTACTTTAACCCTCGTCCTCTTATTGAGTCTGATGTTCTTTAGCACCACTGTGTTTCTACACCCGTACTTGTGACTGTTTTGATGGAAATAACAAAGGCATAAATGTAAAAATACAAATAGATGATAGGAATTACTTTCTTCACTATACGTATGCTCTTGCAACTGCATGCAATGGATGCATGGCGCAACACTCGGTGTATCCAGACTCAACAACACCAACTCAATCTTAGTGGTCGATGAACGACTCCCCAGTTCCATGTCCAATCATCGATGCAGCAACAAGACAGATAAACTTACAGAAGTACTTTATCGCAGGCAACCAAAGCTAATGAAAAGATCACACTGATACTGGGTGACTACTTTGGAAATGAAATTGTTTGCCTATGGTCAAAATGTAAATTTTGTTGGTAAAGGCAGCCTGCAGATGATACTAAAAGTGTACATTTTGATTTGTGAGATCCAGCTCAGAACTTTTAATTAAAGTATGTTAGAATGACACTTAACAGATACTTTAGCCATATATCACATGAAGAATGATCTCCTAACTTTCTCCACTTACATTCAGGGTCCTCCCAACTGTATTTAATGAGGCAGTCCACCATGGTATGTGTTCCTAGATACGACTTCCCTTTTGATGAGATATATGTACAGTCGAGCCTCGTTATTACGCGCACCGTCATTACACGGATTCGGATATAAGGCGGTCGGTTGTGGACCGATTGTCTACCCCATTGTCTACGCCAACATCAATCACTGTCCCTGGCTTTCCTTCAGCGGTTTGTAAATTGCAATCGAGATTCACAAATACCCCTTGCGTAAGAATCAGATAAACAGTCTTAAATGCAATTTAGTATGCAATACCAATATAACACTGAGGTGAAATGGCATGCTTCCACTGCATCGTAAATCTAATCGTTTTCGCAACGCGAAACCAACATGCCAAATGCTAACCCAAGGCGCTACCAGTGCGCGAAAATACGAATTCGTCATCCGTCATAAATTTATGCTTCGGTCGAGATTAGTTGAAAGACAAAGTGAAGCAATTACTAGTTCTACCTGTTGTCATTTTCTATGTTTAATCAGCTTACATTCTACGTGTGTCAAATCATATACGTTTTCAGCTGCTCAGATGCAGGTTATTATTTTTGATTCGTAGGCCTATTGGTCTAGTACATCATCATTACATATTTATTCTATAATGGTATACATACATGTATTTTATTCAACAGATTGTGTGACATTCAACAGGGTGTGACATTTAAAAATAATACATGTTGATGCTAGTTGACTCGTTTAATAAGCTCTATAAACTGCGTATTGGCATATAAGACAGTGCTGCAAGCACACAGTGGCTTCGACAGCATTCTTGGACTTGGTGCAGCGATCGCTGTTGTTTAGTATCTCCCTGGTGGCAGATATAGGAACACCTAATGCGTCTCACGTACAGTGTGGTCCGAAATCGTGGACCCCGGCCACCACATTATAATGAGGCTCAACTCTATTTTAAAATCAGGCACATTGACTCTTCCCAATTAACTTAAGCATCTACAAATGAACATTCCAAAATAAGACACATAAGCTCGCTTCCCCCCCCCCCCCGTGGCTGACTTCTGTCCTGGGAGACAATATCTTCTACTGTGCCTTAGTCTAAGATGTCTCCCAGTGTCAATGTCACGGCAAGCTCGGTCACTCCATGGCAGCAGTCCATGTTTCAGGTGGGACACCGAAAGATTTCCGGTCACATTTCAAAACATCTTTGTCGCGGACATCTGGTCTGCCAACTGATCTTTCCCTTCCTGTAGCCAAATTAGACTGATTTTGATGTTCTGTTTTTTCCAGATGTATCCAGTCCAGCATAGTCAATGATGTATGATACTGATGAGTATATGGGGGGGGCTTGTTCTATCGCAATACCACAAACTATGCCATTTTTAGATAGTTTATTTAAACAAATGAAGAATATATAAGCACGTTAAAAACCTGCCAATTAGTGGGCATATCCTGCATTGCCATATAGCAACTACTGTGTTTACTCAAAAAAAAGACAGTGACACTGCTAAGTGAATGCACTCACACAACCGACAATTTAACCTTGGTCTCAGTGTAATTGAAAAAATAGCACACAAATGAGGATATTGCATGTCTGATCAATAAAAGAACAAGGCATTGGGCAGATAAAAGCAACACTTTCATGTCTGGGCCAAACAACTGTCAGTTCAGTCAGTATAGAATTCATTCTTCACTTGGAGCGAGTTTATTGAGTGTTACTGAACCATTAGATAGTGTGAATATTAGTGTAGTGTGCACAGATATAGAAGTTATAAATAACGTGATACAGAGAAATTGCTACAGGCATTTGATATGCCATATCAGCCGCTAGACATTTGTATAACACATCAAGTAATTAAATATAGATTACAGAAGACTCTCTGACAATAGGGCACCAGGGTCATGCCTACCTAGAATTGAAATACAGACTAAAGGAAAGTCTCTTTGCATGAGATGTCTTTTTTCAGATGGGTTTTTTCTGGAAGGGCTTCTTTCCCTTATGTGAGGGGGGTTCCAATAAAAACTGGCTGACTAGTTATCATGTTCTTTTAAATTAGTGACTGCCAATGGATACCCGACATTATGCTACTTAAGAATACACAGAATGCTTTCCTTACCAGAATTCCAGATAACCATAATCAGTCATTTAGCAGAATCAAATATATTGGCTGGGACGGAATCGTTCCCTATTCCCGCTGTATTAAAATGTGCTGCTGAATTGGTCTTTCAACAATTAGGCATTCTAAAGTTTGTAGTCACATTTAAGTTGTAGACAGCTATTGTTATATTTATGGCATTTCATAATGAATTACTAAGTAATTTGCAAAAAAAAAGCTAAACCATATATATCTGTCTATGGTACTAGAGAGAACGATTAATTTTGTATAACTTTATTTCGTACCAATGTAAAATCAGTGTGCATCTCCATATATGGAGCGAGATTATGGAACTCCGTTAAGTGAGACACGGCAGTGTGAAATGTGTCAAAACTTATTTTTATGACAATATTAATTTCGTTCATTTATTGACAGATTGACATATATACTTCACAATATATATATATCGTTTTTTAACAGTTACTCACCGCTATGTCACTATATTAGCCCTAATTTAAAAGGCCTATCAGATGTGAAATGCCAAAAAAAGATTGGAATCGATGACATACGCTACAAGTAGTTCATGTTTACACCTTGACAACAAGCACGTTTGTTCTTCTTGTCTATCTATTGGTTATTTAGTTAGTCCCGCTTATTTTTGCCAAAGTCGAATTTTCCCGCCTTTAAAATGGGTCCAAATTCCTGATGACCTCCTTATTTGGCATTGACCATATGCAAATGAGTGGCAGAATTGGCTGAAAGCGAGTTCAAGGGTCATTCAGCTTCCTTTTGGAGCTTTTATGATGCGTTTGTTCGCAAAACGAGGCAGATCAATCCCATTGTCAATCCCACAATGCTATGCGCTGCGTACTTTACTGTTTACATTTTCAAAGTTGTTGCTAAGAAGAATTGTGTTTTGATAGCTGAAAAACTAACGATATTGTAGTCAGATATGCTGCTTTATTTAGATTAACGTATTACGCAGTCAATGTAATGCTGAACGTCGTTGATCAGGCCAAAACGTGGACTTAACAGCCACAATCGACGGTGGCAGTGACCTTGTCGAAGCAGACAACACTAGTCACTATTGTCTACAACTGGCACTGACGGCCAACATCAGGAGCGATACCACAGCTGTCAATAGTAGCCCATGCAACACTGTGTCGTCACAGTCGCTTCTGTGCAGACAATTTAACTATTAATGCTGTGAAATCTTATGGCAAAGCTGGACCAAATGAACTGAGCAGTGTCTAGATTGTGACATTGTCGTTGATCTTATAAAACATGCTTCTATCAAACGTGCTATAGAAACATGTTTTATGAGATCTATATGCTTCTATAGCATGTTTGATAGAAGCATGTCTAATTCTATGGCATTGTAAATATCTAAATTCCTGTGCATTGAAATAATGATCAGTCAGTTGCATCATATTCCAGGGGGTTAGAAGGTGAATATTTTGAGAGAAAAAATATATATAGAAAATATTTATATAAAAACATATGCGACATACACATATGGCCATGCACAGAGTTAGAATAGTTGAGTTTCTAGTTAATAACATTTGATTTCGAGAAATTGGTTAAGGGGTTTCAGTTTTCTATTCATTCAAACTTTTGCTATTTTACAAAAAGAATTCGAGATTATTACCCCCTCCCGGGTTGAAATATTTGAAGACAAAAATTTAAATAATGAAATATGCTTAATTTCAATACAGTAACTTGCTACAATTAATTTCTGGTGAGATTTATGAACTGTTATTAGACATCATTTATTTAGCAGCAGTTGCAAATTACTATATGGTTTTAGTAATGTAAATATATAGTTACCTATCTACCAGTTAAACATGCCAGAATGATTTTCATTTTCTTGTTGAAATAACACAAAGTTCTATGATAAAAATTACAACAATGATTGGTGGTGAACCACAGATATGAATCACACCTCAATTCACCCCTTTTCCAACTCAAAATTTTTCATATTCTCAACTCATTTACAGTTGTAGAATTTTGTTGTTTTTTTTATTTTTTATTTCTAGTATTGTAACTGTGTGTTGGAAGTAAATGATTGATTGATTAAATCAGCCACTTAATTGAATCAAATTGCTTTAGTCCCATGTGATTCTGCCATTCAGTCCATTGTACATGCACGAATGTACGAACACATGCACGCAAGCACACTGACTGTAGTGGATACAACTGATCAACTCAGAAAGCCATTCCTTGACCAGAATGAGGCGCTGTTCACCTTGGCTTCCAGGGATGACATCAATGGAACTGTCAGATTCATGAGTAGATTGGAACAGTCCTGGCTGTACGAGCTTACCAAGCTTAGCTGACTGCCAACAACAGGACTACATCTAACACACACTATCACCACTTTGCCAGTCAAGGGAAGCCACTTAGAGTAATTCTTTACCCATGAGAATCACAATTAGAACGAGCATCAGGGTCCTTTCAGTGGAAGGCTTCAAATGAGCATGGAATCTGTCCATCTTCCAGCAAGTGGGTCATGGTTCCCAGTGATGGCTCAGTGGACGATCTCAATGGATGGAGTAATCCAATATCAACATAAGAAACACCAGACTCAATGAAAAAGAATATGTAGAGGACTCAAGTAGTTATACTCTGAACAGCTCATTATTGGGCTAACATGAATTTTTGAGGGGTTTGAATGCAAGCTTTAGGGGCTTCTTAAAAAATATTTGGAATTTTTTCATATGCAAATAGCATATATGGGGACTTCATACTTTGTGCCTTGAAAACATCATCATATACAGTGCGTTATAAATGCCTAATTTATATGGTTAACCTGTATGCAATAACTGAAGTACCTCCTCTGGTTCCACTAATCTATTGTGGCAGCACATAAAAATTAACAGAAGCTCACAGCATGCTATTGTTAACTTGCTGCTGGTGTGATAAGCTAAGCACTGCACATAAAGTCAGAACTGAATGCCCCTGAACTAGAAGCACTGGCACTCTGTGATTATGTAGTCTAGCACAACTTTTATGGAACCAAACTCATATATGTTCTGTCGGCTGGAAAATACCAGGCTTAGCAAGGAATGGCTCAACAACAGATAAATATGCCATGAACATCTTGGTTTAGCATAACAAAGCCAGTATCACCAGGCAAGGATTACAGAACTTTTCTGGTTGGATTTTCTACAGATAAAAATCACCCAACCATGAGCAACAGAACATGAATGACCACATATGTGTGTGTCATGTGTTGGAAATGTCGTAGAACAGCCACATAATCCAGGTACGTGTAGAAACAATAGTGGACAGTGGTTAGTTCCTCTGTGGCAGCTTTATAAGAATTCAATCAGGCAGCTCAAGACCCAAGACTAAGTCTGAGGCTTATCCCGTAGACTTTCCGTGCCAGTCGGACACCCACGGGAGTTGCAGACAGGACAATCCTGGTGCATTCCCTGGATCTGAACTGATCAGTAGAACAGGGGCTCAGATGTCTGGAGATTGGCTGTGTAACTAGGACCAAGATGTCTGGTCAGGTTCACGTTACCCCCAGGGAGCGCCACTGTAGACAGTAGCAAAATGCCATTATTTCCGAAATAGAGGCACAAGTTTTGTGTAATTGGTGGGAGAGATTTGTTTCGTCCCAATGTGGAGTCCAAAGTCCTTCATTTGTTAATACCATCTATGCCAATGCAAGAACATACCGTTTTTGATATTTTCAAACATACTTATCATGTAGGGAAGGAAGGCAGTGTTACTGCTGAAGCCACTGGGTTAGTTGAGCCACCCATGTTTCCCAGGAAACTACAGCAGCGACAGTTACATGGTACCACCCAGTGATTGAACATGTTATTAGAACACGATTCACATATAATAGGTTACATTTGTCACAACGGCCAGAACATGCGAGCTAAAAGTACGTTTTTTTGTTTTTCAAAACTTTTGGTAATTGTGATTAATGTGTGCTGGTGTGTAAACTATCAACGTACGTGACCAGACTTTATTATTTGTGCACTTACAAATAGTTTAACTATGCACAGAGAAGAAGATAATTTATATCACTTCGCGCAGTAATGAGCTAATTAAAGTTAATTAAATAAGCCTAATTGTTGAAACAGGGTTAGTTGAACCACCCAAGGCCTGAAGGAGGGTTAGTTGAGCGGCAATTAAAGAATGAAGACGAGTGTTCTTTACCCCAAAATACATCAAGGAATTAATTTTATCCAAGCAAATTGGGACATCGGATAGCTCTAAAGCAAGTTTTTAGCAGTTAGTAACACTTTTGCAATTGGCATATAAGTCTATATTAATTAAGTGTGTCAACTTATTAATTAAGCATGTAGACTTGTCAGAGACACATTAAACCCATTGGGTAGATGTGTTGGCTGAGTTGTTATGAATTTTTTGTACAAGGCCTATGTAAATTATACAAATAAAGCATTTACGCAACTTACGCTACACTGTGGCTCAACTTACCCCACAACCCTATTTGAATCAGCTATATATAATTATCTATGCATGCTGAATATATTATTTTGGTATAAAATTATCTACTAATAATCATAGTTTATGTGAGTAAAAGCAATTTTGACTCATGAATATGATTGCGCCCTAGACATAAAAAATAATGAAAAATGGTTCAACTAATACTGCCTTCCCCTACATACGCATAAGCCAGACAATGTTTAATTTCTTACAAAAAGCTGTAATTGCAAAAATAGTTTAACCCTAGGAGTGACCACTGGGTCGAATTCAGCCAGCACGATCAGTGCGAAAAGCGTTCCAGCCAATTTCGGGCTGATTTTGGTATCACTCTGTAGTAAAATTTTTCGCTCCCATCACCAGTACCTCACAAGGGAACAGATGGTATCATTGGAAAGCTGAATCACTCTTCGTTCTGTTTCATATTTATTCATGAGCATAGTCAATTGCTAATGACGATCTAGCTTAAAAATGCGTCACATAGTTGGTGCCCATATTTGGCTGCTTTACGTTTCCATTCATAGTATCTAAATATGTAACACGTTATACCTTTGGAAAGCTCTTTGATTGGCCTATTCGAAAACATGTGAATGAGTAAGTGGGCTATATGCAATGGATGAGCATTGTCGTTACAAACACGTGTTGTCTGGGCCATCGCATTTTTATTTACTAATCCTCCATTTTGTTTTTTTACTTCATTCTGTGTCAGTTCACTTTAGGCCAGATTATTTCAAGTTTCCATGTCAATATTTCAGCAAATTAAATGACAGCATTAGTGAGTCACGTTATTATACTAGTTCAGACAGTTAGAACGATGTTGTGGGCTTTTTTGAGGTAAATATCAGCAAGTTGCCATCGAGATTACCACGGTAAATAATGCAGGATCTGTCTGATTCAGCAGTCTGGTGTTGGAAAAAAATCATAAATTTAAAAGTTCTCAACATATTTGATTCATTTTTGTTTATTTTGTAGCTAATATGCATGGCTACATTTTTCCTATTGGACATACAGCCACTCAGTATCTGGTAGCAGGGTGAAAATACAAATCTTTGCTTTTTTTTTGATGAAATTCTAATAGTAACATCCCCATGATAAGATTATGTACTGTAGTTTTTATAATTTTATTATAATAAAGAGTCTTTAGCAGCAAAACGTGCGATATTTATTAGCCATGTTATATTTTTTTAAAGCCCCTTTATGAATAACTCTGATTTGTGTACACTGTGGAAATTTAGCATTGGTCACTCACTCCTAAGGTTAAACTGTTTAAAACAGTTCAAATTAAAATCTTGTTAAAGGTGTCATAAGAAAAGTTATTAAAATTCTTACTCATCATCATTAATGTGCATGTAGTTGCATGTAAGCTGCATTTAAAGTTATAACAGACCAGTTGAAAAATGACTAAACAAAAGTCCTCGCAACAACATCATCATCAGAAAAAACATTAACTCATTTCTGAATAATATATATAAATTATAATGACATAAAATGAGACTGCAAATTTTTTATTAGTAAAATTCTCTGAGCTATTTTTAGAAGTTGCTGTATCAGGTGTTCTCAAAATGAATTATAAAGGTATCAGCTGTCACTGTTTTCTAGTTGGGGAGTCATTTGTTTATAGCATCATCTCACAACACTGATGTGTGACACCACACAAGATCAATAACATTTAGCCTCAGACACACACTCAAAGTCAGCACCCTTATGAACTGTGACAAGAAATTTTTTTTTTATAAAAAATACACTGATATAATACAGTGGTAAATGAAACAGCTGCTAAGGGCCCTTTCCCACAATGGAGTGTGTAATATGAAACAGCGATGTGTTGAGATAGCGCCTTATCCTGTCCAGCTGAAGCCCAATTCATATACATCATAACTGTTCAATATCCTACATAATTTGACCTGATTGAGTCTATAAATAAACAAAGAAAAATGGTGAACACACGCTTATACCAAAATGTTCCTAAACTTGATTGCATGAAGTTTATTCTTGATAAAAAAATTATGTGAAAAGGGCGAACACACATCAAACGCTATATTTCCTGGTATTATTGTATTTTCTCAATGTAAAATTTATGTTAATTATGCTTACATGAAATCATACATGAAAATCTGTACAAGTTTGTTAATAGAACAGTGAATTCTACTACCGGTAACCACCAATGTATCATAAGTAGATATCTACTACTTTATCATTAGCATATGAACAACAGAACAATTCCAGAGGGGTTACTAGTGTAACAGGACTTAAATGTATCCAGTTATATTTCCATATAGATTGTCACCCGCGGTCCACTATGACCACAACTTGTCACATGTCAAAGAGTGACAGGAAAGGTTCATTAATATGCATCACTGACCATGTGTGGTCTTGACTGTCAGCACTGACCATTCAAAAAGAAAACGATTCAGTTGGTTGATTTTGAAGGCTGTAATTATACACATAGGAGTAAACGGTGCACAGTTGTGTACAAGGCATCATTCATTTCCTGAATTAATCTGTAAGAATGTAAATTATTCTGTTGTACCTTAAATTATTTAGAACATCACCACTGTCAGACATATTGGCTAGGTTTTACTTCATAGGTTTGGGATAGCTACACACAATCACAACCACTGACATTTAGCACCTATAAAAGTGCCTAAACACTAACCATTTGCAACTACAGTGGAAACTCGGTCTACGGTCACCCCGGTAATACAGTCACCCGCCTTTATGGTCACCCAAGGACAGTCCCAAATTTCCACAGTAAAAGATAAGACGTTAATCCCGCTAATCTGTTTATTCAGTTTCGAATGAACAGCTGCTAAGACTGAGTTGAAAAATTCCCTACTAAAACAATGTCCGTATTAAAAAAGCTCCATAAAAACATTAAAAATAACCCCCAGTCAGTGACCACAAACACAGAGAAATTCTGAATGTCAACTACAGCCTGTAAACAAATACTGAAACATCATCGGTCTTTTCTGAGCAGGACTGTGTGGTTTTGATTTCCTGAGGCTGGCGAAGCTGAGCAGGTTGCAACCGTCTGCGTCATGGTTGTACTACATTAATATTGTTTGCCATTGTTAGAGGCCATTATCGTTACTCCCCACTTAGACAACACTAAAATAAGGTTCTTGTGCACCTGCTCCAAGTCATTTGGGGCCATTTACTCATTCATTTCGTCATTGGGACGGTCGTCTCAAAACGAAGGATCATTTCACTTATATCTATGGAGTTTCTGAACCAATATAACTCTCAAGTTAGTCACTAATATATATGAAGCTCTTGAACCAATATATCTCCGACTTGAAAAGACTTGCTTAGAGGGACATATTCCAAAAATAGGGTTGGCCTACAAATTTGTTCATAGTCAAGATTCCATCTTACTGAAGCATCTGGCTTAATTATTGCAAAAGGTTTGAAAATAAATTAATATAATTTGTGGATGATACATAAACCCGAAGACCTTTCTTTCTCTGAAAACCATCCTGGTGAATCAATGGTAATATTAATGACGACCTTTCATTGTCTCACATACCTCGAGGGGAACAAAATACAATGCAAACTCTAACAATAACATCTAATAATGTGGGAAGCGGTGGTCTAATGGTTAGAGAACCCACCTGTCAATCGAGAGGACAGTGGTTCGATTCCACCTATGCCATTTTGAAGCTTTTTGGGCAATTTCGTTCACACCACATTGCCTGTGTCTTTTGGAAGAGAAAGTAAAAGCTATTGGTCCCTTCTACCTGGTGTCTATGCCAAAGGAAGTCAAAGACTCATGCAGGGAAATTGAAAAAACCTGTGATGGACTCACTAACTCTACCGAAGGACATTCTTAAATAAACCCTCAGCAATATCCCTAAAGGACTTGGCTGAGTAATTATCCAGATCCAGAACTGCAGAAGCACCAACTTGGTGGTTCTGCAATTGTATGTCAGACAAACCAACTCAGAATGGTTAGAGACACATTAGATAACTATTAGTGGGCACTAAAGCTGGGATGAACAAACACCATTTACTCTGCATGCAATCTTGGACAAGAAGTACCAAGAGATGTTTTGTCTAACGTGCCCCAATCTCAGGTAACAACAGGTAACCTGATGTAAAATGATCACTTCCACTGTGATGAGATTGGAACAGTGAGTTAGTCTTTGTGTACCTGCAGGAAGTCATGTTTGTCAGTCAGAGATACCTGTGGTTTCCGGTAAGTGGATCTCATAGATATGTAAACTTTCGCTAACATTACCCAGCTACCAGACGTCCACTGATTGTTGTACAATTGTATTGTCTGATTTAATTCTTGTATTGCTTTCACATAAACAGGAAGGGTGAGCAATTACCTGGCTGGTGGTTCATTTTACAAAAGGTACTATCAGCATCTCATTAAATGTCATCAATCCAACTTTGCCTGTTGGTAAATTCTACAACGAATGTCCTGTTTAAAAAATGGTAGTTTCTTTTAGCTTCACACAAAAGTTTATAATTTTTCAGCATTTGGGATTGGGGGTTAGTTCTCTACAGAGAGACTGGATAGCAATGGAGAATATTGATGGAACAAAGATAGAGCAAAGTTGTTACTTTATCAAATTAAACGTAAATATTTAAAAGTATATTTTACAAAATTGTTGGGTTGTTGTCATGTTACGAACACCATTCTCACTATGAATCTGTTCACTTATCCAACCTTTTAATTTGAAACTTGCTATGATGAAATGAGTTTGCACAACTGCGACACTCTAGATTTGTCCCCAGCCCTGCCCTGCCTCTAGTTTTTTTATATGACGTTCAGGACAAAACCTTTTTTTGTAAAACTGACGAACGTCTTTTTCCAGCTATTTTACCCATCCCTATCTCCATTGCATAGACATCTGTCACCCTCAACATCTACCCTCAACTAATCACCATCAAAGGATATTAACTAGACAGAAACAAAACTAAAGAGATCTGGATGGGTGCATTACACAAACACCCAACTGAGCACAAACAATGCAAGTGTGACATAAAGTACCCTTGCCCTCTGTTGGCTTACCCCACAAACCCTAGAGGCAAGACAGGCTCTAATGGATTACACACATTAATACTAGTGCTCAGGCAGGTGAAAGCTTGACTCTCTGAAGGACCATGTTTTACCCTGGGGTGATGAAGTCTCAGGGGAAACTTGGTTCTACAAGCCACTGAAGTTCATCAATCAATCTGACACTTTAAACACTCAATGGCTGTTTAGTGTGGTAAATGTTTATTGTGGCCATTTAACGGTCATTTAACAGTAGTTGCCATGATATTGCTCAGTGACTCGAAACTGCCCATCTGCCTGTACAAGCTTAGCTACCAGATTAAATGTAATTTCACTGTCCAAAATCTTACAAGTTGATGTGGGACAAATGACCACCACCTACTTGGCTACTTTTACTTTGCATAAAATAATTATTTTTCTCAACGAGCAAGCTTGCGTCTCATCTCATATCAATGTACATGTATAGAAATTTTTTTTAGCGCAATTATTTAATGACCTTTACCAACAATATTATTACTCTTTGTTTTTTCTGTAGCAATTGAGCTCAGAGCTCTTCCATTAAGCATGATATAAATGCACATTATTTGCTGGCAAATGTCAACAGTCATTATTTTGTCATAAAATTTTTTTTCTTCTGGATGAATATGTTTGTGTTAGCTGTTAAGTCATCTCTCAACGACATACATACATGTACAAACAAATTTGATGGTACAATTATTTAATGACCTTTACCAACAATTACTCTGTTTTTCTGTAGCAAATCAGCTCAGAGCTCTGCCATTAAGCACAATATAAATGTACATTATTTGCTGGCAAATGTCAATGGTCATTATTTTGTAATTTAATATTTCTTTTTCCAGATGAATATGTTTGTGTTAGCTGTTAAGTCATCTCTCAATGACATACATACATGTGTAAACAAATTTGTTGTTACAATTATTTAATGACCTTTACCAACAATTAAATATTAGTCAGTGTCTTCCTCCAATACAAGAGCTCAGGGTTCTGTCATTCAACATCACCATGATATAAAATCTAATTTTGTCTGAAGGAACTTACAAGTTTATCTTTTCTCTTGCATATATTAGGCAATAAATTGTCCTTTAATGATGACCTGTTATTTTGTCTTGTAATTTCTAGTGCACCTTCTTTTCTGACAACAATGAAAAAAGCAGGACATTGGGCAAAAAATACATAATCTAATTCCATATATGTACATATATATGACAAATAATTTTGTGTATAAATATGGTATAAACATGTTTTTTTAATGCAACTACAAACAAGCACCAGAATAATAAAATTTTATGTTGTGCAAATGTATGTAACACATTTCTTTTCTTTTTTTAACATTTCCCTGCTGAAAGTATTTAGTTGAGATTGAGAAACATGTTCAAACATTTACTTTCCAAGGAAATCGTTCATGAGATCATGCTAAACGATTCTGACATGTAGCACTTCTGTGCTCGGAAGTTTCATTATTATTATTATTATCCAAAGACAGGGAGGGCATTGGAGAATGAGAGCGAGGGATGGGGGAATGGAGATTGTTGGTGGAGAAGGGATCAATAGTGAAAGGAAACAAAAAAGGACGACTGGTATTGGTGCCAGCATTACTTGGGACTTCAGGTATAAGGAGAGCAACAACAAATAGGTCTTTGTTTAGGAACCAACATGGTCATTCTGTGTATCTGTACATCTATAGCAATAGTCCTGCCAGCCTTGTGATCAGTATTGATGGCATGCCTCACAGATATGTCACATTTAAGCAGGCTTGGACAGAGTTGCAATAAATTTGTTCACAGATATTACGCTCCAGAGCAGACAATGACATCCCCAGAAGGCTGATTCTATCAGATACACAGAGTGAAAAAAGGGAATGATTATGAGTTTTAGACGAGAAGTGTAGGATCAGTGGAAAAACAATCAAATAATGCCAACATTGTCTGTGATGGATGTCATGTGTTGTACAAGTTATTGGGGAAAAAATTGCATATTTCTTGAATAAACTGGTAATGGGAACTCACAATATGTAAGTTGTATAAGTTATGTACACAGACGCAAATACAATTACATCACCCTCCAGACCCTGAAAAATATAAGGAATCTGGCAGTTTTTCTTACCCAGAGCATTTGTCTATTAATTTGAGCCTATTTCCAGAGTTTGTGCAACTTTGGCCTGATCAGATCAGTACTTTTTCATATCAATACCTAAAAAATGTGAGACATTTCCCATGACAAATTCAATGTAAAAGATCATTCAACTACCATCTAGTTGCACATATAGAAAAAACTATCCGGGTAGGCCTAGTTTGGTGAGATCAAATTGAAAACTTTTCTTTGAAAATTCCCTTTCAAAGCCTCAAAAAGACATCATCACACGCACGAGCACACACATGCACGCATGCTGAATTCCCTTGCTAGAAATGTGCCCTTAGGCTTTTTCCCATATTCCTTTGATCATCTTAAGCTGATTACCGATGCTCAAGTCTTGCACAATATCTGCTATTTTATTAACAATGGAATTATTTATGATGTTAAATTAAACGGGTGCCACACACAGCAATTTAACTGCCTCACAGATGTGGAACCCCCATGAAGTTTACACCATGGCTGATCATGATCACTCGTGCGTATAGGTAATTCGCTGGTAAATTGCCAATACACTGGTGGGTTCCACACGTCATCAAATCAATTGAATACGCATCTAAAGAACGATTTTCCACGCAACATATTCTATCAAGAAACCCTTTGAAACACCAATGAATTCTGAGCGACATGTTCAACAGGAAGACACTTTGAAGGACCAGCGACAAACTGTCGCTGCAATCACACATGCATGGATATATCTGTTTTTTACAATCAGGCCGTATTAATTTCCTGCTTCACATGACTACAAAGTGTCACATGTGAGGCATTTTCACGGTAAATTCTGCCAAGCCTTTGTTCCCGTGATGTCAAATTCGATAGCAGGTGTCGGTAAATTTGACAGGACCTGTTAGACGCAATCAGACATGCATATGTTGGACGTCTGAACAGAGACAATGTCACATACACTATCTGTAAATGACAGATCTGGAGACAGACAAGGTCCCTTGTGATCACTTACTGTAGTGTTATGAATGGTAACGAACTCACACTAATTAATTTATTCAAGTTTCATGGCAGACAGCATAGAAACAACTGGGCAATACGATACAGAAAACATTTATATATCATATGTATACAAAACATATCAAAACTTTATGCCGATAAAAAAAATCCTATTTATATGTAGTCATCAACAGAGGACATGCTGAGGAGTTAGGGTGGAAATGTAATTTTTTTAAATATGTCTTTCAATTAACTAAAATTTCAGATGATGGCAGTTCGTTCCAGATTTTGGATGCCTACAGAGAAAGTGCTAGGTCGTTTAGGAACAAAAAGCTGTTTTGTGAGATAGATTATATGAGCTGCCTTGGGATATTTGAAAGACAGGAGACTAGCTAAATTATTATTATTATACATTTATACTGCGCCATGTATCCGGGTTAAAAACCTGCTCAAAGGCGCTAACAAGGTAATGCTAAATAATTTTAAATAAATTGAAGAGCTAAAATAAAATGTGATTAAAAGACAGGTAAACATAAGTTAAATAAAAAAGTTCAATAAATGATTTAAATGAATTAATTATATCAAGAAGTTAAATAAATACATAAAATAAATAAATAATAAATAAAAAGATAAAATAAACAACTACAATTAAGTTGATACATTAGATAAACATATAAATTAATCAGATAAGTTAAATAAACAAATTAAATAAATAATAAGTTAAATAAGTAAACTGTTCGAGTGATTAAAATGTCAACAGAGTGTTCGAAAGGCTTTGCGAAAGAGATTGCCTAATTGCGGGAGGTAGGGCGTTCCACAGTGTCGGCCCTGCCACAGAAAAGGCCCGACGACCGTACCGCTCGAGATGGTACCGCGGTATAGTCAATAGATGTTGATCGGCGGATCTCAGTGTTCGGGTGGGTGTGTATGGAATCACTATCGACGACAGATACACTGGGCATAGATGATGCACAGCGCGAAACACAAGTAAAAGAAGCTTGAATTCGATTCGCTGACGAACAGGCAACCAATGTAAACTGAATAAAACTGGTGTTATGTGATCTCGTCTGCGGGTTCCAGTAATAAGCCGTGCAGCGGAGTTTTGAATCATCTGCAGTTTCCGCAGCTGCGTCTCGGGCAGTCCATAAAACATAGCGTTGCCGAAGTCCAAGCGCGACATGACTAAAGCATGAATAATTGTTTTGCAAGCAATGGTGGAAAGGCATTTTCTGATAGTTAAATAGGGTGGCTGTTGTTGACTTAAAATTAACTTACCTGATGCTGGTGGGGAATATATTTTTTTAATCTTGCCATAAACCAACTACATAGGTGTTTTAATAAAACCATTTACAGTAAATATTGGGTATACAGGAATTCGAGTTAAAAAAGACAGTTACTGAGTCAAAGATAAACATAACATGAGGCACTACTAACCTTTGGTGATGTCACTGATGTAGGTGATGTCTCGTAGTTCCAAGTTGATGTGTCGTTAACCTGCTCGCCATTTGTGTTCGCCATCTTGTCGATATTCCCAGCTGTCACATATGGGTTCGGCTTTGCTTTGGTGCCGCTCTTCTGGTGCTCTGTGCCACCGTTCGGGTGGTGTTTCCCAGAAGCCTCTGCATTATCAACTGGAGGGTGGAACTTCCGCTTGCGACGTCGTACTACGATCACTGTGACAACGGTGAAGACAATGGCAATGAGAACCGCTGCCATGACAACGGCAAATATGATGATGAGGATATTCGTTGGGAGGAAGAATGATGTTGTTCCTGCTGTCTCCCGAGCTAAAAATTCTCCATCCCTGATGACCATGTAAAGTTTTGCCTTGTTGGAAAGTTGCGGATCCCCACCGTCCTGTACAAGTACTTCAAGCTGGAATTCTTCACCCACAAGATTGATCAGACTGCAGTCAACTGTGATAACACCTGTGGAAGAGTCAATGGCAAAAGTATCATCTGTGTTGCCTGAGTGGATGTGATACAACAACTTGGCATTCACGCCTGTGTCTTGATCATGCGCACGTAACTGCGCAACCACATGGTCCAAGGTAGCACTGTGAGAAACATACACAGTCTGGTTTGCGTGGTTAGGAAAACTAAACACAGGTGCATTATCGTTCTTGTCCGCAATGAATATAGACACACTGGTCGTTGAGCTGGATGACGGATCGTTGCTGGAAACCGCTGAAATGATAAGCTCATAACGAGACTGCTTCTCCCGGTCCAGAACCAGTTTTGTTGTGATGATCCCCGTTTCTGGGTTGATGGCAAACTCATGTGTTTCTCTGTGAATTGAGTCAAGGTGAAAAGTAAAGTGGTTGAATGGTGCTGAATCCGTGTCAAAGGCCTGGACGCTGCCGATTTCTGAGTTCACCGGCTCGTTCTCGAAGACACCGAATGAGTAGCTATCCTGCTTGAATTCGGGTCTTGCATCATTCGTGTCTGTGACTATCAGCTCAACGGTTGCTGTGGCAGTTCGTCGTGCATTTGTGCGATCTGTTGCGAATACATGGAAATCAAACCGCTCGATTGTTTCAAAGTCAAACATCACCTTCGCCATTATTTCCCCCGTGTCTTCATCGATGTCCATGAGTTCCTTCGCCTTCGCCGCCAGGCTGTATCTGACACGACTATTGTCACCAGAGTCCATATCAGTGGCTTGGACCTTCATGACAAATGCACCAACAGGGTTGTTCTCCTTAATGACCACAGAGTAGACTTCTTCATCAAACTCTGGTGCATTGTCATTCTCATCCAGAATTCGTACAATGATATCTGTGATGGACACCTGCGGGGGATTCCCCCTGTCGTTGCATCTCAGTGATATCTTCTGTTCAGGCTTTTCCTCTCGGTCGAACTTCTTGGTCGTTACAATTTTGAATTCTGTTGCATCGAGTTTATGCAGCTTGAAGTTTTTGTTGCTTAGATAACAGCTGACCCGGCCATTGTTTCTATCATCAGTGTCAACAACAGAAACATGGGCGACAAATGTACCCAAAGGTGAGTTTTCCGCAACCTCTGCATCCGCACTTGATGTGAGAGTATTGATGGAAATGACTGGAGCGTTGTCATTCATATCAGTAACTCGCACGACCACAGTCGCTTCAGCAGGCATGGAATCGGCTCCCTTGTCACGTGCCTCAACTGCCAGCAAGTAAATGGATCCAATTTCATAGTCTACTGACCCAACTATGAACACTTCCCCAGTGTGTTTGTTTATCTTGAACAGATCGGCATAGTTCTGCAGTGTGTGGGCGGAGAAACCATATATGACTTCACCGTTCATCCCGGAATCCTGATCAATGGCCTTAACCTTGACAATGGTTTTCCCAATGGGTATATTCTCACTGACTGACACCTCGTAGGTTGTATTCTCGAACTCTGGTTTGTTGTCATTGGTGTCCAGTACAGTGATGTCAACCAGCACGGAGCCTGACCTCCGCGGTTCCCCTCCATCATAAGCAACGACCTTCATCTGGTAGAAGTCCCGGACCTCCCGATCAAGCTTCTCTTGCAACACAAGTTGTAGATCGGTGCTGCCATCTGCCTTGCGGATCACCTCAAGCTTGAAATGCCTCGTTGCTGACACTAATTCATAGTCTTGAATTGTGTTCAAGCCACTGTCCGGATCAACCGCCGTTGGAATGATGAAACTAGTCCCAGGAACACTAGCTTCCGATATCTCATGCAGGATATGCCACTCTTGAAACAGAGGCTGGTTGTCGTTGATGTCAATAATTTCCAGATTCACTTTGATGATGATGAGAAACTCGACTGGGCGTACTGCAATGTCGAATGTCACAACACAACGCTCTTGTTGTGGACACATCTTGTCGCGGTCAATTCGGGCCATTGTCCGGATGATGCCTGTTGAGTCTTCGATCGCAAAGTATGTCTTGTCGAGCTCTGGTTGCGAGAGGAAACTGAAGCGGAGTTTGCCCAGGGTACTGCTGTCGTATAGCTGCCAGAGTCTCGCATCCTCTGCCACGTTGCCGATGAACGTATTTGGGGCTAGCTCTTCCTGAACTTCATAGTTTATTTGTACAGCGTCGTCAGCACTGCTGGACATGACAAGTATACATAGGATGCCACAGAACACACACATCTCCATGCTGCATGAAATCATTAAATTCGTAGCAATTTTAAAACACAAATGCAGGTCTACTACAACCTGTAGAAATGCTTCCCCCTTCTGTGCCACAGCAAGTATTTCCAGCCAATGGCAATCAACAGAGTCTGCTGATGCTTAAAATGCACCACACGACTGCCACTACAATCTGTCCAACAGAAGCTAAACTAAATTGTTGTTTCAGTAAATGATTGAGGTGCAGCTTAGCAACAAGTGGTCACGGCTCAACTGAGTGGTAACTGCACTTTCACAAAGCGCCACTGATCTAATGCCTCACTCTTTCACCAGTAGTGTTAGTCAGAGTGCACAAGGCAATTACAGCAAAATGTATCAAATATTCCACTTGTTGTTGACTCTACCAGAATGATGGTTGTCTGATTGCCTTCGTTGATTGGGTGCTAACGGGACACCTGACAATCCTCAAGTCTTCCTGCAAAACAATGTAATACATTGTTAAACATCAGTCAACACAATATATCCTCTTCATTGTATTTTCTCTAGTGATCAATCACTGTTGTTTTCTACCTGAATCGTAGCAGGAAATTAAAATGAAGAGGTTTTTTTCTCCAGATTTCATAAAGTTAACAAGTTACAAAATCATAGTCAGATTCACAGGGAAAAAAAAAAATTCCCCGACTTTCTTGACAAAAAAGTAATTTTCCCCAACCAAAATGTCCCCAAGTTCACTATAGCCACGCATTCAACCATTTCATAATAAAAAAATTAGGTTTAATGATATAAAGTGGCATTTTACACATCTTTGGAGCTTTGGCACTAGAACTAGTTTCCATGAGCACATTCACCCTCTCTTCACATGCTTAAATATACTAAAATTAAAGGATATCTATGGAATATAAATATACTAAAATTAAAGGATATCTATGAAATATAAATTGCCAAATTTACGTATAAATTTTCCCATAACAACCTACCAGTATCGTCTAATATGTTTACACAAACCCGTGATATTCATAATCGTGACACCAGGCAACTTAGACATACTCGTCCTATCAGTAGTTCTAACATAAGATCATCAAATAGTCTATCATGTAAAGGGCCATTAGTATGAAAATAAATTCACCTGATACTCAAAACAAACCTAATATTACCAGTTTTGTATCTTCTTTAAAGTCGTGTCTTCAAAAGCTATGGAAATACTACATCATATTAAATGTGTTATGACTGTTTTTGTATTTTGTTGTTGTCTTGAGAGGTTATGAAAATTCTACTGCATATTAAATGCTTATTACTGGGTTTGATCTTCTGGAATCTATCATTCTTGTTGTATATATATATATATATATATGTTAAAAATAGTATTTGGCATTATGTACCTTTCATAATTGCATAATAATTGTTGTTCATTTCTTCATCTACTAACCTTGTCACAATTGCTATTCATTATTTATGGTAGTGTATTAGTTGTCCGTTTATAGTTATTAATTGCACTCTGTTTCTATGTTATAACAATCAGTCTACCATTATCAGCGGTTGGCAGCGACCAGTGACACAATTAATTTTTTGTTTGCCGTATCTTTGTACACAGGGGCCTGTAAACATATAGATATACACTGGTAACAGCCTAGGCTCTGCTGCCAACCAGGAATTGTATCTATTGCATTATTTTTGTCATTCATTTATGTTCTGTATTATTCAATTCCGAAATAAAACACTCACTCACTTGGCATAAAACAATATCCTGAAGACTGCCCCAGCCATGATAATGCACTTCACATTTGACAAAATATCAAAATTCCCTGACCTTCCACTGAAATTACAGACCATAAGAAAATATTTTTCTCCCTAACTTTTCCTTGATCAGTGAACCGTGATTGTACATAAATATATTTTCATTAAAACAATTACAGAAACCACTTGAATGACCAGCCAAATACACTTCTGCTGAGAATCATAATTGCAACATTCTGCAGAATGCTGGAACTCTGAAATCTCCTCCCACAATGGTTTAACATCAGCCGTGCTACTAAATGCTAATCACCTGGACAAGCAAAACTGTTAACATAATTTTGTCAAATTACCCCTACAGGAGGCACCCTAATGAAAACAATAGCATTACACAAGAGAACAACTGTCTTAATTCCCCTGAGCAGGGCTAACTCAATTCAGGCGTAATCACGAGATTCTCCAATCTGGACCCCCAAGAAGATAGCAATCTTAAATTTCTGTTTGCCAATGAAGTGACACAAGGATGATTAACAGTATGGTCAGAGGAAACTCATTATATTACTAATTTCCCTAACGAACTTCTAGTAGGAAGCAGTGCTAATTTCTATGAAGGCAGTGAAGCAGGAAACTACTGTGGTCATTTAGAGACAATTAGTGTCAATCCCTCAGCGGACTCTATGTAACCACAATACAAGTGATCGGTCACATTAAGCATGAGACCCACCACAAGGTACTACCACAGAAAGCATGAGACCCGCCACAAGGCACTACCACAGAAAGCATGAGACCCAACACAAGGTACTACCACAGAAAGCATGAGACCCGCCACAAGGTACTACCACAGAAAGCATGAGATCCGCCACAAGGTACTACCACAGAAAGCATGAGACCCACCACAAGGTACTACTATAGAAAGCATGAGACCCGCCACAAGGTACTACCACAGAAAGCATGAGACCCACCACAAGGTACTACCACAGAAAGCATGAGACCCGCCACAAGGTACTACCACAGAAAGCATGAGACCCACCACAAGGTACTACCACAGAAAGCATGAGACCCGCCACAAGGTACTACCACAGAAAGCATGAGACCCGCCACAAGGTACTACCACAGAAAGCATGAGACCCGCCACAAGGTACTACTACAGAAAGCAGAATGATGGAATAACATACTGCATAAGTATCTGCCAGACAAATATGTGCACCCATGCATGAAAATATTGATCAAAGTATTTTTGTTCTGTGAAATAATTACTAATGCTGCAAGCAGAGTTATACACAATACAGAACACTTACTCTGGTTACGTCAATGAAGATATTATTAAAAATATTCCATGTAGTCAGGTATATAATGGTTAAATGGACCTAATCATCATCTATAACATAACTTCATTTTTTCATGTCTTAGAAGTAACAATTTTGGGTTCCCAAATTGTTTACTTCTAAGACATTTATATTGTTCCCCCCTTGAACCTCATTAAATGTGCCCACTTAATGTCTTTCTTCTTTGTTTTATTGTTCAATAAATTTAATAGTTTGTATTTATCACACTTGTCACACACAAACTGGAGTACACTGCTGGAACCACACCCAAACATACCAATCAAAACTAGAGACGGTCCTAAGATGTTCCGCACATCACCATATGTAAGCAATAACTACAGCCATGAAGGCAGTGTCACCAGCATGTTAATCAACTTCGGCTGGGGCATCCTTCAACAAAGGAGAGTTGATAAGCGGCTTGTCATGTGGTACTAGATATTTACGTATTTATCACATTTTTCTTACAGTATATTAGCATGTATGCTAACACACCAAATTCACAAGAGCTCTTTGAAGAGAGGGAAAACTCACAACTGGAAGGTCACAATTTAAAACTCTTTCCTCCCAGACAACCCACAAATTTACATTTCACAAAATCTTTCATGGTCGTGGCCTTTTTTCTAAAAATAACTAGCAGAGTTACTAGGCATTGAATGGGGGGAGGGGGTGTGTGTGTGTTGGTACAGACACTCAAAAAGCTTGAAAAGTATTCAAAATTTTTGCATATATCAAGCGACAAATGTGTAGGCATAATTATTATCTTTATGATGACATAGAAAAAATAATAATTCCACGGTTGTAACTTCTATTAGTCTTTTTGAAATTTTTACCCCCACCCCAGGGGCCCGTAGGGATGGTTCCACATTCGACCCCCCCCATGTCCATCAGAAGTGTCCACTAGGTCCCTTTGCAAAGTTTCTTCCAGATCAGCCCACAAATGCAGCCGTGCATAAGACATAACAGACAGACAGAAGTCAGCTCTCCGACTCAGACCAACTACTGGCCTAACACAAGAGATAGCAGGAATCACAGAGACAAAAAAGCTTCCTATGCTCTCACCGAGTTGACGAACACTCAAAACAAATGTGCCTTTCAAATGTCACGGCTGGATCAGCATGAAATGCTGCGCTCCCAATGGAGATCTAACTAGTATGTGATGGATCATGCAGTCAATACTGCCAGATTGTTTCACACAGTTTTGTCAGCTGAATGACGTGTGACATCAGACTATCAGTGCTTTACAGCGTGCTGTGTAGAGAGCATGCTACTGAATGGACGAAAGTGTCAAAAGTCCCTTTCATAAGACAGTAAAAGTGTCAAAACCTAAAATGTCAATTTTCAATATTTTCCATTTTTATAAATTAATAGTCTGACGGTTTGTATCATAAAATCTTGTTGAATAGTATAAAATGTATCTGTTCTAATATCTTAACTGACCATAAAAGTACGTCACAACACTGTCAACTGGCAATCTACAAAGCTGTAGTTGCTTTGTTTTAATTGTTCTTGCTGACAAGAGTTTACAGGACACTGACCCTGACCTTACACCCCCCCATAGTTCCAAGTGATCTGCCATGACATGACACTGACCCTGACATTACATACCCCCCATAGTTCCAAGTGATCTGCCATGACAGGACACTGACATTACACTTCCCCATAGTTCCAAGTGATCTGCCATGACAGGACACTGACCCTGACATTACACACCCCCCATAGTTCCAACACTGACCCTGACATTACACTTCCCCACAGTTCCAAGTGATCTGCCATGACAGGACACTGACCCCGACATTACACACCCCCACAGTTCCAAGTGATTTGCCATTTTGGCTCCAGATGAATCCACAAACTGTATTCTTGAAATCAGGAAAGTATCTTCAGCTGATC
Organism: Lamellibrachia columna; assembly: GCA_963662155.1. NCBI lineage: Eukaryota > Metazoa > Annelida > Polychaeta > Sabellida > Siboglinidae > Lamellibrachia > Lamellibrachia columna. The sequence goes on from OY759274.1 coordinate 36,111,465, forward strand.
CTCATACAGTGGCCTCTGCTTAATAGAATCACTATGGGCCAGAGCAGTTTGATCCTATTAAGAGGCTGATCCACAAAACAACACTGTTTAATACAGGTAGAATAGGGAATGATTCCGTCCCAACCAATATATTTGATTCTACTAAAACAATTAGCTTCTGAAGTGGCTATCTGGTGCCAAATCTTTCTAATGAATATTGTGTAGCCTCAAGCCATATGACACCATTGACAATGCCCAATTCTGCACTGCAGTGTCAACGTTGGCCCTAATAGCATTGTTGTTCTCACAAAGTCTATAATCGGCCACCTTGATGCAAACACTACACCAACGGAACTCGATCATAACAAGCCAATTCCCATAACCCTGCGACTTTCAATTGGCAAAGCCAGATAACGCACTTATTTTGAGGATCCACCAAAAAAACCCGCCAGAAGTAACAATTGAAATCCTGGACAGAGGCCACCATATCATGTGCAGATCATTAAATTTTCAGTTGCAAAACAAGCTAGTAATGAATACCAGGTGGTAACTCTGGAGACAGAGGAATTGTAGCTGTAGCAAGCAAGTGCAACTCTCCATACAGCCATGTGGAAATATGTGTAGTGTAAAGAACCAATTTGAATTCATTAGCAAAACTAAATGTGTACACGCATGCATGTTGCGCACAAAACCAAACATGGAATTTTGTGTTTTAAGGCTGTATTGTGTTTTTCTAGTCATCACAGAATGCATTATGTACCATACCTAGCACAGGTATCTCTTATGCAATACGGATTTTGTTTTCATGTGGATTTTTTACAAATAAAAAATGGTGATAATGCACTTATACATATATTCTTGGGTTCATCACTCAAGTAAAACATTAGATGACAAACTTATAGTGATCAAAGCACAACTACTTTTGATGCTAGACAGATTTTTGGCAAGACCTAGTGGATTTTGTTTGCTGTAGTATATTTTGTAGCCTCACAGATGGCGAAACTCGACTGGAATAGGAATACTATAAGTTGATTAACTAATTAATACATTTTTTTAAATATGGATTTTGACCAACAAATGCGGCAGGTTTACATTTGTGTTTTACGACTGTGTGATATATTTGCTAGCTGTCACCGAATCCAGTCCATCTTGCTGTCAGACGTCCTACGAACTTGATTCTTTGTGGTGTTACCGCTATTATGGGGCAGCTCAAAAGATCAGTTCTAAATGCCAGCCAATCAGGTGTTGCGCAATTTCTTGGAAACTGTAGTTAAAAATGGGTTCCTGAAAAACTGTTAAGAATATCTTGTGACATCTAGCCCTTCTTACTATTCTTAAACCAATGTGTGTTCATGGAACAAGGCCCAAAACAGCAGCAGGTAAACTCCTCTAGATCGACAGCCCGGAACTCTAACTGCAGAGCCTCTTGCTTTGCTTGGATGCAAAAGTGTCAATTGCCGACCACTATTAGATGCAAATTGAATCCCGTGTGTACCAATCAGAGCTATTAGAGATGTCACAATGAAACACACAGGTGACATCAAGTAGATGTAATTACTGTTCCAGGCACTGCAAGTATTTCAATGTGTCTTACTTTAATGTGACGTGGATCTTTCCACGTCACAAATGCATGCAAATTTTTCAGTGCTATTCCAGGCAGGGTTTGTATCAGCATTGTAATTACTGCTGCGGTTTGTTCTTTATGGTTGTTCTACTGAGAGAAAGGGACCCGTTGTTCAAGTTTTTTTGTATTGTTTTTATTTGTGAATGTCAACCTTTGTTCACGTGTAGCATTAATACAACATTAGCAGTTGTCGTTCTGTTTTATGAGTAAAAATACTGACGCCATGAGAACTGATGCAAAGCTGTCTATTCATGATACCTTTACATTGCACTTCCCTGGTATAAACACACAAACCACAGTAAGTATTATTGTTGGTAGAATGTAGTTTTTCAAAAACATTTAAATAAATATTTTCTAATTTCACTGGGCACGTGGACACTATGTGACTGTTCTGCATACAGTTGGTTGAGGAATGATAAATTATCCACCAGATGCATCATGTAGCTTTTGGACAGCCTATGTTACACAGTTTTTATAAACTTGCTAATTAGGCCACCTGGTACCTCAGATCAGTGTGCAGTCCCAGATCCATTGCATTAACTCGACAGTGACTGGTCATATCAATATTTATTTTCATAACTGGGAGAAATGTTAATGTTTGTTAACCTTAACAGAGCCAGATTTTTGTCTTGAAATGTATATGCATATTTTAAAATGGATGTGATTTTATTATTATAGGCTTTCCCTACATATGTAGACATTTTTGGAAAGGTAACATCCTCACGAATCCATTTATGGAGAAAAAAGACATTTTCAAGTTGGGCGACATTTATTTAAATTTATTAAAAATGGCCACAAAATATTAGGAAACTAGACTAGAAAACTATCAGTCACAGACGAATAACGATTGCATATTTAGAAAGAACGCTAATAGTTACACAAAGTGGCAAACTATGAACGTAACCAGTACATTATTAGACATTTTGGACACACATCATTGACAAGTATAAAAATCCAGACGATTTCTATATGATCGTTGTCAGAAACAGTGGCTTGACTGTCACTCAATGCGTGTTCAGACATGTGCGATATTACATCATCATCACTGGCACTGTTGTTTTCACCAGAACATATATATCCATCACTCATATCTTCGATAATCCAGAGTACTTCATTTGGATCAGTGATCAACCGCGATCGTAACGCCATGGTTGCTTTATCTGGATGGATGGGTTTTCGGCAGTGTCTTTCAAATTACAATTGCGGGTCTCAAACTAAACATTTCGCAATGCCATTACAACCAGGCAATACCTATGCTATGCCTCTATTGATTAATACCCATACCCCCTCTGTGGAGCAATAGAACAGTCGTACCTGACCCTATATGCGCAACAATTTGTGCTTGGAATCTTCTGAAAGCCAACTATGTGAAACCTGATTCCTCAAATGGTTCAGCCCATTGTGAATCCTGTTCATTTATGTCCAGATGTGTAGTGTGTGACTAGTTTAAGTAATGTGAAGTCTGTTTAATAAAAAACTGCTTATTTTTTTAAATCGTCGAAAGAATTGACTTCAATGGTTAAATCTGTTAAGTATCAAAATAGTGGATATCCAAAATGATAAGCACTGTGCGAGTCAATGCCAATCATGGCTTCAATCATCTTGCCGATCACACAACAAAGTTACGAAATTTTACGACGGGTGAAAATCGTGATTTTTTTCAGCATTTCAATTTCCAATTCACTTAATGAACAAGTATTAATTAATGTAATAATTTGTTTGATGATTTCATGAAAACTACATATAAAAGTTGCACAGACGAGCTGGCATGTTGCAGTGTATACTAGGTAGGTTTGGTTTTTCACAAAATTAATTTGAAATGAGGCTAGCAAATTTTTTTATTGAGGATGCACCCTTAATATTTATTCCTTCATTAACCTGCTGGAAAAAATCTCTCGTTTGTTTCCTCATAAAATCAACATGCGAGATCCTCCCCACCAAATGGCGTCCAAAACAATGACATAATGCTTTCATGCACAAGGGATCCTTCAGTGCATATGTTACTAACCATCCATTAGAAATTTTTCTATGGGTACAACCTAAGTTTCATAATCCTCAAATGTGGCCAAATCCCTGTTCAGAAATAATTTTCCAGGGAACAAAAATTGTCAAGTGGGGTGTCGTTGTAAAATCACTGGCACTTATGTCATGAGCCCGGAAGTAAAATAGTGATCTGATATTTGCAAAGTCAATGTCAAGGCAGCTTCCTTGATGGATTATCTCATGGAACATTTACTGTGGACATCTCATGTTCAATTACATGGTTTAGCATAAACTGTAGGCGTAGCTCAGTATTTCCAAATCCCACCGGGGGGGGGGGGGGGGGGGGGGGGGGGGTGAGACATTGCCAACTATTAATTAACATCCAAGCCAGAACAGAAGTCTCGTCACACTTGTGTTATGTACATTGTCTGCCAATGCCAGTGCAATTAGGGTTCTTCTGCCTGACAGCTGGATGAATGACATATGACCACAGAGAGATTACCGACAACATAGATACAGGTAGTTTTTCCAAGAATCAGACAGTTAATTACGTGATCAAAAACGCCGCCTATGGGAATTGTCGTGAATGAAATTAGTCAAATTACCAGCACTGAACGAGCGCGTTTGTATGTGGAATTTAATTAAAAGAAGTGCAATGAAATATATCTTCAGATTATTCATTGGGACTTTCAATGGTGTTCTCTTATTAAGATTTATGGGAGAACTAGTGTCTAATAAGCCAGACTGCAGTCAGACCTCAGTGGAAACATCCCATTTGGAAACTGGAAATTAACGCTCATGTAATCTGGTTAAAAAACTAAGATATATTAAAAACAGTTCACCGCATCCAATTTTGTCTGTGCAATTGAACATTTTGATTTGAGATCAATGTTAATTTCTGCCCAATGTATAACTTTGTGCCTCTGTAGTCAATCATACTGGAAGAAAAAGTCAAACAACAAACTTTTTTCACTGAAATAAAGTGAAGACCTTATAACATTTTGCAATATATCATAACTAAATTATTTTAAAAGAACATAATATTAATCTTAATCTAGGGGGCATGGTCCCCCTTTGTGAAAAGAATTGTTTAGTATAATATAACCTGTTCATCACTACATCATAGCTTGGTAAACTAATGGGTGACTACAGGGGTAAGTTTGTCCCCAGGTTGACCCCTCCCCCACCACCCGACCCCAAATATGCCATTAGATATATTGGCTCCACGGTTGCCAAAAGAATGTTCTATAAATGTTTTGTCTGTTACTATGTTAATTATTAACTATTATTGTGTTACACAATGTACAGGGTTAATTGAGCCAATAGTCATAATAGGTTTCATTTATAATTCAAGAATAACAAATTAATATATGCTAGGGAAACAGTGACTATGTGAGTTAATTAAAACGTAAGTTATTCACAAAGAAAGCCTGCATAAAGTGAGAACAATTCTTCAACATGAGTCATTATGACCCCTGAGACCATATAACATTAATTAAACAAGTATTATGCAGAATTTTACCGGAGGAATTAATCAATATTTGGAATAGTTTATCTGAATATTTCATATTGGTGAGTCATCTATCCAGGGTAGTCTTATTAAATAGTAAAGATTATCAATGAAATGAGTCACAAGTGAGCTGTAAAACAGCTAACTACTATGTCTATCACTGAGATATTTAACATATATTATTTTAATCTGAATATCTTGCATCAAAAACCTGTAAATTCTAAAATCATACCAAACTATTCCATTTAATAATTGAATTCTAAAACGCGCTCGGTCCATAAATAAAATGAGATAATGACTGATCCCTGTTGCTCTATATCTTCCATGTTAGCTTGATAGGTTTTCCAATCTGGCTCAGTCCATGTGTTTAGAGCCTGCTAAGTTGGCAGATTTTTTGCAAAACGAGCCCGGCCCACCGAGACAGTTTTAAAAAACGCACTCAGACTATGCTCAGTGCCATATGCGCAGACGCGCTAGCAAATATGGCAGAAACCACGAACGAACAAGGCGCTGCCTTGATAGAAATTACCATTTGCTTGTTATTGAAAATTAAAGATCGAGAAAGCGAAAACATAATCCAGATAACTGGAAGAAAAAACCCAAAAACCCAACCAATCTCACTACAGATCCATATCTGGAAGTATTTCCTACAAAATCTTTTTAATTAGTCAAAGTTTTGTTATTCTGTGCTGTATAAGAAATATATTTAATACTTCATAACGATCTAACTTCAATGATGTTTTTTCAAAATGGGCTCAGTCCATGGACTTACCAAAAAAAAAAAATTTCATTTAAAATAAACCATAGTTACCTTATTTTGGCAAATCGTTGTTTACTAAAAATGGACTGAGTATGTTTTGAACTACCGCTCTTCAATTGCAAACAATGTCAACATCTTTATATAACACATTTCACAGCCAAATATAATTTGTTTTTACATTATATTATAAGTTTTTAGAGTATATTAAAAAAGATAACCATGTATATTTATCTTAAGTTAGATTGACATGTACAATATAATCACAGCCATGGATCCATTTGCACTCAGTGAAATGTTACTTTCTCAGAATACGTTGTTGCTCATAATTCACTTGTGGACATATCATGCGTTTGTGAAAAAAAAATGAACTGGAAAGTATGACTGTGTTACAGCATATGGTGGACATTTTATCCCCTTAAATCCACCTTTGGTAATCAGATAATCATGCTAAACAGCAAAACTGAACACTTTAAATGTCACACTAAGTGTGTTATCAATTTCTAAAAACAAATGTAGCATAATAGAAAATCACAGATGGTTGAGAATGACGGAAAAACTAATTTCTGCACTAATTAAAAGAAAGCATCACAAATCACTAAAATCGTCAAGTGTAAAAATTAATATAGACCAACCTTTGTTGGTTGAACATCTGTGGTGAACCAAGGAATATCTATTTACCAAGGACTAAACTTAACACTTTAAATGTAACAAACAATTTTGTTGAATACATTTCTAAAAATTAATGAAATTTCATAGAAAACAAAATAATTGAGACTGTTCAGAATGAAAAAAACAAAAAAACATCTGCACTAGTTTAAACAAACTCATTGCAGTCAACTACACAATTGGTTCTCCACAGAATCAAAGACAAATTAAACTGGACCAACCCTTGCTTGAACATCTCCAGCCAGCCAAGAACTACCTCTGTTTGTACACAACAACTACATCAACAAGAGAATGTTTCTACTTACTGTCTCTCACATACCTCGCCTGGCCCACTTCAGTTATCTCACTGGTGTCCCTCAACCGGCTCAATCAGAAAGTAATGTTGACAACGACCCAATGCTGCCCAGTAACAAGCTGCTGTGCCACTCAGTCGGCAGGAGAGATGTCTTCCCTCGCTCAGTCGGCAGGAGAGATGTCTTCCCTCACACCACCACAATCAAATGAGCCACTCCAGATATGTACACCACTTGAAATAGTCAGCGCAGACAATAATTCATAATTTGCCGCGATCCATTTCCCATATAATGCCACTCAAAGCACAGCAGGTTCAGCACATCAGATATACGTGATGTGTGTGCTAAAGTGATATGATATTGCCATGACAGTTCGTGTCTTATCCTGTGACATTTCCACCCCACTGGGCTTTATCCCAGTCACCCTAACCACCCCCCCCACAGGAACATGTCTCCAGCTTCATTATACCTGTTACCTCCCACTTGGATGACAAACAGCATGTCATTCACCAGAAAACACTCCCCCTGTCTTCCAAGTCCCACTGTCTCCGCCCCCTACTGGGGTGATCAATGTAGCTGTTCAGTCTGGGCCCCAACCACTCAAGGGTGTTTAGGGGTGCTTTGTATAGAATACATTGCAGGGAAAGTGGCAGTCAAACTAATTGGGAAGAAGGCAAAGCAGCAGAAATGGGTACCTGAATTATACTCACAATTAGTGACCACCTAGTATTGTGCATTGTATCCACCAACTGGCAAGTCTCCCAATATGGGATTGTCTGGAAGTACTTTACCTTCTGAAAATGTTCTCTAGCTAAAATTAAAAGATTAAACTTTTAGAACTTTTTAGGATGAAATGAAAACAACTGAAACAGTGTCAGATACAGATGTTTTTTCTTGAAGAGAATTGTGCCACATAAAATACTGCATGGGGCAGAACCCAACTAATATTCAATGCGTTCACAATAAAATAACTGTAAAAAAATTATTAAGTCACTGAAAATGTGTACCAAGCAGTGAATGAGATGTCATAATGGTTGCTTAACTGAAAACTGAGGTCTTCCCTGACAATTGTTGTCTCCAATGTGCACTGCAAGATAGCCAAGTATTCACATTCATGTCTTCTTCAAATTGAATGACTGAGGCAGGCAGGGTGTGGCCAGTGTATTCTTGAAAAACCAGCATAGTTTGTACTAAACATTATGTTTTAAACTCATAAATATATTCTTATGAAAAGATGCTCAAATATTTGCCAAAAAACTGTATGCAGTCAAACTTGCCTTAAGAAAATTAAAATTAGTCATTAGAAATTGTGTGTAGGGGTGGATTAGTGGCTGGATACAGGAACAACTCAAAATGCCGTGAAGTAATGCTCCTTATGCCTTATGGTGACATATTGTTGTGAACGCCACAGTAAACGAAAATGACACCTCCCCCTTGGTCTGTTGGCACTCGATCTTGTTGAAAAATAGGAAATCAATTTAAAACACTGTACTCCCAGGAACACATCAATCCCGAGGCATATGCTTGGGGCACTGGGTGAAGAAACAGCCGTTCCACATGGCTGCACATGAGAAGCTGACATATTTCATCTATGCATAAAGTACATCAAATTATGGTGAATAAATGGCTGTTCATACAATTTACTGAATCAAAACTTTGTCCTGCTACTGCATTGTCTGGTATTTCAAACAGAGTCTAGAAGTAAATATAAACCATTAGTACAGAACTGGCTCAATAGATTAATTGGTTCTTACCTTGGAGATCACTGGTTCACCACCAAATGGTGGCCTACCTAATCATTGAGCTTAGAGAAATAAATAATTATTATCATTACTTATTGTCCCAGGGGTTCCCAACAGCTCCCAAAATGCCCCTGGCCCTCAAGTTGGGTAACCCTGGCTTAGGGACACTCTTCTATCAGTATGGGTATAGGAATTTGGAAATATGTGTCTTTGGGAAGAGCCGCTAAGTCGTAGGTGCCTTCTGCCTGGTGTCTATGCCACGGGAAATAAAAGATGAATGCATAACCTGCCATGGACTCACCGCCCTACATGTGTGATAACGCTCAAATATGCAGGATGCATATCAACTAACAAAGAAAAACAGACACAGCAACAAACTCTGTGAGCAGACAGGGAATTACAACTCGTAAACATGGCAAGTGATAGTAGAAATAACAATGTGGAGAATGTTAACATTTTCCATAATTTTTTTACTTCAACCTATGCGGAGATTAATTTCTCACTTGGAAATGCAATTTTATTTTTGTGAATTTTTAAGTGAAAATGTAGGAAGTTGGTGTATTTGCCATGTTATCAGGGTACAAAAGATTTAGCGCAAGTCATGATACATTTTTTTTTTAATGGCATGCTTACAATCATTACTCAGAATAATTTATCGTTTCTCTGGAGCTCCCCCACAAAATATTATACATTCCATCAATGGAATACCATATTTGCTCTGCCTTCAGTGCGACACAGTAACACAGTGGTTGAGAGGGCTGGGGTTCAAAAGCAGTTGTTGCCATTTCAAAGCATAGACAATTTAATTTATTCGACATTGCCTCAGTTCACTCAGTTGCATAAATGAATACCTGGCTGTAGACAGTAGTGGATATTAAAACACTGGATATATGTGGAGAAAAAATCTTTCTGTAGTAATAGCAGCTTGGCTGAATGCTTCCTAGAAAAATCAAGTTCGTGTTGGAATGAACAGGTCTACCATCAGGGGATAAAGTGTGCTTTGAGTGGGTCCTAAGAACTGGATATATATAAAAACTTACTTTTACCTGTTTATAACCATTCCATGGTTTGCTTAAAATCACTCTCTTGGACCATCACATCAATTCAATAGGCGCATATCACTTGTTCGGAAAAAAATTGCCTGAACAAAATCTTCGTTTCCCTCACCATTACGATTTATGCATTACCAACCTAATGGTGCCGTTCTGTCTAGTGACCTTTTTTACAAAACCAACATGTGATGCTACAATGAAAATATCTTCTGATAAAAACATGATATATCTTTAAAAATTCATGAAGCAATCACAAAATTCCCAGAATTCCCTCGATATCGCCTTTCTGTTTAAGTACCATCTTAACAATCCCGACATTTAATACTACCGTCGAGCCTTGTCGTAACGCAGTGGTCGGGTTCCACGATTTCGGCCCGCATTGTAAGCGAGGCACATTAGGCCACCAGGGAGCTACTAAACAACAGCAATCGCAGCGCGCTGCACCAAGAACGTTGTCGAAGCCACTGGTACTGGCAACACTGTCTACATGTCAACAGGCAATTTATGGAGTTTATTAAAAGAGCCAACTAGCATCAATGTGTTTTATTTTTAAATGTCACACCCAGTTGAATGTTGAACTGAATAAAATACATGTATGTATACTGTTATGGAATAGATCTGCTACGATGATGATGTACTGGATCAATAGGCCTATGAATAAAAAATAATAATATGGATCTGAGCAGCTGAAAATGTATGATTTGACAAACGTAGTATGTAAGCTGATTAAACAGAAAATGACAATAGGTAGAATTAACAATTGTTTTACTTCGTCTTTCAACCAATCTCAAATGAAACATAAATTTATGATGCAACACTTAACATTGATTCATCGTTTCATATGCAGATGTCGAATTCATATTTTCGTGCACCGGTAGCATGTTGGGTTAGGCATTTGACAAAATTAATAATTGTTTCACTTCGATACACCACTTAACATCAGGTTACTGTTTCATTCTGTTGAAAATGAATAGATTTGCAATGCAATGGAAGCATGCCATTTCACCACAGTGATACATATATTGGCATTGCATACTAAATTGCATTTAAGACTGTTTATCTGATTCTTAAGCCAGGTGTATTTGTGAATCTCAATTGCAATTTACGAACTGCCAATGTCAGCGATTAATGTCGGCGGCAGCGCAAAGCATACAACACATCGCCACTTGTTCATTGTCATTGCTCACCTAATGTTTACTGAAAATTGTCAAAGCAATTCTAAGTAGGTTTGGCAAACAAAGCTTCAAATGGAAAAATCATGATAAGTACGTTTTCTTGTGTTCGTAACACAAGAATAAAATTTAATGACAAACTTATAGTGGTTGAAGCACAGATACTTTTAAGATTGAACAAGATTTGCCATCCAAGCCAAAGGCCCAGATGGCAAGTGGACGCGGAAGCCATTGGCTTATCGAGAGTCCATCAGTGTTTGTCTACGTGTAACCCACCCTCCTGAAATATGTGTCCAACTTGTTTTTAAACATATTCATGCTGCTAACGGTTATACAATCCGTAGATAATTTGTTCCATTCATTTACTATCCTCTGTGAGAACGAGTACTTCCTGATATCCAATCTACACTGATCCTTTACTAACTTTACCTCACCTCTCCTCTGTATGCGTTTAAGTGTATCCTTCTTACGATATGGTCTCCACGCTTGTATACAGTATTCTAAATGAGGTCTAACTACTGCTTTATACAGAGGTATAATTAGCTTTTTATCCTTGTAAGTTATGTTTCTCCTAATCAACCCAAGAATTTGATTACCCTTTGAAGCTGCAATACCACACTGCTCTGAAACTTTCATATCAGTGCTTATTGTTACTCCTAAGTCGTTTACATCCAAGTTCCCATGTCCTGTATGTAGGCATTTGTATGTAATGCTACACTGATTTTTCGTGAAACAGTAATGGCTTTCGTTTTCCTTAGAGATATTTTGTAGCCTCACAGATGGCAATATGAATACTATAGGCTCATGCCCACCCTCACAGAGAATGTATTTACCTGTAATTTTTTTCATAAATCTCCGGCTGATTGTGTATGTTTGAATCCCCCTCCTTTCAAACCCATGGGGACGGGCCTGAGGCTGATTAACCAAAGAATGTCATACGGATTTCAACAGCTTTATACAGAATTTCAATTGTGGATTTCAACCAATAAAATGTAGCAAGTCTGCCCTTTAGCCCATTAGACCCCACAATAGCTGCGGCTGGCCGCTCTGTGCAGTCCTAGAACGGCGGCATACAGGACCCTCTATTAAAAAAAATCCTGGTGAATAACTAGTGAACTAAATGCTACCAAATTTTGCCACACCCTAGCAGATATATTTCGCAACAACAGCTCGTTACATGCATGTGTTGCCCTTTCGGAAATCTTGATTTTCATCGGTTTTGTTCACGCTATCTTGAAAATTTTTATTTTTATATTTGTCATGATAAAATATGGTGTAACCTGAAAAATAACCATCAGAATTTGATAATTTTTTCAGTGGTGCAAAGCTAACACATATAACAACATTTTCTTTGCTGGGTTGCACAGGGTTATAGCATGGGATCATTGTCAAATGTCAGTCACAAGGTAGAATAAGTTTCAAAGTTTTAACAAACTTACTATTTTGTCTTTGCAAATTGTGATCAAATATCAACATTTTATTAATATGTCCTTTTTCTATGTACACCTGTACATGCATGTGGAGAAATTACTACTCTTCAAAATTGTAATTGTCAATATTGGATTTTTTTCTACAGATTTTTTAATACAAGGAAGTAAAATCGCTCGAAATTTGCCAGAAATCCTGGGAACAGGGGAACATGTTTTAATAAAATCCTGAGGCCTAATGGGTTAATTTTTTTTTATCCTGTTACCGACCTTTGTGAATTGACACTGAGCCAGTCTCCTGACATTCTGGGAGATCCTCCAAGATGTCAGAACACCTGAATAATCAATTGCCTCTTACCTTGCGAACAGGTGCCAAATTGGCTAATGACCTGTTCTCTGTATCATCAACATACATGTTAAGTCTCCAGGAATCGCCGGGAGACTCCCGGAAATCTATAAAATCTCACGGATTTCTAATGAAAAGAAAAATATTTTTGTGTGACCTCAGTTAACAAAAGATCGTCAATCCCTCATTTTACTCACGCCCACAACAGCAAGGGTTATTTCAATTAAGTTTTGTGCAGACTGGTCAACGGAGGCTTGGCTAAACGGTATCCTTGTGCCTTGCATGTTTCATTGTTTATAACATGCATTAAACAAACTATCCCTCATTATTGCTCACTGATGGACAATCATTTAATTGATGCCCATAGATACATCTTCACTTTATGCAAGTTCTATTTAATTCATACATGTTTGCTAATTGCCACAATCGGAGCACATTATGAATGAAAAGAACATATTTTTAAATAGGGTTCACAAATAAAAAATGCCTCTATCACCTGCGTAACCTGTCCCTTGTCCACTATGCACAAACCCTGATGGAACTAACCACTGCTGTTGTTGTGGATGTGATTAAAGGGAGTTCTTCCGTCCGGGAGAACAGCAGATTTGATAGATTTCCGGGAGTCTCCTGGCGAATCCACTGAGTGGTCCACACAGACAGGTAAATGACACTTGCCATTTGGACCTTGTTAAATCCTGATGAGTGTAACATCTCACTAAACAAGACTACGGCACTACAAACAAGCAGAAGACTGAAGCAGAAGCAACAGTGAGGAGACAAACTGATACAACCCCTAATATCTTCACACCAGCATAACAGTGTCATTTTAGAAGCCAGAGACACAAAGTGACCATTTTATTGCAAATATAAGAAACTTACCAGTAATACTACACCACTGGATCAGGTATATGGACTACCCTCCAAATCCCAGGGAAAAACATTTATACCTAACTCCAGTAAGCATCCACTTCTGGCTCCCTTCCATCTTATCTCTTCTTTCAGCAGAAGAGCCAATTAGGAACCAACAGACTAACCTGTATTATGCACTGATTAAACAGTCTTGTGGTTACTCACAGAGCAGTTTCCTAATGCTCTTGTGTTTCATTAAACAATCCTGTGGCTTCAATATTGTGGTTACACACATGGTAGTTCTCTATTGTTCACACCAGGCTCAGCTGCCCAGGATGCAAGGATTACAACTTAGCCATGTTGAATCAGCAATTAATTCTATGGTGCCACAAAGTTGAAGTAGGCAAACACAGATGACCAGATAAGACTTGCAGCTCTAACCAGACTAAACAGACCAGATCCAACAGATCAGTCTACTGGAAGAGACAAGGGATACAGCCAATGTATGAGATAAGCATTACCACCAAAGTGGCTTGAAGAAGGAAAGATTCAGCAATTAGAAGTGAGGTTCAATTAGTTAACTGTCTGATGTGTCCAGCTGACAATAGTCAAACACAAGAGGTTCCTACTACAAAGTTCTTCACATGCTGATTGTTCTATGTTATTGAACTGCCAATTATCCAGGAATCAAGAACACACTGAAAAAGTTTCCTGCTTTCAGTGGTTGGACTTTTGGGAGGACTATGGGAAGAGAAATGTGTGGGATTGGGATGTGGTGAAGAATAAGAGTGAGGAATTGAGAAGGGGTGAAGAACAAGAGCAAGGGATTGGGAAGGGGTGAAAAACAAGAGTGAGGGATTGGGAAGGGGTGAAAAACAAGAGGGATTGAGAAGGGGTGAAGAACAAGAGCGAGGGATTGAGAAAGGGTGAAGAACAAGAACGAGGGATTGAGAAGGGGTGAAGAACAAGAAAGAGGGATTGAGAAGGGGTGAAGAACAAGAAAGAGGGATTGAGAAGGGGTGAAGAACAAGAAAGAGGGATTGAGAAGGGGTGAAGAACAAGAAAGAGGGATTGAGAAGGGGTGAAGAACAAGAGCGAGGGATTGAGAAGGGGTGAAGTACAAGAGCAAGGGATTGAGATGGGGTGAAGAACAAGAGCGAGGGATGGAGAAGGGTTGAAGAACAAGAACGAGGGATTGAGAAGGGGTGAAGAACAAGAATGAGGGATTGAGAAGGGGTGAAGAACAAGAGCGAAGAATTGAGAAGGGGTGAAGAACAAGAGTGAGGGATTGAGAAGGGGTGAAGTACAAGAGCAAGGGATTGAGATGGGGTGAAGAACAAGAACGAGGGATGGAGAAGGGGTGAAGAATAAGAGCTAGGGATGGGGTGAAGAACAAGAGTGAAGGATTGAGAAGGGGTAAAGCACAAGAGCGAGGGATGGAGAAGGGTTGAAGAACAAGAGCGAGGGATTGAGAAGGGGTGAAGAACAAGAGCGAGAGATTGAGAAGGGTGAAGAACAAGGGCGAAGGATTGAGAAGAGGGTGAAGAACAAGAGCAAGGAATTGAGAAGGGGTGAAGAACAAGAGCGAGGGATTGAGAAAGGGTGAAGAACAAGAGCGAGGGATTGAGAAAGGGTGAAGAACAAGAGCGAGGGATTGGGAAGGGGTGAAGAACAAGAAAGAGGGATTGAGAAGGGGTGAAGAACAAGAAAGAGGGATTGAGAAGGGGTGAAGAACAAGAGCGAGGGATTGAGAAGGGGTGAAGTACAAGAGCAAGGGATTGAGATGGGGTGAAGAACAAGAGCGAGGGATGGAGAAGGGGTGAAGGACAAGATGAAGGGATGGGGTGAAAAACAAGATTGAGGGATTAAGGGGTAAAGAACAAGAGCGAGGGATGGAGAAGGGGTAAAGAACAAGAGCGAGGGATTGAGAAGTGGTGAAGAACAAGAGCGAGGAATTGAGAAGGGGTGAAGAACAAGAGTGAGGGATTAGAAGGGGATAAAGTACAAGAGCGAGGGGTGGGTAGGGAGGAGGTGAAAGTGAAACAGGTGATGGGAGAAGAAAAACAAATCGTGGATCACCCTGGATAAATAGGAGAGTAACATCAATGCACATTGGACTAAAACTGTAAATTATATATTTATTCTGGGATTGGACACTGAAATACACAAATACAATTTGTGTGAAGTACAAATTTAATAAAACAAATCTGACCAAATGTTTTCAAGGATGAAAGGTGCTACCACCAATAGCATCAGACAATTTGTTAAAAATCACTGTCAATCTCCTGGGGCATCATAAAATACATAGCCCCTTGGGAGAAGTAGTCAAATGCAGTGCATTAACATTCAGCACATTTTGTCTGGATCACCCCCACGGGTATCCATTCTACATCTGTATTCTTGTGTTAGAGCAATACACCTGTGTCTGACTCCCTGGGGATCTCACAGGGAGGCTGAGAGGTCCCTGAGAGGTCCCCTCATCACTGGCTTCATTATTGACAACTGTATTGAAGTCAGTCTAAACCAGCAGATATAGTAGGCCTGTTAACACAAAATAAAAGTTTAAGTTTTACTATGGACCCTGAACGCCTTGGGGCTGTTCAGGGTCCATATTGTCTAAATATGTTGCAACTGTCATGTATCTCTATAGAGTAACCATAATTTCACTGTGTGTCCAAGTGATGTCTGTATCCCTGTCTGTATGCATGTCTGTCTATATGTCCATGTGTGCGTGCGTGCGTGCGTGCGTGCGTGCGTGCGCGTCTGTTGCTCCCTGTCAGTGTGTCGGTTGGTCAGTCACCCCCTCCCCCAATATACATACTGCATGACCCAACCAGCATCATTAATGTAGCTTGTCATCTGTTCATTTTAGTGAGGTCTACGCAATGCCACTGGACATACTCATGTTATCAAGGTCAACTTCTGATGAACACAACTCAAATGCAAGCACAGTCAGAATTCATGAATGACCGGCCAGTATACACTCATGAATGACCGGCCAGTATACACTCATGAATGACCGGCCAGTATACACTCATGAATGGCCTTGGTGATGCTCATGGACCTGCATAGTGAATACAGAGGGAATGTACAATGGAGGCTGACAGACTACAAATGCACATCTGTTAGCCTAGTGACATTGGCACAACAGGGTCTACATGACTGGGTAGTCAAACATGAAGTCTGGTACACATGGCAATAAATATATAAACAATACATGCATTAATAAAACTGAAAGTAGTTCCTACTAATCAGGTATTGGGGTTTACATAAACTTTGTACCATGGGCTAGATCTATCATAGGGCAGAACATTCATGACGGTGGGGTGAGGAGTATATCTAATTGTGCTAATACAGAGGATGAGTGGATAGGTTTTCTGCAGTCTGGAACCATTATAGAGTGTGGAATTTAGATAGTTTAAGTGGGCCCACCTATAAAAAAATCACCATTATAATGCACGGATACATTCCCACATATTAGTAGTAGAGCCAACTGACATTTTGTATCATGCTAGTGAAGGCATACCTCTCAAGTTGGTGAAGGTAATCAATCTGTCGCAGTCCAATAGCCAGGGGGTTGTGGGAGAGTAATTAAAACATCCTTTAAGCAAATACATCATTACTGAATAACCTCTCAGTACAAACATTGCATGGACAAACATTGCACACACAAATAATCCCATTATTTATACTACCTGACCTGTATGTTGGGAAAACATAGATAGCTTAATAGATGGGTTATGACAACTGGAAATGACTCTCTAATCATTATCATCTTTGATCACTCACCTTCGTTAACAGAATAAACCACACATTGTTATGTTCTACTCCCGGGTTTGATCATCTCTGTTCAGCTTCTCTACTCAAACATTGCGCCAGGCGAAATGCCAATTCAATAATGATTATTGATCGCCCACATGCATCTTTAATGCTTAATCATAGTATATCACCTATGCTTTCTTTTTTACCTTCACACTTTAAACTCACAACTGACGGACAAAAATATGAGCGTTTGTATTATATCACACACAGATGTCATCAATGTTTAACTTCAATTACTTTCACTGGTTGTCGGGGACGCATGCCCCCAGGGCCAGCAACTGCATAATTAATTCTCTGCTTAATTTTCGTAGACCAGTCATCATTAATACCATTTCCTTCATTTAGCCTTTCCTTTCAAGTGGCCAGTAGGACGCTATGTGCATCTGTTGACCAAAACACATGGTGCTGAAATGTCAATTAATGATGATTCTTGTCATGTTCTTGGCAAGAGAGATTACCTCATGTCACAATGTGATGCAATCAAAGTGGTCACACCAATACGAGTGACAGTTTTCTCATAACCGATGTCATGGTATGCTCCTCACTGCAATTCCATTAGTCTTCCTTCAAAGACACCTCCACAGTCAAGTCTTATTAGAAATAAATCTAATTCTGATTCCCAGTCATGTAGCATCACTCTTGTCATAACTCTGCTTTGTAGAAATCTTAACTGATGGGTTTTCCTTGATAATTTCACCCTAACTGGACAGTTTCTATGGAAACCTTTTCTATCTTCTTCCAATCCTCTGCTTACATTTACTTTTTCATCATTCTACCCAGATTTCTGCCTGTCTCTTCATTTCTTCATCTTTTTTTCAGTTTGACCAATAAGCCGATTCATTTCCTTTCAGTGTTTTCCTTGTAAATTTCCTTCTATTACCAGCTTTAAAAATCCATCACTTCACATAATATGTCTTAACCATTACATAACTGAATGTGAAATATAAATATATTTTTATAAGACATATTCAGCTACAAGATAACTACATCCATCACACCAAATTGTCTTTAAACATTAAATAACACAACCATACAAATCTAAACCTTTATAAAAATTATAAGATGTATCTTGAACTGTTAATGGCCAGAAGACCAGATCATAGGGAGCTCATGAGCGGGACCAGATCATAGGGAGCTCATGAGCAGGACCAGATCATAGGGAGCTCGTGAGCGGGACCAGATCATAGGGAGCTCGTGAGCGGGACCAGATCATAGGGAGCTCGTGAGCGGGACCAAATCATAGGGAGCTCATGAGCGGGACCAGATCATAGGGAGCTCGTGAGCGGGACCAGATCATAGGGAGCTCATGAGCGGGACCAGATCATAGGGAGCTCATGAGCGGGACCAGATCATAGGGAGCTCATGAGCAGGACCAGATCATAGGGAGCTCATGAGCAGGACAGACACCACAACAACACCAGACAAGATATTGAAAAATGGATTAATTTAATGGAAATGGATAGGACCCCACCCCCCCGCCCCATAAGAAATTAACAATGTTACACGGCAGGCCTAGGAAAGGAATTAGCTGGAGGTAGGAGGTAAATCAGAGAAGAAATAAGGAAGTTTGACATCATTTGGCATAAGTATTCTACTCCACCAGCAATATTCTCCACAATACAACTCAGTCCTTTGTACTCAAACATGATACAACACAACATACATGAAGAACTATCACCACAGAAACAAGAGCTTTAGTGGATGGTCCAGACCTGTTCATTTCTTTCTCATTATTGTGTATCCCAAACAGCGACCACAACACTCAGATCAGCTGGTAAAGTACAAGATAGAAAATGTTTAGCTTCCGCAAACAATCCATCTCCAGTAAAAGACACATTGGCTAAGGGACTACATGTGATAGGGTCATTAATCTAAGACATCAAAAACAAATCCATCACAGCTTATTAGGGGCATAGAAGGAGTCAAATATCCTGTGAAGTATGCATGAGCAAGACAATCAATCCTGGCTGCAGATAAGCCAGCCAGCAGTAATCAAATCTTACACCAATAAAACAGTTGGTAATGGTTAAGTGGTTAGTAAAAAGTCCTCATCTAACATATTTTTGCTTGATTACAAAAACCTGCAGGTTTTAGACGTTACATAACAAACTCCTCTGGTCATGAGATTTCTGCAACAGCTGGTGATGAGGAACTTATATCTTACATGGATACCCATCTTACATGGATACCCATCTTACAAGACCAATCATCACTCTATGTGGATTAATGTGCCATATAAACGCTACAAAATAATTTTGATAATACGTCACACACAACAGCACACTAACTTTTCCATAAGCCATTATTCATTCTAGTGCACAGGTATATATATATATATAATTTCTCCACCAACGTCATGTTTTACCAACCTGTGCACTTAGTGACACCAGCAGCAAATGTAGCAGGAAATCCAGGCGTAGACAGAGAGAGCTCACTCACTCGCGAGACCGTCCTTTCCTGCAGTCAAGTCACATTTAAGTGTGTGCGTTCAGTGACGTCCACTTTGAAATTGATCAGCAGGACACAGAATGACGTCCTCGAATCGCTGCAGCCGGCCGCTGGTCCGAACACAGTCTGACCACACAGCCTGTCACCTCACACTGGTCACTCTTTATTGCACTGACCGCTCATGATTTCACAGGTGACCAGTGACTTGCCTGCTGGAGAACAGAGTTATCCTGGAGCCATTACACCATCTAGCCTAGTCATTGGGTCTACACAATGCACTGGTCATTGTTTCGCCAATTGACTTGGCTCGGTCAATTACTTGAATGTTCCATCAACATGAAAGTTGTGAGCTCCACACAACTCTTACATTTACTTATCTGAAAGGGTGTTGGAATTGCAGGTTCATTACAAGCAGCACTTTCAGCTGAGATAAACATCACTTTCAGCTGAGATAAACATCTGTCTATATGGCAACAGTAAGCAGTTAACAGACATGGTACAGCAAGACATGCCTTAAGGTAGTTATTTCCAATGTTCTTGAATTACCAGGGATGTTTTTTCCAAAATTAGTTAAATGTGAATAAATGTTAATGGTAATGGAATAAATTCCTGAGATAGACAACTCCTGGCTCAAACACCATGTCTGAAATTAGCAAAAAATCAACTGGCCCAGATTTTTTTTAACTGGCCCAGTTCTGTTTTGAACCGGCCCATGTGAGTTTGAACTGGCCCCACAAAAATGTATAAATTGTAAGTATACGTAATAATGCAAAGTTTTCGTGCGTAAAACAAAAACACTGTCTGCTTTAAATTAGAATAATAATTTAATTAATATAAACCATATCAAATATTGCTGTTCATTTCCTATATCTAGCACACCAATAAAATAATGAATTTAATAAACATTTCAAACTTTATTTGCAAAACAGTTACAATTGTTGAAATTAACATTATGTTTGATGCCAACATTTCAGGTGCACCGTCACTGCCCTGGGCCTAGCACGGGCAAACATATATGCCGTTCTCCAAATTGAAGCCTCCAAAGTTCACTTTTACAGAATGTCTTGGCACATTATATTGTCAATTGTCTGCCTCCTTAGTATCACCAGTATGAAGTAAATTGGCGTAATATCCTTCAAAAATTGTCAAACTCACAACTTTGTCCGCCATCTTTGCTTTGGTATTTCTCTGGTATTCCCCAAAATACTGACATCATTAAATGTGAATCACCTAACAGGCATCCATGTTACAAATGCCAGGGGTTTCCCTTGCATGTGCAGACTTTGCCTTTGCTTTGGCAGCGATCTATCACTGGCAAGGAAGAAGTAGTTGGTCACAATTGTATTTTATATAGAATTAATGTGCATCATTAACAGTCCGACCCATTCGTGGCCAATGGGGTCAATTGGCGGGGTGGGGCCGATAACCTGCGCATTTTGGGTGAATCGACGGGAAGCATTTTGAATTGGTGGCCAATGAAAAAAGGCCTTAATTTCGAAAATTGTAACAGTCCAGCAAATCTAACTTAGCAAATAATCTTCTTCAGATGATTACCGGTAGTCGTCTGAAGAAGGCTGCTGATAGCACTGAAAACTTCACGAGAAGAAGAAGGTAAACTGACTGTGAAATAAGTAAAAATATTACTCATTTGAACCATCCAGTCTGATGAACATCTTCACTCATGAAAGTCCAGAACAAGAATTAATAATTTGGTTGCATTCTTCTTTCTATCACATTTGGTGAAGCGTATCTGCCAAAATTAACCAATGCTATAATTATCTTGATGCTGGTTAGTACAAAAAGTGTAACACTTAGTCTGACACAACAGTCCAGTCTGGTACTGGGCCACAGCAGAAACATGTGACTTTGCTGTCTGAGTGTATTTATGTAACAGTCCAACAAATCTCAAGAAATACCTTGATCTGCTAAGATAAACCATGCAAGTCCAGAACAAGAATTACTAATTTGGTTGCATTCTTCTTTCCACCAGTTTTGATCAAACATATCTGCCAAAAATAAGCAATGCTAAAATGAACTTGATGCTGGGTAGCACAAAAACCATCACACTTAGTCTGACATAATTCAGCTGGACAGTTGGCCAGTGAGTGGGTTGGCGAGTGGGCCACAACAGAAAGATGTGTCTTTGAAATCTAAGTTTAAAAAAGAACCACTCTGAGAGCTATGTTCAATTAAACATGTCGCCACTCAACATCCAGTGGTCTCCAGTAACTTTCCACTCAAAGTAAGTACTGAATGTGTTCCCGTTCTGAAACATGGGGGTGAAACAATATATGAAACATTAATGCATCATAATAGTCCATGTGATTATACAATATAATCGATAGTCTATCATTAACTATTACTAATTATCATAAACAGAATGGTCTAGATTGGGGGTGTAGGTGATTTGCCCCCCCCCCCCCCGGTCTTTTGCCCCTCCAGTCATTTGCCCCTTAGGTCTTTTGCCCCCTTTTTCATTCATATAAATCAAACACAGAGATGTTTTTTTATTTCATGTAATTCTGAATCACACATAATAACAACAAATATCAGGATATTACTTCAAACGAATACAGTGTCCAAGACTCTGGAGAGTATCTGCGATGGTCTTATCCCCAGCACTGAACTGTGTGCATATATTGACCAGTCTGTCTTGGAACTGCTTGGCAGTGCGACGTACACGTTTGCGGTGGGGTTGTCCAAGCTGGTTGAGTCGCATAGTGCCCTCAACAGCCGCAAAATCCTTACGTAGTGCATCTATCAGGGTCCATATGGTTGGATGAGAATGTCCAACCAGAGTGCTGAAACCCCTGTTCCAGGCTTCACACATATTGTTAGTACGCGAGCCTCCAGCCATGGTTGCAACATGTACTTTCCACAGGGTGGGGGAGTAGGATGGTGCGATGTGACGCATGAGAAAGTATGCATTCTCACAATATGAATAATGAATGGAAAAAATGTTCTACTGCTTATGTAAATGCCAGCAGTATGATATTATGAACATGTTTAAAAACTGACATTATATCTGACCAGGGCTCCACATATGACAAATTGGACTTTTGATAAACCAATTGGGCCCCTTCCTTGATGCATGTAGCGTGTTGCTCTAAATGGCAATCTTGTTAAAGCTGATATCTTTCTGTTTATGAGCTGGTGTACAGTAAATCCATAGAAAGAAAGAGTCCAGACTTACCCCATTTGTGAGCTGTTCTATAGCTAATAGCTTACATATGACATAATGCTCTAAGTTTTGTCACATAAATTAAATCAAAACCACTGGAAAAATTTTTTCCCCACAAATCACATCAACTCAGCAGTCACGCGTCATTGCTTGAAAGCTAGTCAGACCAAATCATAAATTGAAATTTTTTACTCTGCTACACATGCGTGTTTGCCAAAAATACCTCAACTAATGCTTAATTCACTTAATCCACATTAAGTCTGCTCTAAAGCCTGATTAGTTCCTACTCCTACACGTCCGGAAATGAATCCCCAGCAGCAAGTTAATCCCGTAAATTAGTGCAGCCCACCAACGTTCATAAATACACATGGCTGATAAAAGATAAATTTTCTATGTGTGTGTGTGTGTATAAATATATATATATACAAATATATATATATATATTATATATATACTTTGGAAAGACCTTGAATATACTTAGCTATGGTCAGATATCTACCTGGTTCCTGCACTGGTTAAACTATAAAGGTAGCCCAGTGTTAGACACTGAACCCCAAGATTGGTGTCTAGAGGGGGAAGGGGGCAATCTTATAGGGAGTAGATTGTTTATTTCTGGAAAATATATTTTCCCAGTGGGGGAAAGGGAACTTTTATAGTGAGTAGATTGTCTACTAGTTGTGCTAAATATATTATGCTTATTATCCAGTATATTTGTTAACTAATTACATACAATGATATCATAACTGTCTATTGAAAGTGGACATTTTGGTAAATGTAAAGATTTGTGGTAGAAATTAGATAGCAGATGTCATCACACCATAATTTGCCCCCACCCAAAAAAATCCTGCCCCGGAACTGTGTATATCCAGGTGTCTCCATCTCTCTTTATTAGCCAGGTGTATGCACAAACATACACAACCTATCTAGCTACACATGCATTGTGTGTATGAGCATGTATGCATGCATATGCAATATTACTCATTCACACTATGCATGTGTGCATGTATACACATACAAACTATGCTCAACCTAATTAACATTATCTTTATTTACAGGCACACATGCACAGGAAAAAAAATTGAGGACCAGTATCAATGCCAGCTTCACCTGTCATGGACATCAGAAATAAAGTGAACGCACACTCGTGCATACACACACACTTAGCACGTGCACATACAAATGCATGTCTGGAATTGGGTACGCACGCACGCACGCACGCACGCACGCACGCACGCACGCACGCACGCACGCACGCACGCACACACACACACGCACACACACAACCTTATCTTTATTTACATGTAACAAGTAGCCTTTGATCTTGCAACAAGTGGAAGAATTTAGTAACCCTTTATGCCATAACCCTCACACAAAAGGGGTAAATGCATCTATTCCTGTCTTTGCCTCAGCTGCAGGTGATTGAAGAAAATAACTGACATCAAAAGGCTGTCACCTGCAGACCAAAGGCTAAGCAGTTAATTAACCTGGCAGTACTCTACTGCAACACCTAGCAATTTACAGGCATCATTAAATTCACCACCTCACCAAAACAGTCATGACCAAATCCACCACCCAAGCTACAGATCCAGCACACTGCAGACATTTAACCTGGTGGTGTTGACTGTCAGACAAGGTTCCACTGGATTTATCAACTCACTTCAAAGGGGTTTGGTTTGTTTGTAGGACTGGTGGCCTTTTAGAGCCAGAAGACAAACGGGACAAGTCAAAGTGATCCCACAGATACAGACAACAAACCTAGCCCAGTGGGGATCTAAGTGAAATGACAGGTGCATGCTGTTTGAAAATGGCTACAGATGTTTCTTATCTCCAACTAATAGAACAAAGCATTTAAAGACAATTGCAGCACCCTGTGTAAGCACACCCGGTCCAAAACATGTCACTATAGCTACAGTACAACATTAACTCAAAATCCTCTGGTCCAATCTGCTGTACCCTTACCAAAATGATTTATAATAAGACTGATTTACTGCCATTATAGCCTAACACACTTTTGGATCACTGTGGAAAATATTAGAGTACAGAAATGTGTGTGGACCATTCCCTCTCACACATGCCTGAACAAAAGTTCTCACACTTCTTTGAGTGTACATTCTCACAAATGCCTTACACACATTCTTACACATCCTTGAGTGTACATTCTCACACATGCCTGAACAAACATTCTTACACTTCTTTGAGTGTACAATCTCACATGCCTGAGCAAACATTGTTACACATCCTTGAGTGTACATTTTCACATATGCCTGAGCATACATTCTTACACATCCTTGAGTGTACATTTTCACACATGCCTGAGCAAACATTCTTACACATCCTTGATTGTACATTATCACACATGCCTGAGCATACATTCTTACACATCCTTGAGTGTACATTATCACACATGCCTGAGCATACATTCTCACGGTACTCCGACAGTTGCTCACCAGACAAATGCGCACCGGACTGTTGCTCATCAAGGAAATTAAAAAGCGGACAGTTGCTCACCCTTACGAAAATTCGAATTTCATTTTAAAATGCAACAGCTCACCCTTACGAATTTCATTTTAAAACGCAACATACGAGCTTCACAGAAAGTCTGTTTGGCATCGCGGTAGAATTAGAAATTATTGCTATGATCTGGAAATGTGATTTAAGCAAATTTAATAGCTTCTCTAAACCTGTATAATGGTCTTGTGTATCAAATCAAAATGTAAAACTACATTTTGCTTTACGGCATTATGTCAATGCGTGCCGAGACGTCGCAATGTACGAGGTTCACAAAACGTAGGTAAGACGTCGCTCTGAAGGTACAAATAGCCATCCTATTAAATACTTCAACTTTAGGCAATATAGATAATTGATAATAAATATAGAAAATTATAACAAAACAAATCGGACCAAACGTAAAGTTTACCCATTATATTATGCTAAAATTAATTAATCACAGTTGTAGTAGCAATACCGATCACCGCGACACCAAACAGACTTTCTGTGAAGCTGATATTTTTGCATTTTTAAATGTTGATCGTCATGGAACTGGAGGTGTCCTTTTTTAAATTACACCAGAATGTACATATATATTTACTACAAAATATATATGTTGATATATGAGAAATTTGGTGCCTTTTGGTGGTCGTTTTAATAGTAACAGAAACAGAAGGATCGTTGAATTAAGTTGTTTATACTGTCACTTATTTGATTTACTGTCATTTTGCAGTGGAAGGGAAATTACATTTTTACCTTAGCTCCCTCAATAAACCTTGTTTCCGCAATTCCTACTTATTAGTTTTTTGTATATCAAATAACATTAACACAGGGTGAGCAACTGTCCGCCTTTTAATTTCCTTGGTGAGCAACTGCCCAGTGAGCAAATGTTTGTGATTCATTCTGACACATGCCTGAGCATACATTCTTACACATCCTCGAGTGTACATTCTCACATATGCCTGAGCAAACATTCTTACACATCCTTGAGTGTGCATTCTCACACATGCCTGGGCATACATTCTCACACACGTTGTTGAGCATACATTCTCATGTTATTGAGTGTACATTCTCACATGCCTGAGTGTACAATCTCAATCACGTCTGAGTGTACATTCTCACATACACCTCAGCATACCTGCATGGGTGTATATTCACAAACATGCACATGTGTACATTCTCACACATGCCTGATTGTACATTCTCAACAATATATGCGTGTACATTCTCAAACATGCTTGAGTGTACATTCTCAACATGCCTGAGTGTACATTCTCACACATGCCTGAGTGTACATTCTCACATATGCATCAACATGCATTTGCACATACACCTCAGCATGCCTGAGCATGCATTCTCACACATGCCTGAGCATGCATTCTCACACATGCCTGAGTGTACATTCTCACACATGCCTGAATGTACATTCTCACACATCGAAGTCGAGACAAAATCCATTAAGCTTCAGTTAACGGAAATGCCATGAATAGCTGACGACTCCCAACTGCGAGTTCTCGGAATAACCAGCTGTGATTCTATGGGCCCACTGTCAACTGGAATGTGCTGGATGTATTGCTCGACATGTCCAGCGTTCACCGATTTAGCAGAAGTCTAGAAGGATTCTGCACCGGAGGGACAAGGTCACACGATCTGTGTCAAACACGTGCGTGGGCAATGAAGATCGACGCAGATCATATTAAGCAGTCAAAGTAGCCGATGAAGTCACGCAGTAGATCTTCTGTCAAAGATGCTGGAGAAATTAAACACTTTCACTCAAAGTGGACAGTAAGATGTATTAAAATATACAAATTACCAGGCATATGTTCAGTATCTAAACAGAAACAGACTTGTCCAGATGCCCGGTTGGCTGTGACCTGAGATGTCCCAAGAAAGCATTCCACAAGACATTGTCCACACCCAAGATGTCCATGCATGACTTATGACATTTAAATAACTCCATACAGCCCTGCCTAGGGCAAACATAGGATTAGTTTTCCTTCTCTAGAGGTAGTAAGTCCACTAAAGGCTTTCCTTTTCCCAGTGTTGGATCTTTTACTTCAACTGGCAATGACACCAGACAGAAGGAACCAACGGCTTTCTCTCTTTTGAAGGGACCAACGGCTTTCTCTCTTTTGAAGGGACCAACGGCTTTGTCTCTTTCGAAGGGACCAACGGCTTTGTCTCTTTCGAAGGGACCAATGGCTTTGTCTCTTTCGAAGGGACCAATGGCTTTGTCTCTTTCGAAGGGACCAATAGCTTTGTCTCTTTTGAAAGGACCAATGGCTTTGTCTCTTTCGAAGGGACCAATGGCTTTCTCTCTTTCGAAGGGACCAACGGCTTTGTCTCTTTCGAAGGGACCAACGGCTTTGTCTCTTTCGAAGGGACCAATGGCTTTGTCTCTTTTGAAAGGACCAATGGCTTTGTCTCTTTCGAAGGGACCAATGGCTTTGTCTCTTTTGAAGGGACCAATGGCTTTGTCTCTTTCGAAGGGACCAATGGCTTTGTCCCTTTTGAAGGGACCAACAGCAAAGTAGGGTGAACAAAACTGCTTTTTCAACTGGTAGCAGGTGGTTTTGAACCCCGGTCCCCTCAACTGAAAGCCTGACGCTCTACCATACAACCACTGGCCCCCATACTGTTACTGTATTTTATGACGAGTCCAGGAAACAAGTGTTACCAAAGAAATTCCTAGGTCAATCACGGCGATCAACCAAAAATTTAAGAAAAACATGATCTATGGTCCCTCTGTTCCCAGATATACCGTTTCATATGGATTACCATATTCTATACGGGTCTTTAAGATTTTAAGAGGAACACGGCAGTATTTATCTAATTAGCTAAAAATTTTACAAGAAAATCGCTAGGCAGATTTCTTGTGAAAGGGATATAATTTCATGTATGTACACTTTGTAGCCTGATGACGACACTAAAGCGGACTGCTATCATCTGATTAACCAATGACACATTTTATAGGGAATTTTTATACAGAATTTCAAATCAAAAATACAGATTCCAACCAAAACTGGCATATCTGTGCACAGGCAATCCTACTGTCTGTTTGCATATGAGTTCAGCAGGTCATAAAAACACCCAAGCCACATTTAATGAACCAAATTGTTCCATTACTTTCCACTTTACCGA
The DNA here is from genome assembly GCA_963662155.1 of Lamellibrachia columna. NCBI lineage: Eukaryota > Metazoa > Annelida > Polychaeta > Sabellida > Siboglinidae > Lamellibrachia > Lamellibrachia columna. The sequence continues at coordinate 36,139,947 of OY759274.1, forward strand.
AATTCACAACACGCAACATGTAATCTTATCAGCAAACACCAAACAAAAGTAGAAATGTAATACACGATTTGTTGAGTGCAATATTTAGATATTACCAGGAAACTGTACGATGCAAAAATGATGGTATTGGAGAAGGGTGTAGAGAAAGGCTTCAAAGGCTGCTAGAATGGATGGAAAGATCAGAACTGGAGAGGTAGACATTAGAATGGATGGACAGATGAAAGAATGGACTGATTTATATATATATATATATATATATATATATATATATATATGTATATATATTTTATATATGTATATATATATATATATACATATATAAAATACTGTAGGACAGATGGACAGACAATAGAAAGGACACATGGATGGTCAGAGAATAGGATGTATGGATAAAAAATAGAATGGACAGACAATTGAATAATAGAATGGACGGACAGACAATAGAATGGATAAACAAACAACATAATGAACAGATAGTAGATAGGCAGATGAACAATGGAATGGACAGAAAATAGAATGGAGAGATGACCAATAAATTGAACTAATGGATCGAATGAATCAAAGTATGGTATTGTAATAAAGAAAGACCTGTTGAAAATTCTCAGAACATTAAAAACAGCATCCAACAAAAACAGCATCCAACATGCAGCAAAATCCACATCTAGGGATGACATACATGATGATTGATGGTTTATTTGATTTGAAAGGATCCATGCATGTTGTATTTACAGGGTCTTTTAATAAATGCTGAGCTGCAATCAAAGAATGGCTGTCATCTTTTTATAACTTGTGCAGGTTCAGCAAGCCTTGAATATTTCCAGTCTTCTTGGATGGCTTCCACAGAATTGCTAGTGAAATACCACTTATTGCAAGACTCAGGACACGTTAACTTCATGTGTGCACAAATATAATGGAAAAAAGATTATAATATAAAGCCAGTGTGATTGCAGTAAGATCTATCAATCCATTCTATTTATGCTTTCATTTGTATTAATCAAAATGTTACCGGATTTAATTCCTGTTTGTTATTCTACTCATCCTGCAATAACTCGCCGATTAATATTTAACATGATTTAATATGATATGCCTGATGATCAACTAGAATGTTGTCCCTATGTGATATACATTGTGCCACAGCTTACTGTGAACTCTTGAAAGTAACATCACACAGAGAAAGAGAGGTGGAAAAGAGAGTGGGGATTCAGACATCAGAAAGAAGGATCTTGTCCCGGACCCTACCAACAAACTTCCCAGGTTTGTCTCCTGGACCAGCAACAACCGCATCAGAACTCAGCATGGATGATGTGGGCATCTGATGCACAAATGGCACTTCAAAGACACTGCTAGATCAGAATACAGCAATGACCAGCAAACTGTTGACCACACCATCCACCGCTGCTGCATGTCTACATTTATTGGAGGAGTCTCTGAGCCCTACTCCTGAAGCAGTCGAATGGACTGACCAACTAACGATACAACTGTAAGCCTGCTGCTGTGACATACGAAAAAAGAAGACTGACCTGTATTCAATCCATCTAGTTAATTGCTAATAAATTATTATTCAGGCCAACTATAAAAAATCCCAGATTAGGTTAAATGTGCCTCCTCAATAAGATTTTTTTGCGATAAATTTTGCGAAAAACCAAACTTACCTAGTATCCGCTGCAACATGCTAGCTCGTTTGAATAACTTTTAGTTTTTTGTGAAACCATCAAACTATTAAATTACTTAATGCTTGTTCAAGCAATAAGTGAAGATAGTGAAAATCGAAATGCTGAAAAATCACGATTTTTTCACCCAAGAGGATTGAAGTCACGCCCATGATTGGCATTGACTCGCACAGTGTTTCCCATTTTGGATATCCACTATTTTGATCCTTATCAGATCTAACAACTGAAGTCAATTCTTTCGATGATTTGATTATGAACAGAAATGGGCATTTTTATATTAAACAGACTGCGCACTTTACTTAAGGTAGTTGGGGGTGTTCTATGCTAGTTTGAAATTGAGTAGTTTCAGTAGAAGTTTTCGAGATAAACCAATTTCTTCACAAGTTGTAGTTGAAATACTAAATAATACTCTAGCTTAATAAAACTTAGTTTTCCATTTATTTGGTGATGTTTCATGATTTTAAAAACATGTTTGTAAATATGAAAAATACCCACAAAATGCCATTTTCAATCATTTTGAGAAAACCCCTATTTTGGTTAACATGAACGAAATACAGCAGGAAGATTTTAGCAGAATTTTCAATGACAGCCAAAAATTTTAATTTTTTTAAGACAACCCCTCTATAATTTGTTCCATGATACTGCGTGATTTTGCTCATGGATACATTAGTTCATATGCCGCACTTCAGTGTCCTAAGTGTTGTAGTAAAAAAAGGGAATTAGGTAACGTTTCCTGGTAGTTAGTGATAACAGAACTGTCAATGCCACATATTATCATGCTTAAAATGTGATGTTTTTTCACTGGCTTTTTATGTATTGTTGACACAACATAATGGCCATTTCTAATATTGACATGTATCCTTAATTTGCTGCCACAATGGCCCTGGAATCTGTATTTGTAACGTGCTGTCGTTTACAATATCAAGTTATGCCAGCCATCTGACAAACATGTGGCAGGGAGTGTTTACGATCATTTTGATTGGCCCGTTATCTGGCGAGGTCACAAGGTCACATCTACTTGCTGTTTCCGTTACTGCTTCAAAGGTACAATAAACTATGTCATGGCTGATATACGCTGGTTTAAAACCATGATTTGGTTAGGTAGATATGATACTGATGTGTACTGGAATAACAATAACCAAACTATATGTTCCTCGTTCACCTTGAAAGAATTTACACTGGTTCGAAGATCGAAGCACACACAACCGTTACTATGGAAACATTGTCAGCATTTCCAAGTCGGGGATTTCCAAAAGGACTGTTTTTTTAAAGGATGGATTGATGAAATAATACGTTAATGCCAGGTGATTATTTGTGGTGTCGACGTTCAGTTCAATATTTCCTAGCATGTTGAGGGAAAAATTAAAAATCAACTTACACGTTAGCCACCCCAGCTACCTTAAGCTAGTCACACACTACACATCTGGACATATATGGATTAGATTTGCGATGGGCTGAACCATTTGAGGAACTAGCAATAAGGCTTCATTACCTAAAATAATGCAAAATAGTAGCAGCGAGGCACCTGGTAAGGAGGCAATCACCACCAGGGGGCCAAATACACAAATGAGGCCACAGACACAACTCCCGTTGCGGCAATGACGGCCAGAAAGTCGTCACATCACCGGTGTGACCCTTCTAAATGACCTGCGACCGGAGCGCTCGGAAATGGTTTTCTAAACACCGAATGGTGTGGCTGATACTCTCCCAAGAGCAATCAAATAAAGACTGATCAGGATATTGATAAAACGATACAACCTGGGTCGCCTGATTAAATTCCAATATGGCAAGCCGTGGGATTTCAGTCGGTTCGACGTGATGACCAGGCACGTGTCCCACTAGTTCTTTACATCACGCACCAATGTCTTCTTATTGATCTCGCACAGTTATCGTTTATTTCAGTGATCCTCATGGGGCAGGTCAGAACTCATGCAGCCTTGGTCAAGATAGACAACAACTTAAGCACTCATTGTTAGCTATGCGCGGTCAATCAGTTGAGCCGCTGAAGACTGGACAAAAGCCAGACTGATGGACACAGTGCATATGTAGCTTGGTGGGTCACCACTAGACAAGGCAAAACATATGCACCAGATTATAGTACAAAGTTGTTCAACAATTACATAACATAAAATCTGGCAATTTTTACCCTTGCCTATCAAGACCTCACAGCAGAAATGAACCAATAAATGTGTGGTTTTACTTTCACTTCATGAATTTCTGAATGACTGGACCAGGAATGGAGTAGAGGAAAAAGAAAAACACTGAAATTATGCCGATTGAGCCGTGCGGCTTAAACAAGAATATAATGAACAGCAAGGTTAGACCTGAGCATCATTACGTAGAACCCAGTAAAATATTTTTTTTTAGATAGGACCTTGCTATCAACAGAAATACAATTAATGCAGCTGATGTCATTATTTAAGTGGAGCCAATTCTATGATCCAAGCCATGAAAACATGTAATCTGCCATTAAGTGATTAATATGCAATTAATTTTGCGATCTGGGATTAGGTGTTAGTACCAAATCAGTGAAGATGGGAATAACGGAGAACATCATATTTCTGAGCCCTACGTATAAATGCTAGTAGCACTATTGGACACCCATGGGCCCACAGCTTGTATTTAGAGTGGGTTTTTCTCTTAACAGGAGAGCTCATCTTCTGGATTAGAGAAAAAAGAACAATGCTGAAATTGTACTGAGCGAGTTGTACAGCTATGGCTCAACTCTTTCGTGGCCAAATTAATACCAATTTGTGCCTGCTGCTGAGTTGTATTGTTTCAATGCATTGTCTGCTAAAGAATCCTATTAAGTGAAGTGTTGGAATGACAAGCAGTATTCACTTTGACCTGGACATAGTTACTTCTAGCCCAGTAAAACAATTTGTTTGTTGTGATAGGACCTTTCTATCAACAGAAATACAACACTATAAATACAGCTGATATGTCTTTATTTAAGTGAAGCAAATCTATAATCAAGATCCCAAAACATGCAATCTACCATTCAGTGATTGACATGTATTTAATTTTATGACCTAGGATTAGGTATTAGTAAAGATGCGAATAGTATCATATCGCCAAGCTATAAGTGCCAGCATTGTTGGACTCTATAAGCCATCCACCATCTTATTTTTAGAGTGGGTCTTTCCCTTTAAAAGGCCAGCTCATCTTCTGGTCAGAAAGGTCACAACTATTAGGCACATCACGCCCTAAGTCTGCCGCCCACCTAACAAGACCAGTGACATTTATTGGGCCCTGAAATGTAGCTCTGACTTCCTACAACGGATTCACAACCAACACGCAGTGCAAACAGCTGTGTCTTCTAGTGATTACTGTCAGCGTAATTGCCCGGAAGCCTATGCCATTCCATCAGCAAACAAATACCACAGATGGACATGTTTATTCCTCTGCTGAACGCACTGACTTGTAGGGCCTAAACACAACCAATTTTCCACAATCACTGGAAGGCAGACTATCATGGTGCAGCAGACAATGTCGACCATTACTCTACATGATCAGCATACAACATATGCTATGTCCATTCTGCAGGCAAAAACCTCTCTCCCCAAGGCAACTACTGGTCAACCCTGGCAGGCTAAAAATCAATTAGGTAATGTCAGAGTAGGTGCTTCAATGCCATCAAAGAGCCACTCTCACCTGCTGAATATTGCCACTAATTACAGGGCTCAAAATTAGCGGTAGCAACATTACCAAATGCGGCAATTTCGTGCCTTTTTCATAGTCTAAAATTGCCATTTTCATGACAAAAATACTTGTTCTTGGTCTTTCCATTTTTTTTTACATCACTCATGTCCAATCAGATTGCTTCTTGGTTAATTTTGACCGCAGTAATTATATCAACATTAACATTGTCTTTTTTCTGCTTTTTCATACCCAAATTATTGAATAATACAAACTATGGCAGATTTTCTACAACTACCAGTTCTACAAGCACCAACACTCCCATCTTTTTAGTTACCTTTTTATTGTAGATTGCACAAATAAAATACATGACCTGTAACATTTAGTTTTAACAAATTTGGTGTAGAAAGGGCAAAAGTGGCTATTTACACTTTCAGAAATTACCGGATCTCCCGATCAAAGCCAATCGACGATTTCAACAAAAGTATGCATTTTTTTGTTGAACCAACTGTGCATATTACTTAAACTATTCACATATTACTTAAACTATTCACATATTACTACTCACACCCGACAGGTTTGAACAACAATGAACCCGATTCTCGATGGGCAAAACAAATCGTAGAGGAACCTTTAAGTGGCACTTTAAAATGGCAGGCAATGGAAAAACCACTGACAAATGCACCAAAAAATGGGCAATTTAACAGCAGGCGAAACATACAGTGGTGGGAACAATTTAGCAGCAGTAGAAATTTGCTAGATAATACTATTGCAAGGCTATTGAACACTGTATTTACGAGGAACCAATTTTTTTTACAAGCATGCAGTCACACATTATATTTACCATATTGATGAAGATAAAATGCCTTGCAGTCACAAGTTGCCTGCAGACAATTTTCCATTTAATGTCCAGTTACTATTGCAAGAAAACATGATCAACCATGGCTTCCCGGTTGCATTAACGATCACAGAAACATAATGTATGGAGTCTCTTTCAAAATTTGTGGTCTTCATATTGGCTTACTTAGAACCCTGTGGTCTGTACGTTTATTCTAGCCACCGCACTTGTTCAAGAGGCCCTGTGGTCTGTACATCTTTTAATCTAGCCACCCCACTTGTTCAAGAGGTCCTGTGGTCTGTACATCTTTTAATCTAGCCAATCCACTTGTTCAGGAGGCCCTGTAGTCTGTACATCTTTTAATCTAGCCAGCCCCCTTGTTCAGGAGGTCATGTAGTATGTACATCTTTTAATCTAGCCACCCCACTTGTTCAGGAGGTCCTGTAGTCTGTACATCTTTTAATCTAGCCATCCCACTTGTTCAGGAGGCCCTGTAGTCTGTACATCTTTTAATCTAGCCAGCCCTTGTTCAGGAGGCCCTGTAGTCTGTACATCTTTTAATCTAGCCACCCCACTTGTTCAGCAGGCCCTGTGGTCTGTACATCTTTTAATCTAGCCAACCCTTTTGTTCAGGAGGTCCTGTAGTCTGTACATCATTTTATCTAGCCACTAATCTGGTTTATTGTTCAAGAGGCCCTGTGGTCTGTATGTCATTCAACCCAGTCAACCAACTTGTCCAAGAGGCCCTGTGGTCTGTATGTCATTCAACCCAATCATCCATCTTGTCCAAGAGGCCCTGTGGTCTGTATGTCATTCAACCCAACTATCTATTTTGTTCAAGAGGCCCTGTGGTCTGTATGTCATTCAACCCAGTCAACCAACTTGTTCAAGAGGCCCTGTGGTCTGTATGTCATTCAACCCAGCCAACCAACTTGTTCAAGAGGCCCTATTGTCTGTATGTCATTCAACCCAGCCAACCAACTTGTCCAAGAGGCCCTGTGGTCTGTATGTCATTCAACCCAGCCAACCAACTTGTTCAAGAGGCCCTATTGTCTGTATGTCATTCAACCCACATTAGGATTCAGTACACACATAGTAGCACACAGAGTAAAGATGTAGCTACTTTTCATTTTAATAACATGAGACACATCGAGCTGGGATGCATTCACAGATTTGTAATTGCTGACTAAGAGAGACAGGCCAATGGCATCTGTGGCTTGTTATGAACACAAGATCTGGCATGTAATATGCATCTTTACTAAGGCCGTCTGATTAACGTGATGTATGACACTAGCATCGGAAACATCCCTACACATAACTGTCATAACCATGAATGCTTCAACAACGTGAAGTAATCAACAAATTCACAGTTGTTCGCAATTCTAAAGTCACATTGGGACAGTTCATTCAGTAAACCAACATGGCGAATGTTTACCTATTTCTACCCTGCACTAAACACAACATTTCAGTTGACAAATTAACTTGTACCCTATCAATATGTGATACAATATAAGCCTATCCAATATGTTCTCCCACATCACAGATATTTGGATATAACTTTTCTTAGGCGGATTTTTTTTTATTGGATGCCAAGAATGACTATGGAAGAGAACAAAGCACTGTCTTATACGCCAATACTCAGTTTATAGTTTATTAAATTAGTCAACTAGCATCAACGTGTATTATTTTTAAATGTCACACCCTGCTGAATCTTGAACTGAATAAAATACATGTATGTATACTGTTATGGAATAGATCTGCTACGATGATGATGTACTGGACCAATAAGCCTACGAAGCGAAAATAATAACTTGGATCTGAGCAGGTGAAAATGTATATGATTTGACAAACGTAGTATGTAAGCTGATTAAACAGAAAATGACAATAGGTAGAATTAACAATTGTTTTACTTCGTCTTTCAACCGACCTCAAACGAAGCATAAATTTATGATGCAACGCTTAACATTGATTCATCGTTTCATATGCAGATGTCGAACTCATATTTTCGCGCACCGGTAGCGTGTTGGGTTAGGCATTTGGCATGTTGGTTTCGCATAGCAAAAACGATTACATTAACAATGCAATGGAAGCATGCCATTTCACCCCAGTGTTATTAATGGTATTGCATACTAAATTGCATTTAACACTGTATCTGATTCTTACGCATGGCGTATTTGTGAATCTCGATTGCAATTTACAAACCACTGAAGCGAAGCCAGCAACAGTGACTGATGTCGGCTGCAGCACAAAACAAATAACACGTCGACACTCGTTCATTGACATTGTTGACATAATGTTTCTTGAGAATTGTCAAAGCAATTCTGAGTAGGTCTAAGCAGGTCCATTTGGCATTTCCCCCTGGCAGCAGAAAATCGGGGTCCACAACCGACCACCTTACATACGAATCCGCGTAATAACGGGGCGCGCAATAATGAGGCATGACTGTACCTGGTGTCTATGCCAGGGGACGTAAAATATCCCACACACGGGGTAAATGTGTAACCTGTCTTGGACTCCATCTCTCACGAGCCACTGCATAATCATCATGATGCGGCTCAGTCAATTCTGTTAACTACCTCGCAAGAGGATACAGCAAAATGAAAAAAAATTAAAGGGAAGGAAACAAAAAGGCTTATTGGACAAGCTGAAGGAAGGATCAAAATATGACCAAATGGAGAGACAGGCAGAAGACTTGACAGAATGAAGAAAGATTACTGGAGCCAAGGACTATGCACTTGGCAGAAGATTCAGAAGAAGGCCATTGAACAGATACACTGACAAGAGTACGTCATCCACAGTACATCATTGTGAAAATCTACGTCCACTTCCAATTACCAGATGTCATGGCCAGCGTGTGTTAAATGGACTGCACAGTGTACTACTGGTGGGAATGGTTGAAAGATTTCCAGTGGCACCATTACTTAAATGTGGCTATAACTGGTGGATAATTGTGGCTTCAACCAGCCACTACCGCCCACCATCCGAGACCTCTCTGTCTAACTCCCACTAGTCACTACACAGTCCGTGTCCAGTGGATATAGTAAAAATAGTCCTACCCTTCTCCTATTTTTCACACATTGGGTAATGTAACCATAGGAAGACTTTGTGGAATTGTCGGTCCAAAACATGAACATGGCATAGCCCATGTACAGCCCAGGAGTAGCCTGTGTACAGCTAATGCATAACCGGGGTACAACTAATGCATAACCAGGGTATAGCCAAGGCATAACCAGGGTACAGTCAAGGCATAACTAGGGTACAGCCAAGGCATAACCAGTGTACAACCAATGTATAGCTAAAGCTACAATCAAGGTACCGCCAATGCATAACCAGGGTACCGCCAAGGCACACACAGGGCACAACCAATGTATAGGCAAGGCATAACTAGGGTACAGCCAATGTATAGCCAAGGAACAACCAGGGCACAACCAAGGCATAACCAAGGTAGGGCCAATGTACAACCAAGGCATACCCAGGGTACAGTCAAGGTACCGCCAATGCATAACCAGGATACAGCCAAGGCATAAACAAGGCACAACCAAGGTATATCCAAGGCGCAACCAGGGTATAACTAGGATACAGCCAATGTATAGCCAAGGCATAACCAGGGTACATGCAACCAAGGCATAACCAGGGTACAGTCAAAGCATAACCAGGGTAATCAAGGTACCGCTAATGCATAACCAGGGTAATCAAGGTACCGCTAATGCATAACCAGGGTACAGTCAATGCATAGTCAGGGTACACAGCCAATGCATGACCACTGTATAGCTAGGACACATTCAAAGCATACCCAGAGCACAGCCACATTTTATAGCTTCTGCCTGACTTTAAAGCACTCACACGATCAGTAAAACAGAATTCAATGATGTAATAACTTCTCAGCCCTCCCTTCGGCTACAGCATCTAGGCATTTTATTTCCATTTCACCAAGTCTGTTTTCCTCTAAGACCAGAAAGTCAGAAGCAAAAACAGAACACGTTATTACATTTATCAAATGAGAATATCTTGCAATAAAAATCTATTTGCTACAACAATTATTTACAAAGAAACAGATTGATAACAATGCAGCATCAGGTTGCAGTAAAAACAAGTGTTCAGAAGCAGTGCAGCTATGACGTAGACAGGACACCCAGTATAACTAGGACATATACAGGACACCCATTATATCTGGGACATGAACAGGACACCAAATACAGCTAGGACATACACAAGACACCCAATGTAGCTAGGACATACACAGGACACCCAGTAGAGCTAGGACATACACAGGACACCCAGTACAGATAGGACATGCACAGGACACCCAGTACAGCTAGGACATGTACTGGACAGCAATTGCAGCTAGGACATACATAGGACACCCAATACAGCGGGGACATGCAAGGACACCCAGTACAGCTAGGACATGCACTGCACACCAACTGCGGCTAGAACATACACAGGACACCCACTAAAGCTAGGCTGTATATAAGACACCCAGTAGAGCTAGGACATGCACTGGACATCAATTGCAGCTAGGACATACAGGACACCCATTACAGCTAGGCCGTATATATGACACCCAGTAGAGCTAGGACATGCACATGACACCCAGTACAGGTAGGACATACACAGGACACCCAGTACAGCTAGGCTAGGACATGCACAGGACACCTAGTACAGCTAGGACATGCACTGGACACCCATTGCAGTTAGGACATACACAGGACACCCAGTACAGCTGGGACATGCACAGGACATCCAGTACAGCTAGGACATGCATTGGACATCAACTGCAGCTAGAACATACACAGGACACCCATTACATATAGGCCGTATATAAGACACCCAGTAGAGCTAGGACATGCACAACACCCAGTACAGGTAGGACATACACAGGACACCCAGTACAGCTAAGACATACACAGGACACCAAGTACAGCTAAGACATACACAGGACACCAAGTATAGCTAAGACATACACAGGACACCCAGTAGAGCTAGGACATACACAGGACACCAAGTACAGCTAGGACATACACAGGACACCAAGTACAGCTAAGACATACACAGGACACCAAGTACAGCTAAGACATACACAGGACACCCAGTAGAGCTAGGACATACACAGGACACCAAGTACAGCTAAGACATACACAGGACACCAAGTACAGCTAAGACATACACAGGACACCAAGTACAGCTAAGACATACACAGGACACCCAGTACAGCTAAGACATACACAGGACACCCAGTAGAGCTAGGACATACACAGGACACCCAGTAGAGCTAGGACATACACAGGACATCAAGTACAGCTAAGACATACACAGGACACCCAGTAGAGCTAGGACATACACAGGACACCAAGTACAGCTAAGACATACACAGGACACCCAGTAGAGCTAGGACATACAGAGGACATCAAGTACAGCTAAGACATACACAGGACACCCAGTACAGCTAAGACATACACAGGACACCCTGTAGAGCTAGGACATACACAGGACATCAAGTACAGCTAAGACATACACAGGACATCAAGTACAGCTAAGACATACACAGGACACCCAGTAGAGCTAGGACATACACAGGACACCAAGTACAGCTAAGACATATACAGGACACCCAGTAGAGCTAGGACATACAGAGGACATCAAGTACAGCTAAGACATACACAGGACACCAAGTACAGCTAAGACATACACAGGACACCCAGTAGAGCTAGGACATACACAGGACATCAAGTACAGCTAAGACATACACAGGACATCAAGTACAGCTAAGACATACACAGGACACCCAGTACAGCTAAGACATACACAGGACACCCAGTAGAGCTAGGACATACACAGGACATCAAGTACAGCTAAAACATACACAGGACATCAAGTACAGCTAAGACATACACAGGACACCCAGTAGAGCTAGGACATACACAGGACACCAAGTACAGCTAAGGCATATACAGGACACCCAGTAGAGCTAGGACATCAAGTACAGCTAAGACATACACAGGACACCAAGTACAGCTAAGACATACACAGGACACCCAGTAGAGCTAGGACATACAGAGGACATCAAGTACAGCTAAGACATACACAGGACACCAAGTACAGCTAAGACATACACAGGACACCCAGTAGAGCTAGGACATACAGATGACATCAAGTACAACTACAACACACAAATGATACCAAGTATAGGTAGGACATGCATAGGACACCCAGTACAGCAACATTTTATATGCACAGGACAATCTCTGACATCCTTGTCTTTTGCACTGCATGCTTTGTGGGCTGACAGCCTTTTCTAAAAAGATTCTCTTCTAGCACGAACTTGTCACAACACAACTTTAAGGTTTGTGAGCCCATCGGACACCCGCCTTGGGCTGGCAATATGCCTGGCTCAGCTCTACCAATCACTCTATGGCGTTCTCATAGCTTTACCGCAAACAACTCCCAACAAATGCCATCATCAAGAAAAGAACACGAAGCATGTGAAACCGATTTCAACTTCTTTACCTACCTGGTCAGTCCTTTGCAACAGCTCATTTAAATGTCCAGTTGACAGCACAATCACTTTCCCTGGACAATGCCTAGGCCACTTTCAAAGGACGAAATCAGTACCTGGCAATGGTCAGTCAAATTGGCACAAAGGAGCCTGCTAATTTCTTTCTCGAAGATGTGGCCGATTCACCACTGCCTGAGTAGAGTCACTGAATGCAGGTAGACGAGGGATGCCTCTTAAATTGGTTGTCACATTCGCAAACCTTTCTCCTCATCATATGGATTTTCCTCATCAGTGTCCAGTTAAGCGGGAGCCATCATGCCAAGAGCTGCCTAGAGTTTCTCATGTTGACGTCCCTGCAGAAACCGCTGGTTGCATGCCAATTTGAAAAAGTCGAATCTGCATGATTGTATGTGTCTATCCATTGCAGATGATCATCACTCTGTGATTGGTTGCTGTGTAGACCATTCTTACAGGTGCTGGGATTAACTGTTACTGTGTTTCTCTCGCACTCACATGTGTATTTTTCTGTGCATATACATCCAACTCTCCCAGAGAACATTACAAGGTCCAATGGCTTTATATCACAGGTTGTCCCATGCATATCCTTTCTCATTTGCCTCTAAGATTATCTACATGTTAATCAGTGCTAAATTAGCAGGAAACAATAAAATTTCACCATCATATGAAGACTTATATTTTTAATCTTGCTTACCATCCTGAATTCCTGGACATATCCATCAATCTGTTTACAACTTTAACATTGTATATAACGATTTTTAGATTCAAGATGCGTTTGGTTCAGATGTTCTTCTGAGCCTAGGTTCCGAATTTTGGTTTTGGCATGATTTAAGTTTTCATATTGTATTGTATCTAGCTGTACTGGATGTCTTGTGTATGTCCTAATTCTACTGTTTATGCCTGTAATATACATAGACCTTATGTGTATGTGTAATAACATTACTTTGTCGGCATACATTCAGTCTAAATACAACTCTACCCTGCAATAAAGTATGACCAAACTCAAGATGAACTGAACAGTTTTTCTTTTGTACACTGATGCTCAATTACCCCAGTGAAAAGATAAATCAGTAAGGGAACATTCATGATCTTTTGTACACTGATGCTCAACTACCCCAGTGAAAAGATAAATCAGTAAGGGAACATTCATGATCTTTTGTACACTGATGCTCAACTACCCCAGTGAAAAGATAAATCAGTAAGGGAACATTCATGATCTTTTGTACACTGATGCTCAACTACCCCAGTGAAAAGATAAATCAGTAAGGGAACATTCATGATCTTTTGTACACTGATGCTCAACTACCCCAGTGAAAAGATAAATCAGTAAGGGAACATTCATGATCTTTCAATATTTCCTCAAACCAAGTTGACATTGACATGTAATTTTTCAGTAAAATTATAAATGAGATATAGATTGCACTAGAGGATAATTACCACAGTAGATCTGACAGCTAGTACAGCTGCAAATACAATCTTTGATTGTTTTCTGATGAACCAGAATGCCAGTGAAAGGCTAAATGCCACCAAATCCTTTAAAACACACACACACACACACACACACACACACACACACACACACACACACACACACACACACACACACACACACACACACACACACACACACACACACACACACACACACACACACACACACACACACACACACACACACACACACACACACACACACACACACACACACACACACACACACACACACACACACACACACACACACACACACACACACACACACACACACACACACACACACACAAAGTCGCCAGAATCAGGAGTTAACCATTTTCTATCGAGTCACTTAATTTCAGGGTTGCATCTGACCCAATGCATAAGTCGTGCACAAGCCCTACGATCATTTCCGTATAGTACACAATTTAATTATTCAAACGACACAATCTAATTCCCACCATACCTGGCAGTGTTATGCTAATTGGTGCCATATGGAAATGCACGTTAATTTGTCCATTAATTACACATGTGCAGCACTGAAATAAACCCTCTTTAGGATCAATCATGATTGAACAATCAATATGGCCAAGACGAGGTGGTCTGACATAGTTGTACTTCACACAATTTGCTGTCTTTCCTTCTGGACGGATGAGAAAGAAGATATCTCACAACTGGTTGTGGGCAGCTAGACTACTAAAAAATTTAAAGGATCCATTCGATGTAATTTTGTATATTCTTTCAGTTTGTCTGCTGTGTTTTGGACCACTTAAGTCTGGATTAGGCCCCATTAGTTGCTCTATCATTTCTTACACTCTGACATTTCCGTAAAACAGTTGTAGAGAAAAAATATTTCCCAAACTAGTCAACTGCAAAGAACAGACCAAGGTTATTCAATTACCTTTTGTTAAATTTTTTCCGCTACTTTATTTATTTAAACATTTACTGGTTATAAGGCAGCACAAATGTTATTGGAGAATGTAGATTCAAAGTCAAAGCAGTTCCCTATCTGGCAGTCTTTTATGTGTTTCCTCATGATTTCTTCACTTGGTTCACTGATTTCTTCCCCTGTTCCACACAGTTTCTTCCCTGGCTCCACCAGATTTCTTCCCTTGCTCCACTGTCTTCTTCTATTGCTCCACATGATTTCTTACATTGTTCCTTGTGATTTCTTCCAATACCCCACATAACCTGATTTCTTCCATTGCTCCACTGATTTCTTCATTTGCTCCACATAATTTCTTCCCTTGCTCCACTGATTTCTTCCATTGTTCAACGTGATTTCTTCTATTGTTCAACGTGATTTCTTCTATTGCTCTACATGATTTCTTCCCTTGCTCCACTGATTTCTTCCATTGTTCAACGTGATTTCTTCTATTGCTCTACATGATTTCTTCCCTTGCTCCACTGATTTCTTCCCTTGCTCCACTGATTTCTTCCATTGTTCAACGTGATTTCTTCTATTGCTCTACATGATTTCTTCCCTTGCTCCACTGATTTCTTCCCTTGCTCCACATGATTTCTTCCCTTGCTCCACTGATTTCTTCCATTGTTCCATGTGATTTCTTCCCTTGCTCCACTGATTTCTTCCATTGTTCAACGTGATTTCTTCTATTGCTCTACATGATTTCTTCCCTTGCTCCACTGATTTCTTCCATTGTTCAACGTGATTTCTTCTATTGCTCTACATGATTTCTTCCCTTGCTCCAGATTTCTTCCCTTGCTCCACTGATTTCTTCCATTGTTCCATGTGATTTCTTCCCTTGCTCCACTGATTTCTTCCATTGTTCAACGTGATTTCTTCTATTGCTCTACATGATTTCTTCCCTTGCTCCACTGATTTCTTCCCTTGCTCCACATGATTTCTTCCCTTGCTCCACTGATTTCTTCCATTGTTCCATGTGATTTCTTCCCTTGCTCCACTGATTTCTTCCATTGTTCAACGTGATTTCTTCTATTGCTCTACATGATTTCTTCCCTTGCTCCACTGATTTCTTCCATTGTTCAATGTGATTTCTTCTATTGCTCTACATGATTTCTTCCCTTGCTCCACTGATTTCTTCCATTGTTCAACGTGATTTCTTCTATTGCTCTACTTGATTTCTTCCCTTGCTCCACTGATTTCTTCCCTTGCTCCACATGATTTCTTCCCTTGCTCCACTGATTTCTTCCATTGTTCCATGTGATTTCTTCCCTTGCTCCACTGATTTCTTCAATTGTTCCATGTGATTTCTTCCCTTGCTCCACTGATTTCTTCAATTGTTCCATGTGATTTCTTCCCTTGCTCCACTGATTTCTTCAATTGTTCCATGTGATTTCTTCCCTTGCTCCACTGATTTCTTCCATTGTTCCATGTGATTTCTTCCCTTGCTCCACTGATTTCATCAATTGTTCCATGTGATTTCTTCCCTTGCTCCACTGATTTCTTCAATTGTTCCATGTGATTTCTTCCCTTGCTCCACTGATTTCTTCCATTGTTCCATGTGATTTCTTCCCTTGCTCCACTGATTTCTTCAATTGTTCCATGTGATTTCTTCCCTTGCTCCACTGATTTCTTCAATTGTTCCATGTGATTTCTTCCCTTGCTCCACTGATTTCTTCAATTGTTCCATGTGATTTCTTCCCTTGCTCCACTGATTTCTTCAATTGTTCCATGTGATTTCTTCCCTTGTTCCATGTGATTTCTTCCCTTGCTCCACTGATTTCTTCAATTGTTCCATGTGATTTCTTCCCTTGCTCCACTGATTTCTTCAATTGTTCCATGTGATTTCTTCCCTTGCTCCACTGATTTATTCCATTGCTCCACCTTATTTCTACCCTTGCTCACACCACCCTTACAACAGTCATAACTATAACAGTAATAAAATCTACCTATTTTCTCATAATCCACATCAAAATATTTGACCCAATTCCCTGTTGACCAATCTCTCAGACCAATGGCTCCATGGGGCATATTACAGTAAGTACTGCTAAAGTGGAATATTGAAATAAAATGCTTAATTTTCAAGAATCCCCAAACTGGTGTATCAAAGTACATGAAGAATACTTAAATGTAAACTTGTTTACCCAGATAGTAGCATAAATGATATATGGTAACCTGCCAGGTGTCAACAAATTATTACTATTTTTTTCTTCTGAGGATTATGGTTATGCCCTTTACAGCCCGCTCACCCCACCCCAACCCCACCCCACCCCACCCCAGGCTTACAACACACTAATTATGCAAGCAACTAAGACAACACCAGTGCCTAAGTAGCCAATCTCAATTATTCCTAAATCGGCTAGTTGCATCCAGAGCAGAGCTTTTACCGATGTTGCTACAGCAACTTAGTATTATTCAGGGAATCTGTGATAAAGCCGCGTAACTCATGGTTAATCCATCGCCACGGTGACTATATCAGCATGAAGCAGCACATCACGGGAGATTAGCAAACCACAACTAGCAGCTTGCAGAAATGCTCAAGTAAACCAACTCTAAGAACTGGGGCAACAACATGGCAGTACTTACAGTAAGAATGTCAACTGACGTCTTCCGTGGCCATTATTACGTCAATCGTAAGACGGCTATTGCCTATACTACGTGCCTATCTGGTGGAGACCATGCTGAACTTCATCAGATATGCACACCAAGAAGCATGTTTTATATCGCTGTCCAGTGTGACTTGTACTGAGTTGTCTTAATGCATTCCAGAACCGCTCAGGAAACGTGTTTCGTTCTTCCATCACAATGAACTGCGCTGGTATTCCAGGAGCAGCCATTTATATGCAAGTGTATACAGAACCTTATGTCCATTACCTAATCTTACCAAGAAAACAAGAATTCTACCACTAATGAATCAGTGCACTGAAACGTCGACGGAACCCTAAAAGCTGGCAATGTTGTTCTAAGCTAATGTGCCAAAGTATATAGAACCTGATGTCCACTGATGATATTAAGAAAAGGAGACTATCGCCGCTGAAGAGTTGGTGCAGTGAAACATTGGCGGAACCTAGAAACAAAGGTGCAATTTTGTTTTAAGCTAATGTGCAACCTTAAAGATCCGTCCTCAATAAATATTTTTGCTAGTCTCATTTCAAATTCATTTGACAACAAATCAAACCTACCTAGTATCCATTGTAACATGCCAGCTCATTTGTGCAACTTTTGTATGTAGTTTTCGTGAAATCATCAGACAAAGTATTAAATTACTTAATGTTTAGTCAAACATTAAGTGAAGTAAAAATGGAAATGCTGAAAACTCACAAATTTCACACTTCGTAAAATGTAACTTTGTCATGTGATCAGCGAGAGGATAGATGTCACGCCTATGATAGGCAATGACCTGTTTACCATTTTGGATATCCACTATTTAAAGCCTTACTAGATCTAATGACTAAAGTCAATTCTTTTGATGATTTGAAAAAAAATAGGCATTTAAAAAATTTATTTGACTGATGATGTTATTCATGCTACACATTTGGACATAAACGAACCGGACTTGCAATAGGTTAAATCAGTTGAGGACGGAGTTCTAACACAATTGTTGCTGTAATGCTATAACCATGGTGAATTTTGAAGAATTTTTTTTTCTTAATAACAATTTGTTTATTTGTTCTGTAAAACAGGCTTTTTCTAGATAACAAAATACTTTGTGTATGCTATTGTTTTTATAGAACATTAAACCTATATATTAAACCTAAACTATACATTCGGAAGAAAATGTACTTGAACCAATCTGCTGTAATACAAGTTTTACCCTTTGAAGTTCTTTCATAATATCATGCAGTCATGAGAAGTTTGGGCCTTGAAAAACAAGCATGTGCTTAAACACCAACCGAGATGACCAAGAAAATATGACTGACGACAATCTGAGGCAATATAAAACTGATCTCTGATAACAATTGTGGTATGTACACGGTGCAACATTCTGGTACTAGAATTCAACAAAAGTAGTTGCGTTTTACCATTCACCTGTATTCAGCCACATCACAGCCAATACCCAACAGCTGTTCACTCACACAACAATGATTACCCCAGGTATTGATTTACACAAATGACCAAACAAGGAGATGTCTGTAATGCAAAAAATTAGATTTTTCTGACGTAGCCCACAGAAATAAGCTCTGTCCCTTGGGCCTGTGGATATTTGAAGCTTATTCACAGTGGTGTGACCGTAACATTAGGAAGTTGGCGATACGTAATAAAGCCTATTAAATCCTGTCACAGTGGATCATTGATTTTTGCTGCCAGTATCAGCACTTGGCGACATTAGTGGTTGGTCGTTCCCGCCAGTAACGTGTCATCAGTGGCCGTTGAGAAGTCATCTTGACAGATAAAAACCATCAATGTTTTTGAGCATCGTAATGCGCCGGAAATCTTCGAAGCAAAGAGGTTTATGTCAGGAACTTGCGTCATTATTGAGTGATTATGTCATTTCTGGCTACCGCATCACAAGTGAGCCATCGGAAGTTGTGGACACGACGGCGTGCGGGGGAGG
Organism: Lamellibrachia columna; assembly: GCA_963662155.1. Lineage (NCBI taxonomy): Eukaryota > Metazoa > Annelida > Polychaeta > Sabellida > Siboglinidae > Lamellibrachia > Lamellibrachia columna. The sequence goes on from OY759274.1 coordinate 36,159,558, forward strand.
GGAATTATAGATATCAAGGAGGGGAGAGAACATGAGATTCAAGGGAGTAAGTTAACACTACAGAATGCTTTTATCCCATGACCAAAAGGAATTTCACCTTTGCTACACCTTGCTCAAATTTAGATTAAGTTTCAACAGGAGTTTCAACAAGATTTCCATACAAAGCAACACATTCCAGATGACAAACAGACAAGAAACCCATTGGCTTATCAAGAGGAAACAATTTTTAATAGCCCACCAATATAAAATATAAGTCTATATATTTTATACATATTTACTCTGCAATCAGTGGAACATTTGTTCCATTAATTTATCACCCTTCGTTAGAGTGGGCAAAAATGGATGAATTCATTTGTATGTCTGAATTAAACGCCAATTGAGACGTTTGTGTTTCCATACTTCAGTTCTGCTTTGTCAGGTGATTTGTTATTCTGCTGATATTTCAAGACAAGAATCGAATGTTAGCTGGAGCCGCAATTCTTAAATCTCACCGACAATCAATCTGATTACACACGACGCAAATCTGCAACATATAAATCACCATATCTTTAGGCATTGCTACTAATCAAATCACAGCCGATCGACGGGTGACTAGCAAAATAGATGCTGCCAACTAGTTACCAGCACAGCAGAACTGAAAAACATGTGTTTCTGTTCTTTTTAGCGTTTGACTAACAAAGAAAAAGTAGGGATTAAGGAAGAAGCAGGTCTGTTGCATTCCATCAAGTGAAGAAAGCTATCAAAGTATGGCCACAGTAAAAAAAACCGAGAGTCTGTTATTTAGCAGCAAAGAACTACCAGAACAAACCAAAGACACAGATGACAACTGGGACTGACTAACAGCATCAAGCAGTGGGCAGATGGAGGACTCGGGGTGACTAGAGAGATTGCAAGGAGACGTCGACAACCTAACTGGGGGTTCATTATGTGTCTCCAATGTTGTGGCCTTATTTAGTAATACGCTCTACAGCAACAACTGATACAAAAAAGTATAATCATCGAATTCATATAATAATTTGTAAGTTTGTCAAGCAAATCAATAAAATACCAACCAAGAAAAGAGAGAGGTTTATAAAGATTAAACCATGAATATAAGAATACAGCTATAATACATAGCCATCGTGAATAAAATGTTGGTTGATCCATGGAGACCTGCAGTAAGACCATGCATTAACAACAATACATGCGCAAGTGAAGGCATAATGTGAAACATTAAACTATATAAAATGCCCCCAAGAAGCTCTTGCATCAACTGAACACGGTAGTCACAATTTTTTATTTTATTTTATCAAATACAATTTTATTTTGACACCGCATATCTCTAAAAATAGAATCAGTGGTGTTTACAAAAAAATAAATAAAAAACATTACATTACATTAGTGAATATAATTATTACAATACAGGCATTACACAAGATAACACAATAAAAGTAAGCATTATGATTATGTATGATTTAATATAAAATGTGTGTATATATATGTATATATATAATTTATATATAAACACAAAATTATGAAAAAACTTGATTAAAGAGAAACGTTTTCAGGTCCCTCTTCAAAAGCTTAGAATCACGTTGTGTTCTTAGCCCTATTGGAAGAGAATTCCAGAGCTTGGGACCTGCACCTCAGAAAGCACGTCAGCTGAGCTGTTCCAGGTTTACCCTAGGAACAACAGTGAGAGACTGGTCAGCCGAACGAGGACTGCAACAGGGTATAATTAACTTTTTTCCTTGTAAGTTATATTTCTCCTAATCAACCTAAGAATTTTATTACCCTTTGAAGCTGCAATACCACACTGCTCTGAAACCGTCATATCAACACTTATTGTAACTCCCAAGTCCTGCTGCATCGCATGACGATGTGGTAACTTTCTATACTGTTATTAGCAGCTATTTATACTTGTATTTTAGTCCTGTTTATATTTCGCTAATGCTCCATGATCACGAACTGTGGAATATGTTTGGGTTTGTAGTACTTAGAGAGGTATATTGATATATGGAACAAGATATGAATAATTATTTGTGCTAAATGCTTTCTTCAAATTAATTTTAACACCTATACCCTTAAATGCAAGAGTATTGTTTAATTATTGACCTATATATTTATCTGATCTTAGTTAATTGTTTTTAATTATTTATCTATCTATACAGTTATCTATTGTTATTATTGTTTTATTATTAGTTATTGGATATCTATTCAAAATGTCATTTCTAGATCTTCACCAAAATGGACCTGTCACTGATACACTTTAACTGCTAGATCTATTTTGTCAAAAGTAAACTTAACCAAACATTAAGAAATAGTAAAAAATACTTTCTCACTTGTCCCAGCTCTGAACGGAATTTGACAGAAATCCTCGGTTCTGAAAGGCAGTTTCAGACCCTTAAACACTAATATTACTGGAACAGCTGCCAATTTAGGGACGTCACTGAACAGGAATAACATCACAGAAATGACCCTATTAGGGATATGGTCGCGTGAAACATAGTTCAATACCATACGGACCCACGAAAAAATCATTGATTCTCTGCATGCTGCAATTTTGTATCCTGGACGAATTGATCAGAATGTCATCAAATGGCAACTCTAATCGAAGATTCCTGAAGTCAGAAGCAAATTATTTTCCAAATATAGACTCGAGTAAAGGGAAATATGAAGATTGATGTGTGGGTGGCCTGTATGGTTAACTATCAGCAATGACTGTAGTAGCAAAGACTAGTTGCATATTGGAACTAGTGGAAACTAGGGGCAGTGGTTGATCAATGCTATTCACCTAGCTAGTATGGCCATCTACCGTTCATGTGAAAGATAATTTAACCATTGTCAACTAGTAGTAATGCCTCAAACCTAGCCAACAAACAATAAACATGTTTTTGGGCCTCATAAATGTTTGTCAGCCACATAAATGCAGTTTTTCATAGGTCTACAATGATTGCAATGTGTTGTAAACATTGCTTGTATTTGAACAAACCGTAAAAATATTTTGGACAGTTGTCTTCATTTTGCTAAATATTTTTTTTTATGTTAAAAAATACCAAAATAACACTCAAACAGGATTAACACTCTTTTGTAGCATACAACTTCATGACCAATGCGGACTATCGTTAATGTGTCACTTGAAACAAAGCATCACATTGGCTGAGATAGCCTCATATCTTGTTCCAGGTTACAGTATGCCCAAATAGAAGCATGATTACAGAATTTATTCTACAATGTTGTCATACAAACTAAATTGCTGGATGGTAGTTTACCGTTCACCAAAATATGGGCAACTCGTAGATAAAAATAAAGCACCATTTTCAAATTCCATGACTTTTATTAAAATTCCACAACTTTCCAGGTGCAGAAAATTTATTGAGAAAATCCATGACTTTCCAGGAATTCCATGACCCGTGGGAACCGTAGCAAAACTACTGTTTATGGACATCACATGGTATGCATCACTTTACCACAAAACTGCCAATGCTTGTGCATAAACCTAACATATGCTATGGTGGGTTAACAAAACAAAATGGCTGAGAGCAGTAATTAATTTAGTAGTGACAAAGAGGAACCCATGACCTCTGCATTTGTGCCTGTACCCAATAGGACATAAAGTACAAAATATGTAGTTTTTACTAATTGGGCTGTTCGCCATTTGCACGTAACATGAAAACACCAGCAAATTAAAAGTCATCACAGAGCGTTACCATTGACAACAAGCGATGCATTATTTATAAATATTTTTGTTGGTTCCTCTTGGGCTTCGTGTAATATATTTGGATATGTCTGCTGCCTTCAGAGACATGTATAAAAATAATTACGAGCAACTTTTAATCATCCAGGTGTCAGACAAATAGGTGAAACTGAAAAATGTTGCCATTTATAGCAACTCCTTTGACCATCAGCCTAGAACCAGGTTAGGTTTCCTTGCGTACACATAATGTATTTTTTGCATAATGTAAATGCATATTAATAACAAACTTCTACATAGAGCCTAAATACTCAGGGACCCACGCTCATAGAAGCATCAAACCAGAATCGTTAGGCATTATATCATAAAAAGTCATCACCAGTGCAAGCGACTGCCAAGGATTTAGTACATTATTTATTTTTAGCATGCATGCTAACATTCTTTGATTAATTTAAAAATAAAAATTCTGTTGGAATGTGATCCTTTTGTAAAACAAGATGTCTGCCTACCTTGTACCCATGGGTACCACACTCCCCTAGGTGGACGCAGAGCATAAGAATCACAATCACCAGTAAGATTTTTTCCATTTTTGCTGGCAGAGAAACAGCGAGTCATTCTCCAACTGTGGCTGACAAGATTGACCACATCTTCAAAAATTAATTAGCAGTTATGGATATCTTGTCCTAAGTTCAATGTACATAATTAAGGGTCTCATGCTCTTGGAATCTTGAGGTCTGAGCTCTTGGACATAATTTATGCTACTTAAAAGTTGTCTCCTTGGGTTAGAATAATCTCCAGGTAAGACGGGTCTCCCAATTTTATAGAAAATTTAAATAAAATATATACTCTAATTATATAACTGCTGAAGTGCAACATTTCCCAATTTTTTTGGGAGGTGGGCCGTGCAACCCAATGGGCCACTTGGGCCAGTGCCTTCCCGATATAGCTATTTTTTATTCCTGTTTACCAGTCCCGCTACAGCTACTTTTTTAATTCTACAGTTCCGGAGGGTGCAGCAAAAAAAATTTCAGATTGCGTTGAGACATCAGATAAAGCAGTTATTCTAGTTATGGTGTTTCTAACCAGCTACAGCAGGAAATAGTCATAAGGGACTTAAACCAATTGTGCCATGTAAACACATTTACACACCACGACACACAATTCTCACTTTCTCACTTCCTTTACTTGGTGTTCTTGTACCTTACACTGCTGTGTAATAAGCAGGAAAGTAGCAAAGCTGAGCATTATTCATGATGCTGAGAAATACGAGTTGATAGCATCCAAAACAAAAATGCTAACTTTATTTTGTAATAACTGTGACAAGAAATTCACATATTTTATTGCAAAATATGCATCAGAGGCTTTTAATTAAGCTGTACTGGCTGCAAAGTTGACAATGTATGTGCCGATAACTTTTATATACCTTTAATCAGGTCTAAACATGCAGAAAAAGATCACTCCATATTAACAATTTTAAAAACCTAGCATACACCAGCAGCAATTGATCATGAACTGTATATCGAATGTTCTAATGCAAAGCACTTTGTGAACAAACTAATGGACTGAAACAGCGTTAAATATAAAACCTTTTATTGTAATTCCATAATATTATACAACTTGTAAATGAGTGTGGCTTTTGACACATGGTTTATTTACATAGGATATCTATGTCAGTCACACTTTTAAACTATGAAGTTTTAGTGCAATAATCAATCATCATATCTGATCACACATTGACTGCCACAATGATTAATCTGTCGGAAACCAGAAACACACACATGTCAACTTCTAAATGTAGGACTGACACCAGTTATTTAAACATTTCTTGACCGATTAGTATTTATCAACATTGTTCAACCTTTTTACATGTTATGTAAATGTTTCTGTAGTGATTTCAGCATTCTTACTATGACTTAAGATGTGTATTTGAAAAATCAAACAACAAAAGTGTGGTCTATAGATGACTGAACCACTCAAATTTGTTTATGTTTTATGTGGTCCAAGCAGCAATAAACTCTTCCATGGTTAATTAATTTTGCTATTGGGGGCGTGACCAAAATATATGTTAGGTGCAAATTAAGAAAGGAAATTGGATTAGTCATAAATGTAATTTGGATTTATGATTGTTTTCTTTGTAAATATCTAAAAAACAACTTTCTAATTTCGGCGCTGATGCAACGATGAAACTGCACCCATGGGACATGCTTGGAAAAAACATGTAATATAACCAAAAACACAATCAATATGAACACTGGTTTGTAATAGTTTCTGCCAGGCATAGCCTCCAGAGACTATTAGGCCCCATAATCAAAATGTGTCCACATGTCAACGTCTGGTCGTCCACAAATAGATTCTGTTTCAAGGTCCTAAAGTTACCTTGATGATCATAAAGTGACAGGTTGGGTTGTTTTGGTGTTCGTTTTTTGCAGCCACGTGGATCAAGTTAAATTTTCACTGCTATTCATCAAGCAGTGTCGGTGTTTATTTACCAGTATTGTTTAACCAAAATCATGTCCTTTACCCCCACTGTGTCCAATGTCTGTCCAAGCATGGAGCCTGATAGAGCTCGCTCTCTTGGCTATCACTCTCTGGAAGGTGGAGTGATTATCAGCAAGTTTTTTTATTGCGATTACATTGTGATAGCTGTATAATCATTGCAATAGTATTGCATTAGTTTCATGACTATCACAATCAGGGTTGTTTGATTTAAATCATGATTTAAATCACTCCAAAAAAATAATTGATTTATGATTTATTTTACTTCCGATTTTATTAATCGCTGATTTATATGAATTTAGCACAAATAATTGTTTACAAGCATTGGGATCAACACAGTTTTATGTTTTTTAATACAAAAGCACAAAGTGTGCACACTTGCGTAGCTGTATTGACACCAGATAGCCTGACAGTCAAATATTTTATGACATTGTGTATGTCTGAGCTATTCCCTTTTTGAATGCAGTGAAGCCACACAAAGTTGTCTTCCAGAGGAAGTATCTTTTCAAGTCAGAAGCCCTGAGTTAAAGTCCACTTAGAGCTTGTGCTAGTTGTTATCAATTCAGTATGTTGACTCAAGTGAGACAGTCTGGGCTACAATTGTTTAATACTGTACCAGTTTGCAGTCTGGTTAGAGACCCTTGGAATAAATGGACAGGTGCTAATCCACGCTTTCAGCAAACAATAATTAGCACTGCTACAGCCACAGACACACAGCATGCTTTCCTTTCCAAGACAGATTATGCAACAACAGGAGGTGAGGCCTTGTGGACATTGTCTAATGTCTTTATATAAGCAAAAATTAATATTTTTTTCAACCCTGATCACAATAGTATTGTGATCATGGAATAGCTTGGAAAATAGTCCCAAACAGTAACTGATTGGTGGTGCTATTGCATAGTCTTGGAGGTAGTTGATTAAAAATGATGAAACCGAGAATATCACAGCGTTAATCGAGCAATGCTGATGTTAGGTAAATGAATGAATAAAATTATGTTGATGTCAGGTTGATGAATAAATAAAATGATCCACTATTGCTAAAAACACGTTTATTTATATTATTACATTGACACAAGTAGCCCTGCTGAATTGCTTTGCCGACTATCATTACTTAGTTCAGTGTATTATCGACAATAACTATTGATAATTAAATTTAGCATTGATAGTATTCCATCGTCACATCGACAGTTCGATGTATCATTACTCCTCTAAAGGTACCAACTGTGTTACAAACATGTTGACTAGTTTCATGTCAAGTTCGTTATTTTTTTTGGTACGTCTCAGTACGAGTCTATTCTATTTACATCTCCGTGAAGGGGGAAAGCCGAGACTACAGATTGGTGCAAATAGTTGCAGGTGTGAAAAACCTTTTATTACGGCACAAATACTAGGTGACTGTTGTAGATTTCACAAATATGAAGGACAAATCACATACAGCAATAATTGAAAGAAGTCAACTATGCATATGGGGGAAAATGGCCAAACATATTATATTTGTGGTCACATAACTGAACTAGGACAATTAGCAACAAACTGAGTTTGAAGACTTGGAGAACCTATCTGATCTGTTGCATTTTACCAGGAGAACCATCTTCCCCTCTCTGGCACAAATAGAATGCCATGTTGTGCCACCAGAAAGATTGGAAGCAAATAAGATAGACCATGCTAAGTAGCCAATCTTTTCTTTCCAACTTCTGGAAGATTTTATGCAAAAATTAGTCTATATAAACACAAAATGCTTTTTTGCAGCTGTGCAGATAAAATTTTATTTATTAATTTAAAATCAAATAATTGGTGAACAAACTGCATCATGTGTAACTTTACAACATATTTGCAGTAATATGTGTGATTATCCCATACAAATGTTTTATTTTGCTTTTTATTGTCACATTATTATTAATGCACCTGCACTTAGTAATAATTTTGCAGGCAACCAACAATAAATATTGATCACCAGTGCATGTTGCAAAAGAGAATGTCTCGGCAATCTTTTTATAGTTCTACACTTGCGTTGAACCTTGTAAAAAACACCAAAGATCATATTTTATTTGTGATTCTGTGTAAGGGAAAACCGGTTCAGTACAGGGTGATGAATGACTAGCTCTGGTCATTACCAGCAGCACGCACACACTGTCGTTCAATGGCCAACAGTGAGAAATTATGGATTAATTGTTGTTGGTCATTACACGCAGAAACTGCATTCCGACAGTGAATCATGCAGTATACTGGGACTTGCTCCCCAAGTGATCCAATCAGTTACTCCACTGGTAATCCTACAAGTTACTCCACCAGTGATCCAATCAGTTACTCCACTGGTAATCCTACAAGTTACTCCACCAGTGATCCAATCGGTTACTCCACTGGTAATCCTGCAAGTTACTCCACCAGTGATCCAATCAGTTAACCCACCAGTGATCCAATCAGTTCCTCCACCAGTGATCCAATCGGTTACTCCACTGGTAATCCTGCAAGTTACTCCACCAGTGATCCAATCAGTTAACCCACCAGTGATCCAATCAGTTCCTCCACCAGTGATCCAGTCAATTACTCCACCAGTGATCCAATCAAGTACTCCACTGGTAATCCTACAAGTTACTCCACCAGTGATCCAATCAGTTACTCCACTGGTAATCCTACAAGTTACTCCACCAGTGATCCAATCAGTTAACCCACCAGTGATCCAATCAGTTCCTCCACCAGTGATCCAATCAATTACTCCACCAGTGATCCAATCAAGTACTCCACTGGTAATCCTACAAGTTACTCCACCAGTGATGCAATCAGTTACTCCACTGGTAATCCTATAAGTTACTCCACCAGTGATCCAATCAATTACTCCACTGGTAATCCTACAAGTTACTCCACCAGTGATCCAATCAGTTACCCTACCAGTGATACAATCAATTCCTCCACCAGTGATCCTACCAGTTACTCCACCAGAGATACTCCAGTTACCCCACCAGTGATCCTAGTTACTCCACCAGTGATTATATTAGTTACTCCACCGGTCATCATACCAGTTACTTCACCAGTGATCCTCCCAGTTACCCCATCAGTGATTCTACCCATTACTCTACCAGTTCATACTACTAATTACTCCACCAGTGATCCTACCATTTACCCCACCAGTGATCCTCCCAGTTACTCCTCCAGTGATACAATTAGTTAGACCACCAGTGATCCTACCAGTTACTTCACAAGTGATAGTACCAGTTACTCTACCTGTGATCCAATCATTTACTCCACCAGTGATTATATCAGTTACTCCACCGGTTATCATACCAGTTACTCCACCAGTGATCCTACCAGTTACTCCAAGAGTGATACTATAGGTTTGGATGCCATTTGCCATTTTGCAACCATGTGTTTACGTAGTCTTTGAGCAAAGTTTGAGTTTGATATTCAGGTCATTTCTGGCATTTAAAAATGGCGGATGATGGCTGAGTTAGTGAAGGGAGTGATATCAATGTGGATGGCAGTGGAATGGACAGTTTGTTTGCTGAAAGTGACTCGGATGAGTGATATGCCGTTGGTAAACAATGGGTGTGGAACATGTTTGGAAGCGATGACTCAGGCTTCCAGGGCCACTGGAAGGAAGACGATTTCATCCAATGACAATGACAGACTTTCAAGGCAAATTTACTGTTTCATTTACATGAAGACTTCCATTCAAAAAAGTGTAGCTTTGGACTGAAAAATGACATTTACATGAATTTTTTTACCACTGTTTGAAGAAATGATTTTGGGAGGTTTTTCTCACTAGATGTGTGACAATGCTGGGTGATTGTGAAAAACAAGTCCAAAGTCATTGTACGAATTTGTTTTCATTTTATAACTTCATTCTTCTTCTTCACCTTGTGCCTACTTCGTCCACACACTCCACACTGACAACACCAACACTTCGTCCACACACTCCACACTGACAACACCAACACTTCCTCTACACACTCCACACTGACAACACCAATACTTCATCAACACACTCCACACTGACAACACCAACACATCATTAACACACTCCACACTGACAACACGAACACTTCCTCCACACACACTCCACACTGACAACACCAACACTTCCTCCACACACTCCACACTGACAACACCAACACTTCATCACCATACACTCCACACTGACAACACCAACACTTCATCAACACACACTCCACACTGACAACACCAACACTTCATCAACACACACTCCACACTGACAACACCAACACTTTCTCCACACACTCCACACTGACAACACCAACACTTCCTCCACACTGACAACACTTCCTCCACACACTCCACACTTCCTCCATGCACACTCCACACTGACAACACCAACACTTCCTCCACACACACTCCACACTTCCTCCACACACACTCCACATTGACAACACCAACACTTCCTCCACACATTCCACACTGACAACATCAACACTTCCACACACACTCCACATTGATAACACCAACACTTCCTCCACACTGACAACACCAACACTTCCTCCACACTGACAACACCAACACTTCCTCCACACTGACAATACCAACACTTCCTCCATGCACACTCCACACTGACAACACCAACACTTCCTCCACACACACTCCACATTTCCTCCACACACACTCCACACTGACAACACCAACACTTCCTCCACACATTCCACACTGACAACATCAACACTTCCACACACACTCCACATTGATAACACCAACACTTCCTCCACACTGACAACACCAACACTTCCTCCACACACACTCCACACTGACAACACCAACACTTCCTCCACACACACTCCACACTGACAACACCAATACTTCTTCCACACACATTCCACACTGACAACACCAACACTTCTTCCACACACATTCCACACTGACAACACCAACACCATTTTGTAGGCAATTCTCTTATCATTCCAGAAATGTAAGTGTTTGTACACTTTCCTTCAATAGTTACCGGAGGAAAAATAAATTTGTGACCTTACCATCAAAATCATCTATCATAACTGTAGAATTGGGATTTCGTTCAGATCTGAGCAATGTTACCAGTTGACCAGCTGTCAGAATGAAATGGGTAAAAGGCACTTCTTAAACTTTAACAAACAGGACCAAATGAAATTTCATTGTATTTACTGAAGGGAATGTCTCCAACTACTGCAAAGGTCCATGTTCACAAGTGAATGTTCTGTATGATATCGCTTGCTACACATCAGTATTCATCTACCTGTAGACAAAATGGCACGTCAACCCAATTGTATTTAATTTGCAATCAATACAATCAATTCAACATAGTATATGCACCTTTCTGAGTCAACGTTATTTGGCCATGATAAAGTATCAAACTAGAAACTTCAAAGAACTGTCGCGGCATGCGGAACTTTAGAATGAAGTTCGGTGCGACATTTAATATCCTCTGCGGACAATCTAGAGATGATTGGTGAGAATTGGAGTCAAATTCATTTCTGTAATGTCTTCTATGTACCAAATGTTTTATTGATTGTTTCAAGATGAAAGTGATGCACTTCTTATGCAGCAAAGAGCACGCCTGAATGTTCCTTTTTGTTACATGAGATGTTTTACTCTTTGAAAAAAACATCAGAGAACCTGTTGTGCCATAAACATTTTATTACCTTGACCAAAAATGTACAAACATGCGTGCATGCGCACGCACTCACACACTTGCACAAACACACAAAACAATGAGATCAATTATATTTAATTTTAATGAAATTTTTTAGTTACATGTAATTTAATCAATTAATTTTAATGTCATTATTTAATTTTAACATAATTTAATCATAATGTAATTTTATTAGTTTATTTTACTGTAATTTTTATTTTAATGTAATTTAGTTACTTAATTATAATGTAATATAATTGTTGATATAATAAAATTTTAATATCATTTAATTATAATGTAATTTCATGTTTAATGTCAAGTAACTAGATGTATAAATGCAATATTTATTATTTTTATTTATTTAGATTTCTGGGTGTGAGAATATTATGTCATCAATTTCTTCTTCCATTGGCATTACACATCTGACAAAACTGAACATTTAAACTCTACAGTGGAAATAGTTCTATTTGAACAGGTTCTTGACTGAGCATAGGTCTGGCAAACACTTCAAAATTCTAAGGCCAGACAAATCATCAACAGACGGGGAATAAAGAAAGTGAATAGTAAATTTCATTAGGGTTCAACCATTCATATCCTAAATCAATTTGTAATTAGCATTTTGAACTGTTTGTGATACAATCAAACATGTTGACTAGAGAACTGCGTTACAATGATTCAGAAGTAACAGTACAGAAGTACTTTGATAAGTGGATGAAACCGGCGCCACATTAAAACCAGATAGGTTGCCAATATATTGATCTTGTGATCACAAATTGCTCGTTCGTGCATTACACACTGTTCATGCATGATCAACTTCACACTTTCTCTAGAGAATGTCATAAGGCTCGGCTTCACATGTGACAAAGCACCAAAGCGAGGTACAACAAAAGTGACAAATTAGTATAAGTATCACGATGGTTTCACAAAACATTTCCTAAATCCATTCTCTCCCTTGTATGTTAGTCAGTAATTTATTAATTAGTACATTTATCAATTATTACATAATGCTTGTTCAACACTGCCTGATGAATTGACATACTCATTCTAATGTTCTTCAACTTTGCCATCCAAGCCAAAGGCCCAGATGGCAAGTGGACAAGGAAGCCATTGGCTTATCAAGAGTCCAACAATGTTCATCTACATGTAACCTGCCCTCCTGAGATATGTGTCAACCTTGTTTTTAAACATATTCACGTACTTACTAGTCTATGCTAATTTGGTATAATTTACAGTAAAACACAATTGTGACAAACTACTTCCTTTTCAGTGACAGATCAATGCTGAGGCAAAGGTGAAGTCCGCACATGTAAGGGAAACTGCTGGCATTTGTAATATGGATGCCTATTGGATGATTCACATTTAATGACATCAGTATCTTGGGGAATGCCGAGGAAACACCAAAACAAAGATGGCGGACGAAGTTGTGAGAATTGTAGTTCGAAATTTGTTAAGGATATTATGCCAGTTTACTTCATGCTGGTGATACGAAGGAGGCAGACAATATAATGTGTCAAGACATTCTGATTAATGTGATATTTGGCTGTGAAAGTGAACCTTGGAGGCTTCGATTTGGAGTGAATTGAGAACAGCATAGAGTTTTGCCCATGACAGTCCAAGGGGCAGGGCAGTGCGTGCGAAACGTTGGCATCAAACATAATGTTACTTTCAACGATTGTAATTGTTTCACAAATAAAATTCATATGGAAATGTTTATTAAATACTTAACTTTTTTATTGATCTGCTAGTTGTAAGAAATGAACCACAATATTTGATATGGTTTATATTTATTAAATGATTATTTATTGTAATTTAAAGCTGCGTGTTTTAGTTTTACACAAGAAAACTTTGCTTTGTTACGTATACTTATAATTTATACCTTTTTCTGGGGCCAGTTCAAACTCACCTGGGCTGGCAATAAAATCTGGGCCAGTTCATGTTTTTGCTAATTTCGGACACTGCTATATATTGTAGAAAGCTAAAGTTGCATTTAATGTGTATTATAAAGTAATTTTAATGTTTGCTGACCTACAGTAAATTTTTTATTTTAGTAAGTGTTGTGATACATACCGCATACCGACTCATCGTATTATACCCCTAGAACCTACGCAGGCAGGTCTAGACCAGGCTGACACTTAATCCCTTCCAATTCAAATGATTCTACTTTCCTTCAAGTGTTGGCAATATTGCACTACATATACTTCAAGATTAAATCTTGATTCCAAACTGTTAGAGTGAAAAAAAATCATGGTTTTGGGGTTTTGCACTAAAATCAAGAATATCACGTAAGTGGTTTGCTCCGAATGTTTTCTAAAAGTGGGAGATTTTGGTCATTTCTCCAGTTGACTGAGGGCTGACATGTTAATCAGTGTGAATTTTAAGTGCATGCACAGTTCTAAGAAAATCATGTAACCTAGACTATGCGTGACATTAACCGAGTCCGACATATGCAGAACCAACACAAAGTCTCAAACAAACATGCTATTTCCTCAGAAAGAGGACTAGTTTAGTAAACATAGGTCAAAATATGTTACATAGCTTGAGTTTGAAGCAAACAGCATGGCCATATTCTATTGGCAAGCATAGGAATATGTGTATACAGATATATTTTCATTTGGAGAGTGAATTTTGATAGACTTTGACACTTACGAAGTAGGATTATCTAACAATATGGTGCATCCCATGAAATTAAAGTGCTGCATGTTCAACAAGGTTTTCCTAGTAACCCACTGGGGTGACATTCTTAATTGTAGTTGCAAATGGCTAGGTTTCTAGTAACTCTTATACATGCAGAGCCACAAAAAAACCATGACTTTTGTTTTCCTTTAAACTTGCACAAACAACTAAAATAACCTACAGAAAAATACCAAGATTCTTTGCATTACTAAGCAAAATAACACTTCTAACTTCTAAACGAGAAGAGAAACAACTCACCTATAACTACCCTGACTCTTCCTAGACGATCTCTCTTTCACTGGTCTATCAGCATATACTATTCACAGATTCAGTGCTACTCAACAAATGCCCGAAGCAAGAATGTTTGCCTGGAAGGAAGCCTTGAAGCCGAGCAGAAACACAACACTCGTCCGCAAAGCACAACCTCTAATTACTATCGAATCGAACAGTTCTCCGTGGTGACCAGTACTCGTTTTAATTATCTCATCTTACCAACATGTGGGTACTCAATCTATTATAACTGCATCCAGGGCAGCATTGAGCATCATGGCATGCAACGTGCTCAGGTTTGCACCACTATTGAGGTGAAGCTTGAATCCAAATAAACTTTCAAAGTTCATGACGAGGCATTTAACATTTCGTCTATCACTTCATCCATGTACCAGAAGGATCAATTCAACAACGATTAGCCAAGTCCCTTGCTGAATGCAAAATCTGTATGGCAGATGGCACAGCAAATATATTTAATTAAAAAGAAAGATGACAGATGGAAATCTCGACACTCCCATTAACGTAATTAGTCTATTTAGATAATTGTTCAATCTGTCTTGTAACCTAAATTGATAAAATACCATTCTGTCACATGATGAAAGGTCATACTGCAATAAATACAACAAATATTCAAGTGTCTTAATTCATCACTAACTAGTAATGAAACCTTATTGAAAACTGGATTACCTAGGGCAGGCAATGACACTCATTATATTCAATGTTTGAGCCATAGAAGGTGCCATGTTCAATTCCTGAGCTATGGGAGGTATCACGTTCAATACCTCGGATATGGGAGGTACCATGTTCAATCCCAGGGTCATGTGAGGTACCATGTTCAATATCTGGGCCATGGGAGGTACCATGTCCAATCCCTGGGTATGGGAGGTACCACGTTCAATCCCAGGGTCACGTGAGGTACCATGTTCAATATATGGGCCATGGGAGGTACCATGTCCAATCCCTGGGTATGGGAGGTACCATGTTCAAACCCAGGGTCATGTGAGGTACCATGTTCAATCCCAGGGTCATGTGAGGTACCATGTTCAATATCTGGGCCATGGGAGGTACCATGTCCAATCCCTGGGTATGGGAGGTACCATGTTCAAACCCAGGGTCATGTGAGGTACCATGTTCAATACCAGGGTCATGTGAGGTACCATGTTCAATATCTGGGCCATGGGAGGTACCATGTCCAATCCCTGGGTATGGGAGGTACTATGTTCAATCCCAGGGTCATGTGAGGTACCATGTTCAATATCTTGGCCATGGGAAGTACCATGTCCAATCCCCGGGTATGGGAGGTATCATGTTCAAAACCAGGGCCATGTGAGGTACCATGTTCCATCCCAGGGTCATGTGAGGTACCATGTTCAAACCCTGGGCCATGGGAGGTACCATGTTCAATATCTGGGCCATGGGAGGTAGCATGTTCAATATCTGGGCCATGGGAGGTAGCAAGTTCAATATCTGGGCCATGGGAGGTAGCATGTTCAATATCTGGGCCATGGGAGGTACCTTATTCAATCCCTGGGTATGGGAGGTACATGGCTCGACATTAACGCTTGTCTGCTTGTCCGGGACAAGTATAGGTGCCAGTGTAGGAAAAGTACATAATCCTGGACACTTGTCCCACCAGACAAGTTCATGATGTTGCAATATAAACATGTACTGTTCATCTTAATAAAAAGACTGAAAGGTTTTGACTTGTTGATGCCCAAAATAAATAACATTTAATGGATTTATAATTTTGTTCGATGTCGCACGTATCACCTCTTTCTTTCCATGTGACTACTGCCAATGTAGTCACCAGGTGGCACATGTAGTATTTTAGAAACTAGCTTACTCACTAGGACAGCAACGCTGTCACCATTCCTCATTTAAATCCCTTACAACACGCCCGTTTTATGTTTTGAATTCTGAACATTATTGCTACACGGGAACACAAAAAATTTGAATCTATTGTCAGAAACAGATTGCGATCGTAACAAATGCCAGCTTAGTGACTTAACGCCACTCAGCTTTGGCACGACGGCAAAAGTTAATAGTACTAAGCACTTTTTTTACATATTAATGCAACGTAGTACAACCATATCACCGTTATGTTAATGCAAGTATGCTGATAGCTACAGCAGCAACCCTAAGCCCTATACACGCAAGCATGAGTGTTTTTGCAATTTTTCAGGTTTTTATGAGGAACTACATCTTGTACGTATTATTTTGCTATAATCCAATACATGAGTTGGATGTATAAAATTGTGGGATGTTAGTGGAAAGTGTCTGATTTGTTCTGTCGGATTTATTCTTCACACAGGGATGTGACAGGTATAAGAGGAAAAACCCTGAAATAATTTGACTATATGGTAAGGGCCCAAAAGAAGCGAGGGAGCGTCGGCCAAAGGTTGACATGGGGGAGGGTGTAACCCCTTCCTGTTAGGGGGCTGGTGGACATCTGCCAGGATATAGTTTTAATAAGATGCTCTGTGGTGAATTTTGAGACACTTTGGAGCCAAAATAAAATATTCAAAATCATGTCTCACAAGGAGAAAAATTTAAATTGACTTTTCTATAAAAAAAAATACATTTCAGATTGGGAGGAATTGGAGTCAACCTACAGGATTATTTAGCAGCTACGCTACAAACTGCTTGAGACATCTGGTATGGTCATGGTTTTTAACATGCTTAACAAGTGTCATCAACATTTTTACAGTTGGTTTCCACTATATGTGTAAGTTTTATATTTTAATACAATCTAAATTCTTAAGTCTTCTTATGTTGATTCTAGTTTTAACTGAAAATATTTTGCCAAATTGATTTTTTTTTTTTAATTAGCCTGTTCCCACTAAAGTAACATGATATTTGACCTCATCCTCTCACCATCACCCTCCATTCAAAATACGATATAAAACAAACGCATATTAGATTTAGCACATATCATTGCCAACTAAATACTCATGAAAAAGCTAAAAATTTGACTTCTAGCATTACCCTCTTAATGAATTAGTGAGTGGGACACAAATGAAAACAACTTCAGATATAAATTAGACTCTGAATGCTCACCAGACAGTTGTTCACCAAGGAAATGAAAAAGCGGACAGTTGCTTACCCTTACGAAAATCCAAATATTTTAAAATGCAACAGCTCACCCTTACGAATTTCATTTTAAAACGCAACATATTAGCTTCACAGAAAGTCTGTTTGGCGTCGCAATAGAATTAGAAATCATTGCTATGATCTGAAAATGTGATTAATGGCTTCCCCAAACTGGTAAAATGGTCTTGTGTGACCTGTCGGCTAATGGTAGGAATGACTTCGTTTGGATACTGGTGGCTAGCTTCATTTGGGTGTAAAATGATATATATTATAACAATGATATATATTGTAACGATCAAAATAAAAAAACTACATTTCGCTTTATGGCATTATGTCCATGCGTGCCGAGACGTCGCATTGTACGAGCTTCACAAAAAGTCCGTAAGGCGTTGCTCTGAAGGTACAAATAGCCATCCTATTAAATAATACAACTCAAGGCTTTGATCAATATAGATGATAATAAATACAGAAAATGATATGTCAAATTGGATTAAAGTTAAGTTTATCCATTATGTAATGCTAAAATTTATTAATGACAGTTGTAGTAGCAACACCGATTACCGCGACGCCAAACAGACTTTCTGTGAAGCTGATATGTTTGCGTTTTTAAATTTTGATCGTCATGGAACTGGAAGTGTCCTTTTTTAAACTATACCACAGCATATATATATATATATATACATATATATACATATATATACCACAGAATATATATGTAGATATATGAAGATAAATGTGGCACCTCTTGGTGGTCGTTTTAATAGTAACAGAAACGGAAGGATCGTTGAATTAAGTTGTTGATACTATCACTTATTTTATTTATTGTCTTGCAGGGGAAGGGAAATTACATTTTTATGTTAGTTCCCTCAAAAAACCGTTTCCGCAATTCCTACTTATTAATTTTTTTGTATATCAAATAACATTAACACAGGGTGAGCAACTGTCCACTTTTTCAATTCCTTGGTGAGCAACTGTTCGGTGAGCATTTGTCTGTGATTCGAGTGGCTACATGTAGTCAAGTATAGTGAAAAATATCCTATTTTAAAATCGATTTCTGACAAAATTAATAGATGGGGCAAGAAAATATTCATGAAACTGATAAAATTATATTATATCTTATGAGCCATTTGTGTGGTTGTAAGAGTGGATGGCTTTCAATGAAGCATAGATGAACCGGATTTTCAACTGAAGTGATTTATTCCTTTACTGATCATTTGGTGACCATTGGCAAAATGCGCAGATGCATGTCGTTTCTTTCAAATGATCCCATTGGTGGAGCTCGCCAACACACTGCATATTAATCCAATCAGTGATCATATAGAAAATAGTTGGAGAAATGTTTGTTGACGTCAATGGGAAGTAACGTGTAATTAGTAACACATGGGTAGTTCGCCAGCAAAAACCACAAACGAAAAATACGATCACCCTATACCCCTCCAGATTTTTAAACCGGATTCACACGAATCACAAAAATTATATTTTCAGCCCTGGAAAAACCGGAAATCCAGGAAAAACCAGAAAAATCTCACCCCTGTTTACAGTAATGCTTTCTACAGAGTAGTCTTAGTAGCATTACTGTTCTAGTAATTTTTTTTCTGATGTGAATTTGTGGCCATGCAAGATCATGCAACAGTATTATTGTGTGACTATCACTTGACTTGTGAAGTGTCATTTAGTCTAGTTGCATCCACAGTTTATGTAGTTTATAATGAATAGCACAATAATTAATGGTTAATTTATTGTTTTGTTTTATAAATGCAATCATTTTTACAGTCATTTATTTTGTTGCATATTGTTGTTACCATTTTTGTACTGGACTATCATCAATGTATTATGTGATACTAGATTGTAGGTGCTAGCAGTCTTTGCTCCATGTAGAATAGTATAGTTCTTGCTAAATATGCAGTTGTTATTTGTAAACATGAACAAATTGTGTCTAAGTGTGCATTGCAATTCAGTTATTTCCTTTCAGTCAGAATATTTTAATTTTGCAGAATTACTTTTTAACACAAGAGTTGGCAAACACTATCTTGTTTCTTAGAATTATTGGCATTTTTCCTTCTATGCTCAAAAAATGCATTAAATCATTTGTTAGAAACATCATCCTGAATATTATATATACATCCAGGTGGGTGTTATATAATGCCATAACAATTCACTGCTTTTGTAGTTTTCAGGTGGGACAAGTATAGTTTTGGTGGGACAAGTATGACTCGCTACTTGTCTTATAGGACAATGCCTTCTAGGAGTTAGTGTAGAGCCCTGAGGTACCATGTTCATTCCCTGGGTCATGTGAGGTACCATGTTCAATCTCTGGGCCATGGGAAGTACCATGTTCATTCCCTGGGTCATGTGAGGTACCATGTTCAATATCTGGGCCATGTGAGGTACCATGTTCAATCTCTGGGTCATGGGAGGTACCATGTTCAATCTCTGGGTCATGTGAGGTACCATGTTCAATCTCTGGGTCATGTGAGGTACCATGTTCAATCTCTGGGCCATGGGAGGTACCATGTTCATTCCCTGGGTCATGTGAGGTACCATGTTCAATCTCTGGGTCATGGGAGGTACCTTGTTCAATCTCTGGGCCATGGGAGGTACCCTGTTCAATCCCTGGGTCATGTGAAGTACCATGTTCAATCTCTGGGTCATGTGAGGTACCATGTTCAATCTCTGGGTCATGTGAGGTACCATGTTCAATCTCTGGGTCATGTGAGGTACCATGTTCAATCTCTGGGCCATGGGAGGTACCATGTTCATTCCCTGGGTCATGTGAGGTACCATGTTCAATCCGTGATATAGGAAATTTCAACATTGTGCATGTCCAATAGTTGGGGCATTAGAGTACCCAGGGTACTCTGGTGAATGTAGTCACTGCACATAGGAGGTACCATTTTCTGATGCCTCCATGGGTTATGGAGTGTGAGCAATACTTCTCATATAGTAGTCATCTACTACTGGTAAATCCATTACGAGTATTGGAGGCATTTATACAGAACATGCGGTGCCATCTGCTGAATGTTGTGGAACTAAACTGATGCTCCTAGCTTTCAAGTGCAATAGTTTGAATTAATCGTGGCAATGTTTTCCACAGACAGAGCAGGTATTATGGGTTTGGGTTTGGGAAAGCTTAGGTTAGTGTACAACCATATGTTGGGCAACTAACTTTGAAAGTTAATTAATTATATCACTGAAATCACCACTGAATGACCCAGTAATAGCAAGTTTGAGACCTTAAAGGTCCCTCCTAAATTAATTTTTTTTGGTTAGTCTCATCTCAAATTCAATTTGCGAAATATCAAACCTACCTAGTATCCACTGCAACATGCTAGCTCGCTTGTGCAACTTTTGTAAGTAGTATGTGTGAAATCATCAGACAAACTTAAATTACTAAATGTTTGGTCAAACATTAATGGAAATGCTGAAAACTTACAAATTTCACTCTTGGTGACATTTCATAACTTTTTCATATGATCGGCAAGAGGATGGAAGTCACATTGATGATTGGCATTGATCCGCAAAGTGCTTAACATTTGGAATATCCGGATATTTTGAGCCTTACCAGATCTAACGACTGAAGTCAATTCTTTTAATGATTTGAACAAAAGTACAATTTTTTTTATTAAATCAACTGCAGATGTTACTAAACCATTCACACACTACATATTTGGACAATGATAGGCTAAATCAGTTGAGGATGGGGTTTTAATTGGTATTTAATTGGTAGTTTTGTCTATTAAATTAACCTCTTCTGGTAGTACAGCTAAATAATTAAATAACCCTTTCTGATAACAATAATTCATCTAATAAATTTGAGTTCATTAAAAAAAATAACCCACCACGGCTTGCAATATACTTACTGGAAACAACTTTTCCACATACATATTTGCTTATAATCGTTGCTCATTTATTAAATTATCACAATTGACTAGCATAGTTTAATTATTTAAATCACATTCACCACTCTACAAGATTGAGGCTGTGTGCCAGGGGTCTTAACCTCCCATGTTTCTGGGGCCAATTTTGAGAGACCACCTCCCATCTCCCACCAATCTCACCTCCCACCTTCCACCAATCTCATCTCCTACCTTCCACCAATATCACCTCCCATCTATTTTTAAGCCAACCTCCCAATTGTTAGGACCAACTTCCAACTTCCTGGCACAGTTTAAACTTTAAAGAGCATTAACCACTCCACATACATATCTGTCTTTGATTCATAGCTGCCAACGTTTAGAAACCCTCAAACAGAATATGTGGTGGGGGTGGGTTAAAGTGTCAGCGGGCACAGAAAAAAATGCCATTTACAACACTCAAGATTCAATTTCCTGATACCTTTTACTAGCTGAAAGAATGCACACAATTCAAATTAACATTCACTAAAACAGTCTTTTGACAGGCTAAAACAGTAATAGGACACTTTCTCAGCAAATTCACAGCAATGATTTTCTAGGCAGGTCCGCAAGTACAAGTACTACAGCAAGTACAAGTACTACAGCAAGTACAAGTACCACAGCAAGTACAAGTACCACAGCAAGTACAAGTATCACAGCAAGTACAAGTACCACAGCAAGTACAAGTACCACAGCAAGTACAAGTACCACAGCAAGTACAAGTACCACAGCAAGTACAAGTACCACAGCAAGTACAAGTACCACAGCAAGTACAAGTACTACAGCAAGTACAAGTACTACAGCAAGTACAAGTACTACAGCAAGTACAAGTACTACAGCAAGTACAAGTACTACAGGACCAGCTTATGTCACTTATCTTCAAAAATACAGAACAGGTCTACTTTATGCAAGTACTGAAACTACTAAGAATGTCCAGGCTCTCAATGTCATCATTCTTTAGCTCTTTAAAAATGTTCATTCTACACACGCACGCACACACTTTCACTTTTCAGTGTTCAACAACCCATTAGCTGGGCACTTGAGCTGCCTTGCGCTGGTGGCGCACAGCCATGGTTTCTCCGGGGAAAACGAATGACCAACTGTCCTTTTTTCCTTGAGATATCAAGATGCAGTTGCATGCGTCCTGTAGCCGATATCAATGCCAACAGGAAACTGCAGACCGCATCCTCGTATCTGCATGGGAGACTCCAGATGGAGGACTCGAGTGGCGCTTGGCATAGTGTTTGGCTTATCGACGGCACGCATATGGCGGTGACAACAGGATGCAATCTAACACCATATGCTTGTCTCAAAGTGGTTCGAGTCAGGCCTGTGTGTCTGACCCAATCAATGACGGACAAAAAACTACCAAATAAAAATTATTAATTATAAGTACATACAGATTTCTGTACTCAGACTTAGAAAACAGAAAAAATATGGGAAGAACAGAAGAGTTGGCAGCTATGTTGATTGTCATGTCATTCAAAGATGCAGGATTGTTGTAGCATAAAGTCAAGGAAAGTCTAAACAAAAGAAAGTGTATTCAAAACGTTCACAGTATTGGCTCCAACAGCCGCAACATGATTTCATAATGAGTACTTTCACACCATGGCCCTGCACTCCAAATAACCATGAAAATGGTCACCTACAGTCACCAAGCTTCTCCACATATATCTACCACATGTATACTCATGCTAAGGCACGTCACGTGATAAAAAATCACTTGCTGTGTTAAAAAAAATTTAAACATTGTTAGCTTTAGGCTTCGAAATGTGTTAAGTTCTCAGTAAAATAAAGGTATATTATTAAATTAGACATCTTAAATTTAATATCAACAAGTCAGGGTATTTAATACACTGAATATGCATTTGGGTCATTCTGTGTAAAATCAACCAACTTTCAGGATATTAAAAAAGTTTGTTTCAGAACTTACTTAAATCTTAAGCAATGACATTTTTTTTAAATCCAAAGAAATGTTATAATGGTTGCCTATGTGAAAAATAACCATTGTGCCATTAGTTATAGTGGCGCTGCCAATCGGAATTCCTGACAACTTAACACATCGCAAAGCCTTGGCTAACGATGTTAAATTTTTTATTTTCATCATTTATTACACAGCAAGTGTAATTTTTTATCATGACGTCCCGTAACATGAAATAATAACCGGTCATGTTAATAGTCTTGGTGCCACGTGGCGCCACTTATATATATATACTAGCAAAAATGCCCATCCTCAGGACGGGATAACGTGGTAGTTCATACGTGACAGTCATGATAGCAATGTTTACCAAATGCCTCAGGCCAATATGCCATCAATACGCTCAAACGTATTACCAGAAACAACCGCGTCACGCACGTGATGCAATACTCGGTGCATGTTCAAAATGATGAAGGTCGCCTGCATTTAGACCCATGGATACTTGTGTTGGTTGTAGAATAGTAGAATATCTGCTTTCTACTGTCTTTTTATTGTGTATTGGATGGGTGCGTGATTTCTACTATAATTAATATTAACTGCCCATATGGCGCTACGTACTCTCAAACGGTGTACGTATCGAAGTATTCGCCGCTGCGCGCGCAGCTTCTGCGATTGTTGGAAGTTAACGTTTTACGCAGCGAACATTTGATTTACCATAAAAACCACCAAGAGCCCTTGATATAGGGTATTTAAAAAAAATAAAGGCGTTATGTTTCATTCGTGGGGTCGTAGATTAATCCCTGAAAGTTTGGCGCCCAAGGTGCAAGCCGTGTAGCAGGAAAACGTGAACATAACCGCATACAAATATACATACATAAAAACATACGCTATCTCGATCATAGTTAGTTATAATTATCTCCATGGTGCGTGGAGTGCTTCTGGTGAATTAATCGGGAACCTGCTTAAAGTTTCTCTAGGCTAGGATAAAATCAGGTCCTATAAAAAAATCAGCAAAACTGTTCACTTCACAGGATCCGATGTCCTGTGATGCTTGGAGACTTTTCACGTAGACTGTTGGTGTACCATGTTATGAAAGAAAAACAACCTGTGTGTAACATGTGCATCACATTCTATTGATCCTGCCTTAAAAATAAATGTTTCAAAACTGTTTGTCTTTGATGTTTTTTATTTGTCGTTGATGTCGTTCATACATTCTATCTTCAAAGTATTTACTTTCTATCATCAAAGTAGTGATCAGCAAGTGGGCTACCTAAGAAGTTGTCGGGCTACTTCACTTCGCAAGGTTGGTAGCCCGACTGGCTACCTTCCATGACTTGCTAAATCTCACCCCTGTAAGGTATACAATGTTGAGCCAAGCCCAAATATTGTCTAGTAGTGTTGATAAATGATCAATGAAAGACAAACAATATTTTTTTTCCGTGAATCAAGGTGAATCCCGGATTTGCGAGAATCATGAAATTTTCACCTTGAATAAAAATACTTTCACTTAAAGAAATAAAACACGATGTATACCAGAGTAAAGTACGTTTATTCAGCTTTACAGGCATATGCACACTTTTATCATGGGTTTTCAATGGCAGCTGCTATGGATCGTAATAGGCACCCCCTATGAACGGGCCTCTGCGGGTACAAGTTTTACTTTTGGGCAACTTCCCTATAACAGCACTAATAGCGCCGCCTAACGAGCTATTACGTTACTTTATTCTTACTACTGTTTGCGTTACAATAAACCATTCTAACACTCGCTTCGAAATAACGGCTATCGCTGTCAACGCCAACGGTACCAGTCTCATAACATTTACTTGTCATCATTGACGTCACGTTGAAGCTTGCCAATAAGCGCGGGGAAAATATGCATAACCGAGACAGGCTGGTAGAACGGAGTATTATTTGGTATTATTAATTAATGGAATTCTAATGAATGTTTCGGTGTCTACAAGATGTAATATAGGTAAGTAATATAATATGATTTCAAGCAATCGTTGTTGCTATTCACTTTAATGTATCCACAATTATTGGCTATATAGTGCCCTTTCCATGTCAATTGTCGTCTGCTGTCATGAACCGCGGTCGAAATAGCACAATAGGTTATATAATAGCAAAACAACGCTGCATACAACATTATTAGTTCGACAGTAAAACAAATATACCTTTTCATACTTATCACCAACCTTATTGCGTCTTCCCTGTATTGTGACGGGAAATTAAATCGCAGACACTTTGTTGCAGACGACAGAACCCCACCACAGCCGCACTCGCTGGAATCAACGGTTGGCTGACGGGTACCAACGGGGATCCCATTTCGCTTACACGGGCAACGATCAGGCCCAGTTGACATTACGAAGAAACAGCAGCGCTTTCTATAAAGGCAAATCGTTGCCGACGTTTTCCATTACTTGGGGGACTAATACACCTCAATAAGAGTGACAACTAGACGAACAAAATAACTTTAAATAACGAACGTAACAATCGCCAAGACACCCCCACGCATGCACGCACGCACGCACGCACCATTGCCATGTAATGCTCCGTAACGCATACCCGGACATCCTCACCCCCTTGAACGTAACGTTCTCTATGGATGGCCCCTTGTGGACATAGATATACTCATGCATTTGCTGTAAAATGCTGTAAATAAATCATTATGATAACGATAATAATTGTATAATAATATAAAATAATTCGTGATACTGATGATCATCATCATCAATATCACGAATTATTTTATATTATTATACTATTATTATCGTTATCATAATGAATTATTTACGGCATTTTACAGCAAATGCATAAGTATATCTATGTCCACAAGGGGCCATCCACATATATATGTATGTATGTATGTATGTATGTATGTATGTATGTATGTATGTATGTATGCATGCATGCATGCATGCATGCATGCATGCATGCATGCATATACATGCATGCATGCATGCATGCATGCATGCATATACATGCATGCATGTATATATATATATATATATATATATATATATATATATATATATATATATATATATATATATATATATATCAACAGGCGATCACACACACACGCGCGCGCGCGCGCGCGCGCGCGCGCGCGTGCGTGCGTGCGTGCGTGCGTGCGTGCGTGCGTGCGTGCGTGCGTGCGTGCGTGCGTGCGTGCGTGTGTGTGTATTTTATATTCTAAAACTACACTAGATAATTGATTTAACAGTAAATAATAAATCATTGTTTGAACAGTTGATCGTTTTATGGAAGTCGAGACAGCGAGACAGGACGCAGACAGCTCTTTCTGCCAGACCTTCGGCGTCATTCCCGAGCGAGGCACGGAAAGGCGCCAAAACGCCTGGTTGCGTCGTCCACGTCAAGACGCGTTGCGTTGTTTGTGTCACGTTCAAAATGGACGTTTTCCTTTCATCGCTTCAACCAAGGTTACATTCTACAATAGGTAAGTGCTCATCCACAACAGCAGCGCTGTTCCAGCCGTTTTAGCTGTGCGAGAAAAGCCAGTATGGCTTGTGCATAGTATGGTGTTGTAACATAGTTATGTTCTCAAAGCGCGTCTTGAAACTGTTGAAAGTCATACGTTTTATGATTGCAACATGCTGTTTAAAAATAGTTAAAGCGGTTTTCAGAAAAAAACACAGGCCTATCCTATACAAACACGGAGGTGGAAATTTTCCCGCTTTGTCGGAAAATCAACCATGGCCCAACTTTCCCGCCTTTAAATGCAATTTTTCTCATTCCCCCATATTACTCTACAAGTATATCAACTCTTGTTCGAAGATTTACAAAATAGTTGTCAGATTTGAAATGTTTATCCACGTTTTCCTCTTTTTGATGCTGTTATGTGTCTCATTTTACGTGCATGCACTTGCAAACAATAATAGGTACATTAATCACCAGGTGGCAGCAGCTAAGTTCTTTTTCCAATTTTAGTCACTAGATGGTAGCGCGGTTATACATATCGCCCATAGAACCGTTTCTGGGTGTCATGTCAATTCTTGGTTCATTTGTGGAGGTGGAGGTGTGACTGAATTCACGGTTAACATTTGTACATAATAATCTAACGAATGTTTTAACAGTTTTGAGAGAAAATGCGGTGTGTCACGTTACATAGCAATACAACGATTAATATTATGTAATCTATATATTAATGCACTAACTTTGGGGGCAGTCTGGCTGTATCTCTTCCCAGGCGCCGACACCCACTCACCTCTTTCTATGTTCCTTCGCCTCTTTGCACCAGTGGCCTCAGATCTACCAACTGGCGATGAAAAAAATCATTAATAAAATTACTCGTAACTCGCATTCGTGGCAAACAAAATGTTATGTAATCTAGGATTCTGAGAACTCTCTACGTTAAGCACCCGTTTGTGAGCACGGCTAGCCGTTGTATAATTCTAAATAACTACCTTCGTGGTTGTTTAATGAGTGAATGTTTTCGAGTACTTTCACATCGGGTACGTTGGTAAAGTTAATGTGTGTGTGTGTGTGTGTGTGTGTGTGTGTGTGTGTGTGCGTGCGTGCGTGCGTGCGTGCGTGCGTGCGTGCGTGCGTGCGTGCGTGCGTGCGTGCGTGCGTGCGTGCGTGCGTGCGTGCGTGCGTGCGTGCGTGCGTGCGTGCGTGCGTGCGTGCGCGCGCGCGTGCGTGCGTGCGCGCGTGCGCGCGTGCGCGCGCGCGTGCGTGTTTTCTTTACTACTTCATTAGATCTTTCGATTGATGGCAACATTTCTAAATCATTCACCGGGCTGGGCCGAAATTGAGAGATATCTGCTTTGGGTGTGTTTTTTTCTGAAACTTGTCGAACTACACACAACTGTTAATGGAGCATCAATGTGCTGTGAAATGTTGAAGAAAATCAAATCATAGAACAAATTTTGCGCGAATCCTAAGAAACGGTAAACAGGCGGCCTATTTGAAAATCAAATATGGTTTCACCCTTTTTGCTACATGGTCGGGTGTAAGCTATTACTGGCATTATTGTCGTTTAAGAAATCTTGTCGACAAATAATAATATCGAGGTTCATATGCATATGAGTTGATAGAGTAAAATACTGTTAAATTTTTCAAGGAAAACGTTGTCATATGACGATTTAAATCACAATAAAAATGGTTTAATCCTACTCGCATCAATTAATTTTTCAAGGCAGATTAAATGCTCTTTAATACATGCACCACCTCGTTACTAGGCTCTCGCGGCTAATTGTATCCACGTGGCAAGTGCAATAGTTTATGCACACTCGAAACGTACTGTGCTGGAATGGGCTTTCATTAGTCCGACAGGTTTCCGTTGTTCTCCCCGAAGCAAGTCTAGCCATGTCACAACCCGCGACCTCATTGCTATGGAAGTCTCACAAAGGTTCGCAGCTATTGACAGGAATCTACGAGTGGTGCTCTGCAACGTTTATTGCGCGATTATTGACAAATGTATCGACTACTGAGCCATTGACCTTCCCGAAAGTTTGCCATAAAGAGCGACTTGCGAGAGACGCATTGATCGTGGCGAATCAAAGGGCAATGCTTGCACATAAAGCATTCCTGTCACCTATTTGCACGTAGCAAAAGTCCGACCGCCAGTGAAGAACAGGAAAATACGTGTGGTTATTGTGCATTATACAGGTAACCTACAATCAGGTATTAATCATGTTGAATTGAGGTATTCTCTACAGGTTTCCATTTGTTGTGTTAACGCAACAACAAGCTCACTGAACAGCCTTGGTCGACGGTATCAGTAGTTCCTGAGATGTCTGTCGAAGAAAGAGATTGCATTCCGCATAATTATTAAAAATAAGTTGTTTCGTATGTAATCAGTTGCGCCACTACATGATAGTTCGCTGAACTAATGGGTGACTAAGCTTACCCCCTCCCCCGCCTCCTGTGGCCTCCCCTTTGCGAGATAATATTAATCGACTGGTATATTTGGCTCAATTTGTATGTGCAACTTATGTACCGGATTAAAAAATCTCATAGACGATAGATACATTATGGCACATTACGTTTACTATATTTCTCACAGAACCGTTACTAGAAATATTTTTTGGAATGCCATAGCATTTTGCTGTAATATGTAAATTTACTGTTGTGTTTAATACTAAATAGAATTAGCAAAATTAGGTAACATTTATATTATCAATTATACATAAAAAAAATTATTTTATCACAAGAGACTAATACGTAAAATCAGAACAACATATATTTTGTGTGGGAAAAACGCATTTCAAAAAGGTCATAATGTTGTATATTGGAAGGACACGATCATAAGGTAGTCGGGACCCTTGTGAATTTCTTTGGGAATAATAGGTAATAGTTTACATAAACACTCACCAAATTGTATTTTGCGCATGTTCTTGCACGGTGTCGTCACATCCCCCAATGTCGTTATATACAGCTGGTAATTGTTACACTCGATCGCTTCAGGATTTAGTCATATTCAAATGCGGACTTATGCACGTGAACCTAGTAAACTGTGTAAAATGTCCGATACTTTGATCCCGAGCGCTCGCATGAGTGCGTGGCCTTTCATTGTCACGTCACTAAACAAACGGTTGATTTCACTTTTTTAAGTCGAGCACTGACACAGTTGGCAAAGTCAGTCAACTGTTAAGCCGCCTTTAATGAACATTCCGGGAGTTTGTCGATAAATTATTTACACGTCTGTTGATATGTAAATAGTCGCACTCGGCGCAAAGGGCATTGAGATGTCGTGCAGCACAACGGTGATTGCCTGCAATTTCCAGTTGTAGTGATTTGTCGGCAGCAAATGACGGAGAACGTGGAGTCAGGAGCACTTATATCGTTGCAGTTAATTGAAGGCACCATTGTTTTTCTGTCAGATAAATTCTCCGCTGAAGAATTAAAAACGACATTTTCGTGATGTAAATAATTTACGGACTATTTATTGCTGCCGGTTGAAGTAATATCTACGATACGTTTTGGCGAAAAAGTAAACCGTAGGTGCACGCATGATACACAGTGTCGGTTAAGTGCAGTGTCACTCGCCATATTGACAGAGCGTTGTGTCTACACTACGCGTACATGTGTGTGTAAGACGCGATGTATCGGCGGTAGCCATGGATGCCAGAGAGGTCGGGCAGGTGGCTGGACGTATTCGGTGGACAGTCTTCGATTGAGCGTTTCCCGGATGTGCGGCAGCGGTTCCCGCCGTGTTACAGAGAGGAACGTTTCCCGGATGTGCGGCAACTGTTCCCGCCGTGTTACAGAGAGGAACGTTTCCCGGATGTGCGGCAACTGTTCCCGCTGTGTTACAGAGAGGAACGTTTCCCGGATGTGCGGCAACTGTTCCCGCTGTGTTACAGAGAGGAACGTTTCGTGAGCTGAGCTTGAGGTAGGACACAACGTGTTCGTTGCTTGCAATTCGGCTGAAGGTTGTGTTTACCATTACATCAATGGTCGATGTCATGCTAGCGTGGCGTGTGGTGTGCGCCTAATGATAGCCCGTGACAAGGGTGTGAATGCGGCGTTGAACAGCTAGTTGGTTGTTTCATACAAACATATGGAGATACTTCACTGGTGAAAAGTGATATTGGAATATATTATGTCTGTTGGGTGGGGCACCAAAAGGCGAGGTTCCACGAGAAGAAATCTACCAAATGTTGGAGGTGAATATGTAACCGGTTTTGGACCCCATATTATATATGTAATAATATTATTATTATCACATATATATTTTATTATATTATTATTATATTATTTTATTTTTGCATCTAAGCCATACTTACAAACCATATTGTTAGTATATTAGTTATTGGTTCTTGTTGCAACCAAACAATAACCATTGATTAATCAAAACTCTCTCGAATGTGTTTCAATTATCAGCTGAATTGCTGCCGTGATATGGTTTGAAGGCGTTTCCCCATCGCATAATAATAATATTGACAATAACAACAAAAACAACAACAATCATCCAATTATAAACACGTGGTTACCTCGTGTCCGTCCAATGTTTAGCAGCCACTTGCATCGATGCATTTTCATTGCTTTCAGTGTCTTTATATACATGCACTGAGTACTGAGTATCGGAATGGCAACATTACATCAATGTGTTTACGATGTATGGTGTTTATATATAATTATATATATATATATTTATATATATATATATATATATATATTTATATATATATATATATATATATATATACATTAGAAAGGAATGCCTTGATTTATATATATATATATATATATATATATATATATATATATATATATATATATATATATATATATATATATATATATATATATATATATATATATATATATATATATATAATATATATATATAAATCAAGGCATTCCTTTCTAATGTCCTTGTTACCACCTCGATGCCTAGCTACGTGACCACAAACACCGGTCTCATTATATATAATAACGAGTCAGCCGAGAGACACACATTGTCTCAGTAACGATGCTGATCAACGTCTTAAATAATGTAGATGCAATCATCGTGATGGAAGCGCTCCCAGCTTCTCAAGCATCGGAAATCATCACAATGGAATGTGTGTTGGAAAACAAGTTTGGCTTGGCCTGGCGGGAATGTGACATGTATTAGAGCAGTGTGTTTGTATTGAAAACACATTTTATTTCTATGGGTTTTGGTGAGGCGATCTGCGAGAGCAGTGACTTTCTTTTCACGTGATGACAGGCAAACCAACCTAGTGTCAACACATTACTCATTAATCAACAGTTGGGAGTGTTTATCTCTCGTGACTTCATTTGCTGGATTACATACTCGGCAGGTCTATATTGAAACTTAGAATAATCATAATAACGTCGAGTCCCACGGCCGTAACCATGGTGTGTGCTACCAAAGAAGATTGACTGAGCGAGATATTCTGAACGGACTGGCTATTTCGGTTAGGCGTTAAGCATCGTAAGAACATCGCGCAAACACGTGTATGCATGCGGATTACTGCCAGATAACAGAAGAAGAGAACGCTAGAAACGAAGCAAGACGCGTAAGCAATGCACACCCGTCTTGTCATGCCTTGTTCGTTCTCCTGCGTTACCGTATAGATCTGTCCATTGACCCCCGCCCCCGCTTGTGATTCGTCTATGTACAAATAATGATTAATCAGGTAAACAAACGACAGAGCTGGTTGGTGACTCTCTCGTCGGCACTACCGACCGCCGGTTATTGTGCTGTTGTTGTTTGCTGAAACAATGTGCTCCCACATATATTGGTACACGTGACCAACCGCTCGTGAACAGCCGAACTGCCAACACGGTAAGTAAAACGGTTGGTCACGTTGAACATAAACACCGTTTACCTGAACTCAGGTTGTTTTGTGTCTGATATGTTAGTGTGATGTTCGTCAGTCGAATATCCTACGTAACTTATTTTCTTCATACAACTGCCATCTTCACACTTAGTAGTCAGATGTCGAGGTCGGTTTATTCGAGCCAGTCGCGTGTATTGGAAATATTTCGAGTCTGTCTCGTTGAGACCCCGTACGACGCTTGTAGTAAATGAGGCTGCTTTATTCGATGACATATTCCGCACTGACTGTAATGTTATCTCTTAGACAAATTAAACATATGCAGGTCTTCTTTGTCCGGGTAACTAGTTGTCCAGCTCGTCCGGTGTCACGTTGGCCGATGTCCAGTTGTGTTCAGTCCAGAATCATGGCATGCGTATGACATTTTTATATGCTTCTTCGTCGTGTTCCTGGAGACACGTGACAAGGTTGACGAACGCCCCTTGCTCCGCTCGCTCCTAGATATGGGGTGCAACCCACCTCTTTCCTTTCCTATAACGTTTCCTTTTCTCTTGGCATCGTCGTATCAGAGAAAGGGTTATATAGCTAATGAAAATGCTGTCACTTGCTTTCTCGACAAAGGCGCCATTTTTCTGTTGACCTTTATGATGCTCCCTAAAAAAGCCACTTTTTTGTTAAACAGAGTTATTGTTATCATGACCAGAGTAAACACTAGAGGGCGCTCGCACATGCAGTTTGCTGTCTCGACACTAGCATTATGACGGGTCGCCGACAGTCGAGTTGTCAGTGTGAGCGGCAATAGTCATAAGACGTCGTGAGTGTACGCGCTCGAAAATCAGCCATGATTACAACCAGACTGTCGCAGACTGTCGCGTCTTAACGAGTCGCCCGTGCACGCCGGGCATAAAACGAATGCCCGTTGTACTACAGTTGTTGTGACGTTACCATGACGACTGTATGCGTATGGATGCAGCAACTGGTTTTATGGGGAATATTTTACGCGACACCGTCACTGCGACAACATGAATGTGGATCGATATATCGACATAGTGATATAGACATCACCCTTAATCAGACCTGCCAACCCTGAGTGGCTCACACCTCTAAGGATTGTGACATAAATCCATAAGACCTGCACAAAATCCTTACAAATTTATCCCGTCAATATGACGCGATACATCGACAAGATATATACTTTACACGTCAACGGTTGACTGTCGACTTTAGAGAAAACAACACAAATTTCAACTCATCTCATTTATTCACCAAACGGTAACACAACTGATGGTGCTCCAACAATATACGCTTCCTTCTGCGACCTGACACAGCTGATTTAATCAGCAGACAGATTCTCCAGCTTGTTCTTGTACGCTGCTCCCTTTGACAAACGACGCGTCTCATGTGTCACCTTGAAGTCGTGACACAAACTGTCAAAGTTTAACTTGCATTGCAAGTATGCAGTCAAAGTTTCGGGAAGCCAGATCTGTGAAGTGGCCGGCAATGGCAGCAGGGAGGTTGTGTTCGGCCACGAAATAAGAAAACATAACCTCGGCCGTGATCACGGAGTCCCGCCCGTTTGAAAAACGTGGTCGTGGGTTTCTGTTGACGACTGGAATCGACAATCCGAACATGGAGCTTCGACTTCAAGTGTCCCCGAACATCATACACTTCCGACGCAGAAACCTTAATGTCTCTTGAACAAGGGACGCACCAAGCATAATGCTCCCCGAGCTTCGATAGAGCGATCATTCCTTCAAACATTCGCCCCAGTCTGCCTGGTAAACACCAGCATACTGTTTTCGCTGTTTCGCTGGCGTTGGGCGAACATCCATCTCGTTCGAAACAAAAAACTGGTCTGATTTCAAATTCGCTCACTCCTCCGATTTGCCACACGAATTACCGTTGTATTCTCGCGCCTAGCGAGAGTTTACACGCTTGAGCAGCGCGCACTCTGACCTACACTGACATGTGCTTACAGCAATAATACGCTGATTGTTCGATCGTTTTTCGCAATCATTGAACAATTCCTTACAAATTTAGCATATAAAACGAAAAAAAATAGTTGTTTGTTTAAAAGAAAAAAATCGGTAAGGAAACACTCTTACGCCCTAAGCCCGTAAAGTTATGAAAAATCCGTGCAACGAACGGCTAATCCGTAAGGGTTGGCAGGTCTGCCCTTACTGGATCCACACGAACAAACGTGGGGGAGAATTTAGTTGACGTTGGCGAATCAACCAGTGGGAGGCGTAGCTAAGAATTTAATGATGCTGTTTCATCCAAGCAAATTAAGTTACGTCAATGTAGCTCGCTTTGTTTTTTCATATCGCAGATGTACCAAATAGATGCCCTCCCCCTTTCCACCCTCCCCCTCTCCACCCTCCCCCTTTCCACCCTCCCCCTTTCCACCCTCCCCCTTTCCACCTCTCCCCCTCCTTCTCCATATGTATGTATGTATGTATGTATGTATGTATGTATGTATGTATGTATGTATGTATACAACATAACGTAGTTTTGCTTTATTAAAAACTAATGCGTGTATTGCCGTTTGTTGCACAACAAACCTGTAGTCACGATGCCCAAACCGCAGTGTGGGGAGGGGGGCATGCTTGCGAAAAAAATTACTTTTCTTGTGCGTTGGGGGCGTTCCCCTAGACTTAAGATTGATGTCTGACACAACGAGAGCGCACCCCCCCCCCCCCCGACTATGGGCCTTAATAGCCAGAAATAGCGGCGCTGATTAGTAGGTAATATACAATAAGACCACCACCACGGCTTGATGTAGGCGTAGACAGTAACCACGGCTATACAATACGTACAAGGATGGGTCGGTTTAAATGGATGTTCTGCGCAGCCAGTACATGATAATTATAACACAACATCTACGGTCAATTCTACACAAACAATCGCGTGTGCGGTCATGTGTGTTTACACGGGTGTGCATGTGTGTTTACACGGGTGTGCATGTGTGTTTTGCGCATGTATGTGCACGTTATAAATGTTAAAGGGCGGCCAACCTGCGTCCCTGCACGCCTCGTGTACATAGTCAAATCCCCAGATATCATCACGTACGTTCGACGTTTCGATTTTTGGCAAATGTACTTAAGTACCAGACAAGTACTCAAAAAAGTGGTGCACTTGGGTACAAAAGTACTTTTATTATGTACAAAGTACAGCGCCACAGCCCCCGGTACAGACTGCTTGATGAGACACTCCCTAAAGAGTTGATCACAGTTAAACTGGGAGGTAGTAGCGAGTTTATGGCTCGAGATCGCCAACTCTGTGAGTCCACGACGGGATATTTCCATTTCCGTGCGTGGGGTCGTTTACTTCCCCTGGCATAGACACCAGGTAGACGGGACCAACTGCTTTTAGCGTCTCTTCCGAAACACACAGGCAAAGTGGGCTGAACGAAATTGCACAAGTCTCGAAAACTCAACCCAACCACAATCATAGGAGGTCGACTCAAACCCCGGTCCACTCGATCGACAGTCCTGTGCTCTAACCGCAAGACCACCGTTGCCCACCATCTCGGTGTCCAGTGTTCAATGTTCGGCAGGTGCCAGGTGTCTGGTGTCCCTTTGCCTGGATGTCCAATCATCCAGGCATCCGGGTGTCTAGCTTCATTGTATCCAGATTTCCGGTCCGAGTTGTTCCTTTGTCCGGTTGTCCGATATGTAGTTGTTCGTGTTCCGCTAGGGTCATTCAGATTTAGACGACCTTTGTGGCGCATAGATAGAATAGTTGGAAATACAAACCTCTCAGCGACCAATTTACCTCTGAATATATACATATGGTGTGCACATGTGTACTGTATCAGGTGGCGCTGTAAAACTTAATATAGATGTTAAGGAGTTCACACGTATTGAAGACTCAAGTAAGCCTATTTGTTCACAGGATGTGTGTATAATTAATCAGTGAAGCTGCTTTACGTGTTAGTCCCATGCATTAGTGTATGTTTGTCCCGGTATGACGGTGCTTTTCCCGTTCAAGGACATTCAACAAAGAGTGTGTATTTAGACAATATTGGATTACAGTTTATTTAGGGTTGTGCTGTGAATACTGCTCTAAGATTGAGAAAAATGCTGCGTGCGTGCGTGCGTGCGTGCGTGCGTGCGTGCGTGCGTGCGTGCGTGCGTGCGTGCGTGCGTGCGTGCGTGCGTGCGTGCGTGCGTGCGTGCGTGCGTGCGTGCGTGCGTGCGTGCGTGCGTGCGTGCGTGCGTGCGTGCGACGTGAGTGTGGGTATGAATGTATGACTGTACGCGGGTGTGTGTGCGTGTGCGCGCGCGTGAGTGCATGCGTGCGTTTAACATATCACCCCCGCTGCCACCGCCAACACCATTAACGACTAATAACCACTCCGAAAGCAAACATTTGTCAGGACGTTTTTGTTATGAATAAATTAATGTCGTGTTTACTTACGCAAAGGCGAGTGGGCTTGTCTGATGACGCATTCAGCAGGTGTGTTGTTTGTGTACGATCTACACAAAAGTAGATGACTCACGGCCTGTCATAACGATAGAAAAACCACTAGTTTACCGAAATGTTTTCTTGGAAAGAACACCGCTCCATGACAATCATTCTCTGCCAGTCTAGCTAGTCTGTGTTGTCATGACGCAAGCGAAGTTGTGGTGGATCTGTGTAATGCATAGAGACGTGTTGTGCGAGGGTGTGTATGTGTGTTTGTCATGTAAATATAAATATTGTCGCAGATACTAGGTGTCTATACAATGAGGAGGCCTCAGCGATGTCTATGACAGGCTTACCCGCGAAACATGTTAGCGTGAAGATGATTGTTTGATCGACACTTGTTGTTTTGGCTACTTGAAGTCGTGCAGTAGCGATGACGGTGATGGCTGTGATACTGTGATGTTGGTGCGTGTGGTGATTTGATTGTGGTAGTATGGTGGTGGATGTTGTGATATTATTGTGGTTGTGGTGGTGTAGTGGTGGTTGTGGTAATATGAGTGTGGTGGTGGTTATTGTGATATGATTGTAGTGGTGTGGCGGTGGTTGTAGTAATATGAGTGGTGGTGGTGGTGGTTGTTGTGATATGATTGTAGTGGTGGTGTGGCGTTGGTTGTGATAATTATGATTGTGGTGGTGTGGTGGTGGTGGTTGTGAGAATATTATTGTGGCGGTGGTGGTGGCGGTGGTGTGATTGTGGCGATGTGGTGGTGGCTGTGGTTATGATTGTGGTGGTATGGTGGTAGTGACAATAGTAGTTGTGTTGACGGTGGTGGATGTGATTGGATAAGAAACGATACTCATTTTCACACAGGACAATAAATGAATCGAACAAATAACGACTGATTGTGGTAATGCTAACAGTGTAAATATGTTTAACAATAAAATTGACAGATATCTGATAAAAGTGGGTAGTACAAAGATGAACAAATGCTTAACTCTCGATAAGGCAATGGCTGTGCTGTCCACTGGCATTTGAATACGTGTTCAGTCGAGTAACTGTGATTGGAACTGGGACTTGGATTAAGTGGCCCTGAGTACATAATCAGTAGAACGCACGATATTCAATCTCCTACCAGCCGTAGCCTCGTGTGGTTTGTATTAATATTTAACTGGTGCCGCTTTTAAGACAATGGCTTCACCGCCTTGTTATTAGTTTCCGCTGAAATTCATTTACAAGAGGTTCGTATTACCATCCGTTTGAAATCTGCGCGATGCCTTTCTGATTACATGATTGTGTTATAACCACTTAACGTGAGTCCCCGCGATAAGTTGTCGCGGTCATAATGGATATTTATCTTTCTTACGCTAATCATAGGTTACCAGACAAATTGTTATTGGCCGCTTACCGCAGACCCATTCTTGTGCAACCCACGTCGCATATTGCTGTCAACATTTGAACGATGCGTCACTTGGTGAATTGTTCTTTTTGTTGCGACCTATGTGTTTATATAGCGATCCCACGCACGCGATTACTGTTGACATCAGACAACTGTTTTCGATCATTATCTTGCGTCAGTATACGAGTTATTGCGTGTTGCGAAATTTCAATCATTCAGTTGTTTAGTTTGTCGCGCCACTGTTTGCTTGGCGCCAATTCCGGATAGCGACGGCAGCGAGAAACGCGCATTGTCGATTTAGTTTAGGGTGGACTGTGGCTCTTCAAGAATCGACGGCCCTACGAGGTAATGTAGTCGTTGTATATGAGTGGAAGGAGCCGCTTTGGGTTGATGGTGGCGATACCCTTGTGCTTGTACAGTAATGCACATTATGCGTATGTGACGTTATATTTAATACACAATATCCTCGTGGTTTTCGCCGGTCCGTATTTCTGTTAAAACACGAATGCTAACTCGTATTCTGAAGCAAATATATAGTCGATTTATAACAACATTAGACTTATAAACTTCGATCTAGAAATACGGTCGTTAATTTATCAAGGATATGTGTTGGTGTCTTGCAAAATCGTCACAAGCGAACGTTTTGGACGTATGTTTCATTTATAATTAGTTATTATCATATAACTGGTTTAAACGGTGAATTTTTATTTGATATTTAAAGTTACATCAACTTGAAGTAATATCGCGCCTGGCTATAGCATATAGACGGACACTTTTTGACGTCGAAACGTACGTGATGATATAAAGTTACATCAACTTGAAGTAATATCGCGCCTGGCTATAGCATATAGACGGACACTTTTTGACGTCGAAACGTACGTGATGGTATCTGGGTATTTGACTATGTACACGAGGCGTGCAGGGACCCGGGTTGGCCGCCCTTTAACATTTATAACGTGCACATACATGCGCAAGACACACATGCACACCCGTGTAAACACACATGCACACCCGGGTAAACACACATGACCGCACACGTGATTGTTTGTGTAGAATTGACCGTAGACGTTGTGTTATAATTATCATGTACTGACTGCGCAGAACATCCATTTAAACCGACCCATCCTTGTACGTATTGTATAGCCGTGGTTTCTGTCTACGCTTACATCAACCTACTAATCAGCGCCGCTGCTTGTGGCTATTACGGCTATGGGGGGGGGGGGGAGTACGCTCTCGTTGTGTCAGACATACATTTTACTGGGGGACTCCAATGTACAAGAAAAGTCAACATTTTCATTTTAATAAAGCAAAATTACGTTATGTTGATTTAAACATAGGCCTACACGCACGCACGCACGCACGCACGCACGCACGCACGCACGCACGCACGCACGCACGCACGCACGCACGCACGCACGCACGCACGCACGCATGCATGCATGTATGTTTGTATGTATATATATATATATATATATATATATATATATATATATATATATATGTATATATATATATATATATATATATATATATAAATATATAAATTACGTTATGTTGATTTAAACATAGGCATGCACGCACGCACGCACGCACGCACGCACGTATGTATGTATGTATGTTTGTATGTATATATATATATGTACATATATATATATATATATATATATATATATATATATATATATATATATATATATATATATATATATGTACATATATATATATATGTACATATATATATATATATATATATATATATATATATATATATATATATATATATATATATATGTATGTATATATATATATATATATATATATATATATATATATATATATATATATACATACAAACGTACGTGCGTGCGTGCGTGCGTGCGTGCGTGCGTGCGTGTATGCCTATGTTTAAATCAACATAACGTAATTTATATATATATATATATATATATATATATATATATATATATATATATATATATATATATGTATGTATGTATGTATGTAGAGAGGGAGGGGGAGAGAGACATTTGAAATGTATTATGCATGCTCGATGTCTCAGGGCTACGAAATGTTTTATCTGTAAATACGCTACTGCGTGCATCTTTTCCGTATATTTGGTGCATCTGCGATAAATTCTGTTCCACGTTTGTTCGTGTGGATCCACTAAGGGTGATGTTTATATAATTACTGCATCACGACGATGGATCGATGCAAATTCATGTAGTCGCAGCGACGCGTAAAATATTCCCCATAAAACCAGTTGCTGCATCCATGCGCATAGGCAGGAGTCTACAGTCGTTAGGGTAACGCCAAAACGACTGCAGTACAACGGGCATTCGTTTTATATAAACTCAAGTTCAGCTTAGTGCAAGTTATTGTTGATGGTGTGAAGCCCGTCATACACATGTCGCCAACAGTTTGTCTGCCGACAAATACCGATTTTTCAGATACCAAATATCCACAAAAAGTGTTGCCAACTGTTGGTGGAGAACTTGCACACAACGACTACACTTGAATGGTTGGTATGTATAATCACCGGTATTAACTGTGAGTTCTGCTTTAATTAACTTACGGCAGACCTGCAAACCCTGAGTGGCTCACACCTTAAGGATTGTGAAAAAAATCCATAAGTTCAGCACAAATCCTTACACATTTATCTCGTCAATATGACGCAATACATCGACAAGATATATACGTTACACGTCAATGGTTGACTGTCGACTTTAGAGAAAACAACACAAATTTCAACTCATCTCATTTATTCACCAAATGACAACACAACTGATGGTGCTCCAACAATATACGCTTCCTTTTGCGACCTGATACAGCTGATTTAATCAGCAGACAGATTCTCCAGCTTGTTCTCGTACGTAAACATAATGCTCCCCGAGCTTCGATGGAGCGATCATTCCTTCAAACATTCGCCCCCAGTCTGCCTGGTAAACACCAGCATACTGTTTTCGCTTTTTCGCAGGCGGTGGGCGACCATACATCTCGTTCGAAACAAAAAACTGGTCTGATTTCAAATTCGCTCACTCCTCTGATTTGCCACACGAATTACCGTTGTACTCTCGTGCCTAGCGAGAGTTTACACGTTTGAGCAGCGCGCACTCTGAGCTACATTGATATGTGCTTACAACATTAATACGCTGATTGTTCGATCGTTTTTCGCAATCATTGAACAATTCCTTATAAATTTAGCATATAAAACGAAAAAATAGTTGTTTCTTTAAAAGAAAAAAATCGGTAAGGAAACACTCTTACGCCCTAAGCCCGTAAAATTATTAAAAAAATCCGTACAACGAACGG
Organism: Lamellibrachia columna; assembly: GCA_963662155.1. Taxonomy (NCBI): domain Eukaryota; kingdom Metazoa; phylum Annelida; class Polychaeta; order Sabellida; family Siboglinidae; genus Lamellibrachia; species Lamellibrachia columna. The sequence continues at coordinate 36,201,546 of OY759274.1, forward strand.
CTAATCCGTAAGGGTTGGCAGGTCTGACTTACGGTGATTTATCCGCTGTTACGCAATAACTAGCTGACAGCGATATGAGACTGCGCTTTGAGAGCCTATAGCAATTCCATTGCAGATTTATCAAATCTCGTGACACGAGCGGGCCGTGCTGTTAATGAGTTTTGTAAAGATTTGAACTGCGTCGACCTCTGCCGACGTTATAAGCACCTTGCACCTGGCCAGTCCTGTACACGTTTTAGGTTCGCGAATAATCGATAAATAAGAGAGGCTAAGCTAGGAGGTGGCGGGGGGGAAATATTATATATATATATTATATTATATATGTATATATATATATATATATATATATATATATATATATATATATATATATATATATATATATACATATATATATATATATATATATATATATATATATATATATATATATATATATGCACACGCACACACACACACACGCACGCACGTACACACCTACACACACCCACGCACGCACACACGCACGCACACACACACGCATGCAATATACGAAGTCTTTCATGTGTGCTAAACGGTTTTGTAAGCACATCCTTTGCAGCTTTGGTAAAGTAATCTGTGGTCGAAGTGATTTTGTATTTATTTACCCAGCCACTAAAGCTGTGTCGTGGCGGTCGGAGCGCTTAGTGCCGCAGTGATTCGCGTCAAAAGGTAGCTGGTTCAGTGCCCGGTCTGGCCTTTACAACATATGTTGTTTTATCTGTCTGTAAGGCCTAGAATAGAGTATCCCGTCTGTTGGTCCATACTGGTACCAGTTCCGGAGTAACAATGCGGGGGTCTGGTATGAACTTTTTACCAAGATCGAGACGCGTCGTATTGACTATGGAGGTAACGTTTATTCTTGTAGAGCGTAGCGTTTATTCCTTGTTACCATGACAACCAGATAAATAGATAAATAATGTTTTACTTATTTATTTATTATTTTTTCTTTCTTTTGTTGTATATATTTTTATTGATCCATCATCATTATCTCCTTTTTAGTGCAGTGTTGCTAAGCTTTGTTTTGGGCCACTTTTCATCTTTTGATGGTATCACCAGGCCCCTGAACGTAAGTATAAAAAACGATGTTTGAGCATAAGCATTCACATATTGTCTTCGATGACGGCTTACATATATTCATACAAGAAAATACAGCGTATGGTGACATGCAATAATTACAGCATATAATGACATACCAGACAAGCCAAGTTCTCCTGAGTAAACAAAGAATCACGTCCGAATACTTTCCACCATATTAGTTACCAACTGTTCTAGAGATGTGATCATGTGAATAGTCAGATCTGATTCTTCGTGTGTTTCAACGTTCTCAAACATCAATGAACTGTTTTGTTTTGCGCGTTTTGGCAGCACCGACGAAACTTTTCAAGATTAATCCGACGCATGATGTCCCATTTCGCACAGAGCATAGTCAGATGAATCTGTCTTTCCTGGCTCATTGTGAATCGGTGCTCATCCTTGATCAGTTTCAACTTGGGAAAGACCTCTCCACGGTACAGTTGCTAATGATCAAAGTAAGATATTTGCGAGGCAACACCACCACATTGAGGAGACCATCCCGAGGTGTCTCCTGATCAACATCCCGAGGTGTCTCGTCATCAACATCCCGAGGTGTCTCTTCATCAACATCCTGAGGTGTCTCTTCATCAACATCCCGAGGTGTCTCTTCATCAACATCCCGAGGTGTCTCCTGATCAACATCCCGAGGTGTCTCTTCATCAACATCCCGAGGTGTCTCTTCATCAACATCCTGAGGTGTCTCTTCATCAACATCCCGAGGTGTCTCTTCATCAACATCCCGAGGTGTCTCTTCATCAACATCCCGAGGTGTCTCTTCATCAACATCCCGAGGTGTTTCTTCATCAATATCCCGAGGTGTCTCCTGATCAACATCCCGAGGTGTCTTCTGATCAACATCCCGAGGTGTCTCTTCATCAACATCCCGAGGTGTCTCTTCATCAACATCCCGAGGTGTCTCTTCATCAACATCCCGAGGTGTCTCCTGATCAACATCCCGAGGTGTCTCTTCATCAACATCCCGAGGTGTCTCCTGATCAACATCCCGAGGTGTCTCTTCATCAACATCCCGAGGTGTCTCTTCATCAACATCCCGAGGTGTCTCCTGATCAACATCCCGAGGTGTCTCTTCATCAACACCCCGAGGTGTCTCCTGATCAACATCCCGAGGTGTCTCTTCATCAACATCCCGAGGTGTCTCTTCATCAACATCCCGAGGTGTCTCTTCATCAACATCCCGATGTGTCTCCTGATCAACATCCCGAGGTGTCTCTTCATCAACATCCCGATGTGTCTCTTCATCAACATCCCGAGGTGTCTCTTCATCAACATCCCGATGTGTCTCCTGATCAACATCCCGAGGTGTCTCTTCATCAACATCCCGAGGTGTCTCTTCATCAACCTCCCGAGGTGTCTCTTCATCAACATCCCGAGGTGTCTCTTCATCAACATCCCGAGGTGTCTCTTCATCATCATCCCGAGGTGTCTCTTCATCAACATCCCGAGGTGTCTCTTCATCAACATCTTATACATCGTCGCCCGAGACTTCACGGAGCCCGGAGAAGCTAAGCTTGAAGGGAGCCCGGAGAGGCTTAGCTTGAAGGGAGTCCGGAGAAGCTAAGCTTGAAGGGAGCCCGGAGAAGCTAAGCTTGAAGGGAGCCCGGAGAGGCTTAGCTTGAAGGGAGCCCGGAGAAGCTAAGCTTGAAGGGAGCCCGGAGAGGCTAAGCTTGAAGGGAGCCCGGAGAGGCTAAGCTTGAAGGGAGCCCGGAGAGGCTAAGCTTGAAGGGAGCCTGGAGAGGCTAAGCTTGAAGGGAGCCAGGAGAGGCTAAGCTTGAAGGGAGACCTGAAGCGGCTAATCCGATTAATTATGATTGATTTGTGGGGGCTTCCTTTTTTGTGGGGGCATCCGTTTTGTGGGGGCCTGGCACGAGTGCACCACTTGTACCTTGGTTACTCAGGCATTGCTGTGTACAAATAGGCTATGCTGTTTCATCAGGAGAGCTATTCCCAATTATACACTAAGTACAGCGCCCGGCTGCATATGTCAGCCATGTAAATTGGCTACTTGCCAGTAGATAAAGGAGAACTACAGGTTCACTTGAAAAATAACAACACTAAGGTTGGACTGGGATGTGCTGCATCATTAAAAATGTATTTTTAATCTAATCCTCTACCGTCTAGCTTATTGATCGTGTTCTTTGTATGTGCGTTGGTCTTTTGTTGTCTGTTTGGCGCTACAGAGAGAGACATCCGGGTGGAGAGGCGGGTTGTATGACTATCTGTCCCAGCAACCTTTGCGACGCGGGAATCTGTACTGAATTTTATTTGACGGAACTGTTCTTATTGGATGTGATATTGCTGGACTTGTAGGACACTTACACCGTAACATAAACAGTGAGCAGTACTACTTTACACCGCGTTGCTTGTCAAATGGAAAAGACGGATACGTCGCGACTGAAAGACTGGTTACAAATACGGCGTGACTGTGTGACTGGGTGACTGGGTGACAGGGTGACTGGGTGACTGGAAGAAACGCGGAATGCGATACATGTTACAGTAGGTAATGTGTGGAAGCAGACAAGACTGTCGTACGTACTAACGGGCGTACGATTGGATTATCTACTCCGACTCACAACATCATGAACACATTGTCGTACACAATAACGGGCGTACGATTGGATTATCTACTCCGACTCACAACATCATGAACACACCGCGGTCGCACTGGAAACCTGTCCGGACATGATTGTTATTGTACAACATGTATATCAAAGCCAGGACTTTGTCGGTTTAACGAAACTTGACCAAGAGATTAGCACTGGTCTGTGTGTAAGCTTTAGATGCCGTCCGAGCGGATGATTTGTTATTTATTGCGGTCCAGTTCGGCTCGGATTTCAAGTATGTGTCATAGATATGTCTGGTTATGGTACACGTGACGCGTTATTTGGGCTAGTTTTGGCGCGGCTGAGGAGCTCCCGTGTGGCAAAGACATCTGGTGTAATATTGCACTGGCCAGTCATGTGGAGAATACAATTGAGAGGCGAGAGCGTTGTGTGATATTGCCTTCGGTAGGTTTCGTGCAGTAATTGTAGCGTGGCTGAATGCTTCCCAGAGAAATCTATTTGGCGTTGGAATACACAGTGAATGGGGTGAAGTGAAAGGCGTTTTGAACAGTTCCAACAACTGGACACCGCGCTATATAAAAACGTACCTTAACCTTTTTTTACTTAACTTTACATATGACGATGATAAATATGATATCTGTTCATTATATGACTAATGAATAAACACAATCGTATACGCGTTTCTCGCGAGAGTTAGCGCTTCTAAAAATGGGCAGTTGGATCCTGTTAGTAACAAATCCCAGATGGCTTACTGAGAGGCCAACATATTATCATCTATGCGTAATTTTATTTTTAGACATGTTTATACTGCTAGCATTTACATAATCAGCTTATTGAAACCCACAAATTATCGTGGAGTCATCTTAATAAACGCTAGAGCAAAACGTTACAACAGACTTTTGCTGAATAGAATCTGACCCTTCGTTGATCCATTCCTTCGCTGGAATCAAAATGGTTTCAGACAAGTATGGTCCACTGTTACACACGTTCTGGCCCTGAAATGCCTCATCCAGAAAGCAGATCAACTAACTCTGACTGAAGACCAACAATTTTTCATCTATGGGTAACCCGCCCTTCTGATATATATATATATATATATATATATATATATATATATATATATATATATATATATATATATATATATATATATATATATATATATATATATATATGTGTCTGTTTTGTCTTTAACATATTCACGCTGCTAACATTTCAACAATCTGTAGATAATGTGTTCCATTCACACATTGTCCTCTGTGAGAATGAGTGCGTTGTGATATCCAGTCTACACTGATCCTTCACTGATGTTGCTTAGTGAAAGACATGAGTGCGAACATTCTGGATAATTATAGGCCATGCATTTGAAGTTGTGCTTGTAACAATACCAAGACAGACATTTAATACCCTGTGTGACGTATCTTTGCAGAACTCGGTCGGCTCGCTGCGGTTAAGGCAACAAGGACCAGATTAGTGTCGGATTAGCGCGTCTATACAGATTGGCGTCCCGCTGGGGTGGACACGTACAACAAGCGGGACTCGCTGTTACAGACCGTAACGACGCCAGTAAGATTACGTCATTCTGCTAACGTTCTACACATGGGCATCGGTATATACAATGAGCTGACGATTGCGCCTGTTGTGTTCCCGAGGGAATGATTCACTGACATTCAAGGCAGATACACGGAATAGTGACAGAGTTTATTGCTGGTGCGTAGCGTCTGTTGACAGACAGTTGCCGGCCAGAACTAGATGATGCGTTTCGAGGTGTCAACTAGCAGTGGAAGTGGAGCGGGGAAGCCGGCCTTCCCGAAGGCGTTCAGCGAGACAACGTTTGCTGGAGCCAACGGGCTGAAGGCGAACAGCTTGGTGGGTGCGGCGGCTGTTATGTCCGAAACGGATTCCATCGGCGTAGACGGGCGCAGTTTGAATGGCACCGAATATCAGACGTACCTGCGGCGTCAGTTCTTTCACAAGGAACCGTGCGAGTACAGGTATGGCGATGCAGTGTCGCCCTCTGGCGAATGATTCTTTAATGCGTTTCGCCCTCTAGCGATTATTCAGCGATTACATTGTTAGGAAATGTTGACCTTCGTATGCATTTCGCTGGTGGTCGGCGTTTTGATAACAAAACGTTGGCGAGTAGTGAAACGCCTGTCCGCACTGTCTCAGCGATTTAATTTATATCTGAGTGTTTCCATTTCATACTACATACCATTTTTTTTCAATACGATTTGCACCAACAATCACATAATAACATTTGAGTTTGTAGAGTGTGTTTGAAGTAAATTAAATTAGTCTATCAAGTATGCTTAAGATAGCACCGGATTAGAGATAAACGGAAATTGGTGGAAGAAAGTCACAGTGGCCTCTCGCTATATGGACCCATCCCCCGATATACGGAAAATCCGCTCAAATCCCGGTTCTGGTCTGCACTGTGTTATGTACCCATGCGTATAAGGAACATCGAATACTTACTTTTACTATACTTGACTCAGAATGTTAAGCCCGTGGTTGGATTGTAGGTTCATTTAATGCAATACCTAGTTTTGTGTTTTCCCTACAAAGCCTGTTGTGCTTCTTAAAAATGTTTTCTTTTCTGAATCTTTTAATACCACATGTCTTTGAGATACTACCGGTTCATAAGTCTATGACAGATTTTCCGTACATTTAGTTTGGTTTATTTCTTTGCAAAATATAATTTCAAATGGATATAAAATAATTAAAACAACCGTTTTAGGTAAGTAGTTTATGATTTTTACATCATATTCAGAAATGAATAAACTTTCAGGAAATGCAGACATTTCAATTTGTGTTTTTGCCGACTTAATCCGGGTTTTCTCATGCAACGTCACCCATTTCGAACATGTCGCGACGCTTTCTGCCCGGCAGTCACCGTGTGTTCAAGAACGCTGGCAGCGTGTTCGCGGTCCTAAGGCACACGACGGACGACGAGGACAGTCCACGTATCAAGTGGCCGGAGGCGAGGCGGACCAGCACTGACCTCTCGCAGCTGAACTTCACCGACGAGACGGAGAAGCGTCTTGCCTTCACCCTCGTCTACCAGACGCTCAAATGTGAGTATTGTTCATCATATTGTTCATGTGAGTATTGTTCATCATCAATGCCATCATCATCATCATTATCATCATCATCATCATCATGGCGACCGCGGCCGACCCGTTCCATTCTGACTCAGTCCCTCTTTACCAGTTACTATCAGCTTCATAAAGTTCCTTGTCCAGATTTCTCGGTCTTCCGTTGCTGTCTGTATCTCTAATACGCTAGCACTTCATGTACGATCTCTTCTTTGTGGCGATGGCAATATCTTGATGCCCTCAGTCTTCGATCTCGGAGTTGAGACTTTGGGAATGTTGCCATATATTACCTCATTAGGGGTGTGGCTCTGCCAAATTGTAGTCAAAGCTGTTCTCAAAGTCGTGTGTATCAGTGCTGCCACCTGCAGGTTAGCTGTATCCGTATCACGCAACCATATATATAGTTTCCATGTAACATTTTACACAGTTGTTGTTACGTTATTACGAAGCAAAAGAAAAGCAACACCACAAACGGTGGTATAGAATCTATACATACAGTAGAACACATTTAAGACATAAAACTAGAAATGACACAATGGCGTCACAATATCACTATTTCAACAGCTGCTTGTTGACTGTCACGACGACTAACTTGCTCCATTTTGTCGTAGCAGATCTAGAATTTGTTGCTAGCATATCAGTGCACAATTCGGGTGTCAACATAAGCAAATAATACACTGCTACATCGTCGTGAATGTTGACTATTTTGAATCGGCGAATTTGAACCGTCGCTGCTTTCAGCATGAAACGTCCGCTAAGCAAAAAATGTAAACACTACGATAGCACAAATCTTTCTACAACGTATTTCTCTGCGTTTTTCAGACCAGAACTTCCTCGAGGAAATGCTTGAGGATGTCGCTTTCTTCGCTCAATACCCAGAGGTAGGTAATCAAGGCGAAGTAGCAGCCACGGGGCTGCAAGAAAATATATTTCCTCTCAAGTATGGGGTTCGTCTATTTAGTGCTGAAGAAATGGTTCAGGACTCTCAGGAATCTCGGATCAAAAGGATGTTACAGTTCTGTTAGTGTATGTTCCGATCCCGGATCACAAGGATGCTACAGTCCTGTTAGTGTATGTTCCGATCCCGGATCACAAGGATGCTGCAGTCCTGTTAGTGTATGTCTGATGTATGTGACGGTTATGGGCATTCCCACAGGTCAATGTAATTCGCTATATGGAACATGTTGAACTTTGGCCAAACCATTCCATTTATCCGATATTCCTTATATCCTACGAGGGAAGATGATCAATATTAGTGCAGGGCAGAACATGTCAAATGTCAAAATTGCTAATTTCAAGAGGTCGTTCCTGACATAGGGAGTCCATATATAGCGACAGGTCACTGTAAATTGAATCAATGGTCGAAGCAGCCATACTGCTTGAAACGCTACCTGGCGAACCAGCGGTATTGCTTGAAGCGCCACCTGGCGAATGTGACGTTTGTTTCAGTTCCGCGAAGACGCTGGCGTCGTCGTCGTGATGCTGTGCGACTTCCAGAAGCGGCGCTTCCAGCAGCGATGGCCGCTTCCCGGCGAGGAGCTCGACGAGAATCTGTCAGACATTGAGCGGGCGATCCTGCTCTCGAAGACGAAGCTGAACGCCGCACTCGCGCGCAGTCGTATCCGGGCCCGCGTCCTCTCCGTCGACAGTCTGCTGCCCGACAGAGTCAGGGAGAACGAACGCATCTGTAGCGGCATGCGCATCCACTGCTGGGTGAACAGACTCAACACAACGTACAGTACAACCGTTTTCATTGGTTAATTGATGCGGAGCTTGTTGGGGGTTTGGTATATAAAAATCCCGTGTTCTCTGAATTCTTAGATCTCAAGGTACAATGTAGTATATATATATATATATATATATATATATATATATATATATATATATATATATATATATATATATATATATATATATATATATATATATATATATATATATAATCTTTCCCAGCATGCCGACCGTCATCTTTTTCTCTTTTTAGTTCGAGCGATGATTGGTATGGGACATTGCGACACTGATTTTATATGTATGCCATCTCGGTTGGCTAAAACAACATCCAGAGAAAATGTGTTACAAGTGATCTTTCATTTCCTAAAAGTCAAAACACTCGCTTTTATGTTGAAATAAAATACGCCAGTTTTACGACATATAATGTTATAGAGATCGCATTACCAGAATTGTCATAGTGCTAATCATTGATCTGTCAAAGTCCGGTTTGCAAGCACGCACGCACGCACTCGCGCACGCACGCACGCTCACACGCACGCACGCACGCACGCACGCACGCACGCACGCACACACACACACACACACACACACACACACTTTTTAACATTGTATGTACCATAACATATTGTTCCGTAAAGCTGCCATTTATCCCAGCTACGCTTTCTTCTAACCGTGTTTGCAGCCTGGACAACGTGGTGCGCCAACTCAGCGACGACGGATACGAACTAATCACGAGCGACGCCGAGCCGGAGGGGAAGCGCTACCTGGTGGACACCCGGTGCAACGACCTGCTGTGTTTTGCCGGCGACCAGCGACACTTCCTGGAGGAGCACGAGCTGCTCAAGACTGGCGAAATCGTCATGCAGGTGAGGCGGGGTTGGTTCACACTCGTTTCACGACACCAGGTGCTTAGTCGTCTGGCACATGTGTGTTCATCGCGTGCTCAATAGGTGGCGCCACGCGTTAACACAATTGAAATGTAAATAACATAAACATCTGCGTAGTGTGAATACATTCATGCAGTGCACTGATATGTATAAAAGACGGTTTCCACACAGAGTGAACAATAACTATTACATTTATTATCGTCGCCAGGTGGTCTTTACGAACACAACTGAGTTATTAAATAAATAACGCATTCGCTCTAGTGTATTATTTGCACCTTCCTCGCATACATTTCAACAATTCACGCCAGATGTGAGAGCCTGTTGAAGCTATAGGACGCCATCAAGTGAGAATGGTTTTAACTAGCGCATCATCTAGTGAGAATGGCGAGGATCAATCTCGTGTCCTACCGATCTATTCCGAACTATCTTCGTAACGAGACACCCGGACGGCGTTTCCCGTTTCAGGACAAGTCGAGTTCCATGGGCCCGCACGCCGTGCGCGCCATGATGAACGACGGGGACGATGTGCTGCACGTGAACGTTGGCACGGGCCTCACGACAGCGCACCTCGCCAGCCTCATCCACGCCGACAACGCCAGCGTCATCGCCGTCGGGATCGGCACAGAAGCTCAGCGCAACAAGGCCCGACAGAATATCGAGCGGCTTGGCGCAAAATGTATCCTTACGTCTTGCCGCGGTCGGTAGATGGCGCCGCCGAATAGTGCTGCCACCTGCTTTTCATCAGAAAACTGTTTTCTTGTTGGTGTGATGATTATGTCGAGGGGCGGGTCTAGGATTTGATCGACACTAAGGGGGTCTTGGTAGATCCCCGAAAACTTTGTTTTACTGTGCTTGAAATGGTAGAACATTCTGTGGGCAAACGGGGGGTGGGGGGGGTGGGGGGTGGGGGGGGGGTAGGTTTCTCCCCGGACCCGCGTCTAACTGTCTCATGGATTAAGCCTTCGCGCGGAGTCTATGCGTTTACTAAATATTGATTACTGTCGGTAAGCAGGAGAATCATTTCCAGTTGGAACTCAGTACTCTATACTTTGAATAAGTATAATAAAGTTGCCATTTACGTATTTGTTTACGTTTTTTTAGGTTTTCGCAGATATAATATTTTACAAATTATTATTCAATAGTTATGATCCTTCAACATTTCACATATCATCTGCTGTTCAATAATTCGAAGACCGTGAAGAGGCCAAACATTACCCCGGATTCCTCTAGTGAAAATAGGGCAACACATTAGTACAATTACATCATTATCCTTCCCCTTTCCCTTTTTCGTGATCAAAAATACGCCCCTCGTGAGGGATTTGTTGTGTCGCATGACGATCCCTTGACTTGCCGCCAGCTAAGGTGAAGTTACTGCCGGAGAACCTACTCGACATCGAGGTGACGGACGATCGCTTCAGGCACGTCAAGGTGGCGCTCTTCACTGCCGAGTGTAGTCGCTCCGGAGTCGTCAACCCCGTCAACTTCATCGTGACTGAGGGCGAAGGTACGCACGCGATAGTGGCCGTTGAACGTGTGCCCGAATCGCAGGACGCATGCCCTGGGAACATGTTGGTTTCGAATATGCTATGTCGGATTGGTTTAAAAGTAAAATTTTTGATAGTTTCCATCATTAAATCATGTTATATGTAGTATAAACTACATTCTAACCAAGACGTTGACCGTCCCAAATGTGTTCCAATGAACTGCAATTTAAGAAACCCATAATTTGACCCTGATATTTTTATGAATATAGCACTGCCCGTTCAATACATTCACAAACAGCTATTGACAATTTCCAATACCTGTGGACAAAGTTGATCGTGGTCGAACGTTCACGGGATCACGTGATGGGCGGGTCATTAACACCCGCGAAATGACGTCCCCTCTGCATGCAATGTAAGCATGGTATTCGCACCGAATTATTCAAATTAAACAGATGACCGTAAAATTATATTAAACTATTTTGGTTCACCAAAACACGATCAAAATATTAAAATAGACTTAGTTCATGCTATACAATATGATTGTACGATAAAAACCGATTACATTTTTTACCTTTTGTGTGTTTCAAAATGTCACTTTGTTGTCGTCTGAAACAGAACTACTATTTTAAAGATATTAATTGCAGTTCATTATTCTGCTAGCAACTTTCAAGAAGAAGAATTAATATCGTTATCTCATAGATCACAAACATAATTGATGTGACCGAACCAACAAAGAGTGGTTGTATTAAAAATAGTGTTTACTAAGGTAAGTTTATAGAGGTCAGACCACAGTGCAAAATTGCATTGGTGGCCCTGTTAACGTTTTGTCTGATTATAAGAAAACATGACCATCAACAATTCTGAGAATTTTTCACAGCAACTACCATCATCGCATTGACATGCTGACCAAAGTTTTGTCAAAATCACATGCCCCAGCTCTTTTTAAACGCCCCCATGTGCGATGTCCGTCAATATTGGCATATAGCAGAACAATTCCCATAAATCCCTCCGCCAGTTAAACTCTCAAAACTACACTATTTCACAGCCAATAGCTTCTACAAACAAACCTGTGAATACGCCTGCTTAGTTGCACATATGTCACATCATATTGGTTGTTTAAATTCACATATCACAATTTAATACGCCCTACATTCGTCTGACCCCTTTAATAGACACGTCAGGCTTTGTGTCCACACCTGTGATCCTTTGGTTGTCGTCTAGACTTGAGCATCTTGAAGAAGCTGTCTCGTGGCGGCCGAAACGAGGGAGGAGGACTAGGAGAACTCATGTCTAAACACAGTACCCTGCTGAAGCACGTCCTCAAGTGTAAGCCCAAGACTGCCTGTGTATCTCAGTGTCTCTGTCGTCTGTGTGTAAGTGGGTATGTGTGTCTGAAACCTTACGTCTGCCAACCCTCTATATGCCTGATGGTGTGACGCTATGGCTGCCTGCCCGTGGTATTGCAAACTTAAGGAAGGCGGAAGGATAGGAAGTTGCTTTAGTAAAACAACAATGAAGATTAGATGCAACAAAGCACCAATTCTTCAATAAGACAATGCATTATCGGAATGAATTATCTGGCATATGCGAATATTGTGGATTCTATCTAAGAACATAATTGAGATATATATGCCACAGACGGACACGCATATTTGAAGCTGTTGTAAGACTGTCTGTACGCCAACGGCTTTCTTGATCACATCATCTGAAGTTTGTGATGCTATGTGATCATCTTATCAGATTTCTGCGCATGCACTAATGATTGTTTCTATATAGATTCCACTTTCAATGGACGCATAACTATGCGATTATTTGTACGTTTCTGCCCTTCTGGAATACCCGAATCTTTCTTTGCATAGTTCCCAGAATGCAAGGCGTCATCTACTGCACGCGCTCCGTGCTGCCGGCCGAGAACGAGGCCGTGGTGACGCGTTCCGTCGAGTACGTTAATGGGACAACGACGAAGAAGTGTCCGTTCCGCATCGCCCCGCCTGTGCTACCGCTGACCGAGGGAGACATTGAGGACGGCAACCTCGTCGAGGGGAAGTTCCTGCGGTTCCAACCGTCCAGCGCCATGAGCGGCTGCTTCCTCGCCACCATCACTAGAGAGGTTTGTTGTCACGCGCTGCTATGGTGACGCGTCCGGTATGGTGCGAAACACGTATCCGGTATACTATGGACTAGTCCGTTTCTGCGCATGTTCAAAATCAGCAATGAACTCCGATTAACATAATCGCGCAAATAACAGAATCAACCGTTTAGTAGAATCCTATATATTGGCTGCCGCCTAAGTGAATCATCCGCTTAATATAATCATATCGATATGACCCGAAGTCGGAGTCTCCGAGTGTCCCAACATAACCATGTATTTTCTGAAGTTTGTGTAATTTTTCCCAAGGAATTGCAACTCGAATAACAAGCCAACAAATCTGTATTTGCGTGTGGGGTCTTAACTCGACCACTGAGAATGACAGCGGGATACCGGATGTGGCAATATGTCTCCCCTTGTTAATAATAATAATAAGGTCTATAGCACCTCAATCCTGAGCAACCTGAGCAACCTGAGCAACCTGAGCGCAACGAACCAGACGCTCTAAGCATATTGACGACTTGTGACGTTCCTCCTGCAGGCGGACGACCTGAAGGAGGCGGCGAAGGACATCCTTGCTCGGGCGGCCGCCAAGGGTCTGCTCGGGGCGTCTACCGGCGGCGACGGCGGCGTCAAGCGCACCAAGTCGCAGGTGAGCCGGAAACCGGCGCGTCGACGCGACAAGGGCAAGACGAGCAAGGACTCGTCGAAAGTCGTGCTGCGGGCACCGAAACAGATGCAGAATATCGCCGTGCGCATAGGCCAGGTTAGTGACACAGACTTGCAGCCGAAGAGCACGACCAGCATGCCACCCACCGGCTTGCGTACTCACCACCAGGGGACGGCACCGCGCGCCGCCAGCATGCCGCCGAGCCAGTACTACCGCCAGGGGGCGGTACCTGCGCTCTCGCCTCGACAGCCTATCACCAATGGGATGCCCGGGCTGCAGCCACTGCCACTCGCCAGGGGGCTGTTGACAGCGCCCCCTGTCGCACGCCCTCAGCCCCCCGAGCCACCGCATGTGAAAGTCATCAAGCATCCGAAGCCGTTCAGGTGAATCGCGCTTCGGCCACTGCACGAGCACCCTGTCCCCCCCGCACCCTTGTGAAGTCGTCGTTTGCACCGGGGCTTCACGTGTGTCTCGTTCGTTGTAATTTGGTCGCGCTCCATTAAATTCATTTCAACTATATTCAGACATTCATTGATTTAGAGAGAAAAACTGTGACAGAGAAAAAAGAGAAAAACGGTAACACTGGTAACAACATACAATGTTAGTCAAAACACAACAATTAGAAATTATAAATGCAGTGCTTATTACATACTTTCTGGTGTAATTACATAGCATGAGTAATGAAGATGCACATATTTTCTCTATCATAATTTATATGTTAGCTATTCTATTTTCATTAAATCGACACCATTACTAAAGTATTATGCAATTGTCCTTTCATTCGACCATATGCGTAATTATGGGTCGATGTATTTTCTAAAGCAAAATGTTTGTTTGCATTACGTACTTCAAAACTTTACATTTTATTATGGCTCGTTTTAGCCAACATGGCGGGATAATATTTTTTTTCAAAGCAATAATAAATAAATATTCATACAGTATACTTCGTTATGCCAAAAAATTGAAATATTATATCACATAAAATTTATTAAAAAAAGAGTTAATAATTCAAAACCGAATTCAGTTCAAGGACAAATGGAAATGCAATCCTAGGTGCAAACACGACTTCACAGCTTTGCCTGTGCACGCACAAACTGACTACGAAAAACGGCGTCTTTGCCGGGTTTCCAGCACGCTTGATCCCTCGCACGGATACTTCTTACTGGACATCTGTCTGGAACTCAGCAAATTGCTTCAACTTTACATTAGGTCATATCACTTGATATCAATTGATATTACTTGATATCACTTGACATTATTGGTGAAGGCGCGCGACATTAATAATGACGCATTTTCACTGTGGAAGAAGCGCTGACATATTGTTTTATAGCGCAGCATGCATTAATTGGTGTCTACGGAGCACCTAGGTGGATTAAAATGGCACGTTTCGGCCACTGAGTGGAATCCTTTTGAGTAATCATACGTTGACATACGCACCATCTGTCTCGCAGGCACTTCGGCGTAAATGCCTGTAACAAACCTCTCTTCACACTAAGACATTACAGACGTATGTGTCGTCTTTGTCTTACTGACACGTTGACGTATTCTTACTGTGGACTGTGGTTATAACGTGGAATGTGCATTAAATCTAATGGAATTCAACATTTCCGTAGAATAATGGAGAAGTGTCCACAGAAGACAAGTTAAACACTCACGACACAGGGTCTTTTACAGTTGTGGCATCCTCGATGACTGCTCGTTGACGTAAACGTATAGTTGAATTCCTCCTGGTGACCAACTTGGAAAGTTTGCCATGTACGATGTCTTTCTACAAACTCACAGTGTCTGGCATCATGATAAATTCAGACCCTACGATATTTGTACACGAACAGTTTCTGGTCGATGACTGTAGACACGCACAGACTGCGAACGAAAACATGCTGTTTATCGTTCTTTTTCTTGAATAAGTAACACTTAACATTACTTTCCCCACTAACTACGTCATAACTACGTCATAACTACGTCATAACTACGTCATAACTACGTCATAACTACGTCATAACCGTCAAGGCACCAGGTAATTTGCATGTGTAGTGATCTGTAGCTGGTAATCTCTCACTAAAGACACCTCTCTTGGTTACCAACCATAATAATAAAATAATATCAATAACATAATACCCATCATCCTTTCCGCACTTCCGGTGTGTTGTTGTTGGGCCATTGTTGATAAAGCGTTCGTAGATTTAAGGGATTTTAGACATGCAAGCTACTTCACTTCCCCTCAATCAATCCTTATAATTTGATATTCCATCCTGCCGCCTTGTTTGCCTGACCTCCACAGAGTCTGTTTCACAATTAAGGGTCTACGTGGATTTTATGAGGGTATATTCCAAGCGAAATGCCAGTCTAGCATTTTTTATGTGTTTTTTTTGGATAGGTTATATTCGTGAAGAGATATTGGTTAAACACGATGCCGAACCAATATGATGATCTGACTGTAGATAAACAACAAAAACATGTCTAGTGGTTCTCAATCTTTGTATTCTATTGATACAAGTAAAACGCGTCGTCGAGATATGTTATAAACACAAACAGAGACTGCCGAGACTTGTTATCGCGAAACACAAACTGCGCTTGGCATGATTTGATTTTACAAAACATTAATTGCGACTGCCTAGACTTGTTATCCCAGAACATAGCCAAGAAACTACCAATATTGTTTTATCACAGAACACAAAGCGAAACTGCAAAAACTTGTTATCAAAAACACAAATCGAGACTGCCTAGATTTGCTATCACAAAAACAAAAATTTTGGCTGCCGAGACTGTTTAGTACAACATTCAGATTCACAATGCCGAGATTGTTATCACATAATCAGTTTTGAAGAAACCAGAACAGGTAGTTCCGACCACACCTCTACGGAGGAGTGATGCAATCTTCTGTGCTTCAGCTCCAGGCGAGATTTACCAAGCAAGCATTCCCGTATCAGGTTTCTAAAAATCCTGTCTCGCCGACAAAGATTACAGGTTAGTACTCATCGGGTATCAGAAATCCGATGGTTAACTAGCTAGATTGCTAATGTCAAGGTGACCGATCAAATACTAGTACCGGAAATCTTTGTTGCGACAAAACAGGGTGAGGCAGTCCGGTTCCAGAATTGTTGGGAAAGATAGGAAATCAGTTAACGATGTCCGATCGTATTACACTATTTCTCACGTATGCCAGCATATACGATATCCATGTCCAAATATTTCATTTGTTTTGTACATACATATGCTACCATGTTTGGACGCCGTGGGTGTTGCCGTCTGAACTGTTGCACACTGACATAGTACCTGAACGTTGCCTATAACGTGAATACAACTATATGCGATGTCCCCTTTCTGACATTGACCTTTTCACTGGATGGGTTAACGCGAAAGGGTTCCACTTTGGAATTTAGTTAACAGGGTTATAAATTAACATGTTTGCTAACTAAGTGGTACAAGTAGTTCGGCAATTTTATATTAGAAATATTTATGTATATGGTATTTGTGCATTACACATTACTATTTGTAATTTTTAATGAGTAATGAAATGCATTATGCTCGATTGTTGTGACAATATGGCGACTCTGAATTACCCCGCACTCTTCCAATCTGCGCAATTCGTGACGTAGAAAGCGTAATCTGTTATCCATGAAATGGTCAATATCGGTAACCCTGCTAGTGCACAAAGCATTCCTCGAAAATCGTAAATGTCACGCATGATTGCACGTAGGCGGTGTACGTAGAAATGCACTGATTGCCAAGACTGGTTTTCTAATGCTACTTCCACGTGCCTGCATGTCATTTGTTCTGACATCATTTATGCGTGGAATTATGACGACTATCTGCATAACAGGTGAGTATGAATTTCATCTTGTGATGGAAACAGTACGTATGTGTGCGTACGTGCGCGTGTGTGTGCGTGCGTGCGTCTTTAACGTGTCTGCAAATTAATACACCCAGTCGCACACAATCAGAAACAGTCACACATATTTACACACATCATATATATATATATATATATATATATATATATATATATATATATATATATATATACACACATACATATATATTCACATACAGTCATGCACATTTACGCCCGAATGCGTGAGTGCGTGTACGTGTTTACGTTGGTGTACGTGTTTACGTACGATTGTATGTATGTACACAAATATAATGTATACGTAACGTAGACGTCAAATACATGTATGTACGAACGCATATGTCAAATACAAAAACACCCCTGTTAAAATGAGTCCGTGTCGTATTGCAGAAAAAAAGCAAAAGCAAAGCAGTCCCAAGTATAGCTGACGGCGGCGACTTGCGAGCGCCCTTCACTACACCGTCTCCGTGGGACAGATCCCGCGCCAACAGCGTCGAGACGGATTCCCTGCAGATGAAGTACGTTGGCCTAAACCCGGGTGAAATACCCGGATGTGTCGACGTACGCACATGCACTCCTCTCGAAGTTCACGATAACAGGAAGACGAGCGAGCGAAACCAGACCGGAAGTACACGATCATAGGAAGACGAGTGAGCGAAACCAGACCGGAAGCACGAAGATGGGAAACGGAACTAATGGGCAGATGTGAAGCGGGTAGTGTGACGTCACTTGACATTGCGCCATGCATCTAGTTGAAAGATCGTCCAATTGTAATTATTGCTAGTGAAAGTGAATTACTTTCATATAAATAAGGAAGTGATTCACTTTGTTCTAGCAGCTTGAACATGAGCTGGACCGGCTCGTGACGTTTTCTTGGCTTCGTATTAAGCATAATTAAGTCATACAAGTCTACACTCAGTTTCGATAGATGATCCCAGTGATATCCCAGTGAAAACAATCATATGTCGATCAAGTTTCCGACCATTGTTCCATTTTAGTTTGGTTGTTGGCTGTGGAACCTAAAATATACTGCAGCGTCATCATAATGTATCTTGTGGTTTGCTTGGAATTTCCACAATACGTTGGAACCCAGTAATCGGTGGCAAACCAGCACCTACTAGCATCGTGAAGATATATCTCCGGCAATGCATTCACTGGTCATACTGGGAGCTTCCTTTGAGAATTCGCCAACATTGTAGATCAATTTCCTAGCATCTCTGATAATAGAAGACGCTTGGTGTAGAAAGATTACGTGGTTCACGTGTCGTTCTCATTGCACTGTAGTGCCCTCTTGTGGCTGGCACATGTTGAACACTCTTTTTTGTGCCGTTGTAACATAATGTTACGCCCATGTTACACAAAGCGACATGGTTGCTAACGTACGTTACACAACACCAACACACCAAAATAAAGTTCATTTGTTATGAAGACATCACCTTCTTTCGTTGTGTTGTCTCAGTATTATAACAGGATAACACACGATGTTCAGTTGTGCTGTTGAAAAAATGTTGGCGACATCGCCATTGCTGAAGCAGCATAACATGTTTTAAAGTATACTAATACAGTGCCGCATGAAAACGCACAGCTAAATTGTGTGTGCGTTTAGGCAGCTAAACTATGTGTGCGGTTAGACTAGACACTGCGAGTGCGATCTGTTGACTCACGCCAATCCCGATTTGAGCATTGATGAAAAGTCACGACAGGTGCACGACCTGTCGACCGCGTTTAAACATTACTGCCGGCAGTCGGTGGAATTGGGACCCGACTCAATTCCAGCTACATAATCACTTACCAAAATTGGCCTAGCTAAACGGTCTAGCGAAGGTGTTTACACGACCGATTGTTGCACCTCTACCGTGTCGACCGAACAACTGGGCGAAAATCGCTGTAAACCGGCACAAAGCAATTACTGCCTACGTCTGTGGTTCAGATTTAATACGGCTGTAATGGCGCGTCCAGTAAATAGGTTACAGAACGCCAGCACGCTACCCTCAAAGCAGACACGCACAAACAGTCAACACCTATGTTATTTGTGTGGGGCGTGATAGCATACCGGTTAGAATGCCGGACTGTCAATCGTAAGAACCCGGTTTCAAATCCCACTGCGGGCGCTTCGAACGTTTGGCAAGTTTGATCACCCCACTTTGCCACAGTTTACTGAGTACCTGACAATACAGACAGTGGTGGATGTGTGAACGAATAGTCTTCGCGCAGTAATTGCAGCGTGGCTTAATGCTTCCCAGAGAAGTTGAAATGGCCTTGGAATGGGGTGAAGTGTAAAGCACTTTGAGCTGTTTTAAGGACTAGATACTGTGCTATATAAGAACGTACATTTTACCTTTAACGATTTATCATTGAGGCAATTAAAGTGTGTTTCAGTTTTTACAATTATCACTTTAAATGTGTGATTTTATTATGTGTTGCTATTTTTCTGTCGACAAATTGTGTTGTTGTACGTATATTTTATGGCATAATAATAATAATAATAATAACTATTATTATTACTACTACTATTATCATTATTACTATTATTATTATTTTTAATGGTATGGTGCACGATATGACGTCCAATCAGGGGAGTCACCAATATAACTTGGTGAAATTCAGGTCAACTCATTGATTTGGTGTACATCTAAAGCTCGGAGGAAACGAACATTAATGAGGAGCCGGATGGGCTGCACTAAATAGCCTAGGCGAAATTCGTCCTTCCTGGTATTAATTAACTGTTCACATTAGGAGGCGCATTGCTTCCGCTTCTGCTGCTACAGATCGCCTACTGTGGCGGAACTAATGCGGAATACGCGGAAACTACTAATAACCCAATTATCAATAGATACCACACACCTACAGTTATCCAACGAAATCAGGTATATCTCGCTGTTAGAAATTGTACACATCATCCAGCGAGAATTGTGCCAATCAAGCAAGACAGCCTAGATGTTCGACCGTCTAATTCTAACCTGTATTCCGTACCAGTGTTAAGAAAAACGTCGGCATGTGCGTGGAACTCACTCCCTGTTAACGTTATGTCGACTGGAAATATAATAAAATTTCGCCATCAAATAAAAACCCACCTGTTTAATCTCACGTATCGGGTTATTTCTCGTTATTTACCACATTGCTAACTTGAGGTTCCTATTTTATTGTTTCAAATTAACACACTTGATAAATACAATATATTGTGGTTTGAAGTTCTGTTGAAATTACGCAAACATAGCGGCACATCCGAAACGTTCACCGCCGCTACACAAGTTAGTGAGGCAGTGACGCAAACGTGTGTTCACACATAGCTTCATAGACTGTGCTTATCATCAAGTATTTAAGCTGTGACTACACGATGACACAAGTCTTATATAATACCCCACGTGACATGATTGTGACGTAATCGCGGCGACGCATCGCTTGTTGTAAACGCGGCTTTACGTATTATTCTCAAGTGACATGTCCAAGCGACGGGGGTTGGGGGGGGGGCGTATCAGGATCATGGAATAGATATGTACATTTCACAAAGAATTGATGACTCATTTGCAATCTAAACTCGTGAATTTCAAACGAATAATACACATAATTTATATATTTGCACGCACGTCCACGGCAGATGTCACAACAAACGAATCACCCAAATTATTTTATTAGACCGGTAGCTGGACTTGTTTAAATGGCAAATACGTTAAAGGCTGACAAAATAAAATACAACGTCTTGGATAACAGTCGATGTACAATGACCACATCTCAGCAGATTAAACTACTAGCAGAATGTCTTCCTGCCATCCTGTCTTGAAAAACGCCAAAATACAACAGAGAAAATTTTTCACGACGTTCCATGGCAACTTGGCGCAGCTTCATTTGAAATATAATTCAAACGGAAACGTGGCGATAATGAATTCTTCACCAGCAAGAACACGTAAACCTATTTATTTCTGTTAGGATATCAGCATTAACTAACTGCATTTCTTTTTTTAAATAAACTTTATTTCTGGACCGAATCGATATGTTTTTGTTTTTATGCGTTTTTGCGGTTTTTCACCGAGGGAAGAAACCCGCTGCACTCTCTTGAGGCTTCCACCCGAGGGTAGTCTGTAGTACCACACATAATAACTAGCATTTGTTTCATATGTTAGATAAGATACACTTGAATCCTGGATTTGGCCAAAGGGAGTGATCATTTGGATTTGACAGACTTCGGTAGGAATGCAAAGTGTTCCGCACGGCACATGCATTGTTAGCACCACAGAGGATATGCATTGTTTGTTGAGCTATTGAGCAGTGGAATGCATTGTTTGTTGAGCTATTGAGCAGTGGAATGCATTGTTTGTTGAGCTATTGAGCAGTGGAATGCATTGTTTGTTGAGCTATTGAGCAGTGGAATGCATTGTTTGTTGAGCTGTTGAGCAGTGGAATGCATTGTTTGTTGAGTTGTTGAGCAGTGGAATGCATTGATTGCAGCAGAGCAGAAATTGTCAAGTGGTGTTACGTGTTGGTTTTAAACCTACTTCTTGAACAAAAATGAACGTGGGTAGCAAATTGGAAAGGGGTAACACATGACCAAGTGCCTCTGGATCAGGGCCAAGAAAGTGATTGTTGTAGGTTAGAGAAATATATTTACCTGTACAGATGGATTCAATAGCTGCTATACCAACGGGGTTTCGTATGTGGCAGAGGTGAATCTCACCTATCGTTCAGTATTTGAGTTTATAATACCAGTACGAAAAACAACAAGTTGACACCTATGCATGGGTCCCACGCAATCTTTGACATTGGCTCCCCATTGGCTTCTAATGTGTACACCCCAAAGTCATGCGAATGCAGGTGAACCAAATTCTTTTGGAAATTTTGGGGACGGAACGATCCAGTATACATTGCCCCCACCCCAGTGTGTTCGCAGCCATAAATCATCAATCACAACTCTCAGGCCTGGCTCTATGTCAGCCCCAGGAAAGCAGCCGGGCGGTGGGCGAGAGGCATAGCAGATTCTCCATACACGCGTCGTCGTCACGCTGCATTCATCAACCTCGATCTGGTGTAGCTGACCCAGAACGAGGCACGCGGCGAACGCGCAAACAACGGAAAGATTTCATCCTCTATAACTTGCAAATACATAATATTATACGCTTAGTCGCAACACTCAGTTGGCCATCTAGCAAAGGATTGTACCAATGTTTTAAATGTAATAATTTGGTAATGTAACACATTTAATTACATCCCATATTAGTGCATAAGCACTTTCTAGAAATGATGATTTGTATTATTTGATAACACTGCTGGAATATGATATTAACTACGCGTGTTCAATGTTTAAATGTTTCTTAATGTTGCATTAATGTTTATACGCAGACGCATTTTGTCGATATATTGTATTAACCTCAATCATTATTTTTTATTACTATAACATATTAAGTTCAAAAGGATATAAATATGTGTTAATTGGCTAACCTTACTATAAATAAATATATATTAAGTAGATGATAAAAACTGTGTGGTTTAAGAGATAGTGTTAGTAGAATAGTAACTAACATAAATTATTTAATAATACACACACACACACACACACACACACACACACACACACACACACACACACACACACACACACACACACACACACACACACACACACACACACACACACACACACACACACACACACACACACACACACACACACACACACACACATACGCAAATACTATAATTAATTTGCATGTCTGTAAAAGTTTAGAACAATCTGATGGAAGCGCTGGAGTTATCACGAGCCATTCGATGACGGTGCAGGTCAATGCAGAAAGGACGTCGTGCCTTGATGCTCAGTGTTTATACAGGTCTACATTTACGACGACAATAAAACATGATCCTTAAATGACAACATATCTACGTCTTCTTTCGAGGTAGCGCCTATCGAGAAATTCAAAGTTTTCTTCCGGATTTCGCTCTGAAATTGGCACACATGAATATCGTACTGCCACAAGTGGTGTTTTCTAATCCTCATGAAATAGACATATCATATTGAATATTTCGGCATACTTCCATCTAAACATGCACAATCTATTTAGTCACTGTAAACCTCCTAAGCTGGTTAGATCCTAAGCTAAACTGGAAGTTTTGCCATTGCTCGTAATTCGAGTACTTCGTAAAGTACATGTATGGGTCATCCGTGATATCCATTCCCCAAGTTCTTTTATTTTTCACAAATACGTCGTTCTAATTGAGAAACATCAAACAAGTAAACTATTACACATGTACATGTACTGTTACACATATACATGTACTGTTACACATGTACGCCACTGGTTTATTAACTAAATGTTCTACAAACTCTGCATTTCTATTGAGTGACAGAACTTGGCGTCATCGAGTCATCCATTCTAAACCAACATTTGCCTTCGTTATGATCATTATTAGAATAACAAGCGTACACATTAACTGCATAATTTGACACATTGTTTGGGGTTTGCTTTAACAAAACACATATACACGATTTACTGACACAGTTGTCTCTTTCTGGCTATAACAGAAACACAAATAATACACTTCCGCACTTCCATCTAAATATGTACCGCCACGTTTTTTTGTCGTTTCAGCAGGATGTATGTACGTCACCATGATGCCTAACGGCAAACAACGGGCGTCACCATGATACCCTGTTTCACCTATTCACCTATATTTCTTTATTTTACTTTCCCTACCATTATCTTTTTGAAAGATCCAACATTTCCATTTTTACAGTGTGTGAGGATGGAGGAAGTAGTAAGGAAATACAGAGGAGAGTGCAAGCAGGAGCAGCAGCGTGGAGGAGAGTGGGAGGCATTATGTGGGACAGAGGAGGGTGCAAGCAGGAGCAGCAGCATGGAGGAGAGTGGGAGGCATTATGTGGGACAGAGGAGGGTGCAAGCAGGAGCAGCAGCGTGGAGGAGAGTGGGAGGCATTATGTGGGACAGAGGAGAGTGCAAGCAGGACCAGCAGCGTGGAGGAGAGTGGGAGGCATTATGTGGGACAGAGGAGAGTGCAAGCAGGACCAGCAGCATGGAGGAGAGTGGGAGGCATTATGTGGGACAGATAATTGAAGAAACAACTAAAGGGGAAAGTGTTGGAAGCCTGCGTGGTACCAGCCTGTATACACGGGTTGGGAACACTGGCACTGACAGAGAGACAGGAGAAGATATTGATAGCACAAAACAACTGGGTCCGAAGAATATGCAAAGTAACCCAAGAAGATAGAAGGAAGATGAAGGAATTGAGAGAAGAGGTTGACATTAAAAAACACCTAAAGATGAAAGTAGCCGGAAGCAGAATGAGATGGGCAGGACTTGTGCAAAGAATGGGTGAAGACAGACTGTCAAAAAGAGCATGGAAAGTAGAAGAGGCAGAACAAGAAGAAGAGGAAGACCAAAGCTGCGATGGAAAGACTGTGTCTAACGAGATCTTGAAAGGGCAGGTACGAACGGCCAGGAGTGGAAGACCATATATATATATATATATATATATATATATATATATATTGATGACCTCGTGGCTTCTGACACAACACGAGGAGGAGACAGCGCTGCAACCTTTCATTAACGCACAGTGTGTATCCTATTGAACTGACCGTTAACCACGAATATATTGTTACACTGAGAAGCACCAGTGGGCAGTATAAGTGCTATACTGTTACACTGAGAAAATAATTTCATATAGGGTTACCAGATTTGATCCGAAAACTGGACGGGCGCGTTAAATCTAGGACAATGTTCATTTACTACTGACGCATAAACGACCAATTGTCTCATAAGCTGCCATGATTTCAGTGGTAAAAATACACCTTGCACAGCACGATGTGTCTACAAATATTGACACAACGTAATCACACGCAGTTGCTTGGATACTTGTATTTCACCAAACTTTCTCGTTGGCGTTCGGGTAACAGGACGACTAATAATAGTCGATCAGAAACACATCTGCAATAACGAACATGAAGGCGCGCAAGTATATAGGTCCTACCCTTCACATGAAGTATAAAAGGGAAACAAACAACTTTTGTTATTCACATCTAAATTTATGAATAAATATGTTTGTGTGCATGATTGTGCAGGCATGTGTTTGCGTGTGGTTGTGCGTGCACGTGCGTGCGTGCGTGTGATCGTATATGCGTGAATGCGTCTGCGAGT
This sequence comes from Lamellibrachia columna, assembly GCA_963662155.1. Classification (NCBI taxonomy): domain Eukaryota; kingdom Metazoa; phylum Annelida; class Polychaeta; order Sabellida; family Siboglinidae; genus Lamellibrachia; species Lamellibrachia columna. Next base: position 36,227,179 of record OY759274.1, read on the forward strand.
GTGTGACTTTACGTGCGTGCGTGCCTACGTGTGTGCGTGTGTGGGTGCGTGCTTGTGTGCGTACGTGCATGAGTGCGTGCGTGCGTGCGTGCGTGCGTGCGTGCGTGCGTGCGTGCACGTTCATCAAATTAAGTTCACTGTGTTCATCGTGTTAATAAAACTTGGACAGTGTCGCATACATGACAACGTGTTAACGCTTTCTTGAAAACTATCAACATTTAAAAAAATAACTATATCTTAAAGAAGAAGTCGTTATCGATAAATCTTCTTATATCGTATAAGCAATATCTATGCTAACATCTTGGCAGCCCAAATGTGTTTTACTGAGTCACATTGTAGCAGCTATTTGTTTTATGTGAATGTTTCTTGGCTAATATCATGTTTACTACGCATGTGGACGAGAACGGAAATTTACGGATGTGTCCATCACGTGATCCCGTGAACACCAGACTCCCATAAACCTTGTCCACAGTTACTGGGCATTGTCGACAGCTGCTTCAACTGACCTGATATTCTTGACCAAAAATTCACATCATATTAAAGACAATGAGGTGCATTAAACATATTTTGCGGTGAAAGTCTCATAATATATGTGTATATACTTTGTAACAGGAATTGACGACGCAAACGACCAAATTTTTCTTTAAGACAATATTACACACACATAAAAACGCACACACACATTTTTATTCTGCAATAAACTAGCAACTTATTCAGAGAGTCGTTTCCACAAACTAGTGAAACACGAGTGGTTGTTGAACAGCTCTGCAACGTTTTGTAATAAGAAAATAACCACAGATTTACAATTCAAACTAGAATTCTTCTATAATCATAATGGGATGAATAACGACTTTCTTCTAAACGCAACTATTGAGATTACTTTGTAAATAATCTCAATAGTTCCGTTTAGAAGAAAGTCGTTTTTTACATATATCTACCATCTTGATGAACAGTTTCACGAATATTAATGACGTTAATGATGATGATTGTGATATGATGACAATGCTGACGATAATTATCATAACGATATTGATTTTAATGATGATAATAATTATTATTACAAAAACACAAAGCAATCACCATTACAGTCATCACTATTATTAACATCAAACAAATTACTACTACGAACAATAAAATTAAACAAAAACCTAAGAAAAGCCGAACAAACCAATAACTATTATAAAAACAATAATAACTACAACAGAATACGCAGTTCGATGTGCCGTGAATATTATGTATAACGACGACAGATGTTTACGTGTTTCGTGGCCGAGCAAAGATTGACAATCACATCCCCTGATAATACAAAACACCGCAGACACACGCGATTAAGGATAAAGACAAGGACACGTTGTATTTGTCCCAACAACAGAAAAACATAGATAAATTACATTGAGTGTCAATATAAATTATGTATATACATATGTACATGCACATATAGAACTGTACAATATACAATAACAACTAATAAATCATCAACCAAAATAATACATTATGCAACAACAACTAACACAAGAAAAAGAAAAACATATTTGCTGTGGGACGGGAGACTCCTACTAAGACCAACACTGGTCGCTATCGTAGGAGCCACCCAAACTAAAAATAACAACTAGCAACGATTTATACACAACCCGTTTGTGCATAAATAAAACAGTAGTGCGACGGAAATCTATTCAATAAACACATATTTCTTGCGTGAGTCGCTATTATTAATACAGCATATCGTTTTGTATGTGTACAACGCGGAAAAGTAATATTTCTTGATCATTGTACGCTAATCGTATTTTAACGACGGGCGTTATCCCGAATCCAGTAAATGCTTACGACATAGTTGCAGCTCAACGGAGTTTCTCAGTTTGGTCAGACCATCGTAGTGAAACTGTAAACATGTCAATGGGTTCGCTAAAAGTGGCGTTACCTGCACTATTATAATAGTATGTATGCATACAATATTATTGTATTCAAGCGGAGATTATAATGTCACACATACATGCACTCTGCGTATATCCAGCAAAGTTCCAACGAACTCTCGTATTGTTTGTGCACTTTCTTTTCTGTTCAATTGAATTATTTTTAAGGAGGTTTAGAGTTCGTTGCGTTCTTACAACAACGGGGCAAAAAATGCTCGCGGAACAACTTTGCGCAGTCGCGACGGAACTTTGAGCCGCTGAAGCAGTACAAGAAGAAGTTGCAGGCGTTGTTGAAGAAATACAACTTGTTAGTAATGTGGAACACGAGCATGTTGAGAGCCGTGCCTTCAGGCGTCGGTTCAAGGCGAACGGTGAAGAAGAGGATGATGCGCACGAACCTCGGCGCGTTGAGAAACAAGAACATGAAGCTGACAAGAAGAAGCATTGCAATGAGATTGCGATCTTTCGACGACAGTTGAGTCTTATTGTGTTCACTTGGCCGTTCCGCCTGAGCGGACTGCGTTGCGCTTTGAACGCTCAGTTCGTTCACTTCGATGGATTCCGTTGTTGTAGTGTCTTTGTCTTTGTTCACAGAGTGACTCGTTTGGTACTTCATGGCGTTGCGAACTGCCCGTATGATCACCGTGTTCATGGAAAGCAGCAAGACAAACGGTATGGCGAACGCCATGAGTATCGTCGCCCAAGAATGTACAATACAAAGGATGTTGTTGAAATTGCACAGTTTGCACACGAGCTGTTGGTCGGATTGGTTGAGCACCAAATGAGGAATGTTATAGGCAGACACGATAGCGAAGACAGATACACTGACGATCTTAGCCCGCCTGGCGCGACACCAAGCGGCGGCCCTGAGCGGGAATCGGACGGCGACGAGACGGTCGAGCGTGACACTGAGGATGAGCAGGACTCCGTTTTCTTGAAACGTTTCTAATATCCAGATGAGAATCTTACATTCAACGTCGGTGAACGGTCGTCCCTCTATCTCCGATACCACCCAGTAGTACGCAGCCCCATACAGTACACAATTGTCCGAGATTGCAAGGTTCCCCAGGTAGATACTGAACGATGTATGCCTATTGTGCCGTTGGAACATCACAAACGTCGAAATGAGATTCCCGAATGTTCCAACTACTATAATCACAGGCAGAACGTATCTGTTGATGCTCACGCCGATAATGAAAGTCAGATAGGAATCAACTCTGTCAATATTGGCGACCTCGTCAGCGCTTCCATGGCAGTCAGGTCCGCTGCTATTTCCTTCAGAACATCTGCTCCTCGTGGTTTCATTGTCCAATAAATCAGTGGTAACTTGCAGCGAACTTACGCTGGATCCTGTTGTTGTTTCTGGGAAGTTACTGGATGCGTTCCCGTCAGCGTTCCGCCTATTTCCTGCCACAGTGGGAGTAAGATCCCAGCCACGGGGCGACGTGTAGACAGCTGCACGTTGCTTTGGATCACTCCAAACGAACGTTGCTACTAAGAACAACAACGCAACAGATTTTGACATCGTGACGGCCACGACCCGCTCTTTGAATTCCAGTGTCTCTACAGGCGACACTCCGTCGAATGACACACTCCCTATCAGATGCGTGACGTACATATTCCATCACGCGGTGCGTTGAATCCATATCAAGTTCATAATTCTAATTTCGTCCTGACCGCGAAGTAATAAGCCACGCTAAATCACGATCGGTGTATCAGGTGCCGCGGTTATTTCGACCTATTTACTAATTAGCCTTCCATTAGATCATCATTGCGGTTTCGTGTACCAGTAAATTGGTCAGGTGCTGATTTAATGAGGACATATGCGATACTCCGTCGCATCAAACCAACACAGCATCAACGCGTCGCATGCTGATGCGATATTATACAGTTTCGATCGATACAGATTATCCGGGGGGGGGTACTGCCATACCAAAACGGTGGGGGTGTGCCACCAGAGCCCCATGGAGCACATGGAGAGAGAGAAATCAAGAAATTAAGGGTCACCAAGAGAGAATTATTGAACAATTGATCTAATATCTATAAGTGTAAGGTAAGCCCGGGCGGAACGTTTTCATTGGGAAATTTCCTCTTCGATGAAAGATAGAATTATCAGGTTTAATTGGGGTACAAAGTGAGAAAATTAAAAAATTTTCTACGGACAGAGAGAGAAAAATGGCCAAAAACAGGGGCATTTGCGCGGTACATACATGTATACCTCAGTATAGGGAGTACCTCCTCTGGGACATATTACTAACTCGTCCGCATAAGTCCATAGATCCACAGTTCGGAAACGCTAAGTTGGGCTCAAACCACATTTACCCTTCGAAATGTACAAGTTAGTCGATTTCAGTGATTTTATTTTAAAATAAGTAACTGTGTTTAGCCAGCAAGGTTGGAACGTTCGAAATGTTAGCGTTCCCTTAATACTGGTAGGCGTGTTAATACTGGTAGGCGTGTTAATATTTTTATGGTAAGCGCGTTTGTGGCAGAATTACCTGTGTTATAAAACATGTACCGGGTACTTACTTAGACACGTTTGCTCGCTGGGGGCATAGGTCTTCAACAAACTGTTAGTTTATGCTGTTGGTGTTTCTGTAACGATCTGCTTTTCTTATGTTTCTGGCGCTGACGATGGACGTCGTGTCATGGCATGATGCAGCTTTTCACCAAATAGTTTAAGATGACCGATTAGACTGAAATGAAAGTAGAGTAACTTCAAAGTTTGTAGGTTGTTTGAAATCCATTAGACCCCAAAAGCCCCCAAAAGACGAAACAAATTGGGGGTTCCGTTAATTTTTTTTATATCTGACACAGTAACAGCTACGTCACCAGCACAATGAACAAAATACTGTACTCTGATCATATCCAGTAATAACACGGTATGTATATATCTATTCAAATACAAAGCTTGCTGGAATATTGCAATTTAATATGTTCGTATTAATATGATATAAAGCACAATATATCAAACGTAAACATAAATAAATGGTACAATTAATGATTTTATGTAATTTATTAAGTCACGTAAAACCAACATTCAGTATTTGACCCACAAGTTGTAATGTCACTTCAGAAAAACTTGGCAGAAATGTTCATTTATTATATATCTGTATAAAATGGTAAAAAGTGGGAGCCCCGTGCAACTGTTTGAAATATCTAACATAGTAACAGTTACGTCAGCAGCAGAAATAGCAAATTTGTTATCAAACAAATATTTGACCACAGTGAGTAATGACATTTAAAAAAAAGTTGGTCCAAATGTTAATTTATTATTTATCTTTACACACATAGAAAAAAATCATGAATAGCCGGAGAGAAAATGGGGTTTTGCGCTCTCTGAACAAAAAGTTATCCCGCTTATCCGCGAGAGGCGCCACATGTACAACGTTTAATTTATAATGGTTTCGATTCTTATTAATGTTCTTTTACCAATAAATATTTCATTTATGTTAACTGTTGGCATTATGGACATAGCTTCAATCGACAATATAACATTTGTGCTGATATAATCGTTTTCCAAACAATGATGCGCAGACCAATACGCAGATAGCTTGATTTCAGAGTAGTCGGCCACTTTAAGTAATGTGACAGTCGAGTTAATAATAATAATAATAATAATAATAACGAGATAATACGGTTCGATTTTTTGCGAAATGTGTCTGAAACGAGACAAGTGAAACATCGAATTTGAGACGCCAGCTTCATATCTAAATCTAGTAAAGGCCACAGGAGACGCCGATTATCTGTTCTCGGCTACATATGTTACCGTTCCATTGGTAGGTCAACGTGATGTCTTATCGTGCGTTCGGGACGGGCGATCTGATGCGAATGAGTGGATACCTTCCCAATCGATTGAACCAAAAACAAACATCATATCATGCACAAATAACGTTCATGGAATATCAATTAGGGAGATGCAGTCAGAGATGTGTGTCCTTTGTGAATATTTCAAGCTTCTGTGTGCATTATGTAAATGAGATGCCTCCTGCACTGAGCGACACCGTGTCCATTGTGATTACTTGTTCGACCTTTAGGAGAAAGCGTTTGCATTATCTCGATATATACGGCTCGCCGTACTGTGAATACTTACAATTAGTCTCTAGAGAGGTTCGTAAATAAATCGAAATAATTTAAAGCACACATCTAAGACGGAGTTCAAGGTGTCCATTTGTATTTAAACCAAACTGTAATCATTTGCAATCTGGTACATCTTGACGTCAAAATTAAACATAAAAGAATGCCCCTCCAGCCATGGAGAGAAACATGACCTCCCACTCGACACCCATCCTTGATAAAAGGTAGACGGAAACTTTTAGTTTACAATGTATAACAAAGATGATGATACGTTCTGTGCTCCGATGTCATCGTGGAAACGATATAGTTCTTGAGTCGCTGCATGGCACTGAATGAACGTTCTGTTGTGGCAGTGGAGACAAACATCACCAGTAGTATCACGACTACTGAATGTTAGGGTCTCTCTGCGGCCTCGACCAGGAACAGGAACAGGAAATATTTATTCGTCCCAAAAACAACCAAACAGTATTCAACGCAAAAACCATACAATATATTACATCTATGTCGACATGAGAAAACGAACTGGTCAGAATATAGAGTACGGTCTGAAAATAAAAGATAATGTGATATAATCGACGGGAGACTCCTACTAAGATTAAACATTAATCGCTGTCTTGCTTTCCATTTACCCAGATCATATGGCACGTTGTCTTTCAACATCTCGTACATTTGGAAATTTTTCTGTGGTGTCAGATTCACCCGGTTCATCGTGGCGTGAGGTACTGGACCACGTTGCGATTCTGAGCTACCAATAGACGTGTGTCCATTACCTGCAGCAAGTGCTCCACGAACGGCAGATACACTGCCCTTATGCAATACTGGGTGGGCGTGTCAGTCATGTCAGTGGACACTTTCTCACGGACGGTGTCTCTGCCAATATTGAGTGGCCTCAATATATATAAGAAACATTTGTTAAATTTGACATATTAAAAATATAATAATATAAAAACGTACTTCATCTATTTGGAAACTGTTTTCGCACTTCATTAAATTTCTTACGGCTGCTATATAGTAATATATATATATATATATATATATATATATATATATATATATATATATATATATATATATATATATATATATATATATATATATATATATATATATATATATATATATATATATATATATATATATATATATATATATATTGAAATGAAATTTCATTAAACAAAGTAAACAAAGAACACTTCTGGGTTAGCCTGCAAAATGGGTGTTTAGAGTATATACTGTCATAAGAGCATAATATAAGACAGCTCATAACATACATAAGAACAGCCTATGCAATTTAATGGCCATGACACTGGCACTGCCACTGGCTCACAAGTGAGCTTACCTGTCGGGCGTCGGGCGTCGGACGTGTCTTCAATTTTTGATCTCATCTTAACCTCAGTGAAATTAAACAAAAGCGAATATTGCACTAAATATAAATGATATAATAATAAGAACATTAAACAAGAAAAACATTCACGTTGGTTACATTTACGTACACGTTTTATTAATTTATTGTCCTCTGTGAGATTGACTTTGTGAGTGATTCGTGAAAATATAATTAATATAAGTTACTGTGTACACTGACACAGTAACTGCCTACTTCAGCTGGTGTGAAGAAACCTGCTACGTGTGTAAGTTAGTTGCAGTATATGGCAACGACAAACAATGGTTTACCAGGGACATTAAACTGAAACTAGCCATGAAAAACTCAGCGTTCATTAGCGGCAACAGGGAAGAGTTTCGGAGAGCCAAGTACGCAGTACAAATACAAACGCAAACTTGAAAACCAATTTGCTTCCAACAACACCAGATCTGTATGGCAAGGGTTATGTCAAATTACACAGTATAAACCAAGCGCTTCAGTCATTTACAACACCGATCCGTCCTTCCCCGACCAACTAAACGACTTCTACAGCAGATTTGACAAGTTAAACACATCGCCGGAACAGCGCCCCCTACCCATAGACACTCCTCTGTCGCCACCTTTCACCGTTAACGTTGCTGGCGTGCGGCATTGTTCAAGCGACTAAGTACGCGCAAGGCTTCGGGTCTTGACAACATATCATCATATACATTCAAGAATTGCGCCGATCAGCTTGCTCCAGTATTCGCTGACATCTACAATTCATCTTTACAATAGTGCATAGTTCCAACGTGTTTTAAAACTTCTGTGATTATACCTATTTCCAAGAAAGCTAAAGTCTCTACCATGAACGATTACCGTCCAGTGGCACTTACCTCAGTTGCGATGAAGTTTTCGAACATATTATGATCCGTTATCTGAAATCTTCCACGACCGGTCTATTGGATCCTCACCAGTTTGCTTATCAAACTAACAGCTCTGTGGACGATACAGTTGCCTTAGGTTTACATTATGTTATGAAGCACCTGGAACAACCGAGTACTTATGCGAGGATTCTTTTCGTGGAATTTAGCTCGGCCTTTAACACCATAATTCCTGTGAAGTTATTTGATAAACTTGTATCTCTGAATGTGCATCCTGCCATCTGTCACTGGACTCTCAACTTTCTTCTTCACAGGCCTCAATCTGTCAAGGTCAACAACTCTCTCTCCAAACATGTTATTCTTAACACTGGTGCCCCACAAGGCTGCGTGCTTTCTCCTTTCCTTTTAACTCTCTTTACAAACGACTGTGTATCTGGTAACCAATCTGTTCGCGTTGTTAAGTTCTCGGATAACGCCACTGTAATTGGCTGTGTCAACAATGCTAACGAGTCTGTGTATAGAGAAGAAGTTCAAAGATTGGTTGACTGGTATAAGAACTACAACCTGGTACTAAACATATCCAAAACGAAGGAAATGATCATTGATTTCCGCAAAAAGAAAACACCCATCCACCCCCTTTTCATTGACGGTGCTGAAGTCTTACAAGCCGACTGTGTAGAATGTTTGGGTTCGACTATTTCAAAAGATCTTTCCTGGTGTAATAACTCGATTGACATCATTAAAAAAGCACAAAAACGCATGTACTTCTTCAGACACCTCAACCGATTCGGCTTATCTCAAGCAATATTAACACGTTTCTACCGCGCAGTTATTCAAAGTGTCTTGTCATTTTCTATTACTGTCTGGTTTGGTCGCGCCAGCCAAGATGATATTAATCCAATTGAATCAGTCGTCAAGAACGCTTCTAAACTAATCGGGTTAAATATGCCGTCCATGAGGTCTCTTTATCGATCTCGCAGTTTACGCAAATCCAAGTGTATTGTACAAGACGCATATGATCCAGCCAACCATCTTGTTGAACTCCTTCCCTCCGGTAAGCGCTACCGTTGCATAAAAACTAAAACGACGCGATTCAACAATAGTTTCTATCCTCAAGCGCTGAGATTTTTAAACGGAGAGCCAGCATCAATGTCTTGCGTCTGGCAGCTAGTTGCAATGTCGCGTTTTTTATTTTTTTAAATCTTTTATTTTTTTATAGATTTTTTACCTTTTGCAATTTATTATATTACTCTCGTTTGTTTTTAACTGTTTTTAGTATTACGATTGTGATATGTAATGTTTAGTTCCGTGTGTTATTGGGTGCATGCGTGTATGTTTGTGCTAACGACACAACACTACGAATTCCTTGTACTTGCTACTTGGTAATAAAACGTATCTTATCTTATCTTATCTATCGTAACTTTTCACCATTTTTATCTGGGTAGTACTTAGCTGCACACCCTACAACGCTATTTTCAGTGGTAACCAGACTCCATCGATCTCTCAGGGATCGACAGGTTTCACATTAAACAAGAACAAAATGTAAATCGGACATAGCGCGGATTGAACCCGGGCCCTTTCACATGCCTAAGTCAAGACAGCTAATGTGCAAAATTGCAAATTGTTCTGAATTCGTTTTGTATTATGCAGGCTGTCGTGACATTGTCGTCTTAATTGTCAATTTTGTTTTTAAACATATTCACGTTGGTTACATTTACAATTTTTGTTTTATTTATTTATTGTCCTCTGTGAGACTTTGTGAGTGATTCATGAAAATATAAGAAATATAAGTTACTGTGTTATCGTAACTTTGAACCACTTTTATCTGGGTAGTACATTGTATTATGCTTTTTGCGGTATTATTTCGCTGCACATCCTACAACGCTATTTCCAGTGGTAACCAGACTCCATCGATCGATCTTGCAGAACTTGGTCGATCTCGCAGGGCTCATCAACCTTGTGTCCACTACGACGCAGCATAGATTCAGCGTGGGAAAAACTGAACAATCCATATTTCAATGGATTTATCTGTCGTGGTTACTGTAGTATTACTACCACCCCTGGCCAACGAGGATGCAGCAGATTAGCACCTCGTTTTGGTAGACGACAATATTTTGTATGACACCGTTGACCTTTCAGCATTAGCAATTTACCAGCTGTTTACAACACCTCCCACGGATCTGATTCAGTGGTGATTATCTACCTAGATAACTGTATTTATGCCAGTTTTCTCCGAGCTGTTGTTTGGTTGTATGCAGAGCATGCCTCAACTGCACTGGTTGCTGCTGCTATTATGGAAATTCGTTTCCGGCTATGTACTGGTCCTGAAATTCCAGACATTAGTCATAACGTTTAACTATATGGACTTTACCCTAATGTTTTTAGCTACTACTACATCTACTACTACTATTACTACTACTACTACTACTACTACTATTACTACTACTACTACTACTACTACTACTACTACTACTACTACTACTACTACTACTACTACTACTACTACTACTACTACTACTACTACTACTACTACTACTACTACTACTACTACTACTACTACTACTACTACTACTACTACTACTACTATTACTATTACTACTGTGATGACGAGATTATGTTCAAATGGTCTGATATGAATTTTGTGTAATCGATAAATTCGACCAGTAAAATTTTTTTTCGTTTCAATAGTCCGATTATAGAGCCAATGACCAAGAAGATAGTATTGATCCAGAGAACAACTTCTACAATTATATCTCCTCAAATTGTCAATGTTATTCTGAACAGAAATTTAACGAAGATCTCAATATGTTACATAGTATTTTTTGTAGAAGTATATCTTTTATTCATTTTAAGTCAAGCAGTTTGAATTCAAATTTCGAAAATATTTGTATTTACTTAGAATCATTTAATATTGTTTTCGACATCATTGCTATTTCTTAAACATGGGCTCAATCCGATCAGACTTCCCGGTTTCAACTACCAGGTTATTCATCTTTACACGTTATAAGGGATCACAAACAGGGCGGTGGGGTGGCACTATTCGTCAAACAGAGTGGTGGTGTGGCACTATACGTCAAACAGGGCGGTAGGTGGCACTATTCGTCAAACAGGGTGGTGGGGTGGCACTATTCGTCAAACATGACCTCGATTGTTTTATTATATCGAGTAAATCAACAGGTATAACTAATGTGTTTGAACGTGTTACTGCTGAGTTAAAGTTAACGAACTGTAGACATGTGGTAATTGCTTCAGTATACAGGGCACCAGGGTCTGTCGTAACTTTTGTTTTGTGACAACATTGACCGCCTGTTTAATCAAGTTGCGATTAAAAAAAATATATGCATTTGTGGCGATTTCAATATAGATTTATTGAAACATGACTCGCCCAGCGCTACCAAATATTTCCTAGATTTGATGCTCAGCCTCGGCATGTACAAAGTAATTACTAAGCCTAACAGAATTCCGTAACCATCAAAACGTCAAAGAAGTGAAAAATGTTAATGCACTAAACGCCGCTTTGAACGCGCATCGATGGGACACAGTGCTTAGTCACACTTATATTGATGAGGTATACAACGATTGTATTAACGATTTCACAGTATTATATAACTACTATTGCAAACACGCTTAAAGTATTTTACAAGCATTGGACCGGAGCTAGCTAAACATATTGAAACTCCACCAGGCATCTCCGTTATTGATATCATGGGCAAACGCAGTGAACGTTCTATGTTTTTGATAGAATTGCTTGACGATATTATACATTCGTTAGAATACAAGAAATGTGCGATAGGTGTATTTATAGATCTCAAGAAAGCTTTTGATACTGTTGACCATCAACTGCTGTGTAAACAACTTGAACTTTATGATATTCGAGGAAATGCGTATGATTGGACTAGTAGTTACTTGAACACTCGTAGCCAATTTGTAAACATTGACGGCTACAGCTCTAAGTGATTATCTTAGTGGAGTTCCACAAAGGTCAATACATGGTCCGAAGTTGTTTATTCTCTATATCACTGACATGTGCAATGTCTCTAAACTGGTAAAATGTTTCTTATTTGCTGATGTCACAAACATCCTCTGTTCAGCCAATGATATAAAACAGCTTGTAAATATTGTATGCAACGAACTATATAAATTGCAATTAAGGATAAGGATAGTTTTATTTGTCCCAACAGCAGAAACACATAGATAACAAATTACATTGAGAGACAATATAACTTATACATATATATATATATATATATGATATATATATATATATATATATATATATATATATATATATATATATATATATATATATATATACTGAACTGTACAATATACAATAACAATTAATAAATAATCAACAAAGAAATACATTATGTAACATCAAAAAAAGAAAGACAAACATATTAGCTGTGGGACAAGGAGCCATACACATTAAAAATAACATATTCTTTATGTATATATTCCTACATTAAAAAAGTACACGCATAATCAATTTAAGTGTGTGATGATGTGTTGTGTTTATGTGTTTTATGTGCCGTGTTCACCTGTACACTGGAGCGTGTGTGTAAGTATATAAATTGAAAAGTTGAATTGTATTTGCATGAACTGTGCTACATTCATTCGTAATTTATTTAATATAGTTGGCACGTACAGAAATTTAGAATAGTGCATGTGACGTTATATTTGAACAGCATGTAGTGTTTGGCATAACTTGAGAAGCCTTACAAACTATGAGTCACTATCTTGTCTATACCTGAAACAGGGATATTGTTTATAACATGTGACAAGTTGTATTTAAGGATTTTTTTAGCAAATTCATGTTTAGTTCTGGAAGTTTGTAGATCAGTTGTTATCCGAGTGTTATAGTTGTGTTTGCTGGCATTTGGGGTTATCTGCAAATTTAATAACTAGACAGGTAGATTTTGATGTCTATATTTATAATAAAATTTAAGTTCTTGTAATTTTAGTCTTTTACGTTTAGTGTGTTGAGTTTTTTAAAAGTGGTTCTGTATGTGAATTGTATTTGCTTAATGTTAAAATTCGTACTGCTCTCTTTTGTATCTTCACTAATCTGTTTCCTTGATATCCCCATTAGTGGGGCGGCTATGTGCTATGATAAATTTGCACAGATGTTGGTTAATATTTATTACAATTTTTCAGACGGGTGGCCAAGAAAAAGTTCGCCCGGAACGACCTAATTTGCATAAATCCAAGATGGCGACCACCGAAAATTACCCCCTGTCTGAAATGTGCATATCTCTGCATCTACTTGGCTGATTAAGTTGGTCAAGGTCTGTCAAAATCATATTTTTTTAGCCATTTTACCATGTTTTTTGCATTTATCTTTTGGAACGTACTATATTAAATGCTTGGATAGCCAATGGAATTGATTTCACAACCTTCATGGATCACGATCAAGGCCAAGGTCAAATGAATAACGCGTCTTTATTAAATCCATATCACACGGCTGATACATAAATTACCTTGTCTCTCTATGTTATCTGTGGGTATAATGCATATTCAAAGTTACACATTACGCACAACTCCAGTCTAACAAATGGCAGAATATGTGTACCTCTGGTTATATTGGCCTATTGTTGAGCTGGCATTCCTCTTTACACCCGAGACATAGTGAAGTGTATAGCAAACCAGCCTTAACACACTTGCATCGACCAGCACAGCCTTTCACACAGCCACATCGGATGAGACCCCTGCACGCCTCACTAGCAATTGGGAGGGAAGGCCATAGTGGCATCCACTTTCCAGACTCCTTAGTCCATCCCCATTCAACAGGGGATACTTCCATCAGTCATGGTTCGTGAACATGGCCCCAGATGTAACCTCCCTCTAGTGCTGCCCGCCTGGCGTGCTGTTCGAGAGCATGGCCCCAGATGTAACCTCCCTGTAGTGCTGCCCGCCTGGCGTGCTGTTCGAGAGCATGGCCCCAGATGTAACCTCCCTCTAGTGCTGCCCGCCTGGCGTGCTGTTCGAGAGCATGGCCCCAGATGTAACCTCCCTGTAGTGCTGGCCGCCTGGCGTGCTGTTCGAGAGCATGGCCCCAGATGTAACCTCCCTGTAGTGCTGCCCGCCTGGCGTGCTGTTCGAGAGCATGGCCCCAGATGTAACCTCCCTCTAGTGCTGGCCGCCTGGCGTGCTGTTCGAGAGCATGGCCCCAGATGTAACCTCCCTGTAGTGCTGCCCGCCTGGCGTGCTGTTCGAGAGCATGGCCCCAGATGTAACCTCCCTGTAGTGCTGGCCGCCTGGCGTGCTGTTCGAGAGCATGGCCCCAGATGTAACCTCTCTCTAGTGCTGGCCGCCTGGCGTGCTGTTCGAGAGCATGGTCCCAGATGTAACCTCCCTCTAGTGCTGGCCGCCTGGCGTGCTGTTAGAGAGCATGGCCCCAGATGTAACCTCCCTCTAGTGCTGGCCGCCTGGCGTGCTGTTCGAGAGCATGGCCCCAGATGTAACCTCCCTGTTGTGCTGCCCGCCTGGCGTGCTGTTCGAGAGCATGGCCCCAGATGTAACCTCCCTCTAGTGCTGGCCGCCTGGCGTGCTGTTCGAGAGCATGGCCCCAGATGTAACCTCCCTGTAGTGCTGCCCGCCTGGCGTGCTGTTAAAGAGCAGCTGCAGTGGGGGAATGTTCTGGTGCGTGCGCCCCTTTACGCTGAAAAGGTGCTTTCGAACCTCATTGACACTGTTTGATTCGCTCGTGCGGTCATACAGTAGGACCGTGAAGCGTTCTAGGCACTGAAGGATGTCTTCGTTGATTTCAGACGGTCTTTCAGAAGGCTTGGGTTACCTCACCGAATGCACACCAGGTGCTCCAAGTCGTCGTTTTCCCGATAGAATGAAATGCTGATACTGTGTCCCATGCGGTATACGCATGGAACACTGGCAAGGAGATATACTTCTGTCTGCCGATGGCTGCTGATATGTAATATATGGGGAGGTTGCGATGATCTTTCCCAGTGCCATAGGACACACACAGCTCAGACGGATTTCATTTGGACACTGCCGCCACACCCACGACAACTACATCGGAATCAACTGTTCTAATCATGAACTTCTCACAGCCTTCCGAGACCTCATCAGCAAGATGCACCATTAGCCTCGAATCGGCCTCTTCATGGTTGCACGGAGAGAAACTACTTGTGTCCTCGCGCTCTGGGACACATACAACGCTGTCTTCTGAGCTCACGATCAACTGCTTTTTAGGAGGAACAATCAGTGACTTGGAGTCCTCAGCAAGAAGGCTGAAAAGCTCTTGTCTGCATCGTTGAGAAAGAGAGGCCAGTTTTTTGGCAACATATTATTTAGGAACAGCTTTTCCTCGTGTCTTTCTTGTCTCTTCTTTCACACTGTCTTCTTTGTAGACATCGAATACTATATCCACACATAGGTGGTGATCACGCACCCGGCGGATATGAGGGAAGAAAGTGCCACGCACGTAGTCAGCAAACGTTTTTCCTTTATCCGGTGGCAGGTAATGAACAATCGCTGCTCCATCTCGACATTTGGACTCCGGAGTTTGCTGTCTTCTCAAGAAGTGTGACAAGGTCGCTTTTTGTGTTTGACCGGAGATTGCTGTTTTCTGAGAGAGACGGGGGATAGATCTGGTTTTCGAGTGAGAAGAATTCGTCTGAACTCCCGCCACGTACTTCACTAGTCACATATAATTGGGCTAGTGTTGAAGAGGTGTCTTGGAGTGCCTTCTCCTGTGGCGTTTTTATTTGTCTGGTGGTAGTAGGGACCATGAGATCTAGTCTGTTTTCTCGACTGGCTTGAATACGGATTTGGTGTGTGTCACCAGACGTTCGTTGACATATGACTCGTACTGCTCCAAGCCTGTTTCTTGCAGTCTCTCTGTACAGAGAACTGCTGCTTCTGGAAGGATCTCCATTGTGTGTAAGCGGAAAAGAACCTTGCCGTAGTCTGCAAAGGGATTGCACATGGCAGTTATCACTTGCTCCAATGACTTAACATCTTTGATGAACTTTTTTTGGAACGCTTTTGTTTGTTCATGGTGTCTCTACGGGGCTGCTTGCTCTGCAGCACTGGTGCTGTCCACGGTAGCCTCGAAGTCAGTAATGACACGTGCAACTTCAGGTGAAGCAAGAGATCACCGCTTGAGTGCCTCGGCATCATGTGTCTGACCGATTACACCACCATCTCCCTTGAATGTTACATTGTTCTGCTCGTGAGCGTGATAAACCGCCATGTTCGAAAACAGCCGCCCAGTTTTGTTGAGTGTGAAGTGCCCGTTCTGAAACTCAGCTGCTATCTGAGGATGTAGCTCGGATAGTGTGACCATGTCGCGGATGTGGTAGCCATATATCATAGTGGGTTTGGTTGAGCATCATGAACCAGGGAGCAAGACCGGTCAGGCTTGATTTGTAAAGGCCGAACGCGTGTACACAAAGATAAGGAGCTCAAGGTGAAGAACATGATGCATGTACTGAAACTGTGAATTTAATGCCGACATCTTAGCAGTCCAGGTGTCAATGTCATCCGGCGTATCATCGGGCACAAATGACACTCGATATTCAGTGTACTGCTTCATCATGATGGCACAGAGAACGACAGCAGTAACTTCGTGGGCATAGCGAGTTCGCTTGATGTGTATAGCAGTGAGACAGGACACAGCGACCCCAGATGTGAAGATTGCAGCCTCGGTAAGCGCCTCGACCCACCCACTCCCTTCCAGGAGATTGCCAGGCAGAGTAAGCGCAGCCTTCTCGACATGCAAGCACCCCATCAGCAGCACATACTTGTCCTCGCCGTGAGTCTCGGGAAATGCCCACTGTACAGTTTTCGCAATAGCGTACAGAGGTTGGTCAAGGGTAATGACCGGGATCTGGCCTGGGTTCAGATGCTTCACCGCTGCATTGATGACGCTCATCGCGTGCTTGATCATTGCGTGAGAGTTTGACGATTCAGTGAACAGCGGGAGTATTGCAGTTTTCATGGTTTCTTGTATGCCTTCTTGCCGATTGGCATGGAAAGCAGCCCACGAGATGCCACTATCCTTTGTAGTTGGGTGATAGGCGGCACTGCAAGCTGCTGCGGTGTCTGCGAGCCACTGACTTTCCATCTGCAATTCTTCATATAGCACGGACTTCGATAGATGTGTAGTACTCTGGAAGATCCAGAGAATATGTGTGTTCAGCACTATTCATATCCGGGTGTGGTCCTTCAATCATGCCTGCATAGTTACGACAGATGCATTGGAACAGTGGAACAGCTGTACCATGGAGATTTGGCTGTAGTAGAGCTCGAGTTGATGTCAGTGTTATCAATGGCTGTCAGAACAAACAGGAGATGGTACAAAGGAGGGACAACAACACCAATGCCAATATATCTCTTACAAACCTGACTGTAAAGACACTTACGTATGTCCATAACTCGGTCATAACAGACAGATAAACGCAGTGCATACATTGCATCCACCACCTCTTTCTTTCCTGTAGTAGCATGCAATTTCAGACCGACATATACAGGCAGTTTCGCGATCACGATCACGATCAACTGGGATATCGAGACTACCTGTTGAGTAGTGTCACACCCACCATCCTCACTCTCCCTATTCTGTATATTGTTGTACATTAAACTATTGGGTACACATATGGTTTGGCAATCAGCTGCAAACTTTCCATTAAATGACTGACCATGATGAAACATATCCCGTCTGAGGATATTAGCTGCCTTAAGCAATGCAATGACCTCGTCATCCTCTTGTTAATTGTTATCCAGTTTATCAAATATAAGCGCACTGATCTGAACATTCCTTGAATTTGGTGCTATGCACATATGTATCAGACGCACCCAGCTTCGTCAAGCGGTGTTTCAACAGCAGAGCGAGATCAGATAATTTGAAGGGTGGACACTCAAGACCCCCCGACCATCTTCAATGTAGTCAAGCAGCTCAGCAAAGGCCAAGCTGTACCACAATTAATGACACGATTCTGAATGACCATGGTCCTTTCTCAACCTTGCCTTTGCTTCATTGAACAAGTTCAAAACACACCGGTCGTGGTACTTCGCTTCTTGGGCTATCAGATCCGCAGCACTCAACCTCGTGATTAGTTGGTCATCCTCTAGTACTTTAGCGTATTCCCTCAGTCGACTGTCCAGCTGTTTCGTCATCACCTGTCTCAGTGGATTTTCTGCATTTGTTTCAGTTGTGCAATAAAAAAAATGCTTAGTTGAAAATGGCTCAAACTTACTGTGTGTGTATTTAGGGTCTGGGGCACAGTGTGTCGGGGCCGAGGCACGAAGCTTCTTGGTGGCCTGATGCAGTCTTTTGATCTTCGATTTCTTTATCATTGCTTTCCATGACGGATGCCACTTTGCCCTATGATGTCAATGATACACCGTCTCCTTCATCAAGGGCGTCTACATTCAGGCTTTGAAATGGCAGTGGAGCCAGATCAACGTAATGTTTGAGATTGTCAGCAAACACACCATAGTCGTTTTCAATATTGTCACATTTTTAGTTATTTGCTGGGCAACGTAACTCCTCTCCACCTCGGTCATCTTGACACAATATGCATTTCGACCGATCCATGATGAATCAATATTGGATCCTTATTGAAAGAGTGGCACACGTGCAAGTTGTCACGTAGAGGTGGGCGTCTGCCTCACATTTTCCTAAACAAGAAAAAAACATTCATTACCGTAGTAAGTTCCACATCTCAATATTCCATGTAAAAACAGGTATATGCAAACAAACATGGTAAAATGGCTAAAAAATTATTATTTTGATAGTTTACCTTGACCCTTATCCATGAATTTGACCTCTGAAGGTCATGAACCAAATTCCGTTCGATTGGTCATCCAAAGAACTATCAAGATAGATCCCAAGTGTGTCTTAATCAGCCAAGTAGATGCAGATATATGCACATTTCAGACAGGGGGATAATTTTCGGTGGTCGCCATCTTTGATTTATGCAAATGAGGTCGTTCCGGGCGTACTTTTTCTTGGCCACCCGTCTGAAAAAATTGTCGAGGAAAAGTCGAGGAAAGTCTAAACTATCGATAAGTGTTGGTATCATGTACTGATGCAGCAAAGTACAGTACTTGACCACTATAGTATGTATATGTTATATTCCACTTTTTTTGCCAGATTTATTGTATTGTGTGGAAATATGGGGAAATAAGTATTCTTCAAATTTGCATTGTATAAATATGTTACAAGAGAGGGTAATACGGCTTATGTACAACGCACAGCGATGCGACCAAACAACTCTACTGTTTTACAAAGCACGCATTTTACCGATTTTGTACAATTTAGGACACTACTATTTGTGAGTAAAGTTCATAAAAATGAATTGCCGTCGAATAGTCAAAGGTTATTTGTTGAGTATGATAATAAACACTGCACGCGAAAACAAAATCAGTTTTTACGAAACCGTGCATCAACTAATAGAAAGTATATGTCATTAATTATCTACGGAACCAAACTGTGGAATTCGTTGAATGTCAGTTTCATCAACAAAACTTAAGTAATGCTAGCCACGTCTGTATCATCTATGAAATTAACAACACGTGTAAAAGCTAAAGGAGTAACATGACATTATAAGTATTCTTACTTCATTATTCCTCCTTTCGAGCATTTCACCAATATTCGTTGTATATTTAATATGTACATCTAATTTGTTTGATCTGTTTGAATAAATGCTTTTGATTTGATAGTAGCATTTCAAGCTGCTTTTCAGGCGAGTACGTTACCTCAAAATCGGAAATGTCGGAATTTTGGCAGTGAGATGGTACATTATGAGGCGGGTTTGAAGGGGGATTTTGGCTGTGACGTTTGCGACCGGAATAAAGAAGTTATGAGTACGTTGTTTTGACCAAACTTGTTCTGCACGTTGATATCATGCCAGTTGCCAGTATACACCATGGATTTGTCGGACGTTTAATGAGTATAATTTTTCCTGCAATCACGTAAACCTTTAACATGGCCATTGTTTGACTCCTATTGTATGATTACCGTAGTTGAACCCCGCGGTGGTCCGGTCCATTTCTAACATTGATCAGAACACACTAGAACACCTTAATGCTACATTTAACTATTGGTTCGAAAAATCATCAATTCCGGATATATTGAAGCGAATGCAGTAATCATCGCTGCCCCGTAGGCCATTGCTAATAGTTCACCTGAGCTATTGCTCATCTTATCCCGAACAGCACGTCCGATAAAGCTTAGGACATGTCAATATTAAGTGCAATCTCGACTTAGTGTTAAATTAGCTTCATTTGATTAGGTTGGCAATCAAATTAACATCGTTATTGTGACGTTTTACCTCCTATGCCGTTTATCGTCTAACATCACCATCTCTAGTACGAACGGAGATCAAGAAGTCAAGGGCGTTCGAACAGGGTCTTAGTTTCTAGCTAGACTGCTAGACAAAACGAACAAGCAAAGGATTGTAGGACAAGTTTAAGTGGTCCCCTAAAAATGAACGAATGCCGTTGAATGAATGAATAACTTTATTTTGGCTACACATACATTTTAAGATATTTACAATATGATATGAGTCACAGAATATACAAATAGCGGAGCAACCAAGGAGATCCTCTAGAAACCCCGCGGGGCTTATGACGAGGACCACCCAGAAATAAATCAACATAATTATTTTGTTTCCTTAGGCTTAAGCCAAAAACATATACTAAGCAACATTATTGCAAGTGAAATACTATATAATGTAAAAAAAAAATGCTTAAATATGTACATACAAATTGTAATTAGAATTTTATAAACAAATACTACACTAATAACCGAACTAATTATTGCACATGAATACGTTACAATGTGAACATGAACACATTAAGTATTGCAGGAACCATGAATACATTAAATACTACACGAACATCAATTCATGTTTTCTGCCATGTTAAAATAAAGGTAGATGAAGAGTATATGTTTTACAAATACAAACTGAGTCTTAAAAATGTTGCTTAAATATCAACATATAATTTGTACTTTGAATTATATGAACAAATAATACACTAACTACACAAGTGTCATGTATTCATTAAATGTGAGCATGAATACATTAAGTAATACATGATCCTGACTACATTAAATATTACATAAGCATGAAACACATGGTCTTCTCCACCATGTGAAAATAAATGTAGATATAGAGTACATTTTGTACAAATACAAAGCTTCTTATTTGCAGTGTTTACTGTAAAGGCATTGATATTTAGAGAGTAACAGCTCTTTCAGTTTATTTTTCAATTGGTTAATGGACACAAGCTGTTTTAATTTACTAGGTAATGCATTCCAGAATACTGGTCCTGAATAATAATTTTTACATTTCCTGCTGTTTGTTCTTATGTTTTGGATATAATAGCCATTTTGGTTTCTTAGGTTATGTTTGTGGATAATTTGTATTCTCGTAAGCATTGATGACATAGAATCTGGGAGTTTGTTATTTGCTGCTTTATACATAAAAATACCTAGTTGATGTTTATATAGATCATCCAATTTGAGTAGTTTTAACTTTGAGAATAGAGGATCAGTGTGTGCGATGTAATGAGAATTTGTGATTATCCTAATAGCTTTCTACTGTAGTATTCTTAGTTTGTTTAAGTTTGTACAATATGAATTTTCCCACAATAGAGTGCAATATTGTAAATGTGATAAGATCAATGGACAATAAATAGTTCTCATTATATACATAGGGAGAAAATGTTTTAATTTGTTAAGCATTCCCACATTCCGTGCTACTTGTTTTGATAGGTTGTCAATATGTGTTGTCCAACTTAAGTGCTCATCTATAAATATCCCTAGGAATTTGGAGAATTTGACATGCTTTATTTTGTTTCCATCTACTTGTATTAAGGCACTGTTTATATTGTATTTTTTTCCTTTTGGTGTGAATGTAATGAAATTTGACTTTTTGGTATTTAGGGAAAGTTTGTTGGTATGGAACCATGTTGAGTTTTTTTTTATTTCTATGTTTACCTCTTCGATGAGTGTGTTGAAACATGTATGAGCATGAAAGAGACTTGTGTCATCTGCAAACAGTATAGGATTTAGGATATCTGATACATTTTCAATATAATTTATATATAAAATAAAGAGTAATGGGCCTAATATAGATCCTTGTGGAACTCCACATGTAATTGTCATATATTTTGAGTCTGCTTTGTTATACGATACATACTGTCTTGTGTTATTAAGATAGCTTTTAAATCAGTCGCAGGCATTACTCTTATACCGTAGCATTGAAGTTTATTTATTAAAATGTTATGATCTATTGTATCGAAAGCGTTGGAGAGATCAAGAAAAACACCTATATTATATTATATTATATTATACTTTTTATGGTCCATGTTACGTTGGCTTCGCTTGTTGACTAATGTACATACAGTAGCGTTTTACATTACGTAAATAAACATAAAAAAGTAACACCGTTCTAATACCAAGTTCTGGATTCCCTCCTGTGGGAACAGGCGCGAATACAGGTGAAATTGTGTGCCACAATCATGTATGTAAAAAAAAAGCACCGACCGAATTATTTAATAGCGTTGATCTTTGAAGCTCGTTAGCGTCAAACTAAGAAACATTGTTACCCGTGAAAATGTTCACACACACACATATATATATATATATATATATATATATATATATATATATATATATATATATATATATATATATATATATATATATATATATATATACATACATACATAATTTACGATTTTCTTCAACCAATCATGTCCATCTAAATCTAAATCATATAAATTGAGAGAAGTCATCATTATCAGTTTTCCACGTCTCTTGAAAACATACTACGCTAAATTTTAAATTTATACTACGTAGGTCATCTACGAATATTTCAATTTCATTCAACTTTGCATTTATATTATTTGCAAAATTGACCGCGAGTTAATAAACCACGGATAATCATGTTACTCATATCAGGTGACCGGCGATCAGGTTATTTCCACTGTTAATCGGGGGTCTTTAACGCCAAATAAGTCATCATTGGGTTGTAATTTGACCAGACATTGGTTTAATGAGGACATCTGCGATATAATACACAACACCGCTGTATCACAACCACCACTTCCCATATTGATGCGTTATTAGAAAGTTTCGAAACGGAAACTTCATATGATCTTGCTATGCTACTAGCTGGATTATCTCGCGTTGTACAGGAAAAAAACGCAAGAGCAAGATAAGGTGAAGTCGCACTACTAGATTGAAACGTCATTCATATTCCTGTACACAGCTTTATCGCTAACATATACATCGATTGAGTCTCAACACAATCCCAAGAATGTCACTGTCACAGATGATTTTCTATCAGCTGTCACTATATAGCCACGAAATAAATTTTTATGTAATTAACGAACTCGAACGGGAGTCTTCAGTCGATTTACTATACATACCCTTCTGGGGATAACATGGGAGTTTGTGGCGTGCACGTAGAATATATATATAAACGTGAAACATTATTTTAACACTAAAACGGTGCAACAAATATTTGTGGCTAAAACTAGATTCCAGATGAGGGGGGGGACTGAAGGAGCTAGATAGACTGCTCACAGCCAGTTGAAAGGGATGTCTTTATACAAGGAAGTCTTATTATTAAATGACATGCTCTTATGTGAGATGTGGTGTTATTGTGTAGCGAGATCACCTCTGCTATGTTATGTAGGTCATTACTGTACACGGTGTGCTCGATTATATGCGCAATTACATGTGCGATTAAACGTCGTGTCAAATTGTTATATTGAATTAGGCAGTTACACCACATATTCAACTAACGGCACGCCTGCTTTGGACTATGTGACATGTCTGACAGGGAGAGTGTCATTCGACGCATTGTCGCCGGCAGTGTCACATTAAGTCACTGTCATGATGATGACAACAGTCGCAGTACTGTTGTTCTTGGTAGCATTTGCTGTGACGTTCGTGTGGAGTGATCCGCAGCGACCGACAACAGAGAAAACCTCACCCTATGACTGGGAACAAGATCTCATGCCCACTGTGGCAGGAAATGCGCAACACGCTGATGAAAACGCAGCCGACACCATCACAGAAGTAAGAAAATCCAGCGGAAATTCGCCTCACGTGACCAATAACGTATTGGAAACCACGAGCAAATGTCTTGCAAGAAATAGCAGCGAAACTGCGAGTGGAAATGCTTCGGAAGAAATCTGCCCCGGAAGCGCAGATGATATTGCCAATGTTCAAAGTGTTGATTCGTATATGGCTTTCGTTATCGGCGTGGGAATCAACAGATACGTTCTGCCAGTGATAATAGTTGTCGGGTCATTCGGGAACATCATATCGATACTCGTGATGTTCCAGCGTCAAAACCGCCACAGGTCGCTAAGTATCTACCTTGGAAATCTCGCCATATCGGACAACTGTGTACTATTCGCGGCCGGGTACTACTGGGTGGCTGCTGAACTCCAAGGTAGAACATTTGTCGACGTCGAGTGTAAGATCCTCTCCTGGATAGTAGAAACGTTTCAACAGAACGGAGTCCTGCTCATCCTCAGCGTCACGCTCGACCGTCTCGTCGCCGTCCGATTCCCGCTCGAGGCCGCCGCTTGGTGTCGCTCCAGGCGGGCTAAGATCGTCAGTGTATCTGTCTTCGCTGTCGTGTCGGTTTACAACATTCCACACCTGGTGTTTAGCCACGCCGATAAATATCTCATGTGTATGTTGTGTAGTTTCGACAACATCCTCTGTGTTATACATATTTCGGTGACGGGTTTTATTACGTTTGTCTTACCGTTTATCTTGCTACTTGCGATGAACACTATAATCATTAGTGCTTTACGCCGTTCATTGAAGTACCAGTCCAATATTTGCGCTGACTGCTCCTTCTACGCATCATCATATAGCCATAATGAAAGTACTGAAATTAGCTTTCGAAGTTCCGTTTCTTCTGCATCGAGAGATTGCAACCAGATTCAGCTGTCACCGAAAAATCGCAATCTCATTGCAATGCTTCTTCTTGTCAACTTTATGTTCCTACTTCTCAAAGCGCCGAGATTCATCCGCTTTATCGTTTTCGCAACGGTTCAGTTCGAACCGACCCCAGAGCGCATAGCTCTTAACACCCTCGCTTGGCATGTAACCAACAAGTTGTATTTCACCAGCAACGCCTGCAACTTCTTTCTCTACTGCGTCAGCGGCTCAAAGTTCCGCCGAGATTTCAAAGCGCTGTTTCACGAGAATGTGTGCCGATGCTGCTGCTGCATGAAAACAACAGACACGCATTGAATGGTCTCACAACGGAAAGTACAGCAACGAACTGGATTTAGAAACTTTATCAGGAATTGTGTGGCATAAATAGAATCACTGGCCAGCGATACAACAACGACAAGTCCGTAATTAATATGCGTTGACGAAGGGAGCGTGCATATATTTCAACAGCAACATGACCAGTGGTTTCACCCAAGATGACAGCAGCTTATCGAAGGTAGACTGTTTTCTGCTTCGTATATATTGGCGAATTATGAATTAACGTAATTAATTGCCTATGATAGCTTGTTTACAAGAGTGTAAAATTCAGACAATATATTATTGGCTTTTTGAATTTGCGACGTAACGCTGTTAGTTATAATAATGTGTGGCGACGCCTTGCCTTATACGACGTAACTGTGAACAATCGAAGAAAAGACTCATGACGTTGTCAATAACTGCACGTATTTGTTCGCATAAACAGTTCTGTGTAATAACTACCAGGGTAATTAAATTGTTCGGGCAATGGGTAATGGCGGAGTGAATTTCGATAAATAAAACTGAGGTGACCCGACCGTGCGGTCGTAGGTGAACCCCTGAAATTGCGTGGCGCTTAGTATTATTTCTTAATATATATGTATATGGATGTGTGGAGACGTCCTGGTATCAACGTTACTGGGATGAGAACCAATGTGTGCTTTGAACAAACACAGGAAATAGCTTCACTAAAGACCATTATTTGTTGATGCATATGTACAAAATGCAAGCGCTGCAGGCAGATCAATGAAGCACTCATTTCCTTAATTTCACACCAATATAAAGAATTCTCCTCGAAGTGAACTAGCATCCAAAAGTAAGCGCTGCAGGCAGAACAATTGTGCCTTCATTTGCCTCGGTTTCACAGCGTTATAAATATTTTCTCCTCGCAATGAACTTGTATCAACAGGGAATATAGCAACATGCTAACCAAGATTACCATATCGATTTGTTTAATCCCTGGATAAACTCCATTGACAACGGTTTGGTTAAACGTATGTCACCATAAAATTGCTGAACGTGCTTATGATTGCATCAGTTACTTTGAGGGAACATTAAAAGTTATTTTTACAGAGGCGCACACAACGCCTGACAATATATCAGTTCAAAGAAGCAAAATCCAGATGATAAAAGGGAACCTATACCGCCATCTGGCGTATAGTTTGTGTCACATTTTGAAACTTTCCTAAATACATATAATTTTTTAAAAACCTTCAACTACCTACAGGTCGCTCGGAAGTATGCGCTAGCTATCCACACCAAAACCTTTGTATAATGATAATTCCTCTCATTCCTCTTATAGCTTCCCCGGAGAGGAGGGTGGTAGCCCTTTGTGTCAATACCACCAAGCATTATAAAGAGCTTAACGTCAGTAATAAGTTTTAATATTAATCAGATACCACTTGGTAGATTATCTTCGTAAACATGAATTCAAAAAAAATTACGTCATGTGTAACAAATCTAATATTGTTTCGTCAATAAATGACTGATTGACTGAGTATACAAACGATCACCATCGTGTATTATCTATGTATATTTTCAAAAGTTACGTAAACACGATCTTAAATGATAGAGATGGGTGAGAAACGATATCCGCAGCCAGCCAAGTTATTGCTCGTCGTATTGGGACTTGAACGTCACACGCAGGTGATACGTGGCTCGTCATATGAGTTGTACTACATTAATGGAACTAGTCCAGTAAAAAATCGCGCAAAATTCCCATTACAACCTAATGAGTTCGATTGTTTATGTCAGACATCGTTCGGATGGCAATAAACACAACTGTTCTCGTTGGTAACGTATGTTATTTGTGATTAATTGGTTAACTTGTATTGACACTCGTTTGTTTTTGCATATGTGATAGATGTCATGGCATCAAAGCGTCCTTTTCTGATTGCTCAGCTGCTCCGGGAGTACTTTTTCTGTGATTAACCTTTATGAAATTTTCCAACGCAAAGATATTTTCCTTTTTAATAAACAAATTATACCAGACTGTTATTCAACCACTGCCTGTCGTCTTACAATATTCAGTGCCACTGTCCAGCTGTTTCCTATTCGTAAGCAAGACGTTCAAAATGTTTAAATTGGGAACACATGTTTGGCTGTTATATTTGGAAATGGCTTACCAAAGCTGTTGTGTCGGACGAATTCACTTCACTGTGAAATGTACAATATCTCCTCCATAGCGGACGTTTTTGTGTGTAGATATTTCGTCTTGGCCACGTGCGATGCTAGTCCTTCTGCCCGTGACTCATGTTGTTCAGAAATTACGTCCACAGCAGGTTAGTCATTGTGTGGGGTATGTTACTTCCCTTGAAATAGACACCAGGTAAAAGGGATACTGGCAAAATGGGATTAAAGAAGTTGCTTAAACTTCGAAACAGCTGTATGGTGAACTCGAATCCCGGTCCACACGATTGACAGTCCGGCGCTGTAACAGGCGGGACAGCGTCCCATCCATTTATTTATTACATGTCGTGTTAACCAAACCAGGCCGCAGACTGACGCTTCAATGCAGCCAATCCCAGCCCAAAATAGCAGCGTATACCATATATTCAAGTGGCGCGTTCTGGTGGATAGTTTAGAGAACACTTTGAATACCGTGCCTGAATGTATTTGGCCTCACGTTTACCGTATCTGATCAAATAACTGCGGGACCAGTATCTTTAAAAAAAACGGCTCAGGTAAAAAAGGTAACATAGCATTGTTGGTTTAGGCTGTATTGTTCAGTCTCACTCACTCACTCACTCACTCACTCACTCACTCACTCACTCACTCACTCACTCACTCACTCATTCACTCACTCACTCAATTAATCACTCACCAGGTCTGGGGTGAATTCAAAAATGAATTTTAATTATTACATTCCTTAATTTGAATTGAAAGATTTTGAGTAACTTGAATTGGAATTGAAATTTAAATATTTGGAGTAAGTTGAATTGGAATTGGAATTGGAAGAAAATGAATTGAACCTCATTTCTAGTGCTGGTGCGATCTGATTTTATTTCCAATGTGATCCTCAATCGAACCCTAGAATTGTATATAAATTCAAAGTCTGTGTAGCAGCTAAACATACATTTGTAAACCATGTGAAGATCTGAGGTGAGAACATTTGTCCAAATGTGAACAAAGGGTCTGCCATGTGGCAATTGGAAAAAACTCAGAAGTTCTGCTCAAATTAAACTATGGTGTGGTGTGATGAGCTTACTTTGAATTCAATACAGGTTGTAGCTAAGATAATATTTGTTGTCTACCTGCACATATCTGAAATTTATCAGAAATATTATCTATTACTTTAGGATCTATTACTATTACTTTTGAAAAAAGTTCCTCTAATACTTTTGAAAAACGTTCCTCTATTACAGAAAAAACGTCTATTACAATTACATATTATTATTATCCGATGCGTTTGCTTTGGAAAAATTCCCATAGAATTAATTAAGAATTTGAATTGAATTGCAATTGAATTTGAATTGAATTGGAATCGAAAGATTTGAGCTGGAATTTGAATTTTAAATGAATTGAATTGCAAGTGATTAAATTTAATTGAAAGAAATTTGAATTTGAATTGGAAGTGGAATTGGGGTCGAACACTGGTGGCTCCACCCATCTGTCTTCAGACATATATATCCCTAAGATTCGAAACAGCAACAGGTGGACACGTGTGGGTCATTCAGCGTTTGAAATAAACATTTAGAATACGGGACATAAAATATGCATTTTTTAAATGCCATTGTTTACGTTAATATAAAACCTGTATGGACAGACCGATAACTACAATGAGAAACATTAGGAACGATCGCTTCAGGTTTGGGTTTAAATGCGAGACGGTGCAAGATCGCAACATTTCCGTTGTAGGTGTATGCAATCTGTTTTCACTCACACCCGGGGTGAATGATGGTTGTACCCGTTTCGCCAGACGTGTCGTCACATGTTGTTCGTCTGGTGTAGGGATCTCCTGTGTGCGAGCCTCAGCGTGACATGTCGTGATGACCCTGGTGTCTGCAGTGTAGCATTTCTAAACGCTTGGCCCTTGGAATCACGATGCGTTCGTCACAGAGTAG
This sequence comes from Lamellibrachia columna, assembly GCA_963662155.1. Taxonomy (NCBI): domain Eukaryota; kingdom Metazoa; phylum Annelida; class Polychaeta; order Sabellida; family Siboglinidae; genus Lamellibrachia; species Lamellibrachia columna. Next base: position 36,256,704 of record OY759274.1, read on the forward strand.
GACATCATCGACTTCTGCGAGGTGGCCCCTGTTCTTCCAATATGGCCGTAGCAGCGGCGCGTGTGGCGTGTAGGCCGGCTTGCTGTAAGTGTTGTAGAACTGCTCTGACACGCCTGTCGTGCTTTGGCTTGTCCATGCCATGAATCCGGTTATCGTCCATGTGGCAGATTACTCCGTCTTGGCCTTCCAGAATGGTTGCCACGAAGCGTTGGAAAAACTCACTTGCTGAACTGATGCCAAATGGAAGTCTGTTGAAACAGAATAGCCCAATAGGTGTGAGAAGCTTGGACTCATCATCCTGAGAAAGTTAAAAAAATCCACTGTTGGCGTCGAGCTTAGTGAATATCTTGCTTGTTCCCAGTTTGGCGAGACTCTCATCAACATGATGCATGGGGTGTATATCACGTAGAACAGCTCGGTTTAGCTGTGTGAGAGCGACACATATGCGAAGTGAAGATCCTGATGGCTTGGGAACGATAACAAGTCCTAAACACCAATATGTTGGATTTGTGACTTCATCTCCTCAAATTCTACTTCCACTTTCGGCAGTAGAGGATGTGGAATCTTCCTCGGTGCATACAAACACACTGGTCTAGCGTCTGAGCGAAGTGTCGTCGTCCAAAGCCGGCCCATCCTACTCGTTCAACGTCCGACTCGTTCAACATCTACGAGTAAAACATCAACAATGGAGTATGAATGCGCGGATCCGAGCGTGACGAGTGTCCAAGCTGAACCGAACACTTGCCAAACCAGATCCGGTAGAGTCATCACAAAACCACAGAGACTTGATTTGTGATTGAACTGACACTCGCGTGTATAGGCTGCGTGGAGAACTACACGTTTGTGTTTGAACACACACAATGAGAACTTTGTGTTAGTATTAATTCAACATGTGTGGATATCAGTGAGACATGTCCGATAATCTGGATCTGTAGCACTACATCTAATCTACATTATTGGTTTATAGCTATTCTGTTTAGTACATGTGAACGTTAGCTCAACTGTACTCATTTAGATACAAGTGAGAGTCATGCAACGTGTAAGCACTTTCAGATAAGCATTGTTTACTATCTAGTCAATTGCAAGCACTACCAGCTTGTAGAACGTAGTGTAGCCATACACAGCAATTGTTGGCATAGATTAAGTTGTATAATGTTTCTACGCTCTACTATATAGTGTATAAATGTTTCCGCGTATGTTGCATTTGTTCTTCTCTAAAAGGAGAAAGATGTTACGTTATTATGTAACTAGTCGCTAGATGGCGACGGCGTTGAACATATGGAGTTGGGATTAAAACATGGCTGTCGTATTGAAGACGTGTTTTGTTCTTCGTCATAATTAGCCTTGCGCACTGTCAAACCCTCGATATGACGTGGTCACGAAACATGGTGTATAATCAAACTAAACAAGAGTGACAAGCTACAAGTGTACGAGTTCAAATGAACAAAATACCAAGCCGCTTAGTATAATGAACAAAGCGGTCGTTGAGTAGGAAGAATAAATGGAGAAAAAAGGGGAAAGCGACAGGTGGAAATACTTTAAGTAGAAAATTGAAGAGGAAGTGAAAAAAGAAAGAGAAATACAGCAGCCAAATATTGAGTACCCTCGGCAAACTAAGAGAGTATGTAGATCGGTAAAGAAGCATATTTAGCTTTGGAAAAGGTATGAAAGAACTGGTAGGAACAACGAGTATGACGAAAATAAGAGGGAAAGAAATGAAAACAATAGTATCAGCAAAAAAATCACAAAGAGAATTAAAGACAAGCCAAAGCTTTTCTATAGCTATGTAAGAAAGGAGGACGGTGAAACCACAAGAACTGACCAGGACAGTTCTAGGGAAGTTCTTTGAATCAGTATTTACAAAGAATGATGACGGTGACAATATTTTACCACAATTTGAAAATAGAGTTTCAGAAAACAAGGTTTTAAACGAGATCGCATTTACTGAGCTAGATATATTTATAAAGTTACAGAAGTTAAATGAAGACAAGGCTTGTGGAAAATATTCTGAACATATTTTGAATGGTTTGATGTCATCAGTAGAGCTCCGTAAGGTATTCAGACCTTTTCTCTTTTTAATTTATTTAAATGATATACAAGAGAGAGTAAACAGTAATGTAAAAAAAATTTGCTGATGGCACCACATTATTCAGAACTTTAAAATCAAATCTGAATGTAAAATCTTGCAAGCTGATTTAGATAATTTAAGTAAGTGGAGTAATAAATGGTGCGTAGCATTCAACACAAGTAAATGTAAACATAGGCAGACAATCCAAAATGTCAGTACACCGTAACAACCGAAAATAATAATGTGGTTTTAACGGAAACTGTTCAGGAGATGGATGTGAGAAACAAGTTGTCGCGTCATCTTAGCAAGCTATAGTGGTTCTGCGTTCATTAAAGACAGAATTCATTCACTTTGATAGAGAAACGTTTATAATACATATATTAGACCACATCTACAATATTGTGTACAAGCCAGGTCACCTTGTTATGCTGAATACATTTTAATGCTTGAGAAAATGCAGCGTAGGGCAACCAAACTGGTTATAGGATTGAAGGAATTTACATATAAAGAAAAATTAACACGACTAAAGCGACATAGACTAGAAGAACGGAGATTACGAGGAGATTTAATTGAGCCTTTAAATTGTTAACTGGGAAGGAGAACATAAACACAGATCAGAGTTTTAGCATTAATCTAAATAACCTCAGAGGCCACAATCACTAAAAAAAATTCAATCAATGAAGAATGGCTTAAGATATGGGCGAATTACAAAATGCTAATCAGTAGCTTTGTGCCCACTACTTGTGAGTGTGTAAGTGTAAGTGTAAGTGACTTAATTCACGAACTGTAGAAAAACCCAATCGCTGAATATCACTCCGGGAATAGTTCAAAAATACTGCTTCTGACTAAATGCTAGCAAAAACGGTTTCTTAATATATGTATATAATAAGTCTATGTATAATATATATATATATATATATATATATATATATATATATATATATATATATATATATATATATATATATATATATATATATATATATATATATATTGCATAACCCGCCGGTTATGCAACTGTCGGTTCTGTTCGAATTACTTATTTCGATCACCGATGACAACACATTTCGTATCTGCCTATTATGTTTTTACAACAAGACATGGGACCGCAACATTGACTGGTAAAATTAAATGAAGGTTTATGCTAACACACATGACACGCACGCACGAACAAACGCATGCACGTACGCACGTACACAATCAATCAATCAATCAGTCAATCGAGTACCGTGTTGGCTGTTGTATCATTACTTTAGGGGACGGTTTTTACTCCAGGCGTAGTGCGCCGTTCGTATGTTAATGTCGACGACAACTGAGAGAATGACAGGATTGCCTGTTTTAATAAACAGTGCATGAAGGACAGTCAAAGGTCCTATGTCCATATGGATAACCATAGTAATTCGGTTATTGAATAGAGGTTTCAAGTGCAATGTATTTACATTGTTTTATTTACAAACATGAAGAAAATAAATTGCAGTATCCATCTGTTAAAATAATGATAATCAGAAAAAGATATTAGACTTGGTGCTGCTGCAGCAACTGCAACAAAACATCGATATACAACTTCATTTATGTTAATTGTTAACCATTACAATAACATTTATTAAACAAATATCTAACGCATTTAACTAACATCGTGATACATGGTTCGAAAAATATATAATTATATGCACAGTGTAGAAACACTATGTAGATACAATACGTTTACATCGATCGATATGTGCGTGAGAAGATCCTGCCGTGCGTGTTAGCAGTGGCAGCACAACAACGTTCTAAACAGCTGGTCTTTGTAGCATCCTCTCTTGATAAGTTAAGACACGGTTATGGGGGAAACTAAGTATCATTTGTAAAAAAATTAAACCCGACCGACACTGACGTCCAACAAACTATATATATATATATATATATATATATATATATATATATATATATATATATATATATATATATATATATATATATATATATATATATATATCAACACAAAACGAAAAGTGGAACAACTACTAATGTTACGGTATGATGTTATGTCCCAATGATTAAATTCAACCATATCAATACAATCAACAACAAAGGAAAGGAAAGGCAGGTAGTTGCATACAATCAAACATAACACAATTGAACTCACTACCAAAAATTGCCATCTTCCGGACGAGATAATATGACAGTACGACTGACGGTAAAATGTCAGGATACACATCACTATCACACAAATAACCATCAATGCCTTGGTACACGGTGCTGCCAGTCAATATATTGATGGCTGCTTGAATTTGCGACGTAATACTGAGAGTCATAGTAACGTGTAGCGACACTTTGCCTTGTATGACGTCACTTTAGACAATCGATGAAAAGACATATGACGTAGTCAACAATTGTACGTGATCGTTGCGGACAGTTGTACGTGATAACTACAAAGGGTAATTAGATTGTTTGCAGAAAGGGTACCAGCTGGGCGAATTTCGAAAAATACATACAAAACATCTAGGAGGAATTGCACACACACACGCACACACGCAAACACGCACAAACGCACACACGCACACACGCACACACGCACACACGCACACACGCACACACGCACACACGCACACACGCACACACGCACACACGCACACACGCACACACGCACACACGCACACACGCACACACGCACACACGCACACACGCACACACGCACACACGCACACTCATGGTGGATTGTAATGAGATACCTTTGACAATGCGCTGTAATCAGAATGGAAACCAGTAACCAAGTTGACATTCCAATCACATTCGTATCCTTAGCACAACGTTACATAGATAGTTTCGCATCCGCTACACAGTTTGTATTTCGGTTGTGAGACAACGTCAATATTCAATGACTATTGGTTGTTGTTTTTTTTAAACAATGTCGACACACATTCTCGTAAAACAGCGCTTTGAAATCTCGGCGGAACTTTGTGCCGCTGACGCAGTAGAGAAAGAAGTTGCAGGCGTTGTTGGTGAAATACAACTTGTTGGTTACATGCCAAGCGAGAGTGTTAAGAGCTATGCGCTCTGGGGTCGGCTCGAACTTAACCGCTGCGAAGATGATGATCCGCATGAACCTCGGCGCGTTGAGAAGCAGGAACATGAAGCTGACAAGAAGAAGCATTGCGATGAGATTACGATCTTTCGACGAGAGTTGTTGGTTTTGTCTGCGTGCTTCCCCGCGTTCCGACTGAGAGACCGATGCAACGCTTTGACCGCTCGTGTCAATGTCTTCGCTCTGGTCCGTGGTGGCTGCGTTGCAATCTCTCGACGCAGAAGAAGCGATATATTGAATGTTGACTTCACTCATTTTAGCTAGGTTGTCTGTATGAGTTTCGACATTGCAGTTGGAGTAATTGTTGGACTGATATTTCAAGGAATTACGCACTGCAAGAATAATGATAGTATTCATCGCAAGTAGCAAGACAAACGGTATGGCGAACGTGATAACAGTCGTCACTCCTAAATGTATTACACATAGGATGTTGTCGAAACTGCACAACATACACACGAGATATTTATCGGCGTGGTTTAACACCAGATGTGGAATGTTGTAAACCGACACGACAGCGAAGACAGACACGCTGACGATCTTGGCCCGTTTTGCTCGACACCAATCGGTCGCTTTGAACGGGAATCGGACGGCGACGAGACGGTCAAGCGTGACACTGAGGATGAGCAGGACTCCGTTCTGTTGAAACGTTTCTAATATCCAGATGAGGATCTTACACTCGACGTCGACAAATGTTCTACCTTGGAGTTCGGCAGCCACCCAGTAGTACCCGGCCGAGAATAGTACACAGTTGTCCGATATGGCGAGATTTCCAAGGTAGATACTGAACGACGTGTGGCGGTTTTGACGCTGAAACATCACGAACATCGAGACGAGATTCCCAATTGATCCGACTATTATTATCACTGGCAGAACGTATCTGTTGATGCCCATACCGATAGTGAACGCCAAATATGAATCAATGCGTGGAATGATGACATTTTCTTCAACCATTCTGCCGTCAGTTCCGTCAAAGAGACTTTCATTGTAACTGACATTGTACGATTCTGTACCATTGGCAGTGAAATGTGTAGTTCCTTCGTCTATTACCGCCACCGTCGCCGTAGTTGGCTTGCGAAACATAATGGTGTCCACGTGCTGTGGAGAAGTGCGTCCGTCTGCCAGAGGTGAAGTTCTGTTGAACTTCATGGATGTGGGCGAAGCATCCGTCGCATGGGCATTTTTTATGTATCCGTCGCCTTCCTCTGACAATGAAGTCTCACGTGGAACGACACTCACCTCCCGTTTGTAGCGGTCTGTAGGCTTGACCGTCGTATCATTATGCTGGATACTATGACCGGAAGATGCGGTATTCGTCACCAAGAACACCAACATGATTTCAGGTAAAAACATGGTGTCGCACGTTCGCTCTTGGACGTCTTGTCCGATTCCCAGACAACTGAGCAATGTATGGTGTCTTACTGTCAGCTAACACGTAATCATGATTATATGATTTTCTTCACACCAGAATCTAGCAAACCACGGTTAATGATGATTACCTGGTACATTTCATTATGATTACCTGGTACATTAGTCCGATTCTCGTGGAAGTATTCATTAGCCAAATGAAAATCAACAAGTTCCCTTATTGGTGCAAACAATGTTGATTTCAGATAGTAAGCTCAGATGGTAATGCTTTTCAGAGGACACGGTTCTAACACAATCTGACATATCGCGTATTAACGACACTTTTCACAATACACAATACGTTTAGGCGTGTGAGATTATGTACCATAGGCGGTGATACGTGCGAGTTCCGTTGTTGTGTTGTTTGTCAGAAGCGAAGTTCTGTTGAGTTCCATCGATGTGGGAAAAGCATGGATTGCACGGGTTTCTTTGATGTATACGTCGCCTGCCTCTGTCACTGAAGTCTCAAAGGGAACCACACTCACCTTTCGTTTGTGTATTTCTGCTGGAAACAGTGAGCGGCTGACGCAATTTTCGTCACCAAGACCAGCGACATGACTTACGTTGACGACAAGGTGGAGGCCTCTCACTCGTGGACGTTGTTGTCCTGGCCTCGCCGTTGAGTCAACAGCTCTATCCAATGCGCTCGGCTAACTCTAAAACAACTGTGCGACGTGCCGTGTCTTATCCTCAACTAAATCAAAATTATGATTACATGATTACCCTCACAACACGATCCCCACTGTATGATTACCGACCATATTCCTTGTACAGTAACCCGTTTCCCACGTGGTGGCTAGTCTGTGTCTCCTGATACAGTGTTTATTCAGCTGCTTCAGAGATTGACAGCATGACCCATCTCACGCTTTTCCCCTGAATTAATTATAACTATACAGCTTTCAGAGATTGACATTCCCGACATTGGATTCCTATTCTTTGTTGAGATGTTTGTCCACATCTCGGCCATTTCGACAAATATAGTCTACGCCATTTTTACTTGGACACTGTTTAGTAAAACAACACGAATCTAGCTCAATGTACTGGCGTAGACTCAGTGTTTGTTAATCAAACCTTCTCCTGTAAAATTAACGCCACTTCAGTTATAATAATAATGATAATAAAAGTACTTATATAGCGCCCGATCAATAAATATTGCTCTTGTGCGCTTTACATGCATGTAATCATAACTTGATACAATATTAATAATTATAATAAAACATAAATATATTAATTAGAAGAAAAAAAAAAATTTTTTTTTATTAAAACAATACCATTAATAAATATTCTAAAACATAGTCCTATCATAAATAATATAATATTATAATAAAAATTCAATGTATCGGCATATCATAAAAATTACTGTAAAAATATGTGTTTTTAAAAGTGTTTCATACTGCCTCGCTGTCCTCACTGATACGGGCAACCGGTTCCACAGATTGGCAGCTGCCGCAGTAAATCGACTTCTGCGAAACCGGGACAGATAATAAATACAAAGAAGCGGTCCTCAATTGCCGATTCGGGTGGCGTCGGTTGAGTAACTCCGCAAGACAGTCTGGTGCCAGACCATTCATCGCGGAATACACATAGAGAAGCACTTTGTAAGTTGGGCTCAAACGAATTGGCAGCCAGTGCAAACGTTACAACACAGGAGTAAGGTGCCCATGTTTACTGGTACGGCCAACGAGGCGCGTGTTTACGTTCTATTGTGTTGACGTGATAGACGAAGACAAACACAGATAGACGAACGAAGTTTAATGCATTACAAACCAGCAAAGTCAACCTCTCTTTCCACGCGATAATTTTTTGCAGGGTTAAAACTAAAATACTAACTGGGCAACTACCAAACCCCCTTTTCTAATTTTAAACTTGTAGTCTTTATACACACTGGCTTCTTCACCAAGCGTCCGCTTTTAGTGGTGCCAGTCTCTTGGTCTTGTTGATCAATGCCAGCGCTCGGATGATCGACTTTCATAGGGATGGCTTGTGGTGGTAGGGTGGCAGTCGAACGAGAGACGTCCACGGGCACTGCTTGTGGTAGCAAGCTAGCAGTCGGATGATCGACATCCACAGGTATTGCTTGTGGTAGCAAGCTAGCAGTCGGATGATCGATATCCACAGGTACTGCTTGTGGTAGCAAGCTAGCGGTCGGGTGGTCGACATCCACAGGTATTGCTTGTGGTAGCAGGTGCTTGCGGTGTCGACATAGCACTTGCCCTTGGGAGACAACGCTATACGATCTATCGGTCAGTTGTTTCAACACTTGAGCATCCTTCCACTTTTGCTTGTGCGAAGTGAAGTCCTTCAAGAGTACACGGATACCTTCTTTTATCGGAGTTAAGTCTTTCGCACGCTTGTTGTAGTGGTACTGCGTTTTACGTAATTTCCTTTCTTTCTCTGCACGATTTACTTTGTCTGCTGCGCTGATATATTCTCGCGGGTTGATGTGTTGAACAGTCGCTGGATTGGTCTAGTTGTCATTCCCGCAGTGAGTGTATTTCTATATTCCAGTAGCGCTCGTTGTGGATCGGCCGCTCTCTTCAGCATTGTCCTCGCCAGTTTTACACTAGATTCCGCTTTCGACATAGCGACTGTGAGTGACATGGCGACTGTGAGTGATATGGCGACTGTGAGTGATATGGCGACTGTGAGTGATATGGCGACTGTGAGTGATATGGCGACTGTGAGTGATATGGCGACTGTGAGTGACATGGCGACTGTGAGTGACATGGCGACTGTGAGTGATATGGCGACTGTGAGTGATATGGCGACTGTGAGTGACATGGCGAGCTGGTCGTGTGCTCAAACTCCCATTCTTCACAGAATGCTGCAAATTCACGTGCTGTCCGAATGCACGCATTGTGGAATACCAATCTCGCATCTGTTGCTGACATCTACTACTGCTGATGCTGACATGTCTGTTAGTTTATCAAACTCAAAGTAATCAGAGAAATAGTCAGTGATTACCAGGTAGTTGCTCGATTTGTGGTGAAAATGTCCATTCCCACTTTCTTCCACAGCTTGTTTGGTAGACTGTGGCTATGTAGCGTCTCCTTCGTCTGCTCGTGAGTGTCTCTTCTGCATGCGTGACAATGTGCAATGTTCTGTTTCACATCTACCCCCATGCCTTGCCAAAACATGATCTATCTCGCTCGACGTAGGGTTGCTTCTGTCCCGTGGTGGCTTACATGTTCACGTTTTCAGCATGTCTTTACGCGTTCTGGTTGAGATTACCACTCTTGGTCCCTTTTTGTCCGGTAGATTCAACAGTCTACGCAGCGCCTCACTTTCGACAGATAAGGTCGGCATGAAATTTGCCATGTAGTTGACACGTCCTGTGAAACGTCGCACTTCTGAGTTTCTAGGCGATTCCTTGTCTATGATTTCACAAACCTTATTCAGGTCCGGTTCAACACCTTCTGACGTAAGTATGTGCCAGATGTGCGGTTGTTCAGTCAGGTCGAATCTGCACTTTTTCTTGTTAAATTTCTCTCCAAACTCACTAGCTCGGAATTTTCCGTCCGTCACGACTGATGCACCTTCGAGTCCTTCCAAGGTATTCGAGAGTCTTCTCTGAAACTCTTCTGGTGAGGTAGAGATACAAAATGGCATTCGTTTCCATTTATATATCCCGTGCGGAGTCCAGAAGTTTGTGAGGTTACTCGATTTCGTCGACAGTTTCATTTATAAGAAAGAGTCTTTCGCATCGCACAGGCTGAACACATACGCTCCTGCCAACTGAAGCAGTACATCCTCGAGCTTGATTCCAGACAATGTCTAACAGTCTCGCTTGGTTTCTTGACTTGTTGCAGGTGATTTATCCACTGTGTAGGATGCTCAACCTTCTCTATCATACCTTGTTCTTCCAGAGTGTCTAGCTTAGATTTCACATCATCCTTCATCGAAAGAGGAATTTTCCGTGGTACTCTCCAGGTATGCATCCGATATCCTGAAACACGTTCGCATACTGCCTCATAATGTTCTCAAGTGGTTCTTCTGATACTAGGTGAATTGACTCATTCATCTTTATTAGATTGAGATCAATGAAAGTGTTCAGTGATAGCAAACTGTGTTGTTTAGTGTTCATCACTAAAACATTCATTTAGTGAATGTTGTTCGAGTTATCTGTAACTGGCATAGTACACCAACCGTCTGGCATAACTCTACCGTCGTCAAACAGCGTGATTGCTTTCCTCGACTCGGTCATCCACGGTGTGCCCATTATGGCATAATCACGATGTGTCAACATGTTGCACGTTTCCGCCGTGTCTAGCTGAAATTCAAGGTTTTTCTGAACCTTTCCGTTCGCTACTGGTGCTGTCGCGATCATATTCCGGTCACGTTTCTATATGTGTATGCTGTTCGTCGATTCGCCAGACGAATAGTTCCATTCATGCTTAGAACTTCGTACTAGGCTAGAGCTTTCTCTGTTTGCACATTCTTACTAGCACAACATTTTGCAACATGATTCAGTCTCTTGCATTTGTAGCATTCTTTTTCCGTTATGCTTCGCATTTTCGTTGTGGGTGACTCTCTCCACACTTTCTGCAGCTTTCATATGTGTATTTCTTCGGTTTAGCGTATCTTCGCGAAGCAGGCTTTATGGAGTGAACTGTTTCTTCCTTTGTGTCCTGGACTGCTCTGAGGTCTTTCCTTGCCACTTCCATTGCCCTGCACGTGGCTATCGTTTCATCCAATGAGAAGTCTTGACGCTCAAACAATTGTCTTCTTACTCGATCATTTTCTATGTCGAGCAATAACGCTTGAATGGTCATTCTCTCGTATTGCTCACGCCCTCCTAAGTTGTTGCAATCACTGGCACAATTATGTAATGCAGTGACATAGTCGTCTCTTTCCATCTGCCCCCGCGTCACAGTTAGCAATTTGGGTGTCATTGCGGCCACATGTATGCGAGGTGCGCAGAACGAGTAGAATTCGTCGATGACAGTGTCATATTTGTCTCTGTCTGCGTCGGCATTCCATGTTAATGAATCGATTACGTCATTGCCCCTTTGCCCTATTATTGGAACTAATAGTGCAACTTTAACTCCATGTGGTTTATCTGCTTTACTTGTCGAAACGAGAAATTGTTCGAACGTACGCTTATATCGTTTCCAAATGTCCGGCAGGTTTCCGACCTCCGTCAACGGCTCCGGGCTAGCAACTTGTCCATTGTTCCGTATTTATGTTTTCCGTCTTTACTACTGAGCGAACGCTTTTCGCTTCAACGATTTGTTTACGAACTTCTTCTTCGTCCCGTACTGACGTCACATTTCTTTTTCCTCACCCGGGGAACCATGTGCATGTTCTATTGTGTTGACGTGAAAGACGAAGACTAATAAAGGTAGACAAACAGAAGTTTAATGTCTAACAGACCCGCATGGCCAGCCTCTCTTTCAACGCGGTCCAATCTAGCAGGGATAAAACTAAAACACTAACTGGGCAACTGCCAACAGCGGTCTCGCTGTTTTGCACACGTTGCAAACGCAGCAGCGTTGTCTGCTGAAGGCCGTACAACAAAGCGTTGCCATAATCCAAGCGTGACGTCACGAGGGCTTGTACCAGGGTTTTGCAAGCGTCATCAGTTATGCTTGACTGAATTTTCCCGATGTTTCATATTCAACAGTAAGACGACTTTGCTGTCTGTGCAACCTGAGCTTCCACCGTTAGTCCGCCATCGAACAACACGCCCAGATTGCGCACAGACGACTTCGGTATAACTCGGTGTCCAGCTATTGTAAATTATATTCGGTGAATAAAGCAACTCTTTGTTCGTGGAGTCAAGAAACCATTGTTGGGTCTTTGTTGTGTTTCTGACAGGCAAGCTACGTGGCGTCACTCATCGCTGTCCTTGGCACGTGTAGCTTTGTCAAGTCTGGTGTCGCACGTACAACAAGTATTGAGATCCCATTGACTTCGTTGTTAAAATGCCGTACTGTGCTAGAGCTACGGTCTGCTACCAACAACGCCGTGTGTGCCGCTATCTAACAGCCGATACGGTGACAGAAAGTTTTCAGCTGCGGCCCAGCAGATGTGGAACAGTCTTCATCTCCAGAAGAAGACAATCTCGTTTTTAACCACTTTTATACTTTTAGAGAAACACATTCCACTATTCGATATATATATATATATATTTATATATATATATATATATATATATATATATATATATATATATATATATATATATATATATATATATATGTGTGTATATATATATATATA